>CM035103.1:23069819-23734291 GCA_020205505.1 Panax japonicus | reverse complement strand
TTATTTAAGTTATGTCTTTATCCTTTATTATGGGTAGATAGATGTAATTTTTTTGGATAGTGAGCACCAAATCCTATGGGAATGAAGTACCCAGATTTGGGGGTGTCACAAGTTGGTATCAGAGCTTTATGTTATAAACCTTAGGTGGGGAAAATCATAGGAAGTAACCTTTAAGATGATAGAAAACATAGTGGGGATAACTCTGATCGAGTTTTAAGGAATGGATTAAGGCCTTCATTAAAGATAAATAATAAAAGACTTTATGTGCCTATGTGCTGATAACTTATATGCTCACGAGTATCGGAGAGTGTCGCGTAGTAAATAAAAATTAAAGTATTTTGTTGTTAGGATGCCTAACGTTGAAGGATCCAGTCAAGCTAGGGAAGAGATACCTCGGGTGCCTAGAAATGAAGAGCCTCGAGATGTTCATGTTGTTCGGGAGCAATTGATCTAGAGGGAGCCTTCTCTGTTGGTCGCTGATGAAGGACATGGGAATGAGCCTGTGTCTGATTCTGAGGAGGAGGACTCTGAGGAGATTGAGGTGGAAGATGAGGAAGAGGATCCTGTGGAGTTTCCACCAAACTCCATTGCAGCTAGGATGTATGATGAATTATATGACCGTAATATATAATTACAGGCTAAGTTTAAGGAGTTGGCTGACATGCGTCAGGCTACTATAGAGTAGAAGGATGTGGAGATTCAGGATCTCGACATACGTCTTAGAAACGCCGAATGGAACGTAGTTCACACAGAGGGTCATCAAGAGGAGCTGTTGGCTGAAAATGAAAAAAGATGAAGACCAAAGCTGAGAAGCTAAAAGATGATTTGAAGGAGGAGTCAGCTAAGCGTGCGAGAGCAGAAGATGCTTGGATTAAGGCTACTCAGCGTGCAGATTGTGCTAAAGATAAGGTACAGACGAAGAAGGCCAAGATAAATAAAATGGATTATGCTTTTCATTCTGCGATTAATAGGGCCCAGGACCGAGTCTTTTATTACCCAGCTTAGTTTGAAGACTTGCCATGGTATATTATGGATCGTAGAACAATGTTTCATATCATGGAAGAAGAGCATAGAGAAGCTTCTCGATGTCTTAATATGCCAAAATAGGAAGAGTAATAAGTTATGTGATTAAATATATGTTAAATAAATTATAAATCCCATATTTTGAGATAAATAATGGGGTAAGATGAGTATGTAATCCTAAAATTTTTCAAGTTCAGGAAAGTTGATGTAGAAAGCAGAGATGTTACCCTTACTATGTTTTGGAAGTTATAAATAAATAAGATATCGAAGTATATTGAAGTGTTATGTGTTAAGCTTTAATCATGGAGTGTTTAAGTTAAACCTTAAACATTTAAGAAATTGAGTGTTGATCTAATAAGCGTATATCTTAAATAGAAAATGCCTCATAAAAGAAGACAACCACGCCCACAACCACCTCCTGAGGGGTCTACTAACAACAACAACAACGAGGCCAACGCTAACCCGGTTCAACAGTTGGCGACCTTGTTAACAGGAGCACTTGCAAATCAGCCGCAAGCTCAAGTCACGACTTTCAAGGACTTCAAAGCGGTTGGACCGCCAGAGTTTCAAGGATCTATGAATCCAGTTGAAGCCCAAACCTAGATCATGGAAATGGAGAAAGTTTTCGATGTTGCTAGGGTCAATGAGGATCAAAAAACCGACTTCGCAATGTTTATGTTGAAATATGAAGCTAGTTATTGGTGGCAAGAGAATAAGGTTCGTGGGGGACAAGGAATAGTAGCGTGGGATATGTTCAAAGAAATGTTTTTCAAAATGTACTTTCCAACGAGTTCCCGTAACCAGATGGAAGTTCAATTCTTGGAACTAAAGCAAGGAACCATGTCTGTGCCAGAGTATGCAGTGAAGTTTAATGAGTTGGAAAGGTTTGTTACATACCAAGTCAATACAGATGAGCATAAGGCGAGAAGGTTTGAACATGGGTTGAAGCCTTGGCCATATAGCAAGGTTTTAATGTTTCAGTTAAATACGTTTGCAGCAGTACTAGAAAGGAAATTATCGCGAAAGGTGGAAGTGATGCTTTAACCAAGTATAATCAAGAATAGAAAAAGAGAAAGAATGAGAATGAAAACAAGGCTGGTGGAACTAATAGTGGAAGTAATAACCAGAAGAGGAAGTGGAATGAAAATCCAAATGTGAAAGTACAACAAGGAAGTCAGCAAAAGAAGAAGTTTGAAGCTTGTACTACTTGTGGCAACAATCACACTGGTGTATATCTGAAGAGTAAGCGAGTGTGTTTTAATTGTGGCCAAGAGGGTCACATTGCACTAAATTATTTTAGTCCAAAGAAGGGAGCTTGTTTCACTTGCAGGTCGAAGGATCATATGGCTGATGAATGCCCTAGAAAGACAGCGGGAGGTGCAAGTGGAGGCAAGGGAAGCATCAGTGGTGGTACGTTGACTATCACTGGGCCAATGCAATCAAATTGACCCACTGCTAGAACTTTTAATATGACCGTGCAAGATGCTGTGCAGTCAAAGGATGTGGTGTCAGGTATCATTCCGATCAATGGTATTAATGCTTATGTGTTATTTTATTCGGGTGTTACTTGTTCATTTATATCAGAGGATTTTTCTAGGAACTTAGATTTGCCTCAGGAAGAATTAAATTTTCCTTTAAGTATAGAGATTCCGAATAGGTTTATATACAAGAATTGTAGGGTGGATATAAAGAGTCACGAGATTATGGTGGATTTGATACCAATTAAACTTGGGGAATTCGATGTTATATTGGGAATGGATTGGTTATTCAATTACGGGGCAGTAATTGATTGCCAAAATAAATGTGTTAACCTTATGACTCTGTCAAAAGTGGTGTTTTATGGCAGTAAGTCACCTAGACAAGCAAGTTGTTTGACGGTGATATAAGCCAAGAAGTTACTGAGACAAAGATGTGTAGGATACTTAGCCTACATAGTTGATACTCAGAAGAAGAATGAAAAATTGGAAGAGATACCGGTCATTAGAGATTTTGTGGATGTATTTCCAGACGATTTTCTTGGACTTCCACCGGATATAGAGGTTGAGTTTGTGATT
Organism: Panax japonicus; assembly: GCA_020205505.1. NCBI lineage: Eukaryota > Viridiplantae > Streptophyta > Magnoliopsida > Apiales > Araliaceae > Panax > Panax japonicus. The sequence continues at coordinate 23,731,214 of CM035103.1, read as the reverse complement.
GATTTAGCTCTAGGAATGGCCCCGATATCTAAAGCCCCATATAAAATGGCCCCAGTGGAGATGAAAGAGCTGATGGTATATTTGCAAGAATTACTAGACAAGAAGTATATCCAGCCGAGCGTATCGCCGTGGGGAGCATTGGTGTTATTTGTTAAGAAGAAAGATGGATAAATGCGGCTCTGCATTGATTATAGGAAATTGAATAAATTCACGATTAAAAATAAGTATCTGTTACCGAGAATCGATGACTTGTTCGATCAACTGAAGGGAGCGAGGTACTTTTCAAAAATAGACTTAAGTAGTGGATATCATCAGTTAAAGGTAAGGAAGGAGGATGTACCAAAAAAGGCATTCAAAACACAGTATGGTCATTACGAGTTCCTGGTTATGTCATTTGGTTTAACCAATGCACCTGCAGCATTCATGGATTTGATGAACCGGGTGTTTAAACCATTCCTAGATAAATATGTAGTGGTGTTTATTAATGATATATTGGTGTACTCTAAAACCAAGGAGGAACACATTGAACACCTAAGGGTGACGTTGGAGACATTAAGAAGAGAGAAGTTATACGCTAAATTTTTGAAATGTGAGTTTTGGTTAGAATATGTGCAGTTTTTTGGGCACGTCATTGACAAGGATGGAATCTCGGTAGATCCATCGAAAGTTAAAGCTGTAATAAACTGGGATCCGCTAAAGACACCATCAGAAGTAAGAAGTTTATTGGGATTAGCAGGTTAGTATAGACGTTTTATTTAGGATTTTTCCAAGATCGCAACTCCATTGAAGAATTTAACTAGGAAGGCAGTTAAGTTTGTTTGGACAGAGAAGTGTGAGGAGAGTTTCCAAGAATTAAAGAAGATATTGAGTTCAGCACCTGTGTTGTCATTGTTTGATGATACAGGGAATTTTGTGGTATATAGTGACGCATCGCATAAACGACTAGGCTGTGTGCTTATGCAGAACGACAGGGTCATTGCGTATGCATCGCGTCAATTAAAGGATTATGAGAAAGGGTATCCGACTCAAGATTTGGAGTTGGCCGCAGTGGTGTTTGCTCTGAAAATTTGGAGGCACTATCTTTATGGAGAGAGGTGTAAGATATATATACAGACCATAAAAGCCTGAAGTATATCTTTACATAAAAGGATTTGAATATGCGACATAGAAGATGGTTGGAGTTGATTAAAGACTACGATTGTGAGATTCTTTATCATCCCAGAAAGGCGAATGTTGACTATGGAAATCCTAAGTCCAAACTAAACTTTCTTTAGTGCAGAAATCCTAAGTTAAACTAATTAAGATGAACAACCCTAATATAGGGGATATGAACGCGTTAGCATTTAGATGTTTGTGCACAATACATGGTAAGAAGGGTTGATCCCCCTAAGTACGAAAGAAAAGGTCTGTATAGTCTAACGACTGTTAAAGGTTGAGGTAGAAATACTTAGTAACCTTGGAACATAGTTCATGGTCTTAAGACCCTCAGATATAATTCTCGAACTTGTTATCTAATCTCGATTCGAAGAACGAGTTCTTTATTATTTAGTATTCATTTACTTACTCTTATGTTATTGCAATTGTCATCATTATATTATGGGCAATTATTTACTCACTCTTGCATATAACACTGCAGCTAAAGTTGAGAAAGTTGGCAAGCCATCTACTAGCAAGGGCAAGGGCAAGATGTCCAAATGATGAAGATTTGTTCGGTTCTACCTAATAGAATCTATGTTATGAGACTTATTTTATTATATGATGTATTCCGCAGACTTATGTAATAGTTTAAGGTTAGATTACCTGGGATTTGTTTTAAGTTGATGTAACCCTTTAATGAGAAGGATTATTGTTTAAGTTATTTAAGTTATGTCTTTATCCTTGTTTATGGGTAGATAGATGTAATTATTTTGGATAGTGAGCACCAAATCTTGTGGGAATGAAGTACATGGATTTTGGGGTGTCACACTTTCATTCTTCTACCTTTCCATACACATCCTGTCTGGCTAGAATCATTAGCATAAACTTAACAATAACGGTTTATGTATAAATAGAACATTCTCATATTGTGCAGTTAAATCACAGAACAATTCATCTCATAAAAATACCGAAGTGTTAAAATTGTGGCACAAGGCCTCATACATTCTACCACCTTGTACAAATATCACACATTTGCACATAGATAAAACTTCTAATGTTCAAAATATGAGAAGTTTAAGAAACTAGCATTCATATTAAATATGAATGAAGTTAGGAAACTTGCCTTACGCACAGCTACAACTTATAGTTTACGCTGAACTACTCATTGCAATCCCTATATATTACATAAGGAAATAATACATATGCTTATTAGTCATATACTTGACTTACATATTGGTTTAAACTTAACTTTACTTCTTAGGGTTCGCGTTCTTGCAATCTAAGTTTACGTGACCAATTTTCTTTACCGCTTTACGGTGTTATGACATACGTGGATGTATTACTCATACGATCATCATCTTTGATGATTTACATTCTTATCTTCTTCTTATAACTTTGCTAGGACTCAACACACATCGAGTCTCTACTAGTATTCCATATGGTACTCTAAGTGGTTTCCCACAAACAACCAATAAACTAGTTTCTCGTCTCATCTACACTATCTTTCACAGCGAGTTAGATCGGTTGCTAGTTAGATCGGTTGCTAGTTCGTATATACCTCTGTATCTCTCTCTGGCAAAAACAGAGAGAGATACAGAGAGAGAGTTTGAGAGTTTAGAGATTTGTTAAGAGAATTGTGAGAGTTATCCGAGAAGGAATTCATCTCCTGTTAATTCACTCTACGCTTGGGTAATTTCTTCAACCCAATTCCTTTTTACGTCATTTAGTTTTTATAAAATATGGCTCTCAAACTTCTGTAGAATCTCTGTAGTTGGAGATTGTAGTGATTATGTGGTTATATAGGTGATCTTACGTCATCATAACATGTTTTTAATATATATTGTATATAATTCTATATCATCAATTTCATAATATTATAACATATGATTATGGCTTTAAAAGTTACAGAGTATGTTATATGGTCATATGGCCTTATACGTGATTTTAATATGTCAAACATAAATTGTTCTATAAAATTTCCACTTGTATATGACTATGCATGCTAAAATGAACAAAATAAAACTTGAATGGTTGGATTTGGTCTTATAACGAATCTGTGGCGTTGAATTTTAGGATTTATGTTCAAAACCTTCAAGAACATCAAGAACAGTATAATTTGCATGTTTTAATTCTATAATTATATGTTTTAATGGGTTAAAATCACTCTATAAGTGTTGGGTAATTATTTTGTATGAATTCTAACATGTGGGTATGTTTAATTTGGTGAATTTAATGACCATATAGTGTTTATTTCGCCTGATACTGTGTTCTTCACGAACTGGAAATCAAAAACTGGAGTGTCGCGCCGCAATGTCAACTCCAAGTACAATTCCCGCGCCGCAGCGCCAGAGACCTATGCTGCAGCGCCACGGCGCCGCAGCGCCAAGACCCAGTACAACAGTGGCGCCGTAGCGCCACTTAGCAGAATGTCCAGAAAATGTTTTTTTAAAGAGTTCAAGTATAGAAATGTGATAGCAACTTAGTCTAACGAACATGAAAACTTGTTAGACATATAGTGAGGTGTTAAAATAACTTCTTAACATGTCCATAACACAATTACATGTGAATTGAATGAATGAATGCATAGTTAGCTTATTGTTCGTGAAATCTTAATTTTGACAATAAGTGTAGTAGTTGACTAAGTATAGTCATGAATTTGAGTTAGACAAAAGAATAAACTTGTGATGTTTAGTATGTTATAATTAACTGGTATTGTGAACGTAAATGATATGTAGGATTTAAATCAAGGAACGAGTTTAATTAAAGTGTAATCTACGCGCGAGGCAAGTTTCCTAACCCTGCTCGTTATCTTTATATGAGCTTATAAGTTGTCTCTTTACATCAAGCAAACTCTCGTTATTATTGATCAAGTCCATTTTATTATATTAAAATGTATTAATCTTTCAAAGTATGATTTTGTTATACAATAATTATTCTATTGTATACCTTTTGAGATTGCTATTCAATTTTAAATTATCAGTTACTGTTGAACTTTGTTAGACTAGTGAACCCTTAATATTTCGACTAGTCCATAGATGATGAGAGTTCTAAATTTCAGAACTCTTGATGAATTATCCAAACCAAACTTCCTTTGGTGCGGACTCTAATATCAAACTGAGATGAACAACCCTGTATATGGGATTACTTATGTGTTAGCGTTAAGATATTGTGCACAGTATGGTACTAAGGGCTGATCCCCCTAAATACGAGAAGAAGAGTCCATAGTTTTATGACTGTTAAAGGTTTCAAGTATAAACATTTGACAACCTAGGACATAGTTCAAGGTCTTATGACCCTCAGAAGTTCTTTTGTCTCTTGTTATTCATTCTTGATTCAAAAGTTGAGTTTCCTATTTCAGAAGTCTTTAATTTATTCGCATGTTATTATTCATTGTTATATTGTTATACTTGTGGGCAATCGTGCTCACTCTTACATAATAATAACATTACAGATAAGAATGAAAGAGCAGACGAGCCTTCCACTAGTAAAAGCAAGGGCAAGATTAGCAAGTAATGAAGATTGATTATTTATGTGGTTATGTAATGATATTCAGACTTGATGTTACTTAAGACTTATTATTTGTTTATGTTTTCGCACAGATGTTTTATGGTTAGAGAAACCTGGGATTTTATTATTATTATGCAGTTATTGTAACCCCATAAGGGGAGATTTATTATTTTATTCTATCTATTGCATGGTTTGCTTTTATTTATGGGTAGATAGATAGCTGATATTTGTACAGTGAACACCAAATCCTGTGGAATTGGAAGTACCAGATTTGGGGGTGTCACATATCTCAAAATGTTTTATCTAAATGAAGTATATGCATGAATACGACTGATGGTGGTCAATATGATGTTTATCCAAATATATGAGGAACAAGGGTTTAGAAAAACTAACCTAGCAGGACCCATTTGTCTATGGGTACCAAAAAATTAGAAATGAATAACCTGCAGGTACTAAGTCTATCTGACCACACTAAGGAATGCTAAAGCAAAAGACTTCAGTCAAGAAGAGTCAACCATCAGAAGGCTTAGGACTGTTCAGAAATAACTCTTACAATATTCCTATATATCAAAGCCTGTCCTTGAAAGACCTGCTGAGTTAATCTAAATGAAGCTCAAATGGCAGCATATCTTTATATTAAAGCAGGCCACTCAACCAGAGATGAAAAAGGGTCTTAGATGCTCAAAGCATGCAAAACTTGTTCTCAAGGAAACTCACATCAGAGGACTATCAAGCATCAAACTTTAGGAACTTAGTCCGGGAGCAGAACTCCACGAGCATAAGCTGATAAGGAAGACTACGTTCGTAGTGCTGTCAAAGATCGTAGAATGATCAACCCTGAAGATACTCATTTCTACGATACAAGAAGATTTAACAACTTCAGTTAGAAGTAGATGTGCAGGGGAATCACACCTCATTGAAAAGACAACATCAACCATGGGGAGCAGTGATATGTTAAGGAACAACAATACTAAGATATACTATGAAGCAGTGCACTAGCTACAAAGTCCCAAAACTTTGTGGTTGATGAACCAAATGAAGATCCATAGTCAGTAGGAACATTTCAAAACGTACTACTGATAACCTTTCAGCCACCCAACTCAAAACCGTGGAGAGCTTATGATCAATGTGACAACCCGATATTTTCTATATAAATAAATAAGAAATTTTGTGTATAATTTTTTTTTTATATATTAAGGATGAGGATTTGTACAAGATATTGTGTATATGTATTTATGTGGTAAATATAAAATATATTTATTACATGAAAAATTGTAAATGATTTTATTTAGAATCATGGTTTATTATCAATTATAATTTTATAATAATTAATTCCATATTAGAAAAGTTTTTATCAATTATTTTCTATGAAAATAAAATTTACTATTATTTAAATAATCTATGAAATTTTTTTAGAATAATTATAACAATTATTTTATTAAATGAAGTTTGTTCAGTTAATTAAGTTATTTATGAAAGGTAAATCAGATATAGAATCCAAACCCTAATTTCAGATTTTCTATCAGGGAATGAGAATAATAATATAATATTATTATTTGTTAGTATATAAATATGCATGATTATGAGTGCAATGTTAATGTGTGGAACGATTTTATTATATGACCAAACCCTAATAATATTTTTACCAACCCTAATCTTGGTTTTGGATAACGAATAATAATAACATTATGATATTTTAATATTTTAAGTGTTATAATATGAACTGCATGTACGAGAGCTGATAATAATTGGTCAATTGTGTTATAGTATTCGAAAACCCTAGTTTCACAGTATAAGATTTAATATTGTTATATATCTGTGTTATATGATATAAATTTATGTGTTACTTTAAAGTGTATTAAATTAGAAAACCTCAATTATAATTGTATTTTTTTATTATTAGAAAACCCTAATTGTGTTTTTAGAAATCCTAGTTAATTGATTTAATTAACCTGAAATTGCTAAGATTAGCTAGATTAAATATACTAGTGTTATTAAACCCTAATACTTTGTCCAAATTATTTTTGTTCCATAAAAATTAATAATAAAATGACTTTTATGCCCTTTTTGCACACGTGCTAGGAGATTGAGTGTGGATCTTGCTAAAGCTTGAGTTGGTCACCAACTATTGATATTTTGAAGACTTTAAGCAACATGTGGCAGCACTATAACTTAGCAAATCATTCCCTAGATCTAGTATATAAGATTAAAGAAGAGAAAAATTGCCCATTTTGCTATTTTATTCACCAACACTCCTCTTAGACTTTCTCTCTCTAAAACCCACGAAAATCAGTGTTATATTAGTCCAAAAATCCAGCCCCATGAAATTCCATATCAAATCAGTAGCTTAGATCAAGATCAAACCCAAGAAAGGTATAAAGCTCAAGCTAGAAAATCTGTCCAGAATTTGTGTTCAGATTTTGTGTTTAAGTGTTGCATTATGTTAGTTTTAGTATCTAGTGATAATCTGGGTCGCTAGATGTTAGATCCATAACATCTAGACGCTCAGAATTGAAGATCTACAATGTCCGGAAATAGCTTGATTCTGTGGCCTGACAATGAATGTCAGAGGCCACAGATCCTTGCTCGATGATGTTTTGTGTTATTTTTAAGTTGTTAATAGTAGTCCTGCATGTTGTCTTTAATCTGTAAAAAGAATTAAGGTCATATCTGTTATAGATCAAAAGTTATTTAAGGTCAAAGCACGTTGACCGAAATTGACTGGCTGAGTTCTGGGTAACCCAGAAACGGTTTTCAGTGTCTGACAATATGTTTGTGGCTTCTGAGCTTGCTGGTAGTTGTTGTTTTGTTTGATTTGTTGAAGCTAGGTTGTAGTCTAGTATATTGACTATAGAATCATGCTTTTATATTGTTAAAACATTTCCTATACTGAAATTTGTGGCTGGTCAAAGTAGTAGAGAAATCCATATTTACGGTTTTCTTGAAAACCCAGAAAACTTATGAACACAGATTCTGTCAGTGGTTGACCGGCTTGTAACTGTTTGATGTGTTGATGTTTTGTTTATTTTATGTAATGAATAAGTAGTTCTACATGTGGTCTACACATTAAAGCTCTTAGATCTCAAAAACATTTAACATGTAGCAAGTTGCTGGCAATCAAAAGTAGTCAGTCGGACTGTTCTTCAATTCTAGGAAACCCAGAAATGAAGAACAGCCTCTGACAACGAGTTTAGACGACTAGATCTGGCTGGTGTTATGTGTTTTGTCCATGCTGATTGTTGTATCTTATAGTCTTGTAATTGTACTACACAATCTGACAAAAATCGAGTCCAGAATCACTGCACGCACGGAGTTAATCACGGTCAAACATAGCCTCTCGGTTCTGAGTTTGAAGTTCTGGGCTGGTATGAAGAACATGAAGAACACCTATAGCGACGGTTCTGTCGCTATAGGTGGTATTTAGCGACAAAAATTATTATATTTTCCGAAAATAATTTAATAAATAGAAAAAAATAATTTTTAATTATTAAAAATATAAAATAAATTATTAAAAATTATTTTAAATTCTGAAAATTAGTTTTTTATTATTTTAAATATATTTCATAAATATTTAATATTTTTGGAATATTAAAAGTATTTAATTTATTTAATTATAATATTAAATAAATTATTTAAAAATGATTTTAATATTTGAAAAATCATTTAAAATTATGTTATGATGTAAGAAAATATTTTAAGTTATTTTTAATAACTTTTAATATTATTTGATAATTTTCATTAATAAATTAATATTAATGATAATTAAGTTATTTATTAAATGAATTAAATAATTAAATTAAAAATGATTTTATTATTTTAAAAATCATTTTAAATAATAATGGGATATTTAAGAATATTTTAAGTTATAAAATATAACTTTTAATATTTAAAGGTTAAATTCATTAATTAATGATTTATAATGATATTAATGTTATTTAATAATTATATTAAATAATTTGGTTTAAAAATGATTTTTATATTATAATAATCATTTTAAATGAAAATAAAGTGTTTAAAGATATTTTAAGTTATAAGATGTAACTTTTAATATTTAAGGATAATTTTATTATTAATTTAATATTAATGATATAATAATGATATTAAATTTATTTAATTATTATATTAAATAAATAGTTTTAAAAATGGTTTTATTTATCTAAAAATCATTTAAAAAGGATATAAGTGAATTAAAAATATTTTAAGTTGTAATTCATAACTTTTAATATTTGGATAATGATAAATTAATATTTTAATAGAATTGTTTGATATTTAAATCATTTAATAATGATTCTGATATTTCAAAAATTATGATAAATGGTAAAAATTATTTTAAAATTATTATGAGGTCATGAAAAGTAGTGTGACTGTTGTTTAAGTTGTCTATTTAGATATTCCGGTGCAGAATAGAGTCTTAGACTCGATTATTATCTGATAATGCTGTCGATAGCTCGACATGTTTCAGAAATTGATATGAACTTAGATATGATTAACTTGTAAATTGTTTAATTGTGATATAATGGTCGTTAAGTTATGTGACAACGTGATTAGGAATGTGCTGACTGCTATATGCAGTATTATGTGTTATGATATAATGTTCTAATCGAATGATTGATTTGCTTAATGATAGGTTGTGATATAAAAGGGTAGAATTAAGTTAAGAATTTGTAGCAGCGCATCAGGAAAGTACCCTACCTTTGCATTTTCTTTATGCATTGGATAAATGTAAGAATGTTTCAAAGTTATATTATTACTGTACAGATTTTAAAGTCTATATTATATACGTCCATTGATTATCAACATGTTAGTATATGATAATTCAGATATATATTCTGTTCGTTAATTTCTATAAATGATTATACAAGTGTCCCCACTTGGATAATCATAGTATTTAATCGCATGTTGATATTCATTTGATATACATATATGTTAAATTATAGATTATTGTTGGATAAGATAAAACCTTTGTCTTGGAACCCTGACAAATATGAACATCCCTTATCAGGGAAAACTTTTATGCGCCTAAGGCGGATCAAGTAAATGGTAACACCATTTTTGTAATGTAGTATTGATCAATGCAGGGCACAACGGACTGATCACCCCCGTGTTCGTAAGTTATGACGGTTTACAGATGAATATTCTGTTTAACCTTTTCAAAAATGAAAACAATGTTCATAATATGTCACATAAAATCTTTATATAGTCTGTGCGTAGTTTCAAAAATTTGAAATAGTTATGTAGTTATTTTTGGTATTGATTACTTCACAACTTTTGCCTTGTTGTAGAAGAATAGTATATAGAAAACATTTAAATGCTTTCAGTTCATATATATATATATTGTTAATACTTGCTGGGCACTCAAATGCTCATCCTTGCTTAATTTAAATGTTTTCAGTTAAGAGAGAACAACCTGAAGTTTCTGTCAAAAACAAAGGGAAAGGGAAGATAGCTGGTTGACTGCAGTTATTATTATTTGTAATATTTAAGACTATGAAGACTATGATATATGTTTTATTATTATTATGACTGGTAATGTATGTTTAAAGGTTACGTACTTGGGTGATGAACTCTGATGAATAAGTATTGTAAAATGACCGTTTTATATATTTTTATTATTATTATTAGTAGAATTCCGCTCATAGAAATGATATCGTGAAGTACCGAATTCGGGTTTCAAGTATCCGGGCTCGGGGACTTTACAATCAAACATCTGATCATAATGGAATAGCAAAAGGACACCACGATTACAGCAAATGCAATTGTCTAAAGTTGGTAAAGGACCACACCACCAAAAAAGGTCAAATAAGATATCAGTGCAAATCACCTCTAAAGTACTTCATCTAGAAAGTGCCTCAGGGACAAACCTAACTCTTAGCTCACTCTAAGAGGTTGGCCCTTCCTGAGATACCTTAACGCAGAAGAATTGCTTAATCAAGTTCATCTCAAGGACCAAGTCAGTCAACGATCGTAGAGTAGAGGTTGAAGAGAACTCCACGATCGTAGTGCAACCTCAGCGATCGTAGAAGTAGACTCGACGATCGCAATCCTATAAGAGGATACTCCTAACTTACGTGGAGTTGGAAGAACAAGAAAATTTCTCAATCATTCAAAATAAGGGAAGACAAGCTCGAATGCTGGTTGGAAAGATGTCCTGTTGAAGGAAAGTACCCAAGGCTTCATAAAGCACAATAGTGGATGAGGCGTGGAGGTTCAAAATGAGAAGTAATGTCAAAACCATCCACTATAACATCTTTCAGAGAATTGAGCGTTGAGTCAACAAAGGAAAATATAGAGTCAATAGCTGTCCTATCATGCTACTCTACGAACTAAAGAGGTCAAAGGTCAATTCACGTCAATCAAACGTCCACTCTTCTAAAAGAGACAGCTAACTGACAAATTATTGGGGAGTTACAGCTCGTTACTGGGAATCGTGCAACCAATGACTAGTTGACATGTCATAGCGTATGCAGTGTAAGAAGGAACTGCCATAAAGACAAATTCAAAATCTGCAAATAGTTACCAAAATCCATTGAACCTCTCTCCCTCCCATTTTCAAACCCTAGAATACTCTTCAAAGCCAAACCACTAAAATTTCCAGAGTTCAAAATACAATCAGCCATACTCCATAAATCTCCCTGAATCAATATCCATATTTCTCGAATCATTCAAATGGAAGATTAGCAAGTAATCACTGGCATTCAACTCAGAACCAAGTCATTTGAAAAATCCAAAAAGAAGTTCAGAGACATTCTTGAACTCGTGAAGAAAGCTGGATTCTCAGAATGTCTTGAGGCAAGCACTCAAGTACACACTGAAATGGATAAAGAATTCTACTCAAATGCATCCGTAAATGCCGAAACTCTTTCAACCAAGGTTAAAGGTCAGTCTTTAAAACTGAAATCATTCGATATCAACCAATGCCTAGGTTTTCCTGACATAGGACTGAAAAACCTTGATGAGATTGATATTGAGAAAGCAAAGGAGATTAGGGGATACCAAAGAAACCCTAGCCTGAAGGATATGAAGAAGAAGGAATTTCCTGAGGAATTCGAGTGCCTTGCTAAGATAATGGGAAAATGTATACTGTGAAAAGACACTGCACACGACACTGTACTCGACCAGCAGTTGAAGATTATGTCTGCCATAGTTCTGAAGAAGAAAATCAACTTTGGAGCTATTCTTTTCGATCAAATCTCCAAATGGGTAGAAAAGGCTGAGTTAAAGAAGTCTACAGAAAAACCTCTGACAAATGTGTTTCATGGAAGATTGTTGAGCATTGTGCTAAAGAAGAAGCTGGGAAACAAAATCAAGGATAATGAAGGAGAGCCTCTAAATGTTCATAAAGTAATGTCTCCTCAGTTGTTCATAAATTGGAAGAAGATCCCAAAGGAAAACAGGAGGCTAACACAAACTGAAAGCAGCAGAAAAGTCTCTGCAAAGAAGAGAAAGGAAAAGGAGGAAGGAAGCTCTGAGTCTGATGACTTTACATCAGTTGCTGACATAACTGCAAAGAAGAAGTCTAAGAATGTGAAGAATGGAAAGGTTTTGTCAAGCTTTGTCTCCACTAATAAAAAGAAACAAGAAGCAGAAGAAAAACCAGTATCAACTGTTGTAAACCCAAAAAGAAGAAGAAGCAATTGATTGCTTCAAGAGCCTTCAAGAAAGAAAGTTAAGGTGATAAATAAGCCAGCCCCAGTTCCCCAAGAAAGTTCATCCAATAAAGAAGAACATGAAGAGTCTGAAGATGGGAAGGGAACTGAAAGTTCAAAGATTGAACTCTCAAGGAGAAAATTCAACAATGAAAAAGAAGTTGAATCTATGGAAGAAAGAACCAAGGTTGATGATGAAGAAAAGGAATATGAAAGCCCAATGACCAAATCTCAGAGTAGTCACTCTAAAGATAAAGAGAAGCTGCAAAATAACCCATCGGAATCTCCAAGTACAAGTGCTCCAACAAGCCCTCATGATGGCTTAAAAGATGATGAATTCGAAAAAGAATCACCTGCCCTATCAATGATGAAAATCAAGGAAGCTTGCCTGTTAACTCCATGGCCTCAGAGTCTAAAGAAGAAGAAGAAGCTGATTCACCCATAGCTGAACCTCCAAGGAGGAGGAATAGCTACAAACTACTGGCTAAATTTGCCTTTAACGAGAAAAATGATCACTCTACTGCAGTCATTGAAGTAAGTGATAATGAATCTGATGAAAAAGTGCTGAAGATGGAACTAGTGATGAATCCAAGGAAGATACTACTGAAGAAGGTTCTGAAAATGAAATTCATCAAGAAGAATTCATTGATGAATCTGATGAAAGAAATCAGCAAAATTTAAGCTCAAAAAGGGAAGAGATAGAGAAAGATTTTGATTCTGTACATCAGCAATCTGAGGAACTAGAATATTATCCTGTTCTCTCTCCGGCCAGAATTAACAGAAGAATTGTAGTGGAAGTCTTTGATGAGCCACCAGCAGAGCCAGCAGCATGATGGATAAATCATGGAAATGAAAAACTTCGAGTTGTAAGGATGACTACAGATGAAGTGCTTCATAACAGGAAAAATATTGAGTCAGATTGCACAACTATATTGTACAATTCTGAAGACCTTCTGATGAGGTGGTTCTTCCCATGGATGCCATGGTTAAAGACACATACTGAGAGGGATGAAAGTTACTTCAGCTGGTGCTACTCTCAGTTTCTAAATTTGGAACTGGTGTCACAAAATTTCCCCAGGGTAAAGAAGTTTGCAACCATGATGATCAATGACAAGCCCCACTACAAGATCTACCGACATGCTGAAAATCATTATATTCCTTATGATCGTAGAGTGGACTCTGATGGAAAAAGGAATATGGCGAAGACATTGATAGTAGAGTCTGTTCACTTTACCACTGATGATGATCAAGTCCAGATTTAGATGTCTTTATCTGCCCAAGCACAACTATCTGACATTCCTACATCCTCCCACGATTGGTATTCAACGATTTCTCAAATTCTCAATACCTTCAAAAATCTGTCCAAGGATGAGAATCGTAAAGTTCAATCTAGTGTTCCACAAGAGGTTGCCCAACTAGATGATCAAATTTCCATGGAGCAGTAATTATTAAAGAATTCTGATAACCTGATTGAGAAGATGTCTCAAATCAATAAAAAGTCAGATATGCTAACCACAACAAAAGAAAATTCAGTTCAAAACAGACTTCAGGCTACTATGGCTGATATATCTCTCAAAATCAAAGAGAGAGATCACATCTATTTAAAGGCCATACATGATCAAAAGGCTGAAGCTATGCGAGCACAAAAAGCAAATGAAGAACAACTAAAAGTCCTCTCTGACAAGATTGACAACATGAATCAATCCTTCTCTATACAACTTGAGCTGAGCCAAAAAGAACTCAAGTTTGAAGTTGTTCACTCCTCTTATCTATTGGAGCAGCTTATGTCCAACATGGAACATCTCTCTTAAGTGATTAATGACAAAAAGGGGGAGAAAAAGAGGCATAGAAAAAGGCAAAGTAAGAGGCATTCAAGAAAAGGCAAGGATAGCAGGATCAAACAAGAAAGGAAGATAAAGAAGAAGAAAGCAGAACAAGAAGATAGTTCATCATTCGAGGGAAAACCAAAGGATGATGAGCCTAAGGCTGAGGGAGAGCCAGAGCCAGAACTAAAAAAATAAGAAAAGAATAACTCCACATCCTAGGAAGAGCAGGAGCAATGGAATCAAACAGATGAATAGCTGATGAACAGACATCCTGGAAACATACATGGAGCCAAAGAGGTACATCTCTAACTAGTTAGGTATGTTCTGGATCCAGGATGTAAATTTTCATAGTGTATTAAATTCCATATTACTATAAATGACATTCATGATTGTCTATTTTAGAAATACAGCAGCTCACTGTATATAAGTGATGAGTGAGTTTTATACACATGAATTGGATACATTCGGGCTTAATTTATTGTTGTTCTCAAGTATTTTAGGATGTTTTTATGTGTTTCTGTCTATTCATACATGTTTTATATTATTTTGTAGGAATTGGGACAAAATTACTTGGATCAACGTTTGGGGTGGCTAGACTCGCGTTTTTGGCTTGCGATTACACAGTAGTCACTTCAGAGCCAATTTTAGTATAGCTCCGGACATTATTTCGAAAAACCCAAAGAATGAAAGTTGTAGATCTACTTTTTCTCTTTTCGGATCATCTTGAATCATCAAAATCGGAGTTTGGACGAAGAAATTATGGCCATTTCCCCAAAAGACGTCGGAGTAGAAAATGTCAAAAAATGGGCAGCGCCGGGGCGCCCATTTTAAGCCTATTTGTAGGGCCGGGGCGCTATAAGGCAGTGTCTGAGCGTTGTTCCTAGCACTGGGGTGCTAGGAAAGAGGTTGGGTGCGGCCTGGACGCATTTTGGGCGAATTTTGACACCTTTTTGACTCCAAATTGGATTGGGTTTGTTCCAAAACTAAAAATTGGACTTGTAACCTATAAATACATGATGTAAGGCATAAAATAGGAGGAGATTACATAGATTAAACTAAATTAAACACTCCTTTAGATTAGAACATAACCCTAGTTCTTATTAGTTTTGGGGATTGAAGCAACTTGGAGACCATTGAAGATTCAAAGAAGGAGCGAAAGAGGAGTCTCAAGGCTACTGACAATAGATTATATTCTCTTCTCTTCTCTTACTTTTATCTTTTAATGTCTATTCAATTGTGGATTCTTGATTTTAATTCATTAATTATGAACTAACTCTTTTATTAAGATTTCAATTGAACTTTTTATGGATATGAATTAGTTATTCATTATATTCCAATTATTTGTGTCAAAGTTAGTTGTTTATCTTGCCTTATGCTTATTGATTAATTATCTGATCAGTAATTACCTTGTTACTCTAGAAGGAATTGAGAAAGGAATTCTAGGGTTAGAACCGGGCATGATATCATGTGACTTAGTTATTTGCACAGTGAATAATTAGGTTTGTGAATAGAATGAGAATATCTATTTGCCGCATGTAACACATAAGGAATTAGGATTGTAACGAGTTTAATTCAATTATTTTGTATAGAGATATAGCAAAATTAATCTAGGTTAAATAGAAGGCAATTGATCACTCGAGAGAGGGTTTTTGGCATTTGCGAATTCCTGTTAACAATTCAGTAGAAATAATAATTGGAATAATTGGATAATTGGTTTATAGTTCATAATTGGGGATATTGGAGTCTTAGCCTTTATTTATTTGAATTCATTTATAAAATAACCTAGTTTTAATTAGTTAATTTAGTTTTCTTAATTAGAAAAATCACAATTATTCGTTGTTTAAATAAAATTGATTTGGTTAAGAGTCAGTACTTGGTAATTTTTATTAAAAAATTCCTCGTGGGAACGATACTCTACTTTCACTTTATTACTTGTTGGCCGTGTATACTTGCACGTATTCATTGATTGCGAAATCAATCAACAATAAGATTCATTCATAACATGCATATGCACTTATTATTTTTGTCATAATCAAATAGGGGGAGATTGTCAGAACTTCCTCAAGGCCGTAGTCTGCTGAGAAAGTCATGTTCAAAATCGTAGAGATAGCCTACCTACAAGTCGATCGATCATCTTCCAAAGCCAGTTAAGAATCGTAGACTACACTCGGAGTCGTAGATTATACTAATGTCAAAGCCAATTCAAAAATCATAGACTGCACTCAGAATCGTAGAGTCTATTGATCGTATCAAAGGAAGAGATCGTAGTCGAGCAAGATCAGATAAAGACAACAAGCACAACGACAGAAATCGTAGTATCAAGATCTGATCTCAAAGTCGTAGTGTCTGCACAGTCGAAGCTGAATCGTAGAATGTAGAGCTAAGACCTTAACAAATGTGCTCACAAGGCCACAGTAGAATCGTAGAGCAAACATGATTCTTAACAATTGAACACTCCCAGAATATCCAAAGGAATGAAGCCTCTAGTTGGTAATGCAAAGATATATCTCACTTGAAGGAAGCCAGAGAGCACTCAACGAATAGCATGCAAGCTAATAGAAGATCTAAGCATCAACTTAATCAACATCCAGATTGAGTTGAGAAGTTATTCAAGGTAAAGTCTTCCACAAGATGATCATAAGAAGACTTCAGTAGCTGACTAAGGAAAGTCAGCATATGCAGTAGCTATCAAGAAGAAAGATGACAATGATCCTGAAAGTAATCAGAATTGTAGTGTTTGCCAAACAAAGAAAAAACTGATGGAGTATACATAAAGATATTGGTCAGCCTCTAAATAGCAAGACTAAAGTGATTAAACATTGGGTCAGTACATTGATGATAAGTGAATGGGAGATCACAAGGAGAAAGCTAGCTGGACACACCACAAATCTGAAGTATCTTGCTATTTAGAAGGGACCAGAACAAGGAGTCAAACCATCAGTATCTGAGAATAGTCGAGGCAAACAGAAGTATTAAAGCACTGTACAAGAATAAGAAGAGGTGTTCCACATTGAAGATCTAATGAACACTCTTCAAGATCGTAATGTTAATTCTACAAGTTAAGAAGCAACAGTAAACATGACACTATGATCATCCAAGAAGATATGCATCAAAATCGTTGTGAGAGCCCCAAATCCGGATCTCAAATCACCACGAATTCGGTTCAATCATTCTATCACTATTTATGGTAGATATAAACATAAATTGTTTATACAGTACACTTTACACACTATTCCCCAAAATCGAGTAATCTTAACTTATACACAAATTATAAACTATCTAACACATAACATTAATATCCAACTATACTATTACAAATTAACTAGCCGCACATTTTATCCCAAGCTGAACTTGGCATTATCCTTTTTCCTGTATCTGAATGCATTCGCCTTATCTGTAATGTTTATCATGATATAACAAGGGTGAGCATGAAAGTTGCCTAACAAGTTTAAATATAATTTAAGGATATATCATGATTGAAAGAGTCTGAATAATAGGCTGGCTATAATTCATCAATATAATTGAGAACTAGCACGAACAAACTTTTGACTGAACAAGTATTGAACATGAACAAATAAATCTGGACCAACTGGTAATGAAGGTGATCAGCCTTTCATACCTGACTTATACATGCAATATGTACATAGTACAATTATCCATGACAATCAGCAATGATTAACCATAAGCATATCTGAATGAAACAACTCTTAGTAGAGTTAAGTAAAACATGTCTGAACCGTTGATTACCGCTACGTAATTTATAACGCTTTATCCGAAGACCTAATATTAGTAATATAGATCTCCAATATTAGAATAATATCATCACAATATAATACTATTATATATATACACACATAGAATAACCTAATCACATAGCACATAATTCTATCAATCTACAATACACATAAGACTTAGTATCAGGTCAAACTATTTCAGTCTGACTTAAAATTGACACAATCCTATCATCCCGACGGTCTAGTCGGATAAATATCGAGTTTAAGTTCAATTAAACTTGCCTAAGCACTTAACAATTATCACAGATAATTTTCTTAGCAGTCAAAACAATTTTCATAGACTTGTAATAATTTTCAGATAATTATTACCATTTATCAACATTTTTCAATCATTAAAACCGTATATATATGAATTAAATACCACATAATTCCTTAATCATTAATATTTATTTATTATTAAATATTAATGAAAATCATATCATAATATTATAATATAATTATAATATCACAAAGTATTTTTAATACTTTAAAATAATAATTATATGATTTTTAAATTATTAAATCCAATATCCGATAATTGATATTAATATTAAAATATTAATATTTTCATGCCAAAATATCAAGAGTTATATTTTATAACTTCAAATATTTTTATAACACATAAATCATTTTTATATGATTTTTAAATCATTAATTCTATTTTTTCATAATTTATTTAATATATTTATTAAATAAATTAATTACCATTAATAATAAATTATTAATGAAATTCATTACAAAATATTAAAAGTCATCAAAAATAACTTAAAATATTTTCTAACATCATATTATAATTTTCATGATTTTTCATGAATTAAAACTATTTTAAAATAATTTATTTAATATTATAATTAAATAAATAAATACCTTTTATATTCCAAAAATATTAAATATCTATGAAATATACTCAAAATAATTAAAAACTATTTTTCGGAGCTTAAAATAATTTTTTATAATTTATTATGTATTTTTAATAATTAAAAACTATTTTTCTCTATTTATTTAATTAATTAATCTATTTTCCGAAATTAAGTGTCACTAAAGGGCCCTATAGCGACAGAACCGTCGCTATAGGTGTTCTTGAGCATGTTCTTGAGCTTCATGTCAGACTCCAAGGTAGGAGGTTTGACCGGGTTTAATTCAGTATTCTTATTGATTTCTGGGTTTGTTAAGACGTTAATCTTGTAGTATTTATGTAATACTACAATTATATATCACCATATAAGCCATTAAGCATCATAATTGTGACAACCTGATATTTTCTATATAAATAAATCATAAATTTTGAGTATAAATTTTTTTTTAAATAAATATGAATGATATGTGCCAAGGTAATGTGTAATATATATTTATATGTGTGATAAATAAAATTTATTTATTACATTAAGTATTGCAAATAAATTTATTTTAGAATTATTGATTATTATCAATAATATTTTTATACTAATTAATTCCTTGTTGGAAATGTTTTATTAATTATTTTTCAAGGAAAATATAATCTTATATTATTTAAATAATATAGAAAATGATTTTAGAATAATTATCTATTTTAAAGGTAAGAATGCGTGAAAGGTATTATGTATGTGTTTATGTGATGAATATAAAATATATTTATTACATGAATGGTTATGAATAATTTTATTTTAGAATTATTGCTCATTATAAATTATATTCTAATAATAATTAGTTTTATAGTAAAAATGTTTTTAATGTTTATTTTCCATGAAAATATGATAATTATATTAATTGAATAATATATGATATGAATATAGAATTTTTATAATACTTATTTTATTATATGAATTTTGTTCAAGATATTAAGTAAATTATTTCTACTTAATTATAAGGTTAATTATGGCAGATAAAATCAGATATGGAATCCAAACCCTAATTTTGGGTTTTGACCAAGGAATGAGAATAATAATATTATATTATTATTTGTCAGTGTTATAGATATGTATGTTTATGTGTGTAATGTTAATGTGTGGAACAGTTTTATTATATTACGACCAAACCCTATTAATATTTTTATAAACCCTAAATACTAGTTTGATAAACCCTAATTCTGGTGCTGGATTAAGGAATGATGATAATAATATAATATTAATTATATTTTGATTTTTCAGTGCTATAATTATTTACTGTATTTTTGTGGACTGACAATGGTTGGTCAATTATAGGGTATTATGACCAAACCCTAATTTTACGGACAAACACTAATTTCGAAATCAAATGAGACTTTAAAATATGTTAAGTCAATATGTTATGTGATTCATGATAATTATAATTATTAATAATCAAGAAAAAACCCTAATTATAAATTAAAATCCTAATTTCTTAAATTAGAAACCCTAAATAATAATTAGCTAATTGCTAAATGAAAAATCCTAATTTAAAACTCAAGTTGAGTTCGACACTGTTATATAACTGTGTTATATGGTGGATGGATGTTATGTATTATATAATTTTATATTGATTAGGTAAACACTAATTAATAATTTAGAAAAACTAATTTCTAGAAACCCTAATATTTATTTTATAAACCCTAATTTATTTAAATTGTAAACCCTAATTGTTGATTTGGAAAGCTTAATGTTAATTAGTGTATCTTAACCCTAATTAGTAAGGTGTTAATTAATTAGAAACCTAATTAATTAGAAACCTTTATTTTGTATTCTAGAAACTAAAATTTTATTATTTATTTTTTTTCAAACCCTAGATTAGAAATTCTAGAATTATTTTTAAACCCTAAAATGGTCCAAACCCTAAACTCAAACCCTAAACTCTAAGGGTTTGCAAAGATTACAAGATTGCCATTAAAATGATTTATCAATTGACCATTTTGCCCTTATTTCATAATTGAGGATTTCTTGTCAATCTAGCCAAAATGTGGGTTGGTGACCTACTATACCGAACCCATGTGACTAAAAGCAACTGAAATCAGCCTTATATTGACAGCAACTCAGCCATATACATTATATATATATATATATATATATATATAGATTAAGGAGAGAGAAAAGGTCAATTGTTATCTCATTTTTCACAAACTCTCTACCAAATGCTCTCAAGCTCAAGACCCACGAAATTATGTAGCATACCAGTCCCAAAACACAGCCCCACGAAATTCATAATCAAAACAACAACACAAAATCAGAAAATCAAACCAAGAAAGGTATAAACCCTACTTTAATTTCTGTCCAAATTTGTTGTTTGATTTTGTGTTTAAGTGATTTAATATGTTGTTTATAGTGTCTAATGATGATCTGGGTTGCTAGATGTTAGATCCATAACATCTAGAAGCTCGAATTTGAAGATTTATAAAATCTGGAAAAATGAGAAATATGGTCTGACAACCAAATGTCAGGTCCCATAGATCTCGTCCTGTTATGTGTTTTTGTGATTTTTAAGCTTTGATCTGGTAGTATGCTGGAAGATCTTTGATCTGAAACTGGAATCAAAGTCAGATCTTAAGTCAGTAGAAAGTTATTAGTGGTCAAACCAAGTTGACCGGCATTGACCACACGTTTCTGGGTAACCCAGAACGTGCTCAGAAAGTCTGACAGCTTGTTCATGCACTTGGATCTTGTTTCTGTTTATGTGTTAGACCTTGTTATTGTTGTAATATTGTTGTCTGACGTCTAGTCTACATGAACATGCCTCTAGAATCATTATATCCTTATCTTAATCAAAGAAATCAGTGGTCAAAGTAGTGAGGACGAAACTGCCTGATGAAGTTTCTGGGTAACCCAAAAACCTTCATAAGCAGTTTCGGACTACCACTTTGACCGGTCCATAATTGTTTTATGTGACGTTGTTAAAATATTTTTATGTAATGAATCTGTAGACTTACATGTGGTCTACATAATGAAGGCTTAATATCACTAAAACATTACAAGATCAACAAGTTGTGGAAGCCCAAAACGAGCCAGTCGAACTGTTCTCTATTTCTGTTCTGGGTAACCAGAAAATGAAGAACAGCTCTGACAACTTGTTCGTGGCTCTAGATCTACTTTGTTATGGGTTGTATGGCCATGTTAGTTGTTGGATCTTGTAGTCGTGTATTAGTATTACAATATCTGACTAATAACATGCCCAGTAACATCAGGATCTGACCGGAAATCTTGGTCAAACTCAATACCTTGCAAACTGCTATGAATGTTCAAGAACAGCTCAAGAACATGAAGAACACCTATAGCGACGGTTCTGTCGCTATAGGTGGTCTTTAGCGACAAATAGTATTTTATTTTCTGGAAATTAATTAATAAATAGAAAAAATAGTTTTTAATTATTAAAAATACAAAATAAATTATTAAAAATTATTTTAAATTCTAAAAATTAGTTTTTAATTATTTTAAATATATTTCATAAATATTTAATATTTTTAGAATATTAAAAGTATTTAATTTATTTAATTAAAATATTAAATAAATTACTTAATAATGATTTTAATTCATGAAAAATCATTTAAAATTATATTATGATATAAGAAAATATTTTAAGTTATTTTTAATAACTTTCAATATTATTTGATAATTTTCATTAATAATTTAATATTAATGATAATTAAGTTATTTGTTAAATGAATTAAATAATTAAATTAAAAATGATTTTATTATTTTAAAAATCATTTTAAATAATAATAAGGTATTTAAAAATATTTTAAGTTATAAAATATAACTTTTAATATTTAAAGGTTAAATTCATTAATTAATGATATTTAATGATATTAAAGTTATTTAATATTTATATTAAATAAATTAGTTTAAAAATGATTTTATTATTAAAAAAATCATTTTAAATGAAAATAAAGTATTTAAAGATATTTTAAGTTATAAAATATAACTTTTAATATTTAAAGGATAATTTCATTAATAATTTAATATTAATGATATTAAATTTATTTAATAGTTATATTAAATAAATAGTTTTAAAATGATTTTATTTATTTAAAAATTATTTAAAAGGGATATAAATGAATTTAAAATATTTTAAGTTATAATTAATAACTTTTAATATTTAGATAATAGTTCATTAATATTTAAATATTAATGGTAATTATTTAATAATGATTTTAAATGTTTTAAAAATCATTTAAGGGTAATGTTAATACTTTAAAAGTATTTTTAGTTATTATAAATAACTTTAACCTTTTGGCAATGGTTTCATTAATCTATTAATATTTATTAAATGTTAATGATAATAGAATTGATTAGTATTTAAATCATTTAATAATGATTCTGATATTTCAAAAATTATGGTAAATGGTAATAAATATTTTATAATTATTATAAGGCTATGAAAAATAGTATGACTGATGTTTAAGTTAACTATTTGGATATTGAACTTCGGGATAGAGTCTTAGACTCGATTTTTACCCGATAAAGTTGTCGGTAGACCGACATGTTTCAGAAATTAATCTGAACTCAGATAATTGGCTAGATAAATGTTTATTTGTGATTCAATGGTTGTTAAAGTTGTGTGACAATGCGATTAGGAATGTGTTGATGTTTGTTTGTGAGTCAATGACGGTTAAACATGTGTGATAATGTGATTAGGTTATGTGATGACTTTGAAATGCAGTACTATGTGTTATGTTATATTGTCCTAATCAAACGAATGATTTGATTAATGATAGGTCGTGATAGAAAAGATAAATCTAAGTTGCGTAATTGTAAGCAGTGCATCTGGCAAGTATCCTAACTTTGCATTTTCTTTATGCAATGGACAAGTGTGAGAATGTTTCAGAATTATATTATTATTATACATATTGTTAAACCTATATTATATAAGCCCATTGATTATCAACATGTTAATATATGATAATTCAGTTATATATATTCTATTCTTTAATTTCTAGAAATAATTATACAAGTGTACCCACTTGGATAATCAATGTATTTAATCACATGTTGATACACCTTTGATATACATATATGTTGAATTATATAAGACCTTTGTTATGAAAACCCGACAGGTATGAACATCCCGATAATGGAAAAAAATTTATGCGCTACGGCGGACAAAGGATGAACGATAATATCGTTCTAGCAATGTAGTATTGATCAATACAGGGCCCATGGACTGTACATCCTCTGGCCCATAAGCAATGGTCAGTTTACAGATGAATTTCTGTTTAAACCCTTTCGAAAATGAAAACAATGTTCATAATATGTCACAGGAACCCCATGTATAGACAATACATAGTTTCAAAAATTTGAAAGAGGGTTGTTATGTTATTGTTATTGGTACAGATTACTTCACAACTATTGACTAGTTGTAGAAGAATATTATAAAGAAAACATTTAAATTCTTTCAGCTTATATATATATATATATATATATATATATATATATATATATATATATATATATATATATATATATATAATACTTGTTGGGCACTCAAATGCTCATCCTTGCTTAATTTAAATGTTTTCAGCTAAGTGTGAAGGACCGAAAAGCTCATGCCAAAACAAGTAAAAAGGAAAGCAAACAGAATTTGTGTATTTGTATCTTTTGTAATAGTTAGACTGTACTAAGTTATGATATGTATTATATATCATGCAAAGAATGTAGTAAAGGTTGCTTACTTGGGATTAAACTCTGATAAATGTAAGTTAAGTTTAAAATTTATATTATTGTTATTATTATTGTATTATTCCGCTCACAAAAATGGTATCGTGAAGTACCGAATTCGGGTTTCAAGTATCCGGGTTCGGGGACTTTACAATAATCGCAAGATCCAAGTCTACAAAGTTGATGTCAGAGGCCAGTAGGGATTTCTAGGTTTCCCTGATTCCCAGTCAGTTTCGAGTGACTACTTTGTGGCTAAATTTTATACATGTTCCAGTCATGTTCCACGTTATGTTAAGGTTCAAATCTATATTAGGTATGTCAAGGTACAACAACAAATCACCAGATCAACTTAACAACATCAAAACAGCATGATCTAGGTCAGTCAAACTAGGCCACAACAATTGTTCTTGAACATTTCTGGAAAATCCAGAAATGTTCTTGAGTAGTTCGATCAATGGTGGTTTGACCGCAAATAGTTTTGATTATGAGCAAGATCTGAGCAAGATAATGGCTTGTAAATGTAGATCTCATGTCAGACTACAACCTTAAAGCAACAACATGACCAAAGAAATTAACAGAAACAAGATTTAAGGCCTTAAAAACGTGTCAGACGAAATTTGGAAATCTGGGCTGCCCAAATTTTCAGTTTTCGTGGTTGGTCAATGGGTTTTGACTACTCATAACTTTCGATCTAGACATGCTATGACCATGATTCAAGTTTCAGAGTAAATACCACATATCATAGAACATATCCAAAACATATAACACACAAAACATCTAACATACACTGATCTAAAGGCCCTGGCATATGGTTGTCAGACCATTTCTTGAACTTTTTCCAGATTTCTAAAAAACTAGATACGTGCATCTAAGTGATATGGATCTAGGTTTTGACAACCCAGATCATCAAATGACACTCTATCACACAACTTTAACCAAACAACAATAACATTTAGCATCAAATCATCAGATTTCTAAGTTAGGGTTTTTTTATACCTTTGAGCTTTGATCTTTGATTTCTAACTTTTGATTCCTGATCTTAGCTTGCTAATACATGATCTTAGCTTTATTTCTCACACTTTCTCACTCTAAGTTCAGAAAATATAGAGAGAGAATGGACTTGGAGCAAATGATAAGTAAAGTAAGATTTTTCTTACTTTTTAATCTTTGATCTTTTAAATCCATGGTTGTAAATGTGGCTAGGTGTTCAAATTTGGCTGATTCAAGGTGTGTGGTTATAATTCAAGAGATGTGGCACCAATTTTGGCCATAACTCTTTTAACATAAAAGTTAAGGGAGGGTATTTTGGTCTTTTAGCATACCATTTTAATTCTACAATAGTCATTTGTTGCAAACCCTTAGGGTTTAACCCTTAGGGTTTAACCCTTGGGGTTAAAACCCAAGCTTTCCATAATTCACCTTTTAGGATTTCTAAATTAGGGTTTTCATAAATGAAAATTAACATCTTTAAATTATAATTAGAGTTTCTTAATTACAATATACTTTCCTAATCAAATTAGGACTAACACAAATTAGGATTAATATTTCCTAATTAAGATTGTTAATTTAGCAATTAAATTCATAATTCTACATTAGGGTTCCTGACAAAATAATTAGGGTTTAAAAATTTGAAATTAGGATTTGTTAATTAATTAAGCTTTACCCTAATTACTATTATAATTAATAACCCTTAAGCAATATAATCTTCCTTTAAGTTCTCAGATTAGGGTTTCAAATACCCGAAATTTGAAATTAGAGTTCCCAGATTTGATATTAGGGTTTTCTAATAATTAATTAGGGTTTCAAGTAATTCGTTAGGGTTTTCCCTAATAAATTATAATTAATGACGTTAAACCTTATACACAGCATTTAAATTCCAGAATTAGGGTTTTAAATTCTGAATTAGGGTTTTGGATTCCCGAAACTGAAATTAGGGTCTCAAAACCAATTTCTAAGGTTTCTTATCAGACGTTAGGGTTTTCTAATTGAACGTTGACATTCTTAATAATATTAGGGTTTGACACTAATAAAATTTATCTGGTCAACCCTTGACCCTTAACCACATATTGTGCACACATAATACCATATGCATAGAACATAAACACATATACACTTAATCCTGAATAATTCACCTAAATCCTTCACAGAATTTTGAAATCCTCAAAATTCTATCCCAAAAATATTAAACGCATACACTTATTTTCTATCTAGGTCTATTATTTGACCTTAAATCAATCATTTAAGATTTTAATAATTTGTCTAATTTCTCGGGTTATCACATTCACCCCTTCTTCTAAAAATTTTGTCCCCGAAATTTACCTTACACCTTACTCCTTATACCATGCATTATACACCAATCATACACATCATCACATGCTACCCAATACACCACTCACATGAGTAAAAGTTTTCAAATTGCTGAGGGGTCATATAGACAATGAACACCTAGTTTTAACGGTATTCCTATCGTAAAACTTTACATTACTTGGTAGGTTTACAATCACAAAGAAGGTAAACTATTGTTGCTAGTACTTTAGGTGATTAGCCTATCGTACTCTTACGTCATGCATAACGTATTAATTATGTTTAGCGAATATTTACGCTATTAGATTGGATTATTTATCAAAACAACATAGTTCACCTCAGTCTTCTCATAGGATTTCGCACCAAAACAATTTGGTTCGGGAAATTTCTTTCAATGAACACTTAGAGTTTTCATAAACATTAGTCTAGCTAAATCGAATAGCGTAGACTCATATCAATAATTCAATTCAATCGAATTATTTAGGTGTAACCAAACCCCGTTGGCAAATTAAAATTTTGAAAACATTTTCGACAATGACGTCATGATGTTGTACTGTATTAACAGTCCGTTTGAAGATGCTGTCATTGTATGACTTTGTCATAACACATCAAACCATAGTGGAACAACGACTTTAGGTCAAATTCACACTAAGTATTCCTGTATTTACAACTCCATCACCTTTTTATCATCTCTGCACCAGGTTTTATGGTACATAAGTGATAAATAAAATATATTTTGATATTTCAAATCATTTGCATCTAGCCAAAATAAGTAGCATAGAATGTACTTTAAACTGTTTCAAAAATGATTACGAGTCTACATTTTTTTTAAAAAAAAACACATAGTGCGTATTTAGCTTGATGTCAAAATTTCGAAGTCTAGCATAGCTAGGAATTTTGGAAAACTTGTGTCTACACTAATAATCATTTGCTTAACAATCTATCTATTCCTATAATCCTCAATTCTCCATTCACACATAACTATACCCAATTCATCAAACCACGCTTATGAGTTCATAAATTGCCACAATCATATGAGTTTAAGAACTTGTCCTAGTCAGACTTTTGGCGTCCATTCGTTGAGGGGTTCATAAACATTTCATATAACTATGAATCAAGAATGTCACATAAGTATGAGTTTTAAGAACTCGTACTTAACCCTATATTCTCTACCTATGACCTATCTATTTGTTATACACATGAGAAAGGAATCACCCTCTTAACATGCATATAGCAAATAGCGTGACACAAATATTTCAATGATTATCAGTACTAGAAACTAAATGGTTTTTACACCAAGTACAATTCCCCGCCCACACAAGGAATCATACAACTCAGCTGCCGACATGAGTCCTCAATTGAAATCCCCACCTAATCTTAACTCCCTTCTCAATACGAATTTCATTTAATCTGTATTCATAATCCTTTTCTGAATCTGTACCAATTCATGGTACAACTGCCACACAACATCTTGCTGTAAACTTTTCAATCATCAGATTGATTCTTTTCCTATATTATAACCTTATCAGATCACGGAGTGATCTCATCGTATATATTACGATTTATTTCTATGTCTTGATCTTTTTTTTACGATCTCCTATCACTGCACTTTTAGTCTTTTAGACTCGATCTATTCCTCACTGCTGTTCATCTTTATTTTTAGAGTTAGAGAACTCTGTATCTTTACAACTCGCCGAGATTCGTCTTTGAATCTTACCGACTAACTAACTCTATATGAGTTAGATCTTATCCTAATAACTGCGGTTATTGGTCTCAGGTATTCCTACCTAAGGTTCATAACCAACAGCTTTGATACCAACTGTGAGAGCCCCGAATCCGGGTCCCAAATCACAACGGATTCGGTTCAATCATTCTATCACTATTTGCGGTAGATATAAACATAAATTGTTTATACATTACACTTTACACATTATTCCCCAAAATCGAGTAACCTTAACTTATACACAAATTATAAACTATCTAACAAATAACATTATTATCCAACTATATTATTACAAATTAACTAGCCGCACATTATATCCCAAGCTGAACTTGGCATTATCCTTTTTCCTGTATCCGAACGCATTCCCCTTATCTGCAATGTTTATCATGATATAGCAAGGGTGAGCATGAAAGTTGCCCAGCAAGTTTAAATACAATTTAAGGATATATCATGATTGAAAGAGTCTGAATAATAGGCTGACTATAATTCATCAATATAATTGAGAACTAGCACGAACAAACTTTTGACTGAACAAGTATTGAACATGAACAAATATATCTGGACCAACTGGTAATGAAGGTGATCAGCCTTTCATACCTGACTTATACATGCAATATGTACAGAGTACAATTATCCATGGCAATCAGCAATGATTAACCATAAGTATATCTGAATGAAATAACTCTTAGTAGAGTTAAGTAAAACTTGTCTGAACCTTTGATTACCGCAACGTAATTTATAATGCTTTATCTGAAGACCTAATATTAGTAATATAGATCTTCAATATTAGAATAATATCATCACAATATAATACTATTATATATATATACACATAGAATAACCTAAACACATAGCATGTAATCCTATCAGTCTACCATACACATAAGACTTAGTATCAGGTCAAACTATTTCAGTCTGACTTAAAACCGACACAATCCTATCATCCCGACGGTCTAGTCAGACAAATATCGAGTTTAATTTCAATTAAACTCTGCCTAAACATTTAACAATTATCACAGATAATTTTCTTAGCAGTCAAAACAATTTTCATAGACTTGTAATAATTTTCAGATAATTATTACCATTTATCAATATTTTTCAATCATTAAAACCGTATATAAATGAATTAAATACCACATAATTCCTTAATCATTAATATTTATTTATTATTAAATATTAATGAAAATCATATCATAATATTATAATATAATTATAATATCACAAAGTATTTTTAATACTTTAAAATCATAATTATATGATTTTTAAAATCATATCATAATATTATAATTGGAACGCTGGGCTACCAAGATTTTCAGTTTTCATGGTTGGTCAATGGGTTTTGACTGCTCATAACTTTCGATCTAGACATACTATGACCCTGATTCAAGTTGAAGAGTAAATACCACATATCACAGAACATATCCAAAACATAAAACACACAAAACATCAACACACACGGATTTAAAGGCCTTGACATATGGTTGTCAGGCCATTTCTTGAACTTTTTCTAGATTTCTAAAAATGCTAGATTCGTGCATCTAAGTGATATGGATCTAGGTTTTGACAACCCAAATCATCAAATGACACTCTATTACATAACTTTAACCAATAAACAACAACATTTAGCATCAAAACATCAGATTTCTAAGTTAGGGTTTTTTTTATACCTTTGAGCTTTGATCTTTGATTTCTGACTTTTGATTCCTGATCTTGGCTTGCTAATACATGATCTTAGCTTTGTTTCTCACACTTTCTCACTCTAAGTTCCAAAAATATAGAGAGAGAAGGGACTTGGAGCAAATGATAAGTAAAGTAAGATTTTTCTTACTTTTTAATCGCAGATCTTTTAAATCCATGGTTGTAAATGTGGCTAGGTGTTCAAATTTGGCTGATTCAAGGTTTGTGGTTATAATTCAAGAGATGTGGCACCAATTTTGGCCATAACTCTTTTAACATAAAAGTTAAGGGAGGGTATTTTAGTCTTTTAACATACCATTTTAATTCTACAATAGTCATTTGTTGCAAACCCTTAGGGTTTGACCCTTAGGGTTTAACCTTTAGGGTTAAAACCTAAGCTTTCCATAATTCACCTTTTAGGATTTCTAAATTAGGGTTTTCATAAATGAAAATTAACATCTTTAAATTATAATTAGAGTTTCTTAATTACAGTATACTTTCCTAATCACATTAGGACTAACACAAATTAGGATTAATATTTCCTAATTAAGATTATTAATTTAGCAATTAAATCCATAATTGTAAATTAGGGTTCCTGATAGAATAATTAGGGTTTAGAAATCTTAAATTAGGGTTTGCTAATTACTATTATAATTAATAACCCATAATCAATATAATCTTTCTTTAAGTTCCCATATTAGGGTTTCAAATACCCGAAATTTGAAATTAGAGTTCCCAGATTTGATATTAGGGTTTTCTAATAATTAATTAGGGTTTCAAGTTATTCGTTAGGGTTTTCCCTAATAAATTATAATTAATGACGTTAAACCTTATACACAACATTTAAATTCCAGAATTAGGGTTTTAAATTCTGAATTAGGGTTTCGGATTCTCGAAACTAAAATTAGGGTTTCAAAACCGATTTCTAGGGTTTCTTATCAGACGTTAGGGTTTTCTAATTGAACGTTGACGTTCTTAATAATATTAGGGTTTGACACTAATAAAATTTATCTAGTTAACCCTTGACCCTTAACCACATACTGTGCACACATAATACCATATTCACATAACATAAACACATATACACTTAATCTTGAATAATTCACCTAAATCCTTCACAGAATTTTGAAATCCTCAAAATTCCATCCCAAAAATATCAAACGCATACACTTATTTTCTGTCTAGGTCTATTATTTGACCTTAAATCAACATTTAAAATTTTAATAATTTGTCTAATTTCTCGGGTTGTCACAATCGTAGAGTTCAAACAACCAAAGATTGAGGCATTAACAACGGCTCAATCTGAAGATTGATATTCGAATAGAGCTTATTGAGAGCATCGATGCAAAAGGACAACCTCTGATCTAGAAATCAAAAGGAAGAAATAAAGTTGACTACTTGCCCGAGACATGAAAGTGACATCTCTGATGAGGTAGGTGAAATAGTAGACTGCAGTGTTAGAAAGTCAGAAAAAGATGTCATGTCACATCTGCAGTCTGCACAAAATAACTCGAGATCTGCGAGGCAATTTGAATAGCTTCCAACGGATATGTTCCAACGGAAAGATTGAGAAGGATTATAAATCAACAGAGCTTCAAATATCAAGAGTTGATGATGATTGTGAAGTTGCAGAATCGTTGAGTTGGTGAATGCTACTGTTGACTCTACGAGTTCCACCAAAGATCAATAGAACAAGTCTCAGTGACAGTGAGACTACCAAGGTAGAAGTGAAGCAGCATTGAAGAAGGAATCAAACAGATCAAAGCTTTACTCAACAAAGATAAGAATGCTACTAAAGATGGAAGCCAAGCTGAGAGCCGAGAAGGCCAAGAAGATAGCATTCAGGAAAGTGGCTGAGTACAAGGAAGATCAAGAGAGCCACTCTACAAATCACCATGAACCGAAAGCTGAAAGTGAACAAATGCAGAACCATGTCTGCAAAGTATTCAAGAAGGGTTCATGTTTTTTTAAGTGCCAGACAAAGTCTAATAAAAGCACAGAGACTTAGCAAACCCAGATGGTGATGGTGCACAGCTAATACCAGATGAAGATGAGCAGAAAAAAGAGAAAAGATCAACTGCACCAAAGAAGATGTGGTCTGGACTCGAAGCTGAAAGAAAAGAGGATCACACTAAGCTGTTAAGTACAAAATATGTTCAGAGCTTAATGACATCTAAGCATCTCAGCACCAACAACAACTACAACAACAAGAAGCCAGGGCCTGAGGGGTCCTTGTCCAGAGGGACTAAATGAAGTTCTAAGCCTGCTTGGCTTGAAGAGTTCCTAGGGAACTAGAGAAGTTACAAGGCTACTGGCCTTGAAGAGTTCGTAGTGAACTGAAGTCCCAAGGCTGCTGGCCTTGAAGGAATCTTAGTGATTCAGGGTGCTACCCTTATTTAGTGGAAATCCTGCTAGTTGAAAGCAGAAGAGTGGATTAGGAGCTTGAGTCTCTGAACCACTTAAAACCCCTTGTGTCTTTTACTTTATGTCATTTACATTATGTACCTTAACTACTATAACTGTTATATATGTGTTAACTGCTTACTATTAAGTTAACTCTATGAACAATGTATGACTGACTATGAATATTTCAATGAAGGGGATCTTTTACTTATTCCGCTGTGCTTGAAAAGATTCTTATGTTTGTCATTTGCTACTTAATGAGCAATACAACTTAAAAGAGAAAAAGTATTTTGAAAATCAAAGGATCTATTCAACCCCCCCCCCCCTTCTTGATCTATATTGTGCCTACTGAGAACTAACAAAGGGAATTTATATACCTGGGCCAACCTATGGAGGAAATATTTTAGATACTAATCAACGAAGGAAGAATCACCTCCCTTCTACCTCCAATTAATCCCCGTTTAAGATGGTTCAATTTTGATGGAGTATGTCAATATCATTCACATTCTCGTGGTCACAGCACAGAAGAATGTTGGGCACTCCGCCACCTTATTCAGAATCTAATTGATAGCGGTGTCCTGAAATTGGTAGACGATGACACTGTGCTACTCGAGAGTGGGAATACATGTCCTACTAAATGGAAGGGGCTAGTAGTAGTTATATCTGCTGAGGCTGATGAGACTGTCAAACCATTTCCCATACAAGCAATTCAACTCAAAGGAGCTGACAATCCTTTGAAAGTGGCTGCACCAGAGCCAATATCTTAACCCTTCAGACCACAGTATCTTGTTGTCAGCCTACACAAAGTCTTGTGGAATTATGGAGAATCTGAAGGATCCACGTCTCATACTACTGCTACAGTGTCGAAGGAAAATCTATTGTATCTTCCTCAGAGGGTGATGAAGCCCATCATAAAAGCAAAGGGGAAGATTCCCATAGAGAAAATTGAAAAATTCCTCCGCACTATAGGTCATACTGAAGCCAATGTAGTTCTAAGCTTAAGAGAAGCTCCACATCAAATCTCAATACTGGACTTGGTTTTCACTTCTGAGGATCACAGGAAAGATCTTATTAAAGGTTTTGGAAGAAGCCTACTTACCAAAATCAGTGGATGTGGAAAAATTTCAACATCTGGTTGATCACAATTTTAACAACAATGTGATATCCTTCACTGATGATGACATACCGCCCGAAGGGACCGATCATTGCAAGCCATTGCACATCGCAATTTTGTCCTCTGGGTATATGTTAGCTAGAGTTTTGATAAATGGAGGTTCGTCTCTGAATATCTGTTCTTATGCCACTTTGGTAAAGATGAACGTCAATCTCAAACAGGATCCGAAGTAGCCATATGGTTATCAAAGATTTTGATGGATCCCGATGAAATTCTGTCGGAGAGATTGAGCTGCCAATTGAGATTGGTCCAAATACATTCAATGTATCCTTTCACATCCTCAAGATAGATTCAGGATACAACCTGCTATTGGAGAGACCATGGATCCACATGGCTGGAGCCGTCCCTTCTACACTTCTTCAATAACTTAAATACATTGTCAACATTAGACTAGTCACTGTCAACGCTGAGCCAGAATGTCCTGAACAATGAAACCTACCACTCATCAGCTTCAATTCAGAAGTTGAGCCGGCTAGTTTTCATACTTTGGAAGTGAGCAACACATAATACCATCCTCTTGGAGTGACACTTTCTGTACCCAAGATTTCTGTCGAAGTAATGGCAGCTACCCAAGAAATGATGTCATTGGGTCATCAGCCTGCACAATGGGTGGGTAAAAATCAGCAGGGTATAAGGCACCCAATTCAAATGTCCAGTTAAACCGGGATAGCCAGAATAGGCTATTCTGCCAGTTCTAGTCATAGGAATCCTCATAAGCATAAACAGATTTCTTAAGCTTCCGCCACACGGCGATTTTCTCCACCTGCACCTCATGAGCTGATACAGTCTCCGGTAAAGATGCCAGCCCATGTTATGGCTATGCTGTTTCCCAAACCAGTACCCTTTAAAGCAAAAGAGGTCCTGATTCCTGATCCCGAAGTGGAAGAAAGGGAATGAAAACGTAAACATGATATCGCCTTGATGATGTCAGGCATATGCATCATTGTCCATGATGAACATACAAACAGATACACCCCAAACGATGATTGCCCAGATGTTATGGTCATCATTCAGGAAAAGGAGGACGATGATATCCCCTCTATCACTGCAGTTCATCAAGACTTTACCCTCGACAATTGGAGCAGCATTCCATGCATTGGTCGACGAGGGTAAAACGGGCAGAAATCCCTCTGCCATGTAGATAACTTTAATTGCTTACTTTTCTGTACAGTATTAGCAGTTATTTTATCAGTACATGCTAACACTTTTGTATAATTAAATAGTTTCATATATTAAGTTAAAGCATATTTTGTTTCAGGACTCTGAATTTAGATGTGCCTGTACTTGCTGATGAGGTGCCTTTTCTCCACAAAGACTATTACTTTGTTGAAAAGTTGGACTCAGACTTGATGGAAATACAAGAGGACATTGAGATAACTCAGGAGATTAAGGAATGGGTCGAAGACAAACCTAAACCTAATCTTGATCAAACCATTTCTTTCAATCTAGGAACCTTAGAAATCCCTAAGCTAATCCATATTAGTTCAGACCTAACCCTAAACCAACGGAATGACATAGTTGCGCTACTAACTCAAGTCCAGGATGTGTTTGCATGGTCTCATGAAGACATGGTGGGTTTGTCCACTGACATTGTCCTTCATCACTTTCCCATTAAAGAGGGAATTTAAGCCAGTCAGGCAGAAGCTCAGGCGATTGAAACCTGAGTGAAGTTTAAAGGTGAAAGAAGAAATTGTGAAACCATTTCAAGCTGGTATATCACTGGTGTCTACATATCCGGAATGGATATCTAACATAGTTCCCATGCCTAAACCAGGAGGAAAGGTGTGAGTTTGCATGGATTATCAGGATTTGAATAAAGCTTGCCTTAAAGATAGCTTTCTCATTCCCTTTATCCACATTCTTATTGACAATACTGCTCAATACGGAATGTAATCCTTTGCAGGATTGCTTCGTGGGGTATCATCAGATAATGGTCACTGAGGAGGATAGTGAGAAAACTTCTTTTATCATGCCTTGGGGAACCTTCTTCTACAGACGGTTGTCATTTGGCCTCATAAATGCCGAAGTAACCTATCAGCGAGCTATGATGGCTCTTTTCCATGATTTAATGCATAAAGAGATAGAGATCTATGTGGATGACATCATTGTCAAATCCCAAAGGAAGGAAGATCACTTAGACCATCTCAAAAAGCTTTTCAACAGGTTGTGTAAGTACAACTTGAAGTTGAATCCAGCTAAGTGCGCCTTTGGCGTTAAATCAAGGCAAGTTGTTAGGTTTCCTATTCAGCCACAAAGGGATTGAAATGGATCCAACCAAAATCCAGGCCATCTAGGAAATTCCCATTTCTCAGATAGAGAAGGAAATGCGGAGATTTTTGGGAAGAATCAACTTCATTAGTAGGTTTATCTCTCAACTCACAACAACCTGTGTGTGACGCCCCCAAAATAGGTATACATCACCCATTCTGAGTCGTCAAATACATCGTACAGAAAACAACTACAAATTTATTATTACAATTGTCGTGCAAAATACGACAACACATACTGTGAGTTTAAATATAAATATTGTCTTCTAGACAATATCCACCTCAAATAAAGTCCTCATTACAATTATTGATGCACTATTTTACAAAATAGTGAGTACTACTAAAATAGCTATCTTGAATCATCACTCCATACCCCGACTAGTTCCTGCTAAATTCTCACCTCCTGAGAAGAAAAACAGAACAAAAAGGAAAAGGATGAGCTCAACTAACCCACTAAAGAATATTATGACTAAGATAATATATAAAAAATTATCCTTAGTCTTCAACAGGGAAAAATCTGATAGAATATAATAGACAACAATGTTTTAGATCAATAACTGCAGCGGAAACAACAATTCATTAGAAGAGTTAAGTAGAGAATGAAATCTACTATCATCTATGAATTTAAAAGTCCATCATCAATATTCTATCCCTGTAACATCAATCAATATACATCTTGCATCAAATATTCATCTTTGCACTATGGGCCAAAGATATTCATTTGTATCACCAGTTAGTCATGTTCATCTCAACACTTGTTCATCTTTGCACTACGGGCCAAAGATATTCATCAGGTAATCATTCATATTTGCACTACAGGTCAAAGATATTCATTAAGTATCACCATTAAGGACTGAGGATGATGAAAAACATTTTAGAGAATGAATCCAGTGAGACAGAAGGACAAATATTAGGGATTCGTATTTCGGTTTATCCAAATTCAATAATAATCCATAATAACCAAGTGTGAAGTAGAATTCAAAAATAAGGATCAAAACATGTATACAATCAAAGATAGTAACCATAAAAGACATATGGGACCACAAAGAGCAAATTTCATTTTTTTGTGAATAGTGTCGTATTTATGAATAGTATCATATATATGAATAGTGTCATATACGTGAATAGTAACCCCGACATAAAAAGGTAGAAATTCCACAATAATTCATAACAATATCTCAGCATAATGATATTGAAGAAAATAATATCATTTAAGAAGAAAATAACATCCCTTACCTCAAAGAAACAGTACTTCGGAATGAAATGTCGGATGTGATGCTGAATAAAACTTGTACTATATAGAAACTCTCAAAGTATCTAAATACTCACAAAATATGCTCAATAATATAGAGAGAGAAAGAGAGAAAGCTTATGTTTCTGGTGTGATTTTTAATTCTAACTTAGCCCTCTATTTATAGGAAAATGTTAGCCCGCCGAAGCAGACTTGGCCTGCTACCTGATGGCTTTACCTGCTACTATTACCACCCACCATATTTGAAATTCAATTTGAGCACATTTCTCACCAACCAAAAGTGGGGCCCACACAATTCTAGAATTTTCCAACAAAAATCATTTATAACATAATTTCTGAATCAGCCACCTCTTAAAATTCATAACAAATCATACATTCATTTTTAACAGTTCAAAATTTGTGGACATATACTCAACTTATATATGTATAACATATCTAAAAATCACAACGATCCAACAGTCGGATTAAAAATTATAACTCACGCAATATATCTCAAGAACACTGTTTTGATTTTTAATACCTCCAATCCGACAAAATACTGATAAAACATCTTAACATTAATTCCTTTAATTATAGCCACATAAATAAATCCATCATTTATATCCACATCAAATAAATATTTCCTTATCATATAAATCAATAATTAATTATTCACAAATAATATTATATAATCATAATCATGACAACCCAGGCAGTTCCCAGGAAAGAGGGGGCTTTCCAATAAGGATTTCTCCTTACTGGCGCATAATTAAGTGACCAACCCTCTCCTTAGACAGAACTTTCTAGACATTGCCAATAATGCTATCTAATAATATTATTCAAATAATTGAATTATTGATCTGATAATGGGAAATACTGTGCAGAGACAATTATTAAAACAACAATAATATAAAATATCAACGCAGTAATTATTGAATCAATAAAATAAAATATTGAACAGTAATTACTGTATCAATTATTGAGTAGTGCCTTCTTACGTAAGAATCAATAATTCAAAATACTGTGTAATACCGTGTGCTACTGTGCAACCACGCGTAGTACTGTATTTTAACCACCGGATATTCCAACAATGTTAATGGTAACGATTACGCCGTTATTTATAAAAACTCAAACATGTCATTTTTTCATTCGACTAATTATTCTGTTATAAGGCCCATGAATGGTTGCACCATCATACGAATATTCCCCGACAATAAGAATATTCCACGACCAAACGAATATTTCCCGACAAAAATGAATATTTTATAACCATTTGCTTATTTTGTAAAATTTGCACATTTCACCCATAACCAAAGTATTATATCAAATAACTCCTTATTATTTCAAGATAATAAATAGAGAAAATTTAATTTTATTTATAATAAGTTGGGGTCTTACAACCTCCCCTCCTTATGAAATTTCGTCATCGAAATTGACGTACGTACCTGGTGTTTTGAAAAGGTGAGGATACCTCAGTTTTCATTTCTGATTCCAACTCCCATGTCATTTCTTCAATAGCATGGTTCCTCCACAAAACCTTAACTTGTGGTATAACTTTTATGCAGTAGGGCATGCTCTTTCATATCCAAGATCTTGACAGGTACCTCCTCGTACGTTAAATCTTCAGCTATCTCGTTTGGTTCTAATGCAATAATGTGGTTTGGGTCATCCACGTATTTACGTAACATCGATACATGAAAAATGTTATGAACACGTGACATACTTAGCGTTAAGGCGAGTCTATAGGCCACAGTTCCTAGTCGATCGAGGATTTTAAATAAATCGAAGGTTTGAGCTATCTTCTCTTTACCAACTCTTACTTCTAGAATAGTGCCTTCTTGCACCTTCTTCTTTATATTCATCAGCTCCAGTATGTATAGCTTGAGTGGTTTTAACTTTATCAATTAAAGTCGATTCTACTCGTATGTCATCACGTGGGTCCCTAGAGTCTTTAACTCTATCTCTATCATTTATAAATTATACAAGATAGGTCTTTGTGTTGACAATATCGCACTCGTACTCGCATATGATCTTCTACTCAATGCGTCAGCTACTACGTTCGCTTTTCAAGGATGATATTGAATAGTGTGATCGTAATCTTTCAACAGCTCAAGTCAATGTCGTTGCTGCATGTTGAGTTCCTTTTGGGTGAAGAAATATTTGAGGCTTTTATGATCCTTATTAATCTCCACTTTCTCCCCACACAGGTAGTGTCTCCAGATTTTCACCGCAAAAATGACTGCTGCCAACTCCAGATCATGAGTAGGATAATTCCTCTCATATTCTTTGAGTTGTCGCGAGGCATAGGCTATGACTTTCCCATGTTGCATGAGAACACATCCTAACCCTTTGCCTGAAGCATCGCTGTAGATAACAAATCCATCCGAACCAGATGGTATTGTTAGAACAGATATCGAAATGAGTCTCCTCTTGAGTTCTTGGAAGCTCTTCCCAAATTCCTTGTTCCATTCAAATTTTGTATCTTTTCGAGTCAGCTAAGTTAACGGAGTATCCTTCCACGAATCTCCGATAATAACCTGCTAAGCCCAGAAAGCTACGTACTTTGGTCACCGACTTCGGTTGCTCTCAACTTGTGATTCATATCCTAATCTTGGATAACACGTCACAATAGCACCTATCGTTTTACCATCACACAAATATAGCGTCCCCTACGGAGAGTCTAGGCTTTGTTGCATTCCACCAAAAAAGTAACCAGATAGAGGCTTGAGTACCAACTCTTATAGTTGGGTTTTTAACTCCTGAAGTTCAATAAGAGCCATTCGATATGAGATTTTAGAAATGGGTTTTGTACCGGGTTCAAAGTCGATACAAAATTCAATATCATTCTCTGGGGGTAGGCCAGGAATTTCTTCAGGAAATACGTTAGGAGATTTACTAACAACAGAAATATCATTCAAATCTGACATTTTTTTGTTTAAATATATGAAAATGGGCTAATAAAGCTTGACTTCTATTTTTCAATAAATGAATGGCTTAATGGCTTGATATGAAAGTGTTTGACTTCAATGGTTTGGTTGCTTGAATTCGTATAACAGGTTGGTTAGGAATATAAAAACTAACAACCTTACGAAAACAATCAATTTTGGCATGATGAGTGGTTAACCAATCAATTCCTAAAATCACATCAAAAGCAAGTATCTTTAAAGAGATAAGATCAACAGGTAATGTGATTGTGCCCACTTGGATCAAACAAGATTTATAAATAGTGGATATGATAAAAGTTTCTCCTAACGGAGTTTCCACAGATAAGTCAAATTCTAATTTCTCCGGAGTCAAGTTTAAACGTTGAGCACAAGCAGGAGAGATAAAAGAATGGGTAGAACCGGTATCTCATAAGGTATAGACTTCGCAAGAATTTATAATTAACTAACTCGTGATACTTCATTCTATTCCTCGCTTTTACGAAAGGCGCTCTAACTTGAACCACCGATTTTGACTTGTCTGGGACAGCCTTTGGTGTCATCATTACCGCTAGAATTGTCTTTCGCTATAGGGCATATTCCACCCTCAACTGCTTCATCGTACTCCTATTTCATGATCTGAATCATTAATCTTCGATCCATATCGAATTGAGGTTGACCGCAATGTACAAGGGTAATTCAAAACTCGATGTTGGGTTCTCTCAATTGCTTTCCAAAAAGAGAAATACATATCATCTATTTTAGCCTTCTTAGATCGGACATCTCTTTCCACAATATCAACGCATTGTGTAGCTTTTACCCATGCATCACTCATTCTCACGTGTTCAGTTGTTTCTTCTTTCAGCTCAGATTCTAGCTTTATCATATTATACTCTGCCAAAGAGTGCTTCTATTCAAGCATCACATATCGGGTAACACAAGCTTGAATCGTTGCATCCTTTTGCTCCATGACCGCTTGCCGTTCTTCAGCCTGCTCTTCTAACTCATGAATACGATTTTGTAATTCTACATTTTGATCATAAAATATCTCTAATAAATTCTCCTCAGGTTCCTCTTCTTCCTCACTCTCAGCTGCTACCTCTGCGACTAGCTCGGGTGCAATTATTAATTCTTCCCTCACCACAAGAATATCTCTAATTCCTTCTTCGCCTGACATCACATTATCATGGTTGGTGATTAGAGGTGTCTCCACGGTCTCATTCACTCCATTGTTAACATTCTCAGCTGCCATTCTTAAAAACTTCATAAAACAAGGGTTAGTTAAATAAATTAACATATCACATAATATCCCTATATTATGTGTGACGCCCCCAAAATAGGTATACATCACCCATCTTGAGTAGCCAAATACATGGTACTAAATTCAAATACAACTTGATTATACAACAATCGTGCAAAATACGACAAAATACATGCTGTGAGTTTTAATACAAATATTGTCATCTAGACAATATCCACACTCAATTTAGTCCTCATTACATTATTATCACACTATTTAACAGAATAGTGAGGACTACTAAGACATCATCTCGGACCATCACTCCGTTCCCCGACTAGTCCCGGCTACGTTCTCATTTCCTGAAGAGAACAGTGAAAGAAAGGGTGAGCTCAACTAGCCCAGTAAGAAATATTATGACTAAGATAATGCAGAATAAATTATCATTAGTCCTCAACAGTGTTAAACTGATAAAATACAATAGACATCAAGTTTAACTGCAGCGGAACATTCAATCCATTAAAAGAGTTAAGTAGAGAATAAAATCTACTATCTTTTATGATTTAAAAAAGTTTTTCATCACTTTTATCGCTGAGACTCAGCTTAATAAATAATCCACATCATCCCTGCACTACGGCCAAGGATATTCATTAGGGTCACGAACACAAATTATCCATGCACTACGGGCCAAGGATATTTGTGTATTCATCAATGGTCATGATCATGCCAACAACTGTCCATCAATGCACTTCGGCCAATGAGGAATTTTACCACATCATTTGTAACATTACTGTCATGATTACACCGAATAATCCCTGGTCATAATCATACCAAGTCCATCTATGCACTACAGGCCACAGATAACTTTCAAAAATAATATAAACATGAGGATGATGACAATGATATAAGAATTCAATAAAACAAGTTCAAGAATTAATTTATTCAGGA
Organism: Panax japonicus; assembly: GCA_020205505.1. Classification (NCBI taxonomy): domain Eukaryota; kingdom Viridiplantae; phylum Streptophyta; class Magnoliopsida; order Apiales; family Araliaceae; genus Panax; species Panax japonicus. The sequence continues at coordinate 23,688,862 of CM035103.1, read as the reverse complement.
ACTAATAGCGTCCAAATTGTCAACATGATACTTCTTTGTAAAGTAAAATTCAAGAATGCTCAGAAGAATATTTCCATAAAAAGATACTGGATGAAGCGCAAATATCAAGAATATTCCACTAATTTCATGGAGTGTAGAAGTCAAAACTTTAACCAACTGTAGTATAATAAAGAATGAAATAACAAAAGAAATCACCATGCATGTGGTACTTCGCATAGACAGGTTATTCCATCAGAATAATAAATAACAGAACCAGGTCTGGCGTAAAGCACAGACAGGATATTCCAACAGAATAATAAAGATAGAACCAGGTCCGATATAAACGCACAGACAGGATATTCCAACAGAATAATAAAGAATGGAATACAGAAGAATTTCACCAAGTATAGGGTAGCCCGCGTATACAAGTTATTCCAACAGAATAATAAAGATGGAATAATAGAAGTTCTCTTCATGAATACAAAAGAAATAATACCCCTTACCGTAAAAGAAACTTGATATCAGAGTAGTGAAATAGCAGAATACTTTTCTTCTTTCTCTCTATAGTTTCTCTCTCTAGAGTTTCAGTGAATTCGTAAGAAATAATGAAGGAATGAGCTTCTATTTATAGAAGAATGGAATGAATAGTAACTAATCCATGAACGGTCCAGATTGATTTACTTTAATCGAACGGTCCATATTTAAAGCAAAATCTTTTAAATAAAATATAATATATTCTATTTATAATCTAATAAAATGAATAACTTTTAAAAAGATTTTACTATGCAAACTACTATGCAAGCACTATACAAATACTATGCATAATAAAATATAATATATTCTAATTATTGTCTAATAAAACAGATAACTTTATAAAAGTATTCTGTTTTATATAAAAAGATTTTACTATTAGCTTAATAAAACGAATAACTTTATAAAAGTATTCTATTTTATATAAAACGTTTTTCTGTTTTATTACGTTAATAATACGAATAAAACAAAACTTAATCATCATTATTATTATTCACACTATTAATCGACCATGTCGTTTCCAGGAAAGAGGGGCTTTCCAATAAGGATTTCTCCCTATTGGCGCGTAATTAGGTGACCAAACCTCTCATTGGCAGAACTTCTAGACATCGTTAATAATGCAAATAATAATATTAATAATTTCGTCATCTCAATTATTGATTTAATAACATATAAAATATCGGCAATAATTGAATCAAACTGAGTGACTTCTCACATAAGCATTAATAATCAATACCGTGTGCTACTATGCAACCACGTGTATTACTGTACTTTTACTACCGAGTAGTTCAACAGTATCAACGGTAAAACTTTCGTCGTTATTTTCATAAAAATATTTTTGTCGTTTTCTCAATCCGACAATAATTCTGTTGTGGGGTCCACCAATGATTGTGTCGTCGTACGAATATTCCCTGACCAATTGAATATTATATAACAACTTGCGTACTTTGAAAAATTTATAAATATTACCTACAACTATAACATTATATCAAATTTATTCATAATATTCAAAAATGATATTTATAGAAAATTCATTTTTATTCATAAAAGTTGGGGTCTTACATTATGACCGACCATCACTAAGTTTAGGTAGGACACACTAGCTAAGGATTTACCCGTCTCTCCCCTCCTAGTTCTAGTCTCACATCTCAGTCAGGATCATATCCCTAAGCTTTGATACCAAATGTGACGCCCCCCAAAACATGTATACATCACCCATTCTGAGTTGCCAAATACATGGTACAGAAAATAACTACAACTTTATTATTATAATTGTCGTGCAAAATACGACAACACATACTGTGAGTTTAAATACAAATATTATCTTCTAGACAATATCCACACTTAAATAAAGTCTTCATTACAATTATTGATGCACTATTTTACAAAATAGTGAGGACTACTAAAACAGCTATCTTGAATCATCACTCCATACCCCGGCTAGTCCCTGCTAAATTCTCACCTCCTGAGAAGAAAAATGGAACAAAAAAGGAAAAGGGTGAGCTCAACTAGCCCAGTAAAGAATATTATGACTAAGATAATATACATCAAATTATCCTTAGTCTTCAACAAGGAAAAATCTGATAGAATATAATAGACAACAAGTTTTAGATCAACAACTGCAGTGGAAAACAACAATTCATTAGAAGAGTTAAGTAGAAAATGAAATTTACTATCATCTATGAATTTAAAAGTCCATCGCCAATATTCTATCCCTGTAACATCAATCAATATACATCTTTGCATCAAATATTCATCTTTGCACTACGGGCCAAAGATATTCATTTGTATCAACAGTTGGTCATGTTATCTCAACACATGTTCATCTTTGCACTACGGGCCAAAGATATTCATCAGGTAATCACTCATCTTTGCACTACAGGTCAAAGATATTCATCAAGTATCACCATTAAGGACTGAGGATGATGAAAAACATTTTAGAGAACGAATCCAGTGAGACAGAAGGACAAATATTAGGGATTCGTATTTCGGTTTATCCAAATTCAATAATACTCCATAATAATCAAGTGTGATGTAGAATTCAAAAATAAGGATCACAACATGGATACAATCAAAGATAGTAACCATAAAAGACATCTGGGACGAAAAAGAGAAAATTTCATTTTTTGGTGAATAGTGTCATATTTGTAAATAGTGTCATATATGTGAATAGTACCGTATACGTGAATAGTAACCCCAAAACAAAAAGGTAGAAATTCCACAATAAAATTCATAACAATATCTCAGCATAATGATATTAAAGAAAATAATATCATTTAAAAAGAAAATAACATCCCTTACCTCAAAGAAACAGTACTTCAGAATGAAAGGTCGGATGTGATGCTGAATGAAACTTGTACTGAATAGCAACTCTCAAAGTATCTAAATGCCCACAAAATACGCTCGAGAATATAGAGAGAGAAAGAGAGAAAGCATATGTTTCTCGTGTGATTTTCAATTCTAACTTAGCCCTCTATTTATAAGAAAATGTTAGCCCGTCGAAGCAGACTTGACCTGCTACCTGATGGTTTTACCTGCTACTTTTGCCACCCACCACATTTGAAATTCAATTTGAGCACATTTCTCACCAACCAAAAGTGGGGCCCACTCAATTCTAGAATTTTTCACCAAAAATCATTTATAACATAATTTCTGAATCAGCCACCTCTCAAAATCATAACAAATCATAATTCATTTTTAACGGTTCAAAATCTATGGACGTATACTCAACTTATATATGTATAACATATCTGAAAATCACAACGATCCAACGGTCGGATTAAAAATTATAACTCACGCAATATATCTCAAGAACACTGGTTTGATTTTTAATACCTTCAATCCGACAAAATACTGATAAAACACCTTAACATTAATTCCTTCAATTATAGCCACAGAAATAAATCCATCATTTATATCCACATCAAATAAATATTTCCTTATCATATAAATCAATAATTAATTATTCACAAATAATATTACAGAATCACAATCATGACAACCAGGCAGTTCCCAGGAAAGAGAGGGCTTTCCAATAAGGATTTCTCCTTACTGACGCGCAATTAGGTGACTAAACCTCTCCTTAGACAGAACTTTTTAGACATTACCAATAATTCTATCTAATAATATTATTCAAATAATATGAATTATTGATTTGATAATGGGAAATACTGTGCAGAGACAATTATTGAAATAACAATAATATAAAATATCAACGCAACAATTATTGAATCAATAAAATAAAATATTGAACAGTAATTACTGTAACAATTATTGAGTAGTGCCTTCTTACGTAAGAATCAATAATTCAAAAATACTGTGTACTACTGTATGCTACTGTGCAACCACGCGTATTACTGTATTTTAACCATCTGGTATTCCAACAGTGTTAATGGTAATGATTATGTCATTATTTATAAAAATTCAAATTTGTCATTTTCTTCATTCGACAGTTATTCTGTTATGAGGCCCACGAATGGCTGCGCCATCGTACGAATATTTCCCGACAACAAGAATATTCCACGACCTAAACGAATATTCCACGACAAAAATGAATATTTTATAACCACTTGCTTATTTTGTTAAATTTACACATTTCACCCATAATCAAAGTATTATATCAAATTAACTCCTTATTATTTCAAGATAATAAATAGAGAAAATTTAATTTTATTCATAATAAGTTGGGGTCTTACACTGTGAGCCCATTTTCAAATTATTAAGGAAGAACTCCTCCATTAAATGGAACGATGAGTGTCAGAAAGCCTTCCTTACAATCAAAGAGCAGCGGGTTAATGCTCCTGTTTTGGTACCACCCAGGGATGATGATGTTCCCCTGTCCATTAATGACAATGAAATGGTATGCATGCTGGGAAAGAAAGATAATAGAGGCCAAGAGCGAGCTATATATTACCTCAACAAAAGATTCAGCAACAATGAACACAAGTACACTCTGATTGAGAAGACTTGTTGTGCTTTAGCATGGCATGGGCTTCTATGAGGTTACAGCATTACTTCCATGCTCACACAACCCATCTCATATCCCGCGTTGATCCTCTCAAGTACGTGTTCAGTAAGCCCATACTGAATTGTCGGCTGTCCAGATGGCAATTGATCCAATAACAATTTGACATCGTCCACGTGACGCAAAAGTCTATAAAAGGTCAAGGAATTACGGATCAACTGGTCGTCGCACCTGCAGGAGACTTCAAACCTTTAGAAACATACTTCCCCGATGAAGGGGTAATGACAATTCAGCAACACCATCAGTACGATGCATGTCATACGTGAAAAATGTATTTTGATGGAGCTGTTAACATGGAAGGCTCTGGAGCTGGAACAGTTCTAGCATCCGGTATGGGGGAGCAATATCCCATCGTCGTCAAATTATAGTTTGTCAACACCAACAACACAGCTGAGTATGAAGGCTGTATCATGGGGCTAAAACTTTCCCGTTCAATGGGCATCGAGCGGTTAACTGTCTTTGGGGATTCCGAATTGGTAATCAAACAATCCATAAGAATCTATCAAACCAAAGAACTACATTTGTTGCCTTACCATCAGAAAGTTTTACAGATGACTTTGGAGTTCAAAGAAATCTTCTTTTCACACATTCCTCGTAATAGGAATGATTTTGCGGATGCACTAGCAACATTGGCCTCCTTGATTCACATACCTGACAAGGAAAACATGTCAAACATCACATTTTCCCTGCAAAAGGCCCCAGTCTATGGGAATTATGTTAGAGAAGTATAGGATTAGCTACCTCCCATCCACAAACCTTGGTATCAACATATCAAGGAGTATCTTTGAGATGGATCTACACCCATTGAGGCGAGCCCGACTGAAAAGAGGCGGATCCATCGGTGGAGTATGTGGCCCACACATGAGCGGCTCTCTACTTGTTAAGAAGATCCTCAGAACAGGGCATTATTGGCTTACGCTCAAAGTTGACTGTGATGATCACGTCAAGAGGTGCTATCAATGCCAAATTTATGGAAATGATATCCACTGCCCCTCCAAGGGATCTCCACAATATGAGTTCAACTTGGCCCTTCTCAATATGGGGAATGGACGTGATCGGGCCCATCGAGCCCAAAGCCAGTAATGGACATCGGTTTATCTTCACCATGATCGACTACTTCACCAAGTGGGTAGAAGCAGCCTCCTTCCCCAGGGTTACCAAAGAAGTCATCATTGCTTTCATCAGAAACAATGTCATTTGTCGATATGGACAAACATAGGTAATTGTGTCAGACAATGCTAAGAACCTCAACAACAAAGTGATGGAGGAGTTATGCAGTAAATTCCACATCAAACACCTTAACTCTGTCATCTCGTCCAAAGATGAATTGTGTTGTTGAAGCGGCTAATAAAAACATCAAGAAGATCATGCAAAAAATGTCCACCAATAACAAAGGATGGCATGACCTCTTGCCTCTGACTTTATTAACCTACAGAACTTTAATGCGTACTTCCACTGGGGCAACCCCCTACTCATTAGCCTATGGGATGGAAGCAACGCTCCCCATAGAGGTGGAAATGGAATCCCTCAGAGTGTTGATGGACGCTCAGCTGGATGAAGACCAATGGTTACAAGACAGGTATCACCAATTATTTATAATAGACGAAAGGCGAACTACGGCTATCTTCCCTGGTAAGTTATATCAGCAAAGGATCGCAAGATCCTACAACAGGAAAGTCCAGCTATGGCAGTTTAAATAACAAGACTAGGTTTTGAAGAAGATCATTGACAACCAAGATCAATCTAAGGGAAAATTCGCTCCTAACTGGGAAGGCCCGTTTGTTGTCAAGGAAGTATTGACAAGAGGCGCTCTCAGATGACAGGAAATGTACGACGATGAATTTCCACAGCTTATTAACTTGGACACCGTGAAACGGTACTATATCTGAGATTATCATCAAGAAAACATCCTGGTTTTGGATCATCAGATCACCAGTCATTCTGGTTTTCTAACCCTTTTTACTTACTCTTCTGCCCCTCTGGGAAACATACATTTCAAACCAGCAGCCTGGTCTTACCTCATTTTAAACCTTTCATACAATTTTTGGTTATCCCCCAGGGATTAAACCTTTCACACCTGCAGTTTTTCCTGAAGATAGGATTAAACTTTTTTATGCTTACAGTTTGTCCTGAAGATGGGATCAAACTTTTTCACACCTGCAGTTTGTCCTAATCATGGGATCAAACTTTCTTTTCCCCTTAGTATAGCCTGCACATGGGATTCAGACTTATCTTCGGCTGCGAATCATCCTGAGGGGCGAACTACGTCGACCTGATCTTTCTGATACCCGGGAGTACATAGGCAACCATATTCTATATGGCCCGGTCGCAATAAAAAAACAACAAAAATATTTTTGCCCTTTTTCTACAACAACAAAAACACTTCTACACCCTTCTTCATCAATAAAGTTGTTACACCCATTTACACCTTTCACATTCAACGTTGAACCTCTTATACCAGGTTCGAACTACGCAGACCTGATCTCCTCTTTAATAGGAGTACATAGGCAGTCATTTATGGTTCGGTCTAACCCCTACCAGAACAAAAATACTTGTCACATGGTACTGGGATCAAACTTCAATCCACCACATTTCATCGGCTTCAGACCAAAGGGATGAACTACTTAACCTCTCCTCACAAATAGGAGATTCGGCGACCATCTAAGCTGCGGTTGTGCCTCAAAAAGCAACACCAATCTATAAGAGATGGAATTAACTAGGTTCCTCTTAAATAGGAGTACTGGCGACCATCTATGGTGTGGTCAATCTCAAAGAAGAAAAGTCACACTCTTCTCCACATTTCCATACAGAAACCAGTCCTAAGACACCAAAGATGGTAGGGATACACACAGATCAATGATCAGTTCTGAAAGATCCTGCGACATCTTAATGTCCACACATCAAGGATGAGTTCAGAATGCATCAAGATCACAAGCCCTGAAGAAGCAGGCAAATATCAAGAAAGTATCAAGGCACAACTGAAAGGGAAGTGAATCAAAAAATATTTTCCTGCCATATATAATACTGTTTGATATATACAATATGTGTTGTACATGACAAAATGGCTAAGCTAGTCTAGTGCAGGAAAATACAAGTCTATCTACGGATCTGTGTGTATGCGGACTATCAGAACTAACATAGCATCCCTCTCTGAAGAAGGAGGTAACGTTGCAAGCTCCTACCCAATGGTATCTACACGAGCTAGCATATACGAGGCTAACTGCATGGTGGCATGATGCTCATCAATGTATACACTAATATCAGCAAGGATGCCAGTCGTAAGGGATCTCACTGAAGTACTATCTGTGACAGCTACATCCCAGGTAAATAGGGCAGCATCCCGCTCTATAATCAATGCATCTTTAACTGATCTGGCCTCGTCTCTCTTTAATAGAGCTTCGTCTCTCCCATCAAGAGTTGTCAACATCAAGGCCCTAGCCTGATCTCTCTCAAAGGTCATCAGATGTTGACTCTGCTCCAGATACTGTGCTAAATGTTGAATCACAGTAGCACTCGTAATAGGAGAATCCATCACAAATTTTGGCAACCCAGTAGTCAAATCCTCATCAATGGGAATATCCGCCTCCTCCATAGGCTCCTCATCGTCGGAATCAGTCCCCTGCATTGTGATACTACCGCAGCCGATGCAGTCTCTGTCTCCATCCATGCAGAATACTCTGCAGAACAACCTGGATGACTGATAGAAAACTCAGCTAGCTCACACTGATCCCAACAAGCATACAACCTGGATCTATCCTCTGCTGATAAGTGGCGAGAAGCGAAAGCGTTGACTCGATGCCCCCTCGAAAGGATGAAAGTCCTGGAACTGGTCAAACTGACACATTACGGCCAATGGGTGGTAAGTGATCATGCCTCTCAAGACAGCCAGAGGAAGATAATCCATGCCCGGAGCATGAGTGATGAAGCTGTAGGGTGAGCTAAGCCCTGAACACGGTAATATAGCAAACGGATCTCCGATCTCTGCCAGGAAAGCTGACTAAGATGTAGCATCTATACACTCCTGTAGGATGAAAGGAGTATGGCATGTCTATATCATGGGTGAAACTAATACCCATGCCGTCTGAAAGTGCCAATCAGTCTCAAGTGTAATATAAACCACACGTACAGCATGACCGAGCTGCCTGTAAACACTCTTATCGGATAAGTGCAGCAGTATGTAGTTGACCTTAGAGTTTCTGCTATAATCAGTCGGTATGATGGTGTGACCCTCCCTGAGAGCTCTCACTGCCATGATGACTCCTATGTCTAACTCATCCATGTACCGTGGCATGTAGACATACGACAGTACGCACAATAGCAGTACATCCACTCTGGCCAAACGCCAATGATCCTCCGGTGTGGTGAAATTCCTGGAATGTCGTGTATAACTATCCTCAGAGCCAAATCTATCAAATAAAAATGTTGGGATATAACGTGGCCAGATGTGAGCTCATCCTGCACCACCCTACGCCTCAATCCAGTGAGGGTCATGAACTACCTACTCATATCTCTAATCACCATATGTACACAAGGTTTGTGCAGTGGCAGCATCGTCAAATGTGCATACTCCTCCATAGTACGAGTCAACTCCTAGGTCCCAAATCGAAAAACCTGCCTCTCCGATACCCAGTGCTCCAGCATGCCCTCTACGAATCCTGAAGGAACCTGAAACATCAACAGGGTCATAGTATGATGTAACAGCTGATCTACAGTCAACCTGTCTAATGGTGACATACTATCATACCACGATCGCATACCAGATGCCACTAACAATAGTGGGGTATGATCAATACAGCTAACTGTCGAAGAAGATATCTGTACGGGCCGTGTCATAAGACCATCCAGGGGTCAATGATGAATATCTCTGGACATACATATATATGCATAACACAATATATACAGATGAACAATAGATGGCAATATGATATAGGGAATAGAAAACTGTACATACATTCCTAAGTATATCATCATCTAATACATCATCTCTATACTAGCTAAAATATAGGGAAATGGGGCACAGATGCCCAACTACTAATAGAGGCCTATCAAAAGATATATCAAGAATGGGGCCCACCCCTCCGGCTCAGTTTAGTTTGAGTTGCAAAGGAGGTATCACAAGCTGAAAAGGCCAAATCAGGAATAAAAATGATACGCAACTGAGCAAAATAACCTGAATCCTAGTTGTCATAAGTCAAATTATGGCTTTATATATCACTTATTGGTATCCTGCCTAAATACAAGGTACACTATACCGATGATCTCAGCTTTTGCGAATCATACTCGACAATGCCTCACATAGGTCCGATGCCACCAAATACAGGGTCGTAACCCTAAAAGGTTCCTCTGGTGGGGGTTACAATGCATTGTCATCCATTGACATGATCCCCGGTGGGGGTCACAATGTAGATTTTACCTCATCCACGTATCCCCGGCGAGGGTTACAACGTATTCTTTGTCTCTGAGTGAATCCTCGGTGGGGGTCATAACGCAGTGCAACCATTGGTGTACGTGTCAATGAAGGTCAAGCAGCCTTGACGTCATTTCAATCGATGGCAAGTAAACCCATCGAAGCATCGAAAGCCATTCGATGATCTCATCTATCAGTGCACTTATCCACAACCTTCCCCGACGGGGGTCACAATGCAATGCAACTATTGATATACGCATCAATGAAGGTTAAGCAGCCTTGACATGTTCCCCTGGCGGGGGTCACAAAGCAATGTAACCATTGATACACACATCAATGAACATCAAGCAGCCTTGACAGTTTTCCCAACAGGGATCTATCCGGCGATACACACATCAGCGAAGGTCAGGCAGCCCTGACAATACATACTGTTGGCAGTAACTCAACAGGACTGTGGTATATGCTGGTGACACAAACCAGAGAAGACCATCCTCATCGGAGAGGACCGATGATGGAATATGTTATACACATCCTTAAATAGACAAAGCTTTATCCCCACAGATCTCTTGCACACGAGAGGCACATCTACAAAGTAAAGTCTGTATCAAGGATTCGGGACTTTGGTGATAACCCCAAGGTCAACATCCTAGAAGACTTGGATTGCATGTCCAAGACATCACTGTTTGTCATCCCTGACTAGGATTAACAGGGAACCGGTAATCATTCCATCATATTGGAAAATAATCTAACAAAACACATGCATCATGCATTTGCATCATGTTGTTTCACATGGCATCATGTTTATCTTGTTTTCATTTCAAGTGTCTAGGATTCTTTATCCTATCCATGCCTTGCATTGCATGAATATGATAAATAAGAGCATCTGTAGACACTCAAAATTTTTTGCACACCTGTTACTAACATTGTACGAGGGCAGATTCGTCTTTCGGAGATAACCCTGGAAGATAACTCACATCCATTCCGAATACCACCGAAAGTTCAGTCTCAACTCCGGAACACACACCGGGAGTATCAATTCTAACCTCAGAGATAACCCCGAGTTTCATCCTTGGAGATAACCCCAATGAATGTTATTGCAGTTCCGGCGATAACTCCGGAAATGCTTGTTTCAAATGCATGCAGTCAGCTTCAACCTCGGAACTCCCGTCGAGGCACTCATTCCAAAGACCCAGAGATAACACTGAGAAGACAGGCACGCGTAAAGATGACCCTGCGGAATTCAAACATTTGCAGCAGTCCAATCTCAGAGATAACCCTGAGCAACGTCTGCTATCAGCCCAAACCAGAGATAACCCCGGTGAGGGGCAAGATCGTCATCTTGCCACCTCAACCCCCAATACGCCATCTCAACATCTCATACATACATTTCTATACAGCAATGTCCCACAAGAGCCGAGGAATTCCAATCTCGAGTGACTATTACACAGGGCAGTACACCGGATAGAATTTGAAGCTTAAAGACCATGGGCATGGTCCCCTCGTCCTGACTTCGTACAACCTCTAATGCCATGTTATTGCGTAACTCTCGACAAAAGCGGTCCGGAGAAGGTCTTGTACACCTTGTTCGGATGCTCAGATTGAAGTTCTGGAAGTTCGAGCGGACATCACAATGGTCGAGTGCATGTACTTCGAGATGGTGGGACCCGCAAAGCCTGGGGCACCCCAGGCAGCCGCAGGTGCATCTGCGTCTGCCGCAGGTACACCTATGGCCACCAGCTCTATAAATATAGAGCTTTGGCGTGACCATTTGAAAAGAAAAAAAGGCAAGGAAGCCTTGTCAAATTTGCTCTGTACACACCCCATATTGAGTGCTTTCTCATTTTAAACACATGTTAGCTCATATATAGCTATATTTTTACTAGCAGGAGCTGAGTGTTCATCCATTTATAGTCATAGAAGTCTTCTTTGAAGCCCACTGTAAGCCTTCTTACATATAATAAAGCATTTCTCTTCATCTTTGCACACACTATTCTTCACATTGAGAGTCGTGTTGTGTGTGTATGCCCGGACTTCGGTCCGTGGTTTTCATTTCTGTCTGTATATATATACTTATATATGTATATATTTAACATTATCGAGTTATGCCTCGATTGAGTCTAGACTTATGTCTGGAGCGTTTACTTGCTTTTATAAATAAATAAATAAATATATATATATATATATATATATATATATAAAAGCAGTAAATGCACCGGATATAAAATCTAGGTGCATCGAACAAAGTCCGACAACAGTTCATATATATATATATATATATATATATATATATATATATATATATATATATATATATATATATAGCGACAAAACGCTGAAATGATAAATCGAGCCGGGATTGAGAAACATCTTGTGCATTTATCGCTTTTTATATATATATATTTACATTTCTGTCAGTCCTGAAGTTTACTTCGTGGCCTTTTACTGCTTTATTTACATTTCGTCCCGCCTAGAGTTTACTTCGTAGCGGTTGATCGTCTTTACTGCTTTATTTACATTCCGTCCCGCCTGGAGTTTACTTCATGGCGGTTGATCGCATTTATTGCTTTATTTACATTTTTGATCCCCAATGGAGGTGCTTCGTGGTGGTTGATCATGTCTTTATATATATATTTACCGCTTTTATATATTAACATTTCTGATCCCCCATGGAGGTGCATCGTGGTGGTTGATCATGTCTGTATAATATATATTTACAGGTTTTATATATATAACTTCTTACTAATTTTCATATAAACTGCGGCATCATGTGAGCCTAAGAATCATGTGATCACAGATTCAGTCCACTGAATCTAGATTCGGTTCCCATGATGAACATTTTCAGCTGTAAGCAGCTTGTAAATTATTCACGGTGTTTGAATTTTCTTAGATGGCTTTCATGCCCATGAGGAGTTCGGCATCGCTATATATTATTTTCTCGAAGATGCTTCGCATCTCAAAAATAAAAGCAAACAAGCTGAACATTTAAATATAAAATGGAAGTATGAAAAGGTCTCAATTAGTATTGAGCACAGGGTTTGAAAAACCTCTTTTACAAAACTTCACTGCTTTATCATGTTTAAAACTGAATTTTTCATACAAATTCAAACCCTTTGTATATAGGTGTGAATGAGGCCTCGCACTACTTCCAAATAAATTGCACATTGATCCACACATACACACACATTCATATAACAGTTTCTTGAAAAGTGGCGGTCACCAAGGCAATAATGATGTTGGGTGGTGCCTAACACCTTCCCCTCGCATAATCAAGCCCCCAAACCCAAATGAATCTCAATTTCACAGACCCATTTAGCAGTGTCACATCACTGGGTAAATGTGCAAACTTTTTCTCGGTTGCATTGGTGCAACCAGTTAAAAACACCAACTGGCGACTCTTACAGTCAAATTGTCGACATGATACATGTCGAACCTTTTTCACTTATTTTTTTCACACAAATCTCACATAACATGAGAACACCAGAAAACAAGAACAGAAAAGGGACAAATAAAAATCCCAACGTCGACATGGGAGACACTGCGAAAGTGAGTGAACAACGGTAAAGGTTCTTCAAGAAGGATTCTACTGGCCCACTTTGTTCAAAGATGCACACTGTTGCCTAAATTTTTAATAGCACTTTACCACGCAAGTATACGTGTTCAATTGTAATATTCAGCAAGCAAGGATATCGTTCCCACGAGGAAATAGACTAATATTTATCAATTACTAACTCTAATGCAATTAATCCTATTTTAAACTAAGAAAATTTTGTTTATGATTTGAAATTTAAACTTAACAAACTAATAATTAAAATCAAAATTTCACAAGAATAACTGCAGATTTAACAGGTTAAGATTACAACTTCCCTTGGTATTTCATTTAAACTAACTTACTTCCCATTTAAAATAAATCAATTAATATGAATCATTATCCAAGAATGCTTTATGAATATTCACGCACTTCTTCCAAAGACACGTGAACAAATCCTCCTAAATCCAATCTTTAAGTCGCGGAATTACAAGGAACACCCCAGTTAATCAACTCACTATATTCCTATGTGAATCAAGTTAATTAGGGTTTACGCACAAATTCTTTCAATGGATACAAAAGACACATAGGTATACTCCTATCCTACACGCTAATCATATTAACCCTATTAAAATTATATGAACAGATGTTATCATATCCAGATCTCAATCTATACTACATCTTCCAATTTTATATAGATTATCACAGTAATTGTTGGCCAAACAATTAATCAATAAACATAAGATATAATAAACAATTCAATAAAAATCATCTTTCATTCAATGGGAAGCTTGCAATTTAAACTACATACCAAGTTCCGTTGCAATCTTAATTAAAATTTAGTTCATGATAATAATGAAGAAAAACATCATCCAGATTAATAATCCAAACATCCCAGATAATTACAAAAGATAAAACTAGAGAATAGAAGAAGAAACTCTGAATTTGCTCCAATACTCTCTCTTTGATCTTCAGCCCTTGCAATTCTCCTTCGTGTTTTTCTTGTTGTTCTCTCTGCAAATCTCTTGAAAAATTAGTTCATCTGTCTTTTCTAAAGTCTTCTCCTATTTGTATTGGTCTCAGCCCCACTTGGCAGTAGAAAAAAGCATCTTTTTCCGCCTAGGCGCTTGACCAGGATCTCGTAATTACAAAAATGCCACTCAGCTTTAATTTTCATGATTTTTGACCTTTTTCTTCTCCGAAATGACCAATTTGTCCCTCCAGCTCCAACCTACAACAAATAAACACAAAACACATAAAAAGATACTAAAAAAAACAATTAAAGATAACAATAATTAAGTTTAATAATATCGGATTCATAGGTATAAAACTTACTCATCAAATACCCCCAAACTTAACTAATTGCTTGTCCCCAAGCAACACAACACAAAATGCAATAACTAAATATGCAATGCAAATGCAACTAGATAAATGCTTAAATTCTAGCAGTCAAACAGAACAAAATCTATTCATCAAGCCTCAAAGAAATCACAATAATCATGCTAGTACATCATATCAAGACAGATTAATAATTTTCTCGTCAATCATCAAATCTTAACCTGTTATTATTGATATAGTGTGTGTGTGCTTAACATCCATGCTAACTGATATGATGCTAAATACAACACATAATAAATCTCTTTAAAGGAATCATACAGTGTAAACTCACAAAATTCACAAACAAGCTAGATCCAACTAAAAACAAACCTCCACCAAATTTAAGAGTCCAATCCGGGATACTTATGCTTTATTGTGCTTTACGGGGGCTTTTTGCTCTTTTTCCGTTTTATTGTTATATATATATATATATATATATATATATATATATATATATATATATATATATATATATATATTTCAACCATGACTGTGCAATGTCTCATTCCATTAGGCTAACATTGCTACCCCTTAGCGAGCTTTCGACCAACGACTCCCAGACCATATAAGACCTTAGGGCGCTAGGTTTTAAGATACCCCTTCGGGCGTACTTGCTCAAGTAACAAAGGCTTCGGAACAAAACTAGCCAAGGTATTATTTTTTCTTTTTTTTATGCTTATATATCCCAAATTTTTCGCCCAAACTTAAGTTTTTGTCTAAATTCAGTCATCTTCGCCTATTCACGTCTTTCATTCATTTAAACTAGCATTATCCTCTAAAAGTTCATTATGTGTCAATTTAAACTCAATCAGTCAACATAGTTGTTTTTACTGTGCTATCCTTATTATATCAGTTTCAAACAGGTAAAGATTCAAATCATGACAAGAAATCACATCAAAGTCTTAACAGACAATACTATACTTGTCTACTCAATTCCAATCTCATCACTGGCCAAAACAGACTTAAACTATCTAACAGCTGGAAACATGCAAATACTTAAATTTTTTTTTTTTTAGGAAATTAAAATGAAAACTACATGAATGCAAACTACAAGAAAAACTATTAACTAAATACTATATGAATGCACTAGATGAATACTACATGCATGAACTGGAGCTGGAAAATTACACCCCCAAACTTAACCGATGCAATGTCCCCATTGTATATAAGAAACAAAAATTAAGAAATTAAGCACTAAGGACTTCCCTGAAAGAAAGAAGCTTTATTCCTCGTCAATATTCTCCTCATCTTCTTCTTCTTCTTCATCTGGGGGGTACGCAGACAATGGTGGAAATTGGTAGGGAGCGGCACCTGGATTCATGCGGGCAAACATTTCGAGGAATGCTGCACTAAAATTCTGATACACCTCCATTTGTCGCTGAGCTAAACTATCCTGATTCCTTTCCATTCGGTCAAAACCCTGCTGAACTCGAGTGGCCACCATGTCGATCCTTCTAGTTTGATTTCTTAAATCTCGACGAATATCTTCAAAAAAAAATTGGTGGTGGCCCAGAACTTCCAGCTACAAAAGGATTGTCGTGGAACTGTTGAGTAGGCTCGTCTGCAAGCTCGGGAGGAACAATAATGAATCCTAACCCTCTCGGGTGTGGTATACCCCCACCCCATACCTTGTACTTCTTAATAAGCGAGTGGTCAATTGCGGCTAAAGGAGGTTGTGTAGCTTCCTCGGCATCCCATTTTACCCCAGCTTGTTGACATAGTCCAGTGATTAAAGATGGGTGTGGTAATCCTCCTGAGGTCCCTCCTTGAATTGCTCTATTAATGGAATCATGTATAACCTGACCCACATCTATAGTTTTTCCTGATGCAATGCAGAAAAGCAACGCTGTCCGTTGATTTATAACATCACTCATATGCCTACACGGCATCAACTTGGCACAAATAAAGGCATGCCATGCTTTCCCATAACTGCTTAGTTTGGATGCAGGGAACAAAACAGCTTCTTGTTGATCTGTTAATTTCCATGTTGTTCCAGGTACACACAAGGCTTGAATGATCTCACTATAGTCTAGCTCGTGCTCTAAATATTGCATGTAGCCATTATTGGGTATCGTGTTCAAGCCGTAGTAAGCATTTATTGACCTAAAACTGACCTCCACTGATTTTCCGCGAACCCAAATTATGTTACCAACATGATCTTTTGCATTGGCGTAGAATTCCTTAACAATTTTAACAACCGATGCGTCTGGTTGGGCTGTAAAGTTCACCCATCGTCTACTCTCAATCATTTGTAATAATTCCCATCTTCTATCTCTGGCAATAATCCACGCTCGGGAATTAGTGCTTTACTAGAAAGTACATTGTAATATCTTTCGGACGCTTTAGCACTTGTAAATCTCTTTTTGTCATACTTTTGCGAAGTGCCCGAAGTCTCTCCTCTTTGTCTCTTAGTAGCCATAGTCTTATGTACTAAGTTCTTGCCAAACCAAATGATACTCAGTGACTTAAGATAGCCAAATCCTCTTTGTGACAAATTATCGAACACTTGGTGTGCACAGATTTGGAACACTATTGGTAGGCACTCCCCCAAACTTAATTTTCACCAATTTTTCCAATTACTAAGCACACTATACTTCCAAGGCAATACAAGAAACAATTAAGAGTACCCACACCCACTTGAGCCAACACAATGATAGAAACTAGCTTAAAAGTTCTAACATAGCTATTATCCAAGTGAATCCAAATAATTTGCAATAAAATCTTGTGTACTTACTTGGGTATAGCCAAATATGATGTTTCAATCAAAGTTGGATGAGCAATTTGAGCTTTGAACCCTTACTTTAGATATATGTGGCTTGAATGTAAGTTAATTCCCGAATTGGTGAAGAAGGATGACAAGATGGAGCTTGAGTGACTTAGTTTGGGTAGGAGATTTAGTGTTTGATTAGGATTTGGAAGAGAAAGATGGTTGTTGTGGCTAGATTAGATGAGGGTTGAGATTTGTGGGAGTTAGAGTTGGAGTAAGAGAGCAAGAATGGGTTTGATTTGGGATTGGAAGAGTTTAGCCCGAATTGGGGCTTTTATTTTTATTTTTTTTCTGTTGGAGCGCCTAGGCGCTTGAAATAGACATGTCTGGAGCGCCTAGGCGCTTGGCTGCAGAATGCCAAAATGACTTGGAGCGCCTAGGCGCTTGGTTTGGCTTGAAGATGAGCGCCTAGGCGCTTGTGCTGCGTTTTTGGTACTGACTTGGAGCGCCTAGGCGCTTGGCCAGTGTACAGTGCTTGTTTTGGTGTTTTACGCTTCTTGTATGCCCTACCTCCAATAACGTGTTTCCTTCCACACCAAAATTTGCGGAATTGATTAGAAATTTGAGATTTTGACGAGTGGACATTCAACTTATTAAGATCATAAATGCTTGGCCTCCTTTCCTGCAATAAATTGAATATCTGTTAGAGAACGATGGATGTAACAAATCCTAAACTATAAAAGTTTAACCACTAAATAAACTAACAGTAGAGCAAATTAATAAAAGTAAAAATAGCAAATAACAATAAAAATTCCTGGGTTGCCTCCCAGTTAGCGCTTGGTTTATAGTCTTCAGCCTGACTTTCTCCTCTGTTCTAATCAGCAAGGTTGACTGATGTCTTTTCACGATCAACACAACCCCCATAGTAGTGCTTCAATCTTTGACCGTTGACTTTAAAATTATATTTTGAATTCGGGTCTTCCACTTCCACAGCTCCATGAGGATAAACTTTTGTAATGATAAATGGCCCTGACCAACGAGATTTCAACTTTCCAGGAAACAGTTTAAGCCTTGAATTGTGTAATAACACTGTTTGCCCTGCTTCAAACTTTCTTTCCAGAATTTTCTCATCATGCCACTTCTTAATCTTTTCTTTATATAACTTCGCGTTCTCATACGATTGGAGTCTGAATTCATCCATTTGATTCAATTGTAAGAGGCGCTTCTCCCCCGCAGCAGACATATCAAAGTTTAACTTCCGAATTGCCCAATAAGCACTGTGTTCGAGTTCAACTGGAAGATGGCATGCCTTCCCATAAACTAACCTGTACGGAGACATCCCTATCGGAGTTTTGTAAGCTGTACGGTATGCCCATAAAGAATCGTCCAACTTGCTAGACCAATCTTTCCGATTAGGATTCACTATCTTCTCGAGGATTCATTTCACGTCTCGGTTAGATACCTCGGCTTGACCACTTGTTTGTGGATGGTAAGAAGTAGCTATCTTATGAGTGACTCCGTACTTAGCGAGGATAGCTGAGAACTACTTATTACAGAAGTGCGTGCCTTCATCACTAATGATTGCGCGAGGAGTGCCGAATCTAGAGAAAATGTTCTTCCGAATGAACTTAATCACAACGTTTGCATCATTGGTGGGCGATGCTATAGCTTCTACCCACTTCGAAACGTAGTCCACCGCTAGAAGTAGAGTTACAGAAAGATGGTGGAAATGGTCCCATGAAGTCAATTCCCCAAACATCAAACAATTCGACTTCCAGGATCATATTAAGTGGCATCTCGTGTCGCTTTGATATATTACCAACTCTTTGGCATCTGTCACATTTTAATGAAAACACACGGGCATATTTGAAGAGTGTTGGCTAGAAAAATCCACATTGAAGCACTTTAGCTGGCGTTCTTTCTCCCCTAAAATGTCCACCATAGTCAGATGCATGACATTGGTATAGAATATTCTCCATTTCAACTTCCGGGACGCACCTTCTTATTACTTGATCGCCACATTGTTTAAATAAAAATGGCTCATCCCATAAATATTGTTTCACATCATGGAGAAATTTCTTCTTCTGCTGGCTTGTCAAATCTGGCGGAAATACCTTACTGACAATGAAATTTACATAATCTGCATACCATGGTGTATCCATCCTTACCGCAAATAGCTGTTCATCCGGAAAAAAAATTGTTGATCACTGTTGTATCATTTTTCTTTAGTTCTGAATTCTCTAACCATGAAAAATGATCAGCAACCTGATTCTCTGTTCCTTTTCGGTCCCAGATCTCCAAGTCAAACTCTTGTAGTAATAATACCCATCTAATTAATCTCGGCTTCGCGTCTTTCTTTGCTATTAAGTACTTAATTACCGAATGATCTGTAAACACAATCACCTTTGTCCCAATCAAATATGAGCGAAATTTATCAAATGCATACACAACTACTAATAGCTCTTTCTCGGTAGTGGTATAATTTAGTTGAGCATCCGTCAATGTCTTACTAGCATAGTATATAGCATGAAAAATTTTATCCTTTCGTTGGCCAAGAACTGCGTCAATCGCAAAGTCGCTAGCATCACACATTAATTTGAACGGGATATTCCAATCTGGCGCTATGATTACAGGTGCGGTAACAAGTTTTTTCTTCAACACATCAAAAGCTTCCAGGCATGCTTGATCAAAGTTGAATGGGACATCCTTCTCCAAAAGATTGCAAAGTGGTTTCGTGATTTTGGAGAAGTCTTTTATAAATCGTCTATAGAAACCAGCGTGTCCCAAAAAACTTCGAATACCCTTTACAGAAATAGGTGGTGGCAGGTTCTCAATGGTTTCGATCTTAGCTCTATCAACCTCAATTCCTTTTGATGATACTCGATAACCCAAGATTATCCCCTCTTGCACCATAAAATGACATTTCTCCCAGTTTAAAACCAAATTCGTTTCCATACACCGTTTGAGCACAAGTGTGAGATTTTCCAAACAATAATCAAACGAATCCCCAAAAACTGAAAAATCATCCATAAATACCTCAAGATTTTGTTCAACCATATCTGAAAAAATAGCCATCATACACCGTTGAAATGTCGCTGGCGCATTACATAACCCAAAAGACATTCTGCGAAAAGCAAAGGTGCCATATGGGCATGTGAATGTTGTTTTCTCCTGATCCTCGGGTGCAATGGCAATCTGGTTATAGCCTGAGTATCCATCCAAGAGACAATAATACTCGTGCCCTACAAGCCTGTCCAACATCTGATCTATGAATGGTAGAGGAAAATGGTCCTTACGAGTGGCTTTATTCAACTTTCTGTAATCCATACACACCCGCCAACCCGTAACTGTTCGAGTTGGGATCAATTCATTATGCTCATTCGCAAATACTGTTATTCCCCCTTTCTTTGGCACGCATTGAACCGGACTTACCCATGAGCTATCTGAGATAGGGTAGATAATTCCCGCATCCAACCATTTAATGATTTCCTTTTTGACAACTTCCTTCTTGATGGGATTGAGTCTTCGTTGTTGTTCAATAGTTGGTTTTGCTTCATCTTCCAACAAAATCTTATGCATACAAATTGATTGGCTTATCCCCTTGATATCTGCAATAGTCCATCCAAGAGAAGTCTTGTATTGTCGAAGTACCCTTAGTAGCTTTTCTTCTTAAACCTTATCAAGTGATGCAGAAATAATGACTGGCAAGGAGGAATAAGAACCAAGGTAGGCGTACCGGAGGTGGTTAGGCAATGGCTTAAGTTCCAAGGTAGGCGGTTCTTCTAAGGATGATGTCACCTTTTCATCTAGCTTTCCACGATAATCCAGAGGTTCAAATTTTTGTAAACATCGTGTGAACTTCGGAGTTGAATCTAACATTTGAACCCATTCTAACACAGTTGAATCATCAAATAAATTTTCACTAACCAATGCGGTTTCAAGAGGGTCTTCAATCACAGATTCACTAAATACATCTTCAGTTGCTTCTTCAATTAGATCAACTCTTAAGCACTCTTCCTCTCCCTTCGGAAATTTCATAGCCTTGAAAACATTAAAAGTTATTTCTTCATCTTGAACTCTCATTGTTAACTCTCCCTTTTGTACATCAATTAATGTCCTTCCAATGGCTAAAAATGGTCTTCCAAGGATAATGGGTATGTCTTTATCCTCTTCGTAGTCCAACACAATGAAGTCAGCTGAAAATATGAATTTGTCCACCTTCACTAATATGTCTTCCACAATGCCCCTAGGGTATGTCACTGATCTATCTGCGAGATGTAAAGAGATATTTGTTGGCTTTGGTGCTGGTAATCCCAACTGAGTGTAGATCGAAAGTGGCATCAAGTTAATACTCGCACCCAAATCACACAAACATCTGTTAAAGAACTGGGGCCCAATCGTGCACGGTATTGTGAAGCTACCCGGATCCTTCAACTTCTGTGGTAACTTTCTTTGCAGAATTGCGCTACATTCTTCTGTCAATGCTACAAGTTCAAACTCCCCTAGCTTCCGCTTTCTTGCTAAAATATCTTTCATGAATTTTGCATAACTAGGCATTTGTTCTAAAGCATCTGTGAATGGAATGTTGATTTGCAGCTTTTTGAACACTTCTAAAAATTTTGAAAATTGTCTATCTAATTTCTGCTTTTGAAATCTTTGAGAAAACGGCACAGGTGGTACGACTGTTGTTTGCTTATCTTCTTGTTGTTTTTTCACAACTTTTTCCCCAGATTTACTTTACGAATTTCCACGCTCTTGTTCACCATCTTCAGCAGAAATTATTTTCTTGTGTCCGTCCAGATCTGTAGTCAACTCCTTCCCACTTCCGAGTGTAACTGCCTTACAGTGCTCATTTCCATCATTCCTTGGATTTTTCTCTGTATCACTAGGTAAAGAACCTGGAGTTCTAGTATTCAAAGCATTAGCTATCTGCCCCATTTGGTTCTCAAGATTCTTTATTGCAGCTGATTGGTTTTTCGTTGTGGCTTCAAATTGAGTTGCCAATCTTGCTAACAATTCTTCCATTTGTGATAACTTATCAGGTTGATGAGGTTGTGGGTTTTGTTGAGATGGTTAATGTGGCTGAAATCCAGGTGGATATGATTGCCTTGGAGCTTGGGCTTGAGCATGTGACTGATTATTACTCCAAGAAAAATTTGGGTGGTTTCTCACTCCTGAATTGTAGTTGTTTGAATAACTGCCCTGCTGCCTGTTATAATTGGAAACAAAATGGACTGACTCGGGATTTATTGCGCATTGATCACTTGAGTGGTTACCCGCACATATTTCACAAATCGTTTCCATTTTCTGAGCTGGTTGTACCCCAAGTGCATCTATCTTCTTTGTAAGAGCAGAAATCTGAGCTGTCACTTGAGCTGACAATGCTGTCATCGCATCCACTTCATAAACCCCTACTGTCCTTGGCTGAGTCGTTCTTGCTGTTGGCCACTGATAATTATTAGCTGCCATGGTTTCAAGCAACTGATACCCCTCATCACAATTCTTGGCCATAATAGCTCCTCCTGCTGCAGCATCTATACTCGATCTCACTGTGCTGAATAAACCGTTATAAAAAGTTTGCACCTGAAGCCATTTAGGAATCCCATGGTGTGGACATTTTCGTAATGAGTCTTTGAATCTCTCCCAAGCTTCATATAGTGATTCTGAATCGTGCTGAATGAAAAAGAAGATATCGTTCCACAACTTTGCTGTTTTTGCAGGCGGGAAAAACTTTGCAAGAAATTTCTGGGCGAGATCATTCCATGTAGTAATCGAGCCTGGTGGTAGTGAATGGAGCCAACTCTTAGCCTTATCTCTGAGAGTAAATGGAAATAGCCTTAGCCTTATTGCATCCTCTGACACATTATTGTACTTGAAAGTATCGCAGATTTCTATAAAGCTGACTATGTGATCATTCGGATCATCATTTGGTAACCCTCCAAACTGACGTGAATTTTGAATCATCTGTATTGTCCCTGATTTTATCTCAAAACATGTAGCAGTAATGGCAGGCCTCATAATACTCGACTGAATTTCAGTAACTCGCGGCGTAGCATAATCCCGCAGTGCTTTTTGCTCTTCTTCAGCCATAGTATCTTTCTTATCAAGTGCTTCTTTGGTTTCTTTAACCCACTTACGCAACCGCTGAAATTTTTTCTCGATGTCGTCCTCGTGAGGCAATAAATCTGGCTTCTTCGATCGCGTTTGCATACACTAGTCAAGAACACCTGAATAGAACAGAACAGAAAAAGTTTAAATTAAGATTAACGCTATAAAAATCAATAATGACAAAATATTAAACTAATTTCCCCGGCAACGGCGCCAAAAACTTGTTGCCTAAATTTTTAATAGCACTTTACCACGCAAGTATACGCGTTCAATTGTAATATTCAGCAAGCAAGGATATCGTTCCCCCGAGGAAATAGACTAATATTTATCAATTACTAACTCTAATGCAATTAATCCTATTTTAAACTAAGAAAATTTTGTTTGTGATTTGAAATTTAAACTTAACAAACTATTAATTAAAATCAAAATTTCACAAGAATAACTGCAGATTTAACAGGTTAAGATTACAACTTCCCTTGGTATTACATTTAAACTTACTTACTTCCCATTTAAAATAAATCAATTAATATGAATCATTATCCAAGAATGCTTTATGAATATTCACGCACTTCTTCCAAAGACACGTGAACAAATCCTCCTAAATCCAATCTTTAAGTCGCGGAATTACAAGGAACACCCCAGTTAATCAACTCACTATATTCCTATGTGAATCAAGTTAATTAGGGTTTACGCACAAATTCTTTCAATGGATACAAAAGACACATAGGTATATTCCTATCCTACACGCTAATCATATTAACCCTATTCAGATTATATGAACATATGTTATCATATCCAGATCTCAATCTATACTCCATCTTCCAATTTTATATAGATTATCAAAGTAATTGTTGGCCAAACAATTAATCAATAAACATAAGATATAATAAACAATTCAATAAAAATCATCTTTCATTCAATGGGAAGCTTGCAATTTAAACTACATACCAAGTTCCGTTGCAATCTTAATTAAAATTTAGTTCATGATAATAATGAAGAAAAACATCATCCAGATTACTAATCCAAACATCCCAGATAATTACAAAAGATAAAACTAGAGAAGAGAAGAAGAAACTCTGAATTTGCTCCAATACTCTCTCTTTGATCTTCAGCCCTTGCAATTCTCCTTCGTGTTTTTCTTGTTATTCTCTCTGCAAATCTCTTGAAAAATTAGTTCATCTGTCTTTTCTAAAGTCTTCTCCTATTTGTATTGGTCTCAGCCCTCATTCAGACTCCTCTTTGGCTTCAAAAACCCACTTGGCAGTAGAAAAACGCATCTTTTTCCGCACTAGAGCGCCTAGGCGCTCAACATAGGCCATTTCCAAGCGCCTAGGCGCTTGACCAGGATCTCGTAATTACAAAAATGCCACTCAGCTTTAATTTTCATGATTTTTGACCTTTTTCTTCTCCGAAATGACCAATTTGTCCCTCTAGCTCCAACCTACAACAAATAAACACAAAACACATAAAAAGATACTAAAAAAACAATTAAAGATAACAATAATTAAGTTTAATAATATCGGATTCATAGGTATAAAAACTACTCATCACACACCAAATCGTAAAAAGCTGTGATCGATGTCAAAAGGTGGGAAATATATCAAAAAAGAATGAGATGTCGCTTAACATGATCTTAGAGTAGAATTTTTTGATGTGTGGGGGATGGATTTCATGGGACCTTTTCTGCCTTCATACAATAATTTGTACATCTTGCTAGAAGTAGACTATATGTCTAAATGGGACGAAGTTGTAGCACTCTCAATAAATGATGCCAATGTTGTCTTAAAATGCCTATAGAAGAATATCTTTACGAGATTTGGCACGCCAAGAGCGACTATATGTGACGAGGGAAGTCACTTCTGCAATAAGTTCTTTACAACTCTCTCGGCAAAATATGGGGTCAACCACAGAATCGCCACGGCCTATCATCCCCAAACGAGTGGCCAAGCCGAAGTTTCAAATAGAGAGGTGAAAAGAATTTTAGAGAAAATAGTGAATCCGAACAGAAAAGACTGGTCTCTAAAATTGGATGACACTTTATGGGCATATCGCACAGCATACAAGACTCTGATTGGTATGTCGCCGTATAACCTTATTTACAGAAAGGCATGTCACCTCCCAGTTGAACTTTAGGATAAAGCATACTGGGCCATACAAAAGTTAAATTTCAATCTAATAGCTGCGGGAGAGAAAAGATTGCTGCAACTTAACGAGTTAGATGAATTTTGGTTGCAAGCATACGAGAACTCCAAGTTGTATAAAGAAAAGGTCAAGAAGTGGCACGGTCAGAAAATTTTGAATAAAAAGTTTGAACTGGGCCAAGCAGTGTAATTTTACAACTCTCGACTGAGATTATTTCCCAAAAAACTCAAATCAAGATGGTTGGGGCCTTTCACCATCAAAACAGTCTATCCACATGGCGTCGTTGAACTGTATAGCCAGAATCCGTTGAAAACATTCAAAGTCAACGAACAACGTTTAAAGAACTATTGGGGTGGTGACATCGATCACCAAGCAACCTCCATCACTCTGGACGATGCTCCATAAAATAGGGAGTAATCAGGCTAAAAGGCTTAAAAATAAGCGTTAATTGGGAGGCAACCCAATTTTCATGTTATTTGCAGTATTTAATTTCATATTATACAACTCAGTAGATTAGTTA
Source organism: Panax japonicus (assembly GCA_020205505.1). NCBI lineage: Eukaryota > Viridiplantae > Streptophyta > Magnoliopsida > Apiales > Araliaceae > Panax > Panax japonicus. Next base: position 23,662,541 of record CM035103.1, on the reverse strand, counting down.
TTAGTATTAGTACTTTGTAGTTCATTTTTTGCAAAATCATAGGATAATTAGCTTATATAGTTAGTCAATAGGTCCTGATCTTAGCTTCCTTGTTCAATTTTTATGGAACTAGCTTAATTTTGGGTTTTATTCGATTTCAGGTATTGGGAATGAAGTTTTACATGCGTGCGGGACAAAACAGTAAAAAAATAATTCAAAGTTTGTGCAGGAAATAATGGCCCGCCCCGATGGGCCAAAATTAAGCCTTGCACACCCGCCTAGCGGGGGTGCTCTTTGTTCCTACCTGCCCCAGCGGGATCCCAATACACAAAAAGGCCCGCCCTGATGGGGATTTACAACACAAATAGGTCCCGCCCCGACAGGGGTCACGAGTATCAGTTTTTAAAAATAGACTTCAGATCGCAACTCTCTCACTTCCCTCTCTCATAACCGAACACTTCCGCACGATTCCCTATCATGGCCATCTATTACACTTTTATATATACTCCAACTCTACAATATCCCCAAATCCACAACAAATTTTAGATTTTCATCACTAAAACTAGGGTTTTCTTCATCAATTGCTCAATTCTCAAGGCTAGGGCCCTAACATCCGAATTTGTGAATACATTGGAAGAGAAACACTACTTGCTCAACATTTTAAATGTATTAAACTGTGGGTAACCATTCTTTATAGTTTTTGAGCTATTTGGTAGTTGTGTTCAATTTGGGATATTGTGGTTCTCTTACGTGAGATATTATACGCACACTAATTGCTCGACGAAACACCCAAGTAGATAGTTTGGGAGAGTTTGACTTGGATTGATACAGGATGGCAACGAAAACACTAGTAAAGCGGCAAAGGGGTAAAGGGTCATCACCGCCCACATGAAGCTTCGATAAAAGGAAATTTGTCAATGCCTTAGAGGAAGAAAATTTTTATTACTTTTTACCAAATGCACTGACACCCGAGCGTGGGTTGAGGCTTGAATCATTCGATGGTCAGATGAGGCATCAAATTCATGAGCAAGGATGGGACTCATTCAAAGATCAACAGGACCCAACAGTGGTAATAGCTGTGAAGGAATTTTATGCGAAAGCGGAGGATAAGGCACCATTCATTGTATTCATTCGAGGAAAACAAGTGTTATTTGGGCCGGAAGCAATAAATGAGTTTTATAATGTGCGAGCCCTTATGCCAATATGCATAGTTGCGAGACAACAAGCCTGACTACGACCAAATCTTGACTAAAATTTCAAAACCGGGAATAACATTGGTAAAAGAAAAGAAAGGAGGAACACTTTTTATAAGCAAATATTTGAGCCTATACAGGAAGATTTTGTACGCTTTTTTATGTGCCAAGTTGTTCCCGTCCACACATACGAGCGAGGTGACTAAGAAAAAGGTTTTACTCCTTTACTCTATCGTGAAAGACTTCGACATTAATATTGGCGCGATCATAAGTTTTTCCATTCAACACTGTCTGTGGGGTCCATTTTTTGGGGGGTTGCCTCACCCATCATTGATAAGTAGAATATGACGTCGGTCGGGTATGCGATGGGTGGCGGATGAGCTAGTTCAGCAGCCCCTACAGTTGTTAGACCTGTGACTTATTGATCAATACCCGGTCTGGCAAGGAGGCGAGTCATACCTTCATGGCTTGGATTTCATATTTTTAGATGCTCCAGAGGAAGAAGAGGCAGAGACCAGTTCAGAGGATGATGAGTTTAGGGCAGATGAGATGTCAGAGGGTAGCGAGGAGGTTGTGCCTGTTGCTTCTAGTCCAACTAAATACATGTTTAGCACGCACTTTCAAAGCCTGCAGCACAACATTAATGCAAGAGACAAACTTGAGGATAAAAAGCTGTAAAGGATAGCAGCATGGCAGGACCATGCTTTTGCCATGCAAAATGCCTTTAACACGTCCTTAGCTGAGGCATTCGCTAGATTAAACCCCGCAGCTGTTGACGAGTTCCAGTTCCCCAGTCCACAGTCATTGTCTGTGTATCCACCATCAGATTCTGATGTTGAGGAGGTGCCACCTCCTGCTTAGCTGATACAGGGAAGTCCTTTATGCTTTATTGCAATATTCTTAACAATGAGGACATTGTTAGATTTAAGTTTGGGGGTCTGTGCATGTGTTTAATGTTTAGTTCTGTTTATGTGCATATGTCATTTTGCATGCATAGTCTAGTTTTTGCATTTGTTAGTTCATGTTTGTATTGCATGTTAGTTGCATTGTTAATATCGTGTAGTTTAGTTTTTTTAGTTTAGTTTGTAAATAATAGTCTTCATTTTTTGTTTTGTTTGAGTTATATAAAAAATTGAAAAATGGAAAATCTCATAAATAATAGTTTGTTTATTGTTTATGTTTTGCATTTAGTTAGTATTTGCATGATTCCAACTTTTAGATGGTTGAAGTTATTCTGACCAATGATGAGATTGGAATTGCGTAGACAAGAATGGGTATTGACAGCTAGGGCTTAGATGTAATTTCATATCATGACCTAAATCTGTGCCAGTTTGAAACTAATATAATTAGGATAGCAAAATAAAATGACTATGTTGATTGACTTGGTTTAAATTTACACATAATTGACTTCTTAAGGAGAATTTTAGATTTAATGAAAGGAATTAGGTGGTAAAGGCTACGATTAGGCAGATACCCAAGTTTGGGGGAAGATATGGGATTTAGCTAAAGTAAAAAAAAGAAAGAAAAAGTAATGAAAAGAAAAAAAGTATGAATAAACATCGTGGCTAATTTAGTTATGTGGCCTTTGTTACTTGAGTAAGTACGCTCAAGGGGATGTCTCTACACCCAGCGCCCTAAAGCCATATGGTTTGGGAGTCGTTGGTCAAAAGCTCGTTAATAGGTAGCACTAAAAAGCCTAAGAGGACTAGACATTACACAGTCATGAGTAATAATAAAAGTGAAAAACGGGAAAAAGAGCGAAAAGCCCTCGTAAATGAATAAGAAAGCAAAAATATCCCATATTGACTTCTAACTTTGGTGACTATTTTAGTTTTAGCTGGATCTTGTTTGTTCACGGGTTTCATGTCATTGAACTATTTCCCTCCTTTAAAGAAGAATATTATGTGTTTTATTTGAGTTATAGTCAGTTAATATGGTTGTTGAGCACACACACACACACTATATCAGTCATAACACGGATTGATTTGGCGATTGATGTGAGATTATTTATATGTCTTGGAAAGATTTGTTGTTCATGTCTATTGTGGTTTCTATGAGGTAAACTGAATAGATTTTATATTATCTGATAGCTGGATTCATAGGCATGTAAATTAATTGCATTGCATTGTATTCTGCTGTGCTTGAGGACAAGCACAATTTAAGTTTAGGGGAATTTGATGAGTGGGTTTCATACCTACGAATTGGATGCCTTTTTGGACTTAAATAGCTGCTAATCCGTCTATTTTAGTATTTTTTTTTATGCGTTTGTGATTGTGTTGTGTGCAGGGTTAGTATGTATTGGCTAAGGCAGGAAATCAGTAGGAATAGCAGCAAAAATCAGCAAAGTACAGAGCAATACCTCACCGGGGTGGGCATTTATAGACTAAAGTACTCCGCCGGGGCGGGGGTACACGTTACCAGCTTACTTGATACGTACCCCGCCGGGCCGGGGGTTCCCAATAAGAAATAGTCTTCCAGGGAGGGACTGCGCTGCCAAAGTAGAAGAGTTCTAATGCAAATTCAATTCTGTTGTTGTGTAGCCTTTGGACTTTGTATACGATTGGGACATGAAAAAGAAGGTATTCAATTACAAAAAATAGAGACTTCACCGTCGCCAATCATCATTCAATATCAACAACTATCAAACCTTAGTTTTTGGAGATTTTGGAGGAATCGAAGCAAGGAGCTAGGAGCACGAAGGTTTCAAATTTGATTAAAGAAAATGGGGATTCTATTTACTATTTTTCAGTCTTCAATTTGAAGTTTGTACTCGGGATGTTTATTTCTTTGATCTTTTCAGTATTTAATTCATTAGACATGAACTAAATTATCTTATTAAGCCTATTATGGATCTTTAAGTGTAATGAGGATTATCATGCTTTGATTTTTATTCATTAATGCTATTTTCAGTTCATTTATTGTTATTTATACGTAATCTATGAGTTGCTTGATCACCAATTCTTTGTGAACTTATATGAACTCGAGAGATGAAATATAGGTTTATACTTAATCATGATAGCATGTGTTTGTGATTTCTGCATTTTGATGGAATTCATAATTTATGTTTAGGATAAAGATATACCTACGCCTCGCATGTAATCTTATAAGAACTTGGGATTAAATCCTCTTAAATTGTAATTCACGTAGAAATATAGTGAATTAGTTAATTAGGGTATTTTGCTTAATTCTATCATCTATGGATTTAAGTTGATATGGGTATAGTGCGTCGAGAGATGGTTATATCTACTTTCATGTTCTTGATTAATGAACTGGAATAGTTAAATTGAATTAAAAAGAAGTGTAATAATATGAGTGAAGTATAAAGTGAAATTGTAGGCATAATTCTCCTTTATCTGATTAAAATTTGTGGTAGTTAGTTGATTTTATTTATATAGTAGTTTTTCACTAATTTCATAATTTAATCATTTATTTTAATAAAATTGAGATAATACAAAGTTGGTAATTGTTAGAATAAAAGTCAATAGTTGTCTCTGTGGGAACGGTACTTTATTTATCATTACTTACTTGTTGATCACGTATACTTGCATGTCGTACATAATTAGATTACACCCAACATCATTCTTAAATACTGCCATAAAACAAGGGTTAATTAAAGAAAAATCAGTAAAGTACAGAGCAATACCCCGCCGGAGCGAGCATTTATAGACTAAAGTACTCTGTCGTGGCGGGCGTACACGTCACCAGCTTACTTAATACCCCGTCGGGGCGGAGTTCCCAAGAAGAAATAGCCCGTCGGGGCGGGGGTGTGTGGCCAAAGTAGAAGAGTTCTGATGCAAATTTAATTTTGTTGTTGAGTAGCTTTTGGACTTTGTATGCGATTGGGACATGAAAAAGAGGGTATTCAGTTACAGAAATAGAGACTTTATCATCGCTATTCATCATTCAATATCAACAACTATCATACCCTAGTTTTTAGAGATTTTGGAGGAATCAAAGCAAGGAGCTAGGAGCACAAAGATTGCAGATTGGATTGAAGAAAAGGGTGGTTTTATTTACTATTTTTCAGTCTTCAATTTCAAGTTTGTAATCGGGATGTTTATTTCTTTGATATTTTCAGTATTTAATTCATTCTTCATGAACTAAATTATCGTATTAAGCCTATGATGGAACATTAAGTGTAATGAGGATTATCATGCTTTAATTTTTATTCATTAATGCTATTTTTAATTCATCTATTGTGATTTATGCGTAATCTATGAGTGGCTTGATCACCAATTCTTTGTGAACTTATATGAACTTGGGAGATGAAATATGGGTTTATACTTAATCATGATAGAATGTGTTTGTGATTTCTGCGTTTTGATGGAATTCATAATTTATGTTTAGGATAGAGATATACCTACGCATCGCATGTAATCTTATGAGAACTTGGGATTAAATCATCTTTGATTGTAATTGACGTATAAATATAGTGAATTAGTTAATTAGGGTGTTGTGCTTAATTCTATCATCTGTGGATTTAAGTTGATATGGGTATAGTGCATTGAGAGATGGTTATATCTACTTTTGTGTTCTTGATTAATGAACTGGAATAGTTAAATTAAATTAAAAAGAAGTGTGATAATCTGAGTGAAGCATAAAGTGAAATTGTAGGCATAATTCTCCTTTATTTGATTAAAATTTGTGGTAGTTAGTTGATATTATTTATTTAGTAGTTTTTCACTAATTTCATAATTTAATCATTTATTTTAATAAAATTGAGATAATGCAAAGTTTGTAATTGTTAGAATAAAAGTAAATAGTTGGAACTGTGGGAACGGTACTATATTTATCATTATTTACTTGTTGATTATGTATACTTGCGTGTCGTGAATAATTAGATTACAGCCAACATCATTCTCAAATACTGACACAAAACAAGCGTTAATTAAAGAAATTGACATGCCACATATTATCCCCATATTATGACCGACCAACTAAATAATAAATAAGCTTAGGTTGGACATACTAGCGAAAGTTTTACTCGTCTTTTCCCTCCCAGTTCTAATCCCATATCTCCACCAAATATCATATCCCTAAGCTCTGATACCAACTATGATGCCCCTAAAATAGTTCCACACAATCCATTTTGAGTCGCCAAAATACATGGTACAGAATCCAAATATAAACTTCTATATTTACAACTATTAAACTGTCGTGCAAAATATGACAACACATAAGTTGTGAGTTTGAATACAAATATTGCACCGTACATAATACGACAATATCCAAACTCAAATTAAGCCTTTATTATAGTTATTATCACACTATTTCACAACATAGTGAAGACTTCTATAGTAACTATCTCGGACCATTATTCCACTCCCCGACTAGTCCCAGCTACACTTTCATTTCTTGAGAAGAACAATGGAACAAAAAGGAAAAGGGTGAGCTCAACAAGCCGAGTAAAGAATATTATGACTAAGATAATGAACAATAAATTATCTTTAGCCCTTAAAACTAATAAATCAGATAAAATATAATGGACAACAAGTTTTAGATCAACAACTACAGCAGAAATAGCAATCCATTAGAAGAGTCAAGTAGAGCATGATCTCTACTATCTTCTATGATTTAAAAGTCCATCATCAATATTTTATCCCTGTAACACCAATCAATAATTGTTTTAAACCAACAAATTATCTATGCACTACGGGCCAAAGATATTCGTTTGTATCACCAGTGGTCATGATCATGCCAAACACCTGTCCCTCTATGCACTACGGACCAAAGAGGACTTTCACCACAAACCTTTATCTGTAACATTAAAGGTCATGATGATAAAAATACATAATTCCTTGTCATAATCATACCAATCAACGGTCCATCTTGGCACTACGGGCTAAATATAACTTTCACCACAATATAAGCATGCGGATGATGACAATGATATAAAGAATGAATCAAGTGAGATCAAGGATGTGACGCCCCAAAAACAGGTATACATCACCCATTCTGAGTCGCCAGGTACATGGTACATAAATCAAATACAAACTTAATTATACAACTATCGGGTAATATACTACAAAACATAGCTGAGAGTTTAAACAAGAATATTGCCTTCTAGACAATATCCACTCTCAATGGTGAGGACTATTAAAGCCACTTATCCTGGACCATCACTCCGTTCTCTGATAAGTCCCAGCAACGTTCTCATTTCCTGAAGAGAACAGTAAAAGAAAAAAGGTGAGCTCAACTAACCCAGTAAGAAATATTATGACTAAGATAATGCAAAATAAATTATCATTAGCCTTTAATAGTATAACAACTGATAAAATACAATAGACAACAAGTTTTAGATCAACAACTGCAGCGGAATAAGCAATCCATTAGAAGAGTCAAGTAGAGCATGATATCTACTATCTTCTATGATTTAAAAAGTTTTTCATCAACTTTATCGCTGAGACTCAGCTTAATAAATAAACCACATCATCAAATCATCCCTGCACTATGAGTCAAGGATATTCATGTAATCATCAATGGTCAAGATTATACGGAATAATCCATGGTCATAATCATACCAACAATTGTCCATCAATGCACTACGGGCCAATGAGGACTTTTACCACATCATTTGTAACATTGTGGGTCATGATTATACCGAATGATCTCTGGTCATAATCATACCAATCAACAGTCCATCTATGCACGTAAGTCAAAGATGACTTTCATCATAATATAAGCATAAGGATTATGACAATGATATAAGAAATAATCAAACGAAATCAAATCAAACAAAATCAAGGATAAATATTAAATACTTTAAATTTATCCAGAGTTTAAAAATATCCAAATTGTCAACATGATACTGCTTTATGGAGTAAAATTTAAGAATAATATTCATGTACCAAAAATAATTTGGACAGAAAAGAAATATATTTTTTGGGTAAATAGTATCCCGTGAATAGTACCCTGTGAATAGTACTTCGGGAATAGTATCTTGTGAATAGTACCCCAGCATGAAAAGTACCCTAAATACCCGAGTAAATAATATTTGGGTGAATAGTAACCCATAAATAGTAACTCATGAATAGTATTCTGGCATGAAAAGTGTCCCGAATACCCGAGTGAATAATATTTGAGTGAATAGTAACTGAGTGAAAAGTAACCCGTGAATAGTAACTCGTGAATAGTACTCCGTCATGAAAATATCAATAATTATCAAGAAAGCTCATAATAATATTTCCATAAAAAAATATTGGATGAAGCGCAAATATCAAGGATATTCTACTAATTTTATAAAGTATAGAAGCCAAAACTTCAACAAAATGAGTATAGAATTCAAAATCTGAAATGAAATAATATTACTTACATACTACAGAGTATGGAAGAAAATATTATTTCAAGCGAATATTGAACAAAAATAACATCCCTTACAACTATTGAACGAAAATAATATTCCAACGAATATTTAACGAAGATAATATTCCTACGAATATTGAACGGAGATAATATTCTTTATGAATATTGAACAAAAATAATATTCATACGAATATGAAAATAATATCTCTTCAGAATATGAAATAAATAATACCTCTTACCTCAGAAGAAGACTCAGTTGCAGTTAAGCACTTGTTTGAAAGAACTGAGTAGCTAAGCAAGCTTCCTCTTTCTCAGATCGTAGAGTTGAGTGTTGAGTGTTCTTGTGCGTTTTTGTTCAATGCTTGCTTAGATTTCTCATTTGTATATGTTCTGTATATATGTGATTCTTGAAATCTATTCGTTGAAACCTTTTGATGAAGCATTAAATGCGTTTGACATTTCTGAACTTTGATGGAGACTTTTTTGCACACCTTCTGATTTGCATTCTGGCCCACGGACACAGCAGACTGCTTTCTCACCTAACACCTGAAAAGGTGTTTTTTCTCTATCCTATGGTCCTTTCCTTAGCTTCTTGAATACGTTCCTTTTGTTGAATACTAAGGATATCTTTTGTACCGTTGGGACTGGAGAGGACTTCAACGTTTCAAACCCATTCCACTTTTGTTGGAATTTGTCTTTAAATAAAAGTAGGGCTCGATGCTTCTGACACAAGACAGATTATACTCTACGATCCATATTGTGGTGTCTTGTCACATTGGTGCTTGGCCTGAAAAGAACACTACGATCTCTCTCAAAGATTTGTACACTACGATCTTTGCTTGCTCGTCTTGCAGACTCTACGTTTTCGAAAGCACACTACGATCTCTGAGTTAGCTTCGGCAAATGTCTGGACCACTCTACGATTTCTAGAGAGACCCTTCAAGGCAGATACACTACGATCTTCTAAGTTCTACGATCCTGCCTTGGGTTCTGTAAACTGTTGATCTGCTTGATAGACTACTATTTTTGTTGAAGCCTATGTATTCTTTTATAGATCAACCTAACATCTTTGATCTCTTTATCTATTCATTCGTTTATAGAATGATGAACATTAAAAGCTAAAATTAACCTAAAAAATTGATCTATCACTAAGTCCTTGTATATATATATTCCTGGAAGGACTTTACATATAATCATGAGTATTTACTTTAAACATCAAATCAAAATATGCATTCTTCCAACAAAATATTATGCAGATATTACTGTAACAATTATTGAATTAATAATATGAGATACGATGCTGCAACTATTGTAGCAATTATTAAATATTGAGTGACTTCTTATGTAAGAATCAATAATCAGAGATATTGTGCAATATCGTGTGCTACTGTGCAACAACGCGTATTACTGTACTTTTATCACTGGGTATTTCAACAGTTAAACGGTAAAAATTTTGCCGTTATTTTTATAAAAAAAGTTATTTCTGTCACTTTCTATATCCGACAGTTATTCCATTATGGGGTCCACCAATGATTGTGCCTTTATATGAATATTCTCTGACAAAAAGAATATTCCTCGACCAAACAAATATTCCCCGACAAAATGAATAATTTATGATAACGTGCTTACTTTGTAAAATTTGCACATATCACCCATAACTATAGCATTTATTAAATTATCACCTTACTATTTAGAAGAAAATTAAATCTTTATTTATAAAAAGTTGGGATCTTACAAATAAGCCCTATTTTGAGCCTTGCCTTAACAACACTTAACAGGAGAGATGAAATCATAACAGATACTGTAATCATCACCAGACATTTAGACACTCTATAGAAGATTGCAGGGATTTGAAAGACCAAATTGAGAAGAATGTTCGGAGTGGGGAATTAGTTCAGTACGTCGCGGGCCGAGAAGGTTCAGGAAGGTGACAAAATAATATCGGATAGGAGCAAAACCCTCAGCCACAACCGGAACAAGTGAAAATAGTTCGACGAGTGGTGGACGTGATAATAGGTGGCTCGGTCGGGAAAGTGATCGAGAGGAAAGGGCGTGGGGTGCTGAATTTTATACTCATAGTGTCCGAATATCCTGCGAGGAGGGACAAGCAGTACCTTGGCATGGTCATCTCTTTTTCTGATGAGGATTACCCATCCGAACCTATTGAACCGCTTGATGGAGCACTAATAATCATTGCACAGGTTGGATCGATGGACATAAAGAGGATCATGATTGATAATGGTTCATCGGTCAATATATTGTACGCTCATGCGTACCAAAGGATGGATTTAGAGGGAAAAAAGATGGAGATTGGGCAGGAGCCCCCTTTATATAGGATTCAGCAACGACCCAGTTCGAGTAGCAAGTGTCATCGAACAAGTGGAAGTGATCTACAGATTTTTCGTGGTACATGTGGATTCGACATACAACGCTATACTCGGGAGACCAACACTGATGACTTTACAGGCGATGACTTTCAGACCCCATTTTAAAATAAAGTTCTCCACATTAAACGACGTCGATGAAGTTGCTAAGGATCTTGACTTAGCAAGGAGATGTTATATATCAGAATGCTTTAGTCTCTTCGGGAGTATGGGTCAGCAAGCAATATATATGTCTGTACAAAGTGATGAAGGTTGAAGTTGTAGCAATGAGGTTCAAGGTTGAAGTGATGAAGCCAAGGACCTTACCAACTTCGAGTAATAGAAAGTACAAAAGTCAAAAACACTTGGCAGGTTGGGATTATCAAGTTGATATCTTTTATGACTGTAAATTTTTTCAAGCTATTAATAGGAATGAGCATTCAATTTTACCAAAAAATAGCTTTTCGTCCATAGTTGATATTTTGTGCATCGGGAGTAATAAGGTCGGATGACGTTATAAGGTTGAATCGAAGCCTCCCACAGGGGTCGAGAAGGCTATTATGATATAAGGAAGGATAACATTCTTCTGGACGGACCAACATCCTCATGAACGGATAACATCCTTCGGAACAGACCAACGCCCTCCCGAACGGACAAACATCCTACGGGATGAACCAGCGTACTCCTGAATAGACAAACATCATTCGGAACGAACCAGCGTCCTCCTGAATGGATAACATCCTTCGGGACGAACCAATGTCCTCTCGAATGAACAAACATCCTTCGGGACGGACCAGCATTCTTTCAAATGAATAAACATCCTTTGGGATAAACCAACATCTTCCTGAACAAATAACATCCTTTGGGATAGAACAACGTCCTCTTAAACGGATAACATCATTTGGGAAGGACCAACATCCTCCTGAACGGACAAACATCCTTCAGGACGGACATATGTCCTCTCGAACGAATAGCATCCTTCTGGACAGATCAACGTCCTCCCGAACAGACAAACCTCCTTCGGGACGGATCAGCGTCCTCCCGAACGGATAACATCCTTAGGGACGGATCAACATCCTCCCGAGCGGATAACATCCCTCAGTTAACATTTTACATGACTAATTAATGTACTCTCTTATTTTAAGTTCCTTTAATATAAACAAAAGAGTTGGGGGCAATGTTGGGGCATGAATATTTAGGCCCGGATGATACAGTAGGCTATAGTCCACGTGGAGGAATTCTTCCACATAGGAATTCGTTTGGGCAGTTGAGTATTTTAAGAAATCTAAGATTCCTAATTGTATTTAAATTCCAACTTCTAATGAAAGGGTCAGGATATGATTCGACTTCCTTTCCTTAAGGAGATTGGGGTCAATCTCGTTAAGGTATATATATACCTAGTAAGGAACTCTATACAGGGAAGGATTTGGAGAAGGTGGTATGATCACTATAAATACAAGGTTATACATTAGTTATAAGGTACACACAATATTATTTACAGCACTATTGCATAAAGCCTCCATTGTTAAACTTTATTCAGCCTGTATTTATTTTCGCATCGGAGCTATCTCCCGACGGCCCAAGCCGTCAAGCTTCGTGTGTGATTTTGTTTCTGTGCAGGATTTTACACTTTATTGGTGATTAAGATTCGTAGACGGATATTGTCGTTAATAGATACACTTAATCACAACATTTTGGGATATAGTTTTTCCATTATTAAACTTCAAAGAGTAAAATAACATCAAAATGTTATGTTTAAGACTTTAAGTGTGTGTCAATCCAAACGTTAATATTCAGGGACAATATCAAAAAAATAAAAATAGACTCATTTTCCGACAAAGATAGTATAATAATCAATTTTCGTATTTCCATTTGTTCATTTTTGGTTAGAATGACTCAAGTGAAAATGATGTTTTTTTCTCTCTGATTATTCAAAGACAAGTTGAAGATGATGTTTACTTTCTTTACTTTTGATTTGTGCAACAAGTAAAAACTTATGTCCAACACCAAGACCAAAAGAAAATTTCCTACTTAAGACCATTTTAATAATTTTTTTTAAATAAATCATATTCTGGAATTTAGTGGACGAAAAAATCGATCTAAATGAGTGGCACTATAGAATTAAATTAAATAGAGTAAAGAATTTTAGGATCAAAGTATGGATTAGTGCTGAAGTTGCTAACAGAAAAGAAAAGGAGGAGGGAGAGAAACAAAGAGATTTGGTATTATAAGTCATGGCAGATATAATTGCTTCATATTAGGAAAAAAAATCTCCTCTTATCAAGATCCATAATCACAGCCTCATCACCTTAATTCACTGCTTGAATATGTCAATCCAATCTCTTATCTTTAGGATCTGTACAGCTAACTTCCTTATCTCTAGTTTGTATATTTTACATATAAATATATGCTCATTGTATCAATCATATATCAATACAATTGTTATTATCTCCAAACTATTTTGACTCCTTTATGGTATCAGAGTTATAACAAGCTCCCACGAGTTTTCTAATACGATCCTAAACCTGTCTTCTTCTTTATTAATTTTTTTATCATGACAACCACATCTTCCTTTCCTAGCCAAAATAATCTCATTGTTCTCAACTCAACATAATTGCCTGTTAAGCTAACTCCTAGAAAACTATCCTTCTTGGAAGGCTCAGTTTGATTCACTGCTCTTTGGCTATGATCTACTCGGATATATCGACAAATCAAAGCCATGTCCACCTGCTGAGTTGACAAATGAAGGAAAACAAATTGACAATCCGGAGTTTGCTCTATGGAAAAGACAAATAAACTGATTTTTCATGGTATTCTCTCATCTCTCTCTGATCGAGTGATACCAATGGTCAGTTCATAAAAAATTGTTATTAATGCGTGGAATCGCCTTGCAAAATATTATGCTAATCCATCATCCTCTCGGGTTATGGGCCTAACCGATCAACTCTCTAAAGGACAAGGAACAAGATCTATTGATGAATATCTTGGCCTTATTCGCAGCATCGCCGATGAACTTGCCATTATTGGCTCACCAGTACCACCCACCAACCACATTCTTCATGTTCTTAATGGAGTTGGACCCGAATTCAAGGAACTCGTTGTTACAATTAGAGCACGCGACACTGTCATAGGCTTTGAAGAGCTTCATGACAAGCTTGTGGAATATGAATCTTTTCTCAAGCGTGAAGAAAACCGTCCTATTTTTATGACTGCTAACACTGCTCGCTTCAATCAACAGCAATATGGAAATGAATCTTAGAGAAAATCCTCTCACAACCGCAACAACTAAGGTGGTCAGCGTTATGCCACCAACAATAATCAAGGAAACAAACTCACCAAAGGTTCTCCAGTGATATGTCAATACTGTGAACACAAAGGCCACAATGCTCGTGAATGCTTCTCCTTGAGACGTCAACTTGGTCTGCCAGTGCCGCCTAGAGCAAATCACACAACCACAGGTAGTGGTCGTGGCTCAAGTTCTAACTGGATTCTTAACACAGGTGCTTCTCACCATGTCACCTCTGATTTTAACCATCTCTCAACTCCGCAGCCTTACAAAGGACCTGACGATATTATAATTGGTGATGGTACATGTTTGCATATTACACACACTAGAAAATCCACTCTCACCAGTCCTCCTCATTCCTTCTCACTTTCAAATGTTTTATGTGTTCCATTCATGAAACAGAATTTAATATCAGCATCTCAATTTTGCAAAACTAATAATGCCTCAGTTGAATTTTACCCTTCTTCTTTTTGTGTTAAGGATCTAGCCACGGGGGCACCTCTCGCTCAAGGACGGAGCAAGAATGATGTGTACGAGTTGTCCTAGCACCAGGGAGATCCATCTGGTGACAAAGCAAGTATGTTACGGTGTCAAAACCCCTTTTTCTCACTGGCATGATTGCCTTGGTCACCTGTCATCAAAAGTCCTTAGCCAAATTGTGTCCTCTAATAAACTCCCAGTACAATCGAGTCAGAATTTGTCAAACATGTTTTTTTGTGACTCTTGTCTTTGTAACAAAAGTCACAAACTACCTTTTGGTGTATCAAGCTTAAAGAGTCGATGTCCTTTGGATCTATTATATACGGATGTTTGGGGTCTATGCCCTATTCGTTCAATGGATGGTTATTCTTATTATGTCATTTTTGTAGATCACTATACAAAATATTCATGGTTATTTCCTATGGAATATAAATCTGATGTCTTCTCTTTATTTCCAAAGTTTAAAATCATGATTAAAACTTTTTTCAAAACATCCATAAATATAATTTATTCTGATGGTGGCACAGAATACCAAGGTTTAAAAACTATGTTTGCAAATTCTGGGATTCAACATTTGATTTTCCCTCCATACACACCACAACATGTAGCTTCAACTGAACGCCGTCACCGTCACATCGTTGAGACATGCCTCACACTTTTACATCGGTCATCTCTACATCTATCTCTTTAGTCTTATGCTTTCAATGTTACGGTTTATCTCATTAATCGACTTCCTACGTCGATACTTGATAATAAATCGCCATTTGAATGTCTATTTCATACTTTGCCAAATTACTCCAAACTGAGAATTTTTGGGTGTCTCTGTTATCCATGGCTTCGGCCTTATAATCATCATAAGCTTGAACAGCGGTCAAAACCTTGTATTTTTTTGGGATATTCAAATGTTCACAATTCATATATTTGTTTTGAACCCATTAATCACAAAATTTATTTTTCTCAGTATGTTCAATTTATTGAAAATCATTTTCCTTCTCTATCTCCCCTAAATGAGCATGACAAAGTTAATGATTTCACTCTTTCAAAATGGGTTGCGATCTCCCCTTCCCTCACATCACTCCATGTCGATAACTCTTCCCCACGTGTGTCATCTCCCTCCTCTCTTCTCAACTCGCCACCTTCCTTTTCCAGTCCCCCGCAGTTCTTCTCCAACTACCTCATCCCACAATTTACCCAACCTTATCCCCATTAATTCTCCCCCATCTACTTCCCATGAACATGGTATCTCCTCCCCTTCACTGTGTTAACCTACCGCAACTCATGCCTCTCGGTCTCCCATTCTTCCTGACACCGTACATGCTGGCAACCCTCCATTGGTTATGGATTCTCAACCTGGAAGCATCTCCACTCGACACGTCTATTACTTCTTCTATGCGTGATAGTGCTCCCAGGTTTGCTACCTCTCCATCTCCTACCTCCCTACCAGCCTGTCGACCCTCCCAATATCCATCACACGCTCAAAGAACAATATTTTCAAACCTTTAACCAAATTTTCCTATGTTGTTTCTAAATACCCACTTCCTAGAACCTTAGAACCTACCTCAGTTTCTCAAGCCCTCACCAATCCCAAATTGAGAGTAGCCATGTGTGAAGAGCTCAATACTCTCCTTGGGAATGGAACCTGGGATCTTGTTCCCAGCCAATCCAACCAGAACATCGTCAGGTGGCAAGTGGGTCTTTCACGTTAAACTGGCGACCTGATGGTAGCATTGATCGCTACAAAGCTTCGGCTTGTTGCCAAGGGTTTCCACCAACGTCCCAGTATTGACTATCATGAAACATTCAGCCATGTTATCAAGCCTACTACTATTCGCATTGTTCTCATACTTGCTCTTTCTCATGGCTAGCCAATTCATCAATTGGATGTAAACATTGCCTTTCTCCATGGGCATTTATCCAAGGAGGTGTTTATGTCTCAACCCCCAGGACTTTGTCGATGGCAGTCGGCCTCATCATGTTTGTCTGCTTCACCGGTCCCTTTATGGTCTCAAGTAAGCGCCTCGCGCTTGGTTTCAAGAACTGTAAACTTTCATTCTATCTCTTGGTTTTTCTAACTCCAAGAGCGACACATCCCTCTTTATATATTCTACTGGCAATCTCACTGTGTACCTGCTTGTCTATGTTGAATGATTTATTAATTATAGGGAATTCTTCACTCTTTATCAGAAATGTTATTGAGGATCTCTCCAACAGATTCTCCATTAAATATCTTGGTCACCTTCACTATTTTTTGGGGGTTGAAGTCATACCCAACAACCATGGATTATTTCTATCCCAACAAAAATACATCTGTGATCTTCTCACACATTTCAACATGGAAGGCATGAAGGAATTCGTGACACCAATCAGCTCTTCTATCCGCTTGATGCTTTCTGATGGTACACCTGATGCCGACTGCCACCAACTACCGCAGCTTGATTGGTGGTATGTGTGACAACCGAGATTTTGTAATTTAATTTTTAATATTTATTCGATTAAATAAATACTTTCTATGAATTAATTATTAGATAAAATAATTAATTGATGAAGTTGTGGTAGATTAATTTAATTATATGTGTTATATTTATTAAATTAATGAGAAGAATTTTTATTAATCAAAGTATGCATTTATGTGAGCTTATTGAATTAAAAGAAATATTTAATAAGTCTAATGTTATTTTAATTAATTTAATAATTAATTAGAGATTTAATAATTTGACATATTTAATAAATGAGAAATTTAATTATGTGACTATGTGAATTAATGAGAAATTATTATATGTTATTTAAATAAATTAAATAAGATATTGGAGTTATTTTATAAAGGGGTGTGACATTATTTAAACTATATGATAAAAGTTTAATTAAATTAATTTGGTATAAGCCTTTAAGGCTAGCCAAACATGGCATTAATGGAGGTTGGGAGCAGTTAACTCATGATGGGTAACTGACCTCCACAACGCGTCAGTTCACTTTTATTATATACGTCTTATGCTTTTATTATTTTCTAAGTCTGGCAAAGCATCACAAAGAGATATTGAGAAATTGTTGAGGGAGAGTGTGAGTTATGTGATTGAAGAATTTGAGAAGGGTTTCAATTCTACTCATCTACGCTTTGGGTAATCTCTTCTTCCCCAAAACTCAAATTTACATTGTTTATACTTTCTATGAAAATATACTGTAAATCTCTGTAATTGAAAAATTAATGACTTATGTGTTTATATATGATATATATATATATATATATAATCATAATATGTTTCATTATCATATGTGTATGTTTTCATAACATTAATTTCATTCAAACATGTAATAAATCGATTTATGAAGTTACTGATTATAAGTTTTATATGTATGGCCCTTGTGGGAATTTGTATGCTACAAATTATTGTTTAATTTGAAATTTAACGGTAGATTATATTATCACATGTTAAAACGAAGAAAACAAAACTTGAATGGATGGATTTGGTGTTATAACGAATTCGTAGTGTTAAATTTTATGTTTTATGTTCAAAACCTTCAAGAACATTAAGAACAGTGAAAATTACATGTTTTAATTCTATGATTATGTGTTTTAATTTGTTAAAATTACTCTATAAAGGTTGGGTAATGATTATGTACGAATTCTAGTTTATGGGTATGTTTGATTTAATGAATTTAATGACCATGAAATGACAAATTCGCCTGATTCTGTATTCTTCGCGAACTAAAAATTCAAAAACTGAAGTTTCGCGCTGCGGAGCCAACTCCAGGCCTAAAACTCGCGCCGCAGCCCCAAAGTCCTCGCCGCAGCGCCAAGAACAGACTTAACAATGGCGCCGCAGCGCCACTTAGCAGAATGGTCCAGAAATGAGTTTTTTAATGCTCAAGTCTAGCAATGTGTTAGTAACTTAATATAATGATCATAAAAACATGTTAGACATATAATGAGGTGTTAAAATAAATTCTTAACATGGCAATAACACATTTATGTATGAATTGAATGATTAAATGCATAGTTAGCTTATTGTTCATGATGTGTTAATTGTGGCAATGAGTGTAGTAATTTGACTAAGTAAGTCATGAACTCGAGTTAGACAAAAAGAATGAGCGTATGACGACTAGTTATGTGATAATTGACTGGTATTGTGAATGTAAATGGTATGTAGGATTAAATCAAGGAACGAGTATAATTAACGTGTAATCTACGCACGAGGCAAGTTTCCTAACCCTACTCGTTATCTTTATATGAGCTTATAAGTTGTCTCTTTACATCGAGCAAACTCTCGTTATTATTGATCAAGTCCATTTTATTATATTAAAATGTATTAATCTTTCAAAGTATGATTCTGTTATACAATAATTATTCTATTGTATACCTTTTGAGATTGTTATTCAATTTTAAATTATCAGATACTGTTGAACTTTGTTAGACTAGCGAACCCTTCGTGATTCGACTAGTCCATAGTTGATGAGCGTTCTAAATTTCAGAACCTTTGATGAATTATCCAAACCAAACTTCCTTTGGTACGGACTCTAATGTCAAACTGAGATGAACAACCCTGTATAGGGGATTACTTATGTGTTATCGTTAAGATATTGTGCACAGTATGATACAAAGGGCTGATCCCCCTAAGTACGAGAAGAAGAGTCCATAGTCTTATGACTGTTAAAGGTTTCAAGTATAAACACTTGACAACCTAGGACATAGTTCAAGGTCTTATGACCCTCAGAAGTTCTTTTGTTTCTTGTTATTCATTCTTGATTCAAAAGCTGAGTTTTCATGTTTCAGAAGCCTTTGATTTATTCGCATGTTATTATTTCTTTGTTATATTGTTATACTTGTGGGCAATCGTGCTCACTCTTGTATAATAATAACATTGCAGTTAAGAACGAAATATCAGACGAGCCTTCCACTAGTAAAGGCAAGGGCAAGGTTAACAAATGAAAAAGACTTGTTGTTATTATGTATTTATGTTCAGACTTGATGTTATTAAGACTTGTTATTGTTTATGATTCCGCACAGATGTTTAAGGTTAGAGTGACCTGGGATTATATTTTTTTATGAAGTTGATGTAACCCCATAAGGGGAGATTTATTTATTATTTATATCTATTGTATGGTTTGCATTTATTTATGGGTAGATAGATAGATGATATTTGTACAGTGAACACCAAATCCTGTGGAAATGGAAGTATCGGATTTGGGGTGTCACAAGTTGGTATCAGAGCTGTAGGTTATGAACCTTAGATGGGGGAACAACCTTAGGTAGTAGCCTTGTAGGAGATCGAGAACATAGTGGTGGTAAACTCTTATTGAGTTATAAGAAATGAATTTCTTAAAAGACTTTATGTGCTTATGTGTTAAATGATGTGCTCGTTAGTACGGATTAGTAACTAAAACTTAAAATTGTGTTGTCAGGATGTCGGATGTTGGAGGAAGCTAGTCGAGCTGGGGAGGAGGAACCCCGAGTACCTACAGAGGAGGAGCCCCGAGACATTCATGTTGTCAGGGAACAGTTGGTACAGAGAGAGCCATCTCCGTTGATCACTGTTGTTGGTCAGGAGCATGAGCATAAGACTGATCCAGAGGAGGATCCTGAGGAAGAAGAGGAGTTCCCACCGAACTTCATTGATGCTGAGATGTACGACGAGTTATATGACCGTAACATAGAGTTACTGTGACACTAGTACAGGATCTGACTGAGCAGACGGTTATTCAGCAGATT
Organism: Panax japonicus; assembly: GCA_020205505.1. NCBI lineage: Eukaryota > Viridiplantae > Streptophyta > Magnoliopsida > Apiales > Araliaceae > Panax > Panax japonicus. The sequence goes on along the minus strand of CM035103.1, from coordinate 23,642,234 downwards.
ACCATCAAGCAAAAGGATAGGGAGATTGTGACTCTTCACACACGTTTAGGAAACGTGAAGTGGGATTTGGTTCACGAGAAGGTTCAAACCGAGGAGAAGTCCGAAGAAATAGAAAAGTTGAAGAAGGAGCTGAAAGAGAGCTCAGAAAGGCTGGCCATAGCAGAGAAGGGTTGGGTAAGAGAGTCACGTCGTACTGATCCTACAGAAGAGGATTGTCGTGCGAAGAAGGCTAAGCTTGCGGAGACGTACTCTACACTTCAAAACGTAATGCATGAGGCCCAGGATCGAGTTATGAGATATCCAATCCACTTTGAAAGACTACCATCATATATGCTTGATCCCAGGACGATGTCCCGCATCATGGAAGAGGAAAGTGGCAAGGTTATTCAGCGCCTTAACAGGCAGCGATAGAATTAGTTTAATTATGTAAAAACTATATGGTAGTTTAAGATGTAAATTTTGATGTGTTTATAAATAAAGGAATATTTAATATTTAAATCCTTTAGATTTTTAACTCGGGATAGTTGATGTAAATAGCAGTGATGCTATCGTATGATGTTAAAACTTTTGAATTTAATGAAAATGTTTATTTGAATTGATGTGTCAAGTGCATTATGATTAAATGTTTTAGTTAAACCTTAATGTTTAAGGGGTTGAATAAAGACCTAATAAGCGTATATTCTTAACAGAAATATGCCGCCTAGAAGAAGACAAAACCGTCAACAAGCTCAAGGAGAACCGATGAATAACAACAACGACGCCAATGCTAACCCTGTTCAGCAATTGGTGAATCTATTAGCCGGAGCAATTAAAAATCAACCACAAGCTCCACCAAACACCTCGTTCAAGGATTTTAAGGTGGTGGGACCGCCAGAGTTTAAGGGTTCCATAAACCCAATCGAGGCTCAAACATAGGTTATGTAAATGCAGAAGGTGTTTGACGTTGCCAGAGTAAAGGAAGACTAAAAGACCGCATATGCAACATTCATGCTGAAGTCTAAAGCCAGCTATTGGTGGCAGGCAAACAAAGTACGGGGAGGAGAAGGTGTTAATAGCTTGGGATAGATTCAAGGAAATGTTTTTCGAGATGTATTTTCTGACCAGTTCGCAAAACCAAATGAAAGTTCAATTTCTAGAATTAAAATAGGGGAGTATGTATGTAGCTGATTATGCGGCAAGATTCAACGAGTTAGCTAGGTTCGCTACATATCAAGTACATACTGATGAGAGAAAGGCAAGACGTTTCGAGCAGGGACTGAAGCCCTGGTTGTATAGCAAGGTGTCAAGGTTCCAATTGAACACTTTTGCTGGAGTGTTAGAGAAGGCAATACTCGTCGAAGGTGGAAGTGATGCGGTAACTAAATATAATCAGGATCAGAAGAAGAAAATGAGTGAGAATGAAGGAATTAACAAGACTGGTAGGAGTAGCACGGGGGGTAGCCATAATCAGAAAAGGAAGTGGTCTGATAACTCGTCAACGGAAAGTCAACAAGGAGGGCAGAAGAAGAAGATCAAAGCGTGCCCAACCTTCGAAAAAGCTCATCTAGGAGTTTGCATGAAAGGTAAACGAGTGTGCTATAATTGTGGTCAGGAAGGCGACATAAGCACCTAATTGTACTAACCCAAAGAAAGGTGCATGCTTCACTTGTGGCTCAAAGGATCATCTTGCAAGGTATTGTCCTAAGAAGGGATCTGGAGGGATGGGATAGAGAGGGAATAGAGGAAACAACGATGGAAGCACTCTGACTATCACAGGACCAACTGCAACCAACCGACCGACCGCCAGAACATTCAACATGACAGTACAGGATGCAGTGCAGTCTTGTAATGTGGTGTCAGGTATCATTCCGATAAATAAAGTTAATGCTTATGTATTATTTGATTTGGGTGCTACTTGTTCATTTATATCTGATGACTTTGCTAAAAACTTAGAATTGCTTAAGGACGAGTTAGAATACCCCATGAACATAGAAATTGCGAATAGAGAAATAATCCATTTTAAGTACGTGCATAAGAACTGTAGAGTGGATATTAAGGGTAATATCATGAACGTAGATCTTATCCCTATTCGACTTGGAGAATTCGATGTTATTTTGGGTATGGACTGGTTATCCAATTATGGGGCGATAATTGACTGCCAGAAAAAGCGTATTAACCTTATGACTCCGTCAAAGGTTGTGTTTTATGGTAGTAAGTCGCCTAGACAAGCGAGTTGTCTGATGATGATGCAGGCCAGGAGGTTGTTAAGGTAAGGCTGTGTAGGGTATCTAGCTTACATAGTCGATGGTCGTAAAGAGAATCTGAAAATAGATGAGATACTAGTAGTGAGAGATTTCGTAGAGGTATTTCTTAATTCATTGAAGATAATAAAAGACTTTATGTGCTTATGTGTTAAATTATGTGCTAGTTAGTACGGATTAGTAACTAAAACTTAAAATTGTGTTGTCAGGATGTCGGATGTTGGAGGAGCTAGTCGAGCTGGGGAGGAGGAACCCCGAGTACCTACAGAGGAGGAGCCCCAAGACATTCATGTTACCAGGGAACAGTTGGTACAGAGAGAGCCATCTCTGTTGATCACTGTTGTTGGTCAGGAGCATGAGCCTAAGACTGATCCAGAGGAGGATCTTGAGGAAGAAGAGTAAGAAGAGGAGTTCCCACCGAACTTCATTGATGCTGAGATGTACGACAAGTTATATGACCATAACATAGAGTTATGTGACACTGTACAGGATCTGACTGAGCAGACGGTTATTCAGCAGATTACCATCAAGCAAAAGAATAGGAGATTGTGACTCTTCACACACGTTTAGGAAACGTGGAGTGGGATTTGGTTCACGAGAAGGGTCAAACTGAGGAGAAGTCCGAAGAAATAAAAATTTGAAGAAGGAGTTGAAAGAGAGCTCAGAAAGGCTGGCCATAGTAGAGAAGGGTTGGGTAAGAGAGTCACGCCGTGCTGATCTTGCAGAAGAGGATTGTCATGCGAAGAAGGCTAAACTTGGGGAGACGTACTCTACACTTCAAAACGTAATGGATGAGGCCTAGGATCGAGTTATGAGATATCTAATCCAGTATGAAGGACTACCATCATATATGCTTGATCGCAGGAAGATGTCCAGCATCATGGAAGAGGAACGTGGTAAGGCTATTCAGCGCCTTAATAGGAAGCGATAGAATTAGTTTAATTATATAAAAACTATCTGGTAGTTTAAGATGTAAATTCCGATGTGTTTATAAATAAAGGAATATTTTAATATTTTAAATCCTATAGATTCTTTATCTCGGGATAGTTGATGTAAATAGCAGTGATGCTATCGTATGATGTTAAAACTTTTGAATTTAATAAAAATGTTTATTTGAATTAATGGGTTAAGTCGAGCATCCTATTAAATCTATCTATATAGATTTGTATCCCCAATTAAGATACTCTTCCCAAATCATTCATGGAGGAATATTTAGACAACTTTATCTTTAATGATTGTAGCATTGGTATGTCATTCCTTATGCGTAGTATATCAACATATAATACTAGAAATGTCACAACGCTCCCACTGACCCTTTTGTATACACTAGGTTCATTCTTATTTTTGATAAATCAAACTCTTTTGATTATTTCATCAAAATGAATGTTCCATTTTGAGAAACTTGCTTCAATTCATTTCTCTGAGTGTCTACAACTCTTACCTCATCGTATGTAACTGGTTCATCATCTTCTATGATGTGCACCTCATCATCATCATCTATGATGAATCCATACCTCCTAGGTATCTTCAGTACTATTCCAGATTTACGATTCGGTTGTGGTACAATAGGTCTATCTACAGGTTCCTCTTATTTAACTTATAGTGATTTGTGGTTCTTAAACTCTTCAAGATCTATTATCCTCCCACTAGCTTCTTCAATGATAAACACCTTTATCTTAGAAGGTATCGAGTTTCGCAACAAACACGTTTTGCTAGATAGGATTATAGAACATATACCCTAAACTTACTTTAGGATGTCCCACAAATCTGTACTTGTCAAATCTTGTCCCAAACTTATCCTTTTGAAACCTTTTCACATAAGTTGGATAATCCCTTATCTTAACATACTTAAGATTAGGAATCCTCCCTGTCCATAACTTTTATGGAGTCTTGGGGCTGGATTTTGAGGTTACTTTTCGTAGATATACAACCATTTCTAGGGCATAACCCTAGAATGATACTGGAATGTCGATAAAATCATTATGGACCGCACCATGTCCAACAAGGTATGATTTTTTCTTTCAGATACATCAATCAATTAATGCGTATCCGGAGGCGCCCATTATGAGAAAACCATTTGAGATGATCTAGAAACTTATTGCACAAATATTCCTTCCTTGATCCGATCAAAGAATCTTAATACTTTGCCAATTTGTTTCACTTCTGAATTCTTTGAACATTTCAAATAATTCACACTTGTATTTCAGCAAATACACACATTCAACTCTTTGAATGATCATCTCTTTTTTTATACTAGTTTGTTCAATTTGCAAAATTATTTTCACGTAAGTCAAGTATACAAAATCCATTAAGTAATATTCAATTCTATACAAAACATTATTATTATAAATAGAACAACAATTGTTCTTAAATATAATACCAAAGATTTCATTGTCCAACAACAAAATGAAAATAATGTTTTTAACGAGAACTGAATATAATAACAACTTATTGACTTAATAGATTTGCCCGTAGGCAATGCTAAACTATAAGTTCCTATAGCTGATGCAGCAACCTTTGCTTCATTTTCACGCGTAGGATTACTTATCTTTGTTTAGCTTTCTACTTCTACTTGGTCCCTTCATAAATCTATATTTATGATAACCAAAGTCGGTGTCCAATACCCAAGTAGAACCTTGACTTAAAGAAAAATTTATTTTAAATCATGAACAAAATTGTATTTGTAACCGAAACTTCACTAAGCTTCTTCTGGTTAGCCTCTACAAAATGCTTTTTGCAGTTTCTTTCCAGTGTTCAGGTTTATTGCAGTGGAAGCAAACTCATTTGTTATCCGTATCAGTTTTATTCTTATTATCCTTTGTTTTTGCCTTTCTATTTACCTTCTTTGAATTGTTCTTCTTTTCAGAAGACCATTTGGCCCCTACGAGTAAGAAATGGTCTTTCTTGGTTGGAAAGTGACTCTCGACATTTTTCAACATGTTAAGCAAATCAACGAGGCTGATATCTAGCTTGTTCATTTGAAAAATTCACAACAATTGTGAAAGGATTCTGGGAGTGAGTGCAAGATCAAATCTTGGCTCAACTCTCCATCCATGACAAAACATGTTGTCCTAATTGATCAATCAAATTGATTATGTTAAGGACTAGGTCTGTACTATAGTGTCATCGGTTATTCTAGATCGAAAGAACTCTTTAGATATCTGATATCTATCAGTCCTACTTTTCTCACCATCAACTACTTGATGTGCAGAAATACAGTAAGAGCATCAATAGTTTCATGCTGACGCTGAAGCTCGTTACTCATAGATGTGAGCATGAAGCATTGAGCCAACTGTGCATCATCTTGCCACTTTCTAAAAGTAGCAATCTCTTCCTCAGAGGCATTGTCTGCAACCATTGCAGGGATAGGCGTATTAAGGACATAAGATAGCTTTTCAGCCATGAGAACTTTTCTCAATTTAGCATCTAATATGCTACGCAGTGATAGTAATTTAAACATTGTAAAATTCTATAAATGAATTTGTAATTAATAACATTTTAACATACATTCTTTTATTAATTACCAAAATAAATTAGGTCTTATTTTAAATTGGTATCTCCCACTATTTTTTTCAAACTATATTACCTTCAATATACATAGTTCGGCAATATCTAATTAAAGATATGCTAGTGAGAATAAGGATCCCATTTTAAATGTATATAGCCTTGTGGTGACGCAACAAACTATATATAAATAAATAGGTAGACAACTCTTGTCAATTACATCAACTATGCAACTCCTTGTATTTTGCCTCTTAGATTATTTTGATCAAGTGGTGGCACATCCAAATCAAAATTATCCAAGTTAAGTCCAACTTAGCACTCCATATATTCAAAAAAGAAAAATATTGTCCTTGTGGTGACACAGCAACACAATATTGTTCAATTTTCTTTATAAGCATCAAATGTGATAAATTAACATATTAAATATTTAATACTTGCCTTGTGGTGACACAACAAACTCATATTAAATATTTAATACTCTATTAATTTTATCATGCTAGAAGGCGACGTTCGATATTCCAAATATCTTTGAACGCTTAGGACTTAAAATAAAAAATTTGAGGGGTTTGTTATTAATTTGTCTCATCTTGTTTAGCGCACATGCACATATATATATAAAATACGCGTCATATTAATTAACATGCGAAGCATGTTTGCATAATATATAATATATATAGTATAAGCATGCACATATAGAATACTATATTCTACCCGGATTGATTATGGATTTTTATTCTAGTTTGGTTCACTAGAGCCACCAAGTGAACCAAAAGGTCAAACCCTAGGGGTGCAAGAATTAATATTTAAATATAACTATTACATTTAAACCCAGGCTCCATTACAAACGGGTCTTCACGCACTCCTTGCTCCTTGATCTTCAATTCTTCAAAATTAATTCTAACTATTCCTATTACAAAACTATTTAAAATAAATAGAAACCTTGATCAGCAGTCAATGGAAAGTACATAGGAGGAAGATAGAATTTATATTAAAAAAAAATAGAGAAGACGAGGTACGCAGACCCCATTTAATAAAATGCATACATTCATGCATCCAACTAAAATAAAATCCAATCACATTGGTCAATAGTCCATAATCAATCCCATTTATTATTATACACATCATCATATGTATCGATAAATAATATTTATCTCATGAATAATAAACATTCAATATATATATATATATATATTGATATCATTTAATGGGCAAAATTTAGTTAGCATAAAATCTAATTTTGAATCGAAATAAACTTCTTTATTTTAATCCAAATTTAAATCAAAATAAACTCTTTTATTTTAATTTATCCAATTTTGAATAAAATAAATTATTTTATTTTAATCAAAATAAAATTCTTTATTTTAATTAATTATGGAATCCAATTCCATGTTAAAAAAAATAAAACTCCTTTATTTAAAGGAAACACGGATTCTTTCCCTATTCACAAATAAACTCTTTTATTTTGAATAATATGAAATCTTATTTCATATATAAATAAACTCCTTTATTTAAGAAAACATGAATTCACTTTCCTATTCACAAATAAACTCTTTTATTTTGAATAATATGAAATCTTATTTCATATCTAAATAAACTCCTTTATTTAAGGAAACATGAAATTCAATTTCAACTCCAATTAGTTATCATGGAATCCAATTCCAACTCTAATTAGTTAGCATGAAATCTAATTTTAAAATTAAAATAAATTTTTTATTTTAAAATTAAAATAAACTTTTATTTTAATAATAAAATAAACTTTTATTTTAATAATAAAATAATTAAGATTAATATATATATAACTATTATATAAATATATATATATAAGCCGAATATATATATATAGATTACAACTACTACTATATATATAGATTACAATGTAATCTGGAATCCTGCATAGCCATTACTTCACGTGAACTCCTGATCATATATGTATATCTAATATATCATATGGGTCAGGATCAAGAGCATTCTCCTTAAATAGCATTCCGCCTTAAATAGCATTCTTTTATTAAAACTACGTCGTTTTGGAGGGACGCGGTGACATTTTTGTAAATACGCGGTGGCATTGTATTTACAAAAATGCCACCGCGTCCCTCCAAAACGACGTAGTTTTAATAAAAGAATGTTATTTAAGGCGGAATGTTATTTAAGGAGAATGCTCTTGATCCTTACCATATATCATATATATTATATAAAGTAACATGATAGAATATCTAAAAGTAATCATACTTAGGTTGTGTTTGATAAATTTGGGAATTAAGATCTGAATGATTATGATGTCTTAATAAATTAGATCATCTGAATGGTTATGAGGTCTGAATCTAAAAAATTGTTTGATAACTAAAAAGTAAGTTGTCTCTTAATGACACTATTTTACCATTTTAAAAGATAAAATTTTATTTAATAATTTTAAATATTCAATTTAATAAAAATGAGTGCATAATATTGTTTAATATATTTAAATAAAAAAAATTAGCAAAAAAAATTCATTACTTAATTATTAAGATTTCATTTTCTGTCTTACCGATTAAGAGGCATTCAGAGGTAACAAAAAATAAAACAAACAGCATCATGCCTCTTAGCGAATAAGAGGCAGTCCGTTAAGAGGCAATCAGATGTAAACAAACAGCACCTTAATATACTCCCCTTTGTTAACTCCATATAGCATCAGGCCACCACGTGAAACACGGATAAGGCATAGCGAAGCCACCACGCGAAACACAGATACGGCACAGCGAAATTCAGTTCGCGAATAATAGGCTTTGCGAATTGACCTCTATTTTTTTAAAAAAAAAATTATACAATAAATTATGTTCAATTAAATTGTTCTAAACACATATCAATATACATATCAAATTTAAAATAATTAATAATTTGCATAAAGATTTGACTTTGATACCACTGTTAGGTTTGTAATATTCATGAACGCAATCAAATTACATAAAATAAGCAGAAACATGGAAAATCAGAGTTTAAAATTTTACAAACCAAATACCTGGATCATCCTTTATGCACAATTATTAATTAAACGAAAAAGAAAGAACAAGAATCATATACTTGAAGATTCGAGCTTCCTCAGGTACAAATTCACCTCCAATCCTTTTCGCGTTTAACTTGAATCCACCGGGTTTGGTTCCTTCCTTTGATCAACGTTAGGCACCCAAGTGTTTGGCCTCTAGAGGTGATCCACCAAGGAAGAAGAAAGATTCAAGAAGATGAGTATTTGGCTCAAACCCTAGTTTTTCTATCTCTATAGAAAAAGGGGCATACTCTCCAACTATTGGAATCACGTATTCTATGAAAATGTCGACCCACACACCCATAATAAGACTCCTCTTATTTATAGATGTAGGCAGCCCTCCTTAACAATTAAGAAATTGGGTTTTATTTATTTAATTAATTAAGCTCCCTAATCTTATTAGGGATAATTAATTAAACTCTTTTAATTAATTTGCCTTCTAATCCTATTAGGATATTTGAGAGTGCTTTTATTAATTAATTCCCAAACTCCTTTAGGAATTAAATAATAATAATAATAATAGTAATAATAATAATAAGACTCCTCTTATTAATTTATATTTAATATTTTTAAAATATTAAGCTATTTAATTTATTCTATCACCATAAATATACTTAACTTATTATTACGATTATGCCATTAACTTCTTATATAATTATTCTTCCTTTTATGGTGTGACCCTTTAGGTTCTCCATATTAAACCGGTTGTGAATAAATCAATTAGAACAATTTTAATCTTATTTAAATAAATAAATTAAATTATTAATTTATTTAAATAAATAATATTTATTCTACAATAGGGATAAGCCTCCCTAGCGATCAACAACTTTCCAGATAATATATATTTCAACATTAATCATAAAAGAACCTTTGAGTAAATAGTTACCGTACAATTCAATCCTTCCACCATACAATGTCCCAATTAAATATAAGACATGAAATTACTGTCAAGTCTTATTTTATTTAATTATATGTATTTCGATCATTAAATGCACAACTTCAAATAATGCAAATTAGAAACTCCTTTCTAATTTTATTCTACCTTGGCCAAGGACTACTGGGTTATCATTTATCGAATCACATAGGATATTTCTCTTCTTTTACTAGAAGCGGTAGATTCTTTATTGATCATACATTATCTCCATGTACAACTTATTATACCCAAGCATACCATTTGATATACCCTAAGGGTCTTAAGGAATAAGTCAAAGTATAACTTATCATACACAAGATACTATGATGATCTCAAGTCCAAGGATCACTTGTACTACTATCACTTCAGGAATTCCTATTGACAGACAAGTAAAACTCCATTAGGTATTCCTTAGCGAGTCACGTTCAGTGAACTTATTCTCTAATAAGCACCTACATACTTGCTTTAGTGTCTCCACACAAATGATCATGAGATCAATCATCTTCATCCAATGAGCAAGCAACGTATGTACCAATCTACCCGGATTCACTAATCCCCAATTTAGTAATCCAACGATTGGAAACTATTTTAGTTTTAAGCTTTCTAAGAATTTAGATCTCATTAGAATAATCATCATCATTATTCTGAAAGCATTACTTAAAACTATGGGTTTAACACATATTATAAAACAGCATTATGTAGATAATTAAAAGCCTTTAATAAATTAATACTTTTTATTAATAAATGAATAAGATTGTTACAAAGTATATGCTTTATGATCAAACATGATTGGCTTGTGTGCATACTACTTTCAACAGTATGCAATATCTCTCACTATCTCGACCAGACATTGCCTACACCGTCAATAAGCTTGCTCAATTCATGTATGCCCCTACATAAACACATGACTTGACTGCTGCCAAACGTCTTCTCCGCTACCTCAAGCACACAATCTCATACGTGTTGGTCCTCCGATGCTTACAACACCTCCAACTCACTGCTTACTCGGATGCCGATTGGGCAGACAATCGTGACGATTGCACTTTAATCTCTGGTTATGTTATTTTCCTAGGGTCCAACCCTGTTTCGTGGTGTTCCAAAAAGCAGTGAACAGTAGCACGATCTTCCACTGAATCCGAATATTGATCCGTCGCCTCCAGAGCTAGCTTGGATCACCAATCTCCTTGGTGAACTTGGTGTCTATTCTACTAAGCCTCCACGGCTCCTGTGTGACAATCTTGGTGCTACCTACTTGCGCGCCAATTATATCATGTCTTTCACTCTCGAATGAATCACATTGCCCTTGACTACCATTTTGTGCGTGATAAAGTTTCCAATGTCTCTCTTAATGTTGCTCATGTCTCTACCCATGATCAACTTGTTGATGCTCTTACGAAGCAAATTTGGCCAAGTCCCGATTCACTCTTCTTTGTTCCAAGATCGGTATTTCCGATGGAAGCACGATCTTGCGGGGGCATATTAGGAAAGAAGATCTCCTCTTATCAAGATCCACAATCACAGCCTCATCACCTTAATTCACTGCTTGAATATGTCAATTCAATCTCTTATCTTTAGGATCTGTACAGCTAACTTCCTTATCTCTAGCTTTGTATATTTTACATATAAATATATGCTCATTGTATCAATCATATATCAATACAATTGTTATTCTCTCCAAACTGTTTTGTCTCCTTTACTTCACCTATTCTAAAAATTGTGTCAGACCGGTTACATTCTCTTGATGGTGTCTTGGGCGAGGAGATACAGATAAAGATGAAGCTGACGTTGCCGAGTTTCCAAGCCCACGTTGAAGAAGGAGAGAAGATGCTACCCGAGTATAGCAAGGCGATCAAGTGCTGGCTGGCTGAGGTTCAAGATGTTGCTTAAGATGCTGATGATCTACTCGATGATTTTGAAAGTTACCAGCTGCAAAGGAAGGCTGGGAAAAAGGTTTTAGTAAATCCCTTTTCCAGTTTAAAGCTGGAAACAAAGTTGCTGAAACTCAAAGCGAGGTTCATTAAACTTGTGGAGAAGTTTCATCATCTCGATGGCAGATCATCTTCTTTATTTACCAAGAAAGTGGTAGACAAGGATGACAGTGTTGACTTTGCTCCAAATCGTCGTACTGTCTCTTTCATATTTGATTGTGTTTATGGTAGACAGGACGATGCCAAGAATATAGTGAGCTGGTTATTAGACGATTCTTGTGATGAACCTGACCAAAACGTCTCTGTTGTTGCCATTTGTGGTATGGGCGGAGTTGGAAAAACAACAATTGCTCAGCTTGTTTTTGACGACATTAAGGTGCATAAAAACTTTGGTTTGAAAGCTTGGGTTTGGGTGTCTCAAGAATTTGACGTGACTAGGATCCTCAAAGAAACCTTAGATTAATCTGCAACCTCACAAAGCCATGACATCTCGAGCTTGGAGACAATAGGGAGGAGGCTCAGTGCAGTGCTTCATGGAACGAGATTCTTGATTGTGTTAGATGATGTTTGGAATGAAGACGCAGAGAAGTGGTCAATGCTGGCAAGGTGGTTCAGCAAGGGTGCTCCCGCAAGGTCGGTCCTGAATTTTTAAGGGTTTAAAACGACAACAAAAAAATGGGTCTTTTGCTAATTGCTATTAAGATAGGCATAAAAAAAACTAAGAACTTTTCCTGAACAAAATAACATAAATATGAAAGAATACCAAATATAATAACTAATTATTTCAATATTTCCAAAGCATCATTTAGATATCACATTATCACAAAGTCTGCCATTGAGATTTGGGCCTATTTGATTGAGTAAATTTTTTATGGGCCTTTGAAATGACGTGGGCTGGGCTCTTTTATTTGGATATATATATACATAACAAAAATACCTATTGGGGCCCTAAAATTTTGTCAATTTTAGTGGGCCTAAAGCCCGGGCACCTTGGGCTTTAGCGCAGGGCCGGTGCTATGCTCCCCGGTCCAAAATCCTATTAACTACTTGGAATACCAAGATGGCGGCTATAGCAGGTGGGATGCGGCAGTATTTCCTTGGTCCTTTATCGGAAGACAATTGTTTCTCTCTCTTTTCTGGTATAGCATTTAGTCAATCTCAAGATAGTGTGAACAACAGCTTGACAGAGATAGGGCAAAAACTTGTTACGAAGTGTCAAGGGTTGCCTCTTGCTGTTAAAGGCTTTAGGCAGCCTATTACGCTTCAAGAGGGAAGAAAGTGAGTGGTTGTCTATCTTGGAGGGAGATACATGGGGCTTACCAGAATCCGAAAGCTCTTTGTTATCTGTCTTAAGGTTGAGCTATGATCATCTACCATCAAATCTGAAGCTGTGTTTTGCATTTTGTTCAGTCTTCCCAAAGAATTATACAATCAACAAGGGCAAGCTAATTCAGTGTTGGATTAGCAACGGTTTTGTCAGATCAGCGGGGAGTCGTAGAACATTAGAGGATATCGGTGAAAATTATTTCTCGGAATTATTGCAGTTGTCATTCTTTACGGACATAACAATGGATGAATACAGTGACATATAACAAGCTCCCGGATGCATGATCTAATACGTGATCTTGCACTACCTGTTGCAGGCACCAGCTGCACTGTTGTAGAATCTGGAGCGTCACAAAAAATTCCAATGAACTCGGTCATTTCATTCCTCTTTGGATTTTGTATCTGGGCCAATTATGAAAGAATGAGAAATTTGATGTAACTCAATCCTCTAGCAATCACCGTAATTTATATTTGATAAAAAAAAACCTAAATAGGATGAGTTTTAGTGAATACATGAATGCGACAATTAGTTTTCTAACTAACAATTAAAAATAAAAAAACATAAGCTACTATTTTTGTTTTGTTTTTGAGTTAAGATACAAAATACCAGGAAAAACGCAACAAAATTAGGCAAACTAATAATTAATAATGAAAATTATTAATGAGAAAAGATACTTAGGAATCCGAATCCACTAATTTTGATATAATAAATAATTTCTTATTTTCCAAATTATTTTCCCTTTCCTTTAAAAATAATGATTCATATAATTAATATGGGCAAGCATAACTTATGAAAAATTCACAGATTAACTATAACTTATCAAAACCTCGTAATTAATATAAGAATCATATTCAATTTGTGAGGAAAAAAATATGAAAGCGAAAACAATTAGACACTAATTTCGTAACGAAAAGAAAATATTATTATGAAATACCTAGTTTCATCATCATCATCCTAGGTATTAGAAGTTTAGCTAGTCATGAAATAAAAAATTAATACTACTATATAATTGCATAAAATAAGAGCACTAATTAAAAAGAGAATTTTTATAAGATCAATAACAGAAAGTTATAAATAATCCCTGACACTAGTATCACACATGATTGAAATAAGATGAAAAACAAGCTCTCAATTGTTGAATATCTCACTCCCTCCTATACTAGTGAAAAACTAAAAAAAAATTAAAAATAACAAGTGGTACACCCTCTCTCTAAAACAACATACCTATTTATAGGGAAAATAATTTTGTGTCCTAATTTAGATACATTGAATTTGACATCTTTTGTTCCTTTTTTTTCAATTCTTGACTTCAATCTCTATATGGTAATCCTCTAATATTCTTTTTTCATCTTTAAAAGTTGGAATAATTATTTTTTACTTATTCATCAAGATAAATAAGTTAAATTCTATAAAATAAAATAAATATATAAAATAATAAATATGAGAATATTAAAATATATAAATTATGTCTGTATCATATTTAAAGTACACTTTTTGGCTATATGACTGAAGTTTACATTAGATATATTGAAATATATAGCAAACATACATAAATTGCAATGAAGTAAATATTGTGGAAGTAAAATATGAGTCTAGATATAGTCTATCTTCTATATTTTTGTATCCTCTGTCAAACTATTACTTTCAAATTTTATTCTATGAACAATATTAAATGCATATTAAGAACTCCTCATCATAGTATATTGTAAAAATTAACTTCAAATACGTTTAGATAATCTCTTTACAAAATTTTCTAATGTTAAGTATCTGTCAAAAAAAACATTTGTTAGTATTTGCCTCTTCTTTTTTCTTTTCTTTTTTTATTTTATTATATTGAAGTCCTCAACTTTAATTTTCATTTATAAGTTTAGTGTTTACATAATTTTGGTAAAACGCAATCTAAAGGAGATAATTTCTCAGTAGTTAAAAATAGTGTTGGATAATGTGGCGCATAAAAACTTTGTTGAAGTGTATTTTTTTTTCACTCAAAAGACAGAAAGGTATTGAGACGGTAATCAGTTACAAATTTTGAAAAATATTGAAACTATAAAAATAATTTGAATGATAATTCGCTTTCAAACAAAAATAAAAATAATTTTTGACATTTTAAATCATTTGCGTCTAGCCGAAATAAGTAGCATAGACCGTACTTTAAACCGTTTCAAAAATGATTACGAGTCTACATTTTTGTTTTCAAAAGCACATAGTGCGTATTTAGCTTGATGTCAAAAATTTGAAGTTTAGCATAGCTAGGAGTTTAGGAAAACCTAACACCTTTACTAATAATCATTTGCTTAACAGTCTATCTGTTCCTATAATCCTCAATTCTTCATTCACACATAACTATACCCAGTTCGTCAAACCACACTTATGAGTTCATAAGTTGCCACAATCATATGAGTTTAAGAACTTATCCTAGTCAGACCTTTGGCGTCCATTCGCTGAGGGGTTCATAAACATTTCATATAATTATGAGTCAAGAATGTCTCATAAGTATGAGTTTTAAGAACTCGTACTTAATCTTATATTCTCTATCTATGACCTATCTACCTGTTATACACCTGAGAATTGAGTTATCCTCTTAATGTGCATATAACAAATAGCGCGACATAAACATTTCAATGATTATCATTGCCAAAAACTAAGTGGTTTTTACACCAAGTACAATTCAGCTCCCATACGAAGAATCATACAACTCAGCTGCCGACATGAGTCCTCAATTGAATCCCCACCTAACACTAACCCCTTCTCCATACGAATTTAATTCGTATTTATAATTCTCTTCTGGATCTGTACCAATTTATAGTACAATTCATACACAGCAATCTTGCTGTAAACTTTACAATCAACAGATTGATTCTTTCCGGCTGTCATAGCCTTATCAGATCACGGAATGATCTCATCGTATATATTACGATTTACTTCTATATCTTGATCGTTTTATTTTACGATCTCTCATAACTACACTTTCAGTCTTTTAGACTCGATCTATTCCCCACTACAGTTTAACTTTATTATCAAAGTTAGGGAACTCTGTGTCTATACACTCGCCGATATTCATCTTTGAATCTTATCGACCAACTAACTTTATATGAGTTAGTACGTATCCTAATCATTACGGTTATTAGTCTCAGGTATTCCTACCTAAGCTTCATAACCAACAGCTCTGATACCAACTTGTGACGACCCCAAATCCAGGTACTTGAAACCCGAACTTGGTGTTTCACGATACCATTTCAATAAGTTGAATAATGCAATAATAATATTACATTCAAACTTAATTTACATACATCAAAGTTTACTCCCCAGGTACGAAACCTTCAAATACATTCCATACGATACCTGAATAGATACCAATACTGACTATAACCATTAACTCATAATATAACTCATTCGAACAGCTTTCCTTTCTCCTTGTTCGTGCCTGAGCATTCAGGTTGCTCATACATAACTGAAAACATTTAATTTAAGCAAGGATGAGCATTTGAGTGCCCAGCAAATAATAACAATTATATATATAAGATGAAAGAATATAAGTATTCTTTTTACATAACACTTCTACAACGAATTGAAAGTTGTGAAGTAATCTGTACTGATAAAAAATTCACATAACAACTCTCTTTCAAATTCTTTAAATTTGGCACTGGCTCTACCCTTGAATAGGGTTTAAGAAACATACTATGAACATTCTTTTTCATTTTCGAAAAAGTTTAGCAGAAATCCATCCTCAAACTGTCATAACCTATGGGCACGGAGGGTGATCAGCCCCGTTGTACCTTGTATTAATCAATACTACATAACTTGAACGAAATTCATCGCTCACTCTATCCGCCTTGGGCGCAAAAAATTCCCATATAGAAATGTTCATACATGTCTGGTTCCAAACCCGAAGGTTTTTAATCTTGCTCAACAATAATATGTAGTTCAACATATATGTATATACGGGTAATTGACAAAGGTGTATCAACATGTGAATAAATGTCATGATTATCCAAGTGGGGACACTTGTATAACCATTTATGAACAGAATATATATATCTGAATTAACATGTTGATAATCAAAGCGTACATACTGTGTACAGGAATAGAAAAATTCTGAAACATTCTTACTCATGTCCATTGCATAAAGGAAATGCAAATGTAGGATATTTGCCTGATTCGCTGATTACAAATCTCAACTTAGGTTTTATCTCTTTATCACAACCTATCAATAATCAGATCATTCGTTCGATTAGAACAATATATCTTAACACATAGTACTGTCTATTACAGTCAGCACATAATCTAATCACATAATCACAGTGATTATACTTTTAGTTCCTATTCTATACTTGAAATATTATTATACATTTTTCAAATATCTCATCCATGCTCTTACAGTAGCATTTTCTTTCTTTTATAAAGTCTGACATTTGTCGGTGTACCGACAGCTTTATCGGGTAAATACTGAGTCTAAGACTCTTATTCTATAACTCAACATCTGTAAATATCAGACATTTTATTTTTAAACATTTTAAGAATTTCCAGAAATTGAAAATTTTAAAATAATTCAAATCTGTCACTAAAGGGCCTATAGTGGTATGACTGTTACTATAGGTGTTCTTCAAAACTTCATAACTTCATAATCGGTTCTCAAGTCAGCTAGTTTGGCCGGCTACAACTTTCAAATATTGGAATCATAATTAAATGATTTAAACATTAAACAATTCCATTATCATTAATAGTTTAATTAATACTAAACTATTAATTGAACCATTGCCATAATATAAAAGTTATTTATAATAACTCAAACTATTTTTAAAACATTTATATTACCCTTAAATGCTTTTTAAAATAATAAAAATTATTTTTAAATAATTACCATTAATATTTAAATATTAATGTACTATTTATCCAAATATTAAAAGTTATTAATTATAACTTAAAATATTTTTAAATCCTTATTTTCATTTAAAATGATTTTTATAATATTAAAATCATTTTTAAACTAAATTATTTAATATAATCATTAAATAACTTTAATATCATTAATAATAATTAATTAATGAAATTCATCACAAAATTTTAAAAGTCATCACAAATAACTCATTTACATAATCAATTCTAAGCCAAAATAAACATAGTAAACTAACTAGTTTATTAACAAACTAACTAAACTTCAAAAATTCAAACTTTAACTAACAATTAAATACATTACAAAAAATAAATAAGAAAACATACCCGGAAATACGAATTCCACAAACTGAATACGCACTTCCACGCCAAAATTTAACTAAGGAGATCTTTATAAAAAGTTTTCCCCCAACAAAGCCTTTCTCAAAAATTGGAGGCCTTATTGTTGGTGAATGAAACAAAGGCCAAGCCCTTCTATTTATAAGTTTAGGAAATGGGGAAGTTCTTAATTTAGTCGATGTGGGACTTGGTTTAAACTAATTTTTCAATAGCTCACTTTGCGATTTTCTAACGCATTGCTCATAACTCTGATTAATCTGATTTTTGGATATGTTATACATGGTATGTAAGATTATTTTTAAAAAATATGAATTACCCAATTCGGGTTCATTAGGTAGCCCAAACAGTGCGTCAAAAGTAGACGTTCATAACAGTTTTTAATTTCGTTTCAGCTTTACCCTCTCTCGCTAAAACAGTCATAACTTTTTCGTTTCAAAACATTTTTGAGCGATTCTTGAGCCCACGCGAAGCTAATTTCTGGGGCTACAACTTTTATTCTTTGACCATTTCTAAATTCCAAACACATCAGCCCAGAAATTCCGTTCAAGTGGACTGCACCGTACTTGTTGGACAGTTTTGACACTACTACTTTGAAATGTCATAACTCTCTCCTCCGATATCGGATTTAGTCCGTTTCGGAGACTATGGAAAGCTTATTCAGTTTACTACAACATACCAAAAGTCCAAAAGGTTTTGGAAACATTAACTGATCGAAACAGTGTCCCAAATAGCACATCTCGCTGCTGACTTTTAGTTTTGAGAAATTTGACACATTTTCTTCCAATCACCGTAATTCCCTCATCCGAGGTCGGAATGAGGCCATTCCAAAGCCTATGGCTTCTTAACTCAGTTCACTACAACATATCAAAAGCCCATACATTTTAAAACACAAAAGTGGACGAGAATGCCCCCATTACAGACTGCCCAAAAAACAGTTTATCATGATCGGTCAACCATGTTTGACCATCTATAACTTCTAATCTATACATGATATGGACTTGATTCTTTTTGTAGATTAAAGACCATATAACAAGCTACACATAACAACTTAAAAACAACAAAAATCATGATCGATCAAAGATCTATAAGCTCTGACATTTGATGAAAAAATCACAGAAATGAAATTTTCTAAATTTCTTAAATCTTCAAATTCGTGTACTTTGATGTTACGGGTCTTTGATTTATCAACCCATATCATCAATTAACATCATATTACACAAATTTAAACAATCAACTGCATCAAATAATATCGAATCAAAGGATTTCTAGGTTTAGTGTTCTTATACCTTTTTTGCCAGAAAGGGTATTTTGGTCATTTCACATATAATTTCAAGGGCAATCTTGTACAAGGCAATTAAATGTAATATTTAATCACTAGATTTAATTCTTACAATTTACCAATTAACTTCTATCCTTTGGTAAATTAAAACATTTATACAACAACATCGAAATTAAACCCGATAATTAAAATTAAGGTTCTATAATTATCTGTGTATGTTACTAACGCAGTCGTTATGGTTTCTAACTTCAACCGGTTAGGGTTATAATAATTAGGGTTTGTCCTAATTATCGACGTACAACAACAATTAGGGTTTCTTCTAATTACCGATATTCTTATACACAGTAACTTCATATACACAGTCACTACTCAGTCATATCTCATAACTGAGTTTAATAATTAGGGTTTCACAGCATGGTAATATGCTATGACCTAATTGACCATCATTGCTCAATATTATCTGTCCGCACATACACAGTACGTAATTATGTTACTGTAAAATCATAATATAATATTATTATTCTCATCTCTTGATCACAATCTCAATCCAGGGTTTGGATCTCATATCTGACTTATTCTTCGTACACAACATCAATAATCAAGTTAAAATAATTAACTTAAATATTCTGAACAATTCATATAATAAAATATTTATTATATAAATCTAATTATCACTTCATATATTATTTCCAATCATGTTTTCATGGAAAATAATTAATAAAAACATTCCGGCTTACAGAAATTTATTACCATATAATTTGTGGTAAATAATAATTCCAAAATTATTTCTAATTTTTCAAGAAATAAATATATTCACATCTATCGTTCACTTTACTTGACACTTAGTCTCGTCATTAAATAAAAAAAAATTATACACAAAATTTCTTATTTATTTTATATAGAAAATCTCGGGTTATTACATTCACCCTCCCTTATAAGGATACCGTCCCCGGAATCACCACTTTAAAAACTCATATGCAGAAGGGTACATAGCATATAATCATTGTACGTAGATCTTGATCATACTTGATCGAACTGATCTTTAATTATTCTTCATAATACATGTCTATCTGAATAAGCAGAAATATAAGATATATAAGTTATTCAAATAGCACCTGGAGTTCTGTTTCCAGCTGCCACTGTATCCTGGACCGTCATGTTGTAAACCCTCGGAGTTACTTTCGTTGGGTTACTGGTTGAGTTTGGTCCTGAAATTGATAACCTCCCACTGCTTCTCCCTGTGGTTACGTTTCCTGCCTCCATTCCCTTCTGTGGACAGTTCCTCACCTTATGCTCAGTCGATCCACATATGAAGCATCCACTGATCATCCTTGAGTTGGGGCAGTTGGGAGAGATATGACCCTCTTGCCCGCACTTGTAGCATACAAACTTGCCCTTCAGACACTCGCCAGAGTGATTCTTCCCGCAGTTCTTGCACTGCACTACCTGCTTCTTTGTACCTTCCTGCTTCACTTGCACGT
This sequence comes from Panax japonicus, assembly GCA_020205505.1. NCBI lineage: Eukaryota > Viridiplantae > Streptophyta > Magnoliopsida > Apiales > Araliaceae > Panax > Panax japonicus. The sequence continues at coordinate 23,621,311 of CM035103.1, read as the reverse complement.
TCTCAGAAAAATTCCTCATTCTTTTCTCACCCCTACTACTACTTTCTATCTTTACTGCTCCTCCTGACTTACTTTTGTTCTTCTTCTCCTTGTGGTAGAGGCTCATGGCCTCACTTCCCTGTTCAGCTATGATAGCCTTCTCCATGAGTGCTGCAAAAGTATTAATTTGTAGTACTGACACCTTATTGTAGAGCCAGGGTTTTAAGCCCAGCTCAAATCTCCTTGCCTTCCTAGCCTCTGTATCCACTTGATGTGGAGCAAACCTAGCCAACTCATTAAATTTTGCGGCATACTCCGCAACAGTCATGTTATCCTGCTTTAACTCCAGGAATTTCACCTCCATTCTAGACTGCATACTAACAGAGAGATAGTTTTCGAAAAATAAATCCTTAAACATATCCCAAGTAATTTCTTCTTCTCCTGCCCGAGTTTTATTTGCCTCCCACCAAAAGTTAGCTTCCCCTTTCATCATATAAGTGGCAAAAGCGGTCTTTTGCCCCGCATCTACTCTAGCGATTACGAACGCCTTCTCTATCTCGTTCACCCAAGTCTGGGCTTCTATAGGGTTAGCTGATCCTCTGAATTCTGGTGGTCCTACGGCTTTGAAGTCTTTGAATTTTGCCAAGCGATTGTCTGGCTGGTTTCCCGCAACTGGTGTTCCCTGCTGCATAGCCTGAGCTACCATGTTTGCAAAGTTTTGCATCAGTTCTGGCTGTCGTTCCCCAGCATTAATAGATTCTTCTATCCTTTGGTTTCGAGTTTGACGTCTTGACGGCATTATCTGGTTAAATAAAACCATAAATTATACCCTTACATTTTAAACCTTATTGCATAAGATTAATGTATTAAACTCATTTCATTTCTCAAACTTAGATTCATATTCATTTATCGAATATTTACATAGCATATCCTGCTTTAATCAACAGCTATCCCTTTGTGACTACGAAAGTTGGGATTTAAAATCTTGACCAACCTAAAAGTTGAAAATAGTTCATTACTTATCACACATATTACATAACATAATCCATACTACTTATTTACCAAGCCTTTTTCTCGGACATTCATTCGCTCAATGTCCTTCCATCCCACAATTAAAACATCCACCTTTCTTATAGTCGGGGCAACAAGGAGAGGTTTGTCCTTCACGGCCGCAAATATAACATATCTTATTCCCTTTCTTCTTATCAGGTTTTCCTAAGTCAGGATCTTCTATCTTTCTCTTTTTTTTTATTACCTCTCGGAGCTACACACGATGTGTTGCTTGAGGCTCCATCTGGTCAATTTGGATTTTAAGCTTATCCTGCTCTTCCATTGTTTCCATTAACGTCTGACGCAACAACTTTTCTATCTTCATATCTTACAATAATTACTCACTAGGAGTTTACATATTCTAAACATTCACAAAACTAGGTTGTCACAATAACCTTTATTTAATCATCTCAGATTCTACTCGTACGAAACGAGTTTACACTATTTCATATCCATCATCACATTCTACCCAATACACCTCTCACAAGAGTAAAAGTTTTCAAATTGTGCTGAGGGGTCATATAGACCATGAACACATAGTTTTAACGGTATTCATACCGCAAAACAAAACATTACCTGGTATGTTTACAATCACAAAGAAGGTAAACTACCATTAATAGTACTTTAGGTGATTAGCCTATTGTACCCCTACGTCATGCATAACGTATTAATCATACCTAGCGAATATTTACGCTATTAGATTGGATCATTTATCCAAACAACATTGTTCACCTCAGTCTTATCATAGGATTCCGCACCAAACAATTTGGTTCGGGAAATTTCTTTCAATGAACACTTAGAGTTTTCATAAACATTAGTCTAGCTGATTCAAATAGCATAGACTCATATCAATAATTCAATTCAATCGAATTATTTAAGTATAACCAAACCCCGTTGGCAAATTAAACTTTTTGAAAACATTTTTCGAGAATGACGTCATGATGCCGAACTGTATTTACAATCCGTTGAGGATTCCGTCATTTGATGATTTTATCATACTACATCATACCGTAGTGGGCTGATGATCCTGAGATCACATCCAACTAAGTAATACTGCATTGATGACTCCATCATTTTTTTATCATCTCTGTACCAGGTTACATGGTACATAGGTGATAAATAAAAATAATTTTTGACATTTTAAATCATTTGCGTCTAGCCGAAATAAGTAGCATAGACCGTACTTTAAACCGTTTCAAAAATGATTACGAGTCTACATTTTTGTTTTCAAAAGCACATAGTGCGTATTTAGCTTGATGTCAAAAATTTGAAGTTTAGCATAGCTAGGAGTTTAGGAAAACCTAACACCTTTACTAATAATCATTTTCTTAACAGTCTACATGTTCCTATAATCCTCAATTCTATATTCACACATAACTATACCCAGTTCGTCAAACCACACTTATGAGTTCATAAGTTGCCACAATCATATGAGTTTAAGAACTTATCCTAGTCAGACCTTTGGCGTCCATTCGCTGAGGGGTTCATAAACATTTCATATAATTATGAGTCAAGAATGTCTCATAAGTATGAGTTTTAAGAACTCGTACTTAATCTTATATTCTCTATCTATGACCTATCTACCTGTTATACACCTGAGAATTGAGTCATCCTCTTAATGTGCATATAATAAATAGCGCGACATAAACATTTCAATGATTATCATTGCCAAAAACTAAGTGGTTTTTACACCAAGTACAATTCAGCTCCCATACGAAGAATCATACAACTCAGCTGCCGACATGAGTCCTCAATTGAATCCCCACCTAACACTAACCCCTTCTCCATACGAATTTAATTCGTATTTATAATTCTTTTCTGGATCTGTACCAATTTATAGTACAATTCATACACAGCAATCTTGCTGTAAACTTTTCAATCAACAGATTGATTCTTTCCGGCTGTCATAGCCTTATCAGATCACGGAATGATCTCATCGTATATATTACGATTTACTTCTATATCTTGATCGTTTTATTTTACGATCTCTCATAACTGCACTTTCAGTCTTTTAGACTCGATCTATTCCCCACTACAGTTTAACTTTATTATCAAAGTTAGGGAACTCTGTGTCTATACACTCGCCGATATTCATCTTTGAATCTTATCGACCAACTAACTTTATATGAGTTAGTACGTATCCCAATCATTACGGTTATTAGTCTCAGGTATTCCTACCTAAGCTTCATAACCAACAGCTCTGATACCAACTTGTGACGACCCCAAATCCAGGTACTTGAAACCCGAACTTGGTGTTTCACGATACCATTTCAATAAGTTGAATAATGCAATAATAATATTACATTCAAACTTAATTTACATACATCAAAGTTTACTCCCCAGGTACGAAACCTTCAAATACATTCCATACGATACCTGAATAGATACCAATACTGACTATAACCATTAACTCATAATATAACTCATTCGAACAGCTTTCCTTTCTCCTTGTTCGTGCCTGAGCATTCAGGTTGCTCATACATAACTGAAAACATTTAATTTAAGCAAGGATGAGCATTTGAGTGCCCAGCAAGTAATAACAATTATATATATAAGATGAAAGAATATAAGTATTCTTTTTACATAACACTTCTACAACGAATTGAAAGTTGTGAAGTAATCTGTACTGATAAAAAATTCACATAACAACTCTCTTTCAAATTCTTTAAATTTGGCACTGGCTATACCCTTGAATAGGGTTTAAGAAACATACTATGAACATTCTTTTTCATTTTCGAAAAAATTTAGCAGAAATCCATCCTCAAACCGTCATAACTTACGGGCACGGAGGGTGATCAGCCCCGTTGTACCTTGTATTAATCAATACTACATAACTTGAACGAAATTCATCGCTCACTCTATCCGCCTTGGGCGCAAAAATTTCCCATATAGAAATGTTCATACATGTCTGGTTCCAAACCCGAAGGTTTTTAATCTTGCTCAACAATAATATGTAGTTCAACATATATGTATATACGGGTAATTGACAAAGGTGTATCAACATGTGAATAAATGTCATGATTATCCAAGTGGGGACACTTGTATAACCATTTAGAAATCAATGAACAGAATATATATATCTGAATTAACATGTTGATAATCAAAGCGTACATACTGTGTACAGGAATAGAAAAATTCTGAAACATTCTTACTCATGTCCATTGCATAAAGGAAATGCAAATGTAGGATATTTGCCTGATTCGCTGATTACAAATCTCAACTTAGGTTTTATCTCTTTATCACAACCTATCAATAATCAGATCATTCGTTCGATTAGAACAATATATCTTAACACATAGTACTGTCTATTACAGTCAGCACATAATCTAATCACATAATCACAGTGATCATACTTTTAGTTCCTATTCTATACTTGAAATATTATTATACATTTTTCAAATATCTCATCCATGCTCTTACAGTAGCATTTTCTTTCTTTTATAAAGTCTGACATTTGTCGGTGTACCGACAGCTTTATCGGGTAAATACTGAGTCTAAGACTCTTATTCTATAACTCAACATCTGTAAATATCAGATATTTTATTTTTAAACATTTTCAGAATTTCCAGAAATTGAAAATTTTAAAATAATTCAAATCTGTCACTAAAGGGCCTATAGTGGTATGACTGTTACTATAGGTGTTCTTCAAAACTTCATAACTTCATAATCGGTTCTCAGGTCAGCTAGTTTGGCCGGCTACAACTTTCAAATATTGGAATCATAATTAAATGATTTAAACATTAAACAATTCCATTATCATTAATAGTTTAATTAATACTAAACTATTAATTGAACCATTGCCATAATATAAAAGTTATTTATAATAACTCAAACTATTTTTAAAACATTTATATTACCCTTAAATGCTTTTTAAAATAATAAAAATTATTTTTAAATAATTACCATTAATATTTAAATATTAATGTACTATTTATCCAAATATTAAAAGTTATTAATTATAACTTAAAATATTTTTAAATCCTTATTTTCATTTAAAATGATTTTTATAATATTAAAATCATTTTTAAACTAAATTATTTAATATAATCATTAAATAACTTTAATATCATTAATAATAATTAATTAATGAAATTCATCACAAAATTTTAAAAGTCATAACAAATAACTCATTTACATAATCAATTCTAAGCCAAAATAAACATAGTAAACTAACTAGTCTATTAACAAACTAACTAAACTTCAAAAATTCAAATTTTAACTAACAATTAAATACATTACAAAAATTAAATAAGAAAACATACCCGGAAATACGAATTCCACAAACTGAATACGCACTTCCACACCAAAAATTTAACTAAGGAGATCTTTATAAAAAGTTTTCCCCCAACAAAGCCTTTCTCAAAAATTGGAAGCCTTATTGTTGGTGAATGAAACAAAGGCCAAGCCCTTCTATTTATAAGTTTAGGAAATGGGAAAGTTCTTAATTTAGTCGATGTGGGACTTGGTTTAAACTAATTTTTCAATAGCTCACTTTGCGATTTTCTAACGCATTGCTCATAACTCTGATTAATCTGATTTTTGGATATGTTATACATGGTATGTAAGATTATTTTTAAAAAATATGAATTACCCAATTCGGGTTCATTAGGTAGCCCAAACAGTGCGTCAAAAGTAGACGTTCATAACAGTTTTTAATTTCGTTTCAGCTTTACCCTCTCTTGCTAAAACAGTCATAACTTTTTCGTTTCAAAACATTTTTGAGCGATTCTTGAGCCCACGCGAAGATAATTTCTGGGGCTACAACTTTTATTCTTTGACCATTTCCAAATTCCGAACACATAAGCCCAGAAATTCCGTTCAAGTGGACTGCACCGCACTTGTTGGACAGTTTTGACACTACTACTTTGAAATGTCATAACTCTCTCCTCCGATATCGGATTTAGTCCATTTCGGAGACTATGGAAAGCTTATTTAGTGTACTACAACATACCAAAAGTCCAAAAAGTTTTGGAAACATTAACTGATCGAAACAGTGTCCCGAATAGCACATCTTGCTGCTGACTTTTAGTTTTGAGAAATTTGACATATTTCATTCCAATCACCGTAATTCCCTCATCCGAGGTCGGAATGATGCCATTCCAAAGCCTATGGCTTCTTAACTCAGTGCACTACAACATATCAAAAGCCCAGACCTTTTAAAACACAAAAAGTGGACGAGAATGCCCCCATTACAGACTGCCCAAAAACAGTTTATCATGATTGGTCAACCATGTTTGACCATCTATAACTTCTAATCTATACATGATATGGACTTGATTCTTTTTGTAGATTAAAGACCATATAACAAGCTACACATAACAACTTAAAAACAACAAAAATCATGATCGATCAAAGATCTATAAGCTCTGACATTTGACGAAAAAATCACAGAAATGAAATTTTCCAAATTTCTTAAATCTTCAAATTTGTGTACTTTGATGTTACGGGTCTTTGATTTATCAACCCATATCATCAATTAACATCATATTACACAAATTTAAACAATCAACTGCATCAAATAATATCGAATCAAAGGATTTCTAGGTTTAGTGTTCTTATACCTTTTTTGCCAGAAAGGGTATTTTGGTCATTTCACATATAATTTCAAGGGCAATCTTGTACAAGGCAATTAAATGTAATATTTAATCACTAGATTTAATTCTTACAATTTACCAATTAACTTCTATCCTTTGGTAAATTAAAACATTTATACAACAACATCGAAATTAAATCCGATAATTAAAATTAAGGTTCTATAATTATCTGTGTATGTTACTAACGCAGTCGTTATGGTTTCTAACTTCAACCGGTTAGGGTTATAATAATTAGGGTTTGTCCTAATTATCGACGTACAACAACAATTAGGGTTTCTTCTAATTACCGATATTCTTATACACAGTAACTTCATATACACAGTCACTACTCAGTCATATCTCATAACTGAGTTTAATAATTAGGGTTTCACAGCATGGTAATATGCTATGACCTAATTGACCATCATTGCTCAATATTATCTGTCCGCACATACACAGTACGTAATTATGTTACTGTAAAATCATAATATAATATTATTATTCTCATCTCTTGATCACAATCTCAATTCAGGGTTTGGATCTCATATCTGACTTATTCTTCGTACACAACATCAATAATCAAGTTAAAATAATTAACTTAAATATTCTGAACAATTCATATAATAAAATATTTATTATATAAATCTAATTATCACTTCATATATTATTTCCAATCATGTTTTCATGGAAAATAATTAATAAAAACATTCCGGCTTACAGAAATTTATTACCATATAATTTGTGGTAAATAATAATTCCAAAATTATTTCTAATTTTTCAAGAAATAAATATATTCACATCTATCGTTCACTTTACTTGACACTTAGTCTCGTCATTAAAAAAAAATTATACACAAAATTTCTTATTTATTTTATATAGAAAATCTCGGGTTATTACAATCACTACATACTAAATTGGTTACTTAACTAATATTTATATATAAAATGTTTTCACTTTTATTTATGTATTGAAATTATAAATAATGTAATATAAATTGACATTCAATTAATTGATTTATTCAAGTACAAGTTTACACAATTTCATACTGCACTTTATAAATTATAAAGATTGATACAAATATCACATATTTAGTTTACTAGCATTGATCAAACCAATATTCGAATATGATCCATCGAACAGGTATCAAGTATGATTCGAGAAAAAAATGAAATACTCGAACCCTGATATGAGCGAACACTGGTATGCTCGAATTCGACTCGTGTATCATTAAACAAAAAACGAGTATGAATCAGATTCGAGTCGGATCAACTTCGAATTCGAGTTTTGGATCATATTTTCAAGCCGATCTCGAGTCGAGTACCGAACTACTTGACTCAACTTATACCCCTACCTCCGTCCCATAATATATGACGTTTTAGAGTTGTACACTTGTACACAAGAATTAAGGAAAATAATTGTATAACATTAAATATAATATTAATTGTCTATAATACTTTTTACCATATACTTATCTCATGTTCTCTCTTTTATATGTAATATTTTCTCATGAGGGGTAATTTTGGAAAGATTTTGATTAAGAGGTTGTTTGTTTAAGACTGAATACATCTGAATGACTGAATCGGTCAGCCATTAAGTGCGTTTGTTTTGAAAAAAAATCATTTGAATGACTGAATCGGTCAGATGATTGAGCTGAATGGTTAAATCAGTTTTTTTGGCTAAGCAGTTGAATGAAGTAAAAAAAATTAATTTTTTTTAAAAAATATTAACTATTATATTAAATAAATTTACAATAACTTTGAATTTTTTCAGAGGGGTAAAATAATAAAATTATGTCATTCAGATGTTTCAGACATGTTAATTATCAAACAACTTTTTTTATTCAGATTTAGATTTAGATTCATTCAATTTTTATCAAATACTTACTAATTCTTTTAAATTATATAAAACATAAAATAATTTGAGAAAAATAAAATAATCTAAAACGTCATATATTATACACGAAGGGATTGTTAAAATTGTATTTGATATAATTAGATGATTTTATCATCTTGAATTGTGGTCAAACATATTACTTTAAAAAAAAAAAACCTTGGCCATTTATTTTGTGGTCAATGATTTGAATAATTTGAGAAAAGTCCATTATTAATAAAATTTTCTAAAGTTGCGACTTTCCAAACAAACAAAAAAAATATTTTAGTAGTACTAGTATAGTAAGTACAGTAGTTTATTTATATATTTGAATTCCGCAGCCAAAGATAAAATATGGGGTAGGTTGGATAACTGTACGAACCGCACAGAAAGACAAACTCCAACAAATAAAGACCAAAAGTCAAAATTGGCGATGCTTTGGAGTTTGGACTTTCAAGCGCTATAGACGAGCTCCTGAAATCACTTTCAATAAAAGCCAAAATCACAAATTTCACCTTCTGGGTACTTCGAAACTAAAGGGTTTTCTTTGTTCAGTGACTATTTTGGTTGTACGGATTACAGGAGTGATGTGAGCTGAAGAAGATGAAAAAGCTGTGCTTTTGGGTACATACAAAATGTTGAAGAAGTGAATTTTCTGATGTCTTTTATACTGTTTTTCCGTTTACTGTAAGCTCTTTTTGAGACCCTTTTACTTCAGGATTTTTTTGGTTATGCCGAATTTTGTTAATTAGATTTTGTTCAACATGTATTTGCTTAGATTGAAATGGGTTTTTGTTTTGTTTTTTTTTTGCTGAAAAGCTGAGTTCTTTTGTATAATTTTATTCTTTGCGCATAATTGTATCCTATATTAGCTTAGCTTAAAATAAATCTTCTTTTAGTTGGCTTCATAACCTATATCAGAGAGACAGAGAGTATGTCTGTGTATTATATATACATATATATATAGCCGCACCAATTGGGAGGGGGAGGGGGAGGGGGGACACTGCAAGGTATATATATTTATGTATATTTATATAAAATTGTAGTTCAATTTCTCTATCGTTCCTCCCATAAATGAGTATCGATGGTGCAAATTGGTTGTTATTAATCTTGATGCGGAAAAGTATATACCCTCCTGATTGTGTATATTTTTTTTGAATTTTCTTCATCTAGTCTTGTAGGTTTGCTCTATGGAATAATTGCAATGGGGTTTCATGTTTCTTGATCCTTTTAATTCTTAAACTCCATTTATGTACCTAATGGATCAATTGTTAGGTAAATTTGTGTCTGAAAGAATTGGATTATATATAGTTAGAATTAGAAGAAATGCAAGAAGTATTGAGATATCTGTTCTTCATTTCATGGAAATTTGGAGAGAGGATGAACTAGCTTTGCAAGAAATAAATAGGATGATACATAATTTTGTGGTTAAGTAAAAAAAGATCATATAAAAGGGTTAATTTTTACTTTTCTGAAACTTCGCAGAACGGATTTGAGCTGTTCATGTTTGTGTCTTTTGGTTCTTGTATATAAAGAAGTGCTGATAATGGAGGTTCTGTAGTAATGAAAATGGGGATTAAAAAGGGCATCATAGCAGGAAAGATAGCTGGCATATGCCAATAGAGGCTTCTGACACAAAATCAAGAATCGAGGCCTTGACCACTTATGCCAAGACACATTGACAAAAGAGTAAGAGGACTTTTGTTAGAGAGAGAGCATATTCCTCTCTATTAAATCTGTTATGTCCCTTGATTTAGTTTTGGCTTGTGTTAGAAAATATATAGATGTCAGCAGTTTTGACGCGTGTTAGAAAATAGTATAATAAAAAAAAACATTTTTGTCTCAAATGCTTATCAATTATTTGGGACAATTTTTCCTATGGTAGGAACTGAAATTAAGCTTATCCAAGAATTAAATTATTTCCATCTTCGCCCTATGCCTTGTGTCTTATGGCTCGCTGAAAAATAATATAAATTCTTGGATATGTGAAATATTGAAATAAATGCAGAATCGGATATTGTGAATTCTCAACTTAATATACTACTGGAGTTCAATCTAGGTATGGAAATCTGATTATGAGCTTGCATCTTTCGCTTCTGGCCTTTTAGTAGAGATCTTGCAAGTCTTTCAACATCACTAGTGTCCGGCCAATTGGTTCTGAAGCCATTGTTACTTTTTTTTTTGTCTAACATAAACTTATGAATTTTAATGATTATTCATTCTGAAATCATGCTTTGGATCAGTAAGGTGTTAAGGATTTGCCATTTTTAATTTCTTTTACATCTTGTCTTCGCAGAGTGAGTTGGTCACTCCCTTTGGTGTAGATTCCTCTGCAGTTAGATAGGGATTTGATTCATTACTGTCTAAGAAGAGTCATCAACCACATTGGGTTTCATTCGCAACTGACATTTTGAGAGAGAGTCCATGATGGCAGATGCAAGTCCAAGGACTGATACTTCGACTGATGGAGACACTGATGATAAGGCTTTGGGGGTGATGTTTCCAGCTCTTAATTCTACTTGCATTACTCTTGATGCTAGATATTTGTTCTAAACCTCAGTACTTATTTTACCTACTAAGTGTTCTGGATGCACCTTCTTTTTGACTTTTGGATGTTGATACCTGCTTAGAGCTTGCTACTTTAAAAGTTTGATCATACTAACACTCAATATTCATGAATACAGTTTCATAACAATCAAGGCATTGTTGTTTCTGATGCCAGCGACAAGTCAAGAGATCAAAAGGTTTTACTGTTTGACTCTGTTGATTAATTATTTATATATATAATTATTTATATTTTAGTCTAAATAAATAATTATTTATATTTATATCCGAGTTATATCTCAGTTGATTAGATAGCTTCTTGTACTATTGTTTAACTTTATTTGACAGACTCTTCGTAGGCTTGCTCAAAATCGTGAAGCTGCAAGAAAGAGCCGGTTAAGGAAAAAGGTATGTTCCTTCCTCCTTGTCATGTAATTTATTTTCTATGTCATCTTCTGTCTTCGTGGTTCGTTGGAACTATTGTGAATCAGTGTTTCGGAATTGGAATGTTGTTACTGCTGTTAAATAGTACAATTTGAGAACTTCAAGAAACAATGAACACCCATCACTTTTAACTTCTATTAGATGATACTTTTTCCAAAAACCTGGTAAGCATTCGAATAGAGTTTTGGCCCGCTGTCACAGCGTGATGAAAGAAATTTTGGCATGTCATCCTTGTTTTCTTATAATGCCTCAATAATTATGTTCCCCATTTAACCTCTTCAAGAGCATTTAGATCCGTCTATGTTGGGCCTGGATGGTTGATAAGTTCCCACGTTCTGGTAGAAGCAGAGAGAGAGAGAGAGATGGGAAAAACACAAATACAAGGTGAAAGGGTTAAATAGAGATTTTAATATCGAAATGTGCGATGAGGGACAGCGTCCATCTCGGTCCAAATCACTCATAAAATAGCAAATATTGCAGACCATCAAATTTTATAATTTTTTCTAGTGACAAATCACCAAATTATGGTCTGCAAATTCTAAAATGGGAGGAAGGGCAGACCCACGACTTAATATGCCTTACTATGTGAATCAAACAAGGAAACTCTACAAACGCTTTTGCCATGGTGCAGTAAAGACAAAGATGGGCATGGGATCCATATCTTTTGCTTGCGCTTAATGCAAATATCTGGAGAGAAGAACATATAGGGTCTATGCTTTTCACGCACATCATTTATATCGAGTCTTCAAGAACAACAATTCATACCAAAGCCTTAATCTTAAAGAGAACTTTGGGTTTCAAAATTAAAATTGAAAGAGGGAAGCGGTTGGTAGCCCAATGAGACAACCAAAATAAGACTTGGAAGGAATAAAATCCCATAATATCTAAAGACCAAATCCTCCAATTTTGGAGTAGAGGAACGTGAAGTGAAGGGAAATAAGTGAGGAAACATCTTCAGATTCTCTATTATTAAGATCACTAAAGAAGTGGAAATTCCATGCCCGTCCAATGAAGCTCAAACATTGGCGTATTATGAAAAGAAGACGAGCATAAAGTCTGGAAATGATTCCTGAAAAGAAGCATCCCCGAACCAAGACAACTCCCAAAACCTTATATTGTCCCCATTTCCCAACATGTACCTTGTCTGTGGCAACAGAAAATTCCTGAATTGAGAGATAAGCTTCCAAGGACTAGAATGAGTAGTTGCAGCTCGAGTGTGATCAGACACACCCATTCCAATGAAGACGAATTGGCTTCTGATCACTATAAGTGAAAGAGAGTCAGCTACAAAGGAAGGCGCCAAAATCATTTGCTCATGAGGGACAAATTTTTAGAGGCAATATTCTCCAGCACTAGACCCCTCTCCTCTCTATGATGATAAAAAAACATCAGACCCCTACCAATGACTCCAAAGTTCTAATAATCGAGATTTCTTGTTCATATTGACATTTTAGAGACTCAACACCTCAGCTGGGCTGTGTGCTTGGGTTGTGGTATCAGTATTGGCCAAGGACATTCTTAAGCTTCCTGTGAGCTATTTTTAGGTACTTGTATATGTGATTTTATAGTTGAGCAGGTGCGCAAAAGCTAATCTAATAATACATGATTCTATATCTTTGAAGAAGGAACCAGTCTTGTTTTTGTGGGACCTAGATAATAACTTCTTATTTAATCATGATGGAATGCGCAACAAAATTGAATTTTTGAATCCGATTTGATGCAAAAGGAAGGGCATTTTCTTGTCCCACCTGACAAGGTTAAAATGAACGAATAAATTCGTTGCTTCAACCTCTTTTCTCATGGTCCGATGCAAAGTGAAGAACAACCTTAGCTTGACTTGCATTGAATCGGAGTTTTAGGGAATGTGGTCACAGGTGGTGCATGGCTGATGACAACTCATGGCAGAAGGTGTTCGGTTAAGTCCCACAACAAGGCCAATCCTCGTGTTTAGTTACCATCATTGAGTTTGGAAATCTGCCGCATGCATCATAATTGAGAGATGAAGTTGAGGGGTTTCCCCACTCACAAATATGAAGTTTCAAAGTATCCTTAATATGTCTGTCTAAGCTTCAGATTGACATTTGTCTTCATGACATGATGGATAGGAATTACTAGACAAAAAAAGAAAGAAAGAAAGAAAAAGATGTGAATGGATGAAACATGGCTCATATGTACATGATTAGAGTGGTTGCTTAAGTAAGATGCGTTCTTTGACTATTGATTCTTATTTGGCAGATACATATAATTAAAAACCAAATTTAGCTGATTATGTTGTCACTTCTCACTCTAATATTTGGAGAATCCTTCCAATAGTTGGATAACATAGTATAGTTAGGGATCAAAGGTCTCTCTCACAAACATTGTATCTACAAGCTGTAAACATAATCTTTATGGGAGATGGGTGAGTTGGTTCAAAGCTTGCATCTCCTTGGTCAGGTTTTTTTGTGATGACGAACGGGCTATCCTTTGGTTTCTTTCATAGCTCGAGAGAGTTTGAGGTAAGGAGATATTCTTTCTTCTTTCTTTCTTTCTTCCTTTCTTTCTTTTTTATTTATTTTTCTTTTAACTTGCATTGGAGGCGTTGAGTAGGTAGTCCGGAAAGGCTGCAAGGGCTGGTTTAACTCAGGACTTTTCAATTGGTAGACTAGAAGGAGCACAACTGTTGATTTCCCATCTTCTTTTCGCAGATGATACAGTAGTTTTGTGATGCGGAAGCAGCAGTTGTGAGCTTTGAGATTCGTCCTGATCTGTTTTGAGGCAGGTTCGAGAATTAAAGTGCTGAGGTGTGAATTTTTTTGTGGTGGGGTTTATAGCCGAGCCGGAGAGTTTTGCTTCTATTTTTAGTCGTTTGATTGGTGTTGTTTGGTTCCTTGTACAAGTCTAAAGCCATTTGGGATCTATTTGTTGAGAGATTTGAGAAAAGACTTACAGTATGGAAAGGGTTACTTGTCCAACTGAGGAAGATTTGGCCTTCTAGCTAGCCAGCCTATTTCACGTCTCTTATCTTTCTTTTGGCTTCGGTTCTCAAGAGGTTTCATAAGGTTATGCGGGACTTTGTTTAGATGGGGAGTGAAGCAAGAGGTAATTTAATCTGGTCATGCGAAAGCAGTGTGTTCTCCAATGAGTAGTTGCGACTTGGGTATTTTAATATTGCTTTGTTTGTAAAGTGGCTGTGGCAGTTATTTTTTGGTGAAGAGGGTGGTAATTTGTGCTTTGGTTTGGAGGAGGGAGGGTCGTGAACTCAACGTGGCTCCTTTCTGTATGAGGGAGGGGTGTAGAAAGCCATTTTGACAGGAGTCGATGTTTTTGTTATTCACATTCCTTAAGAGGTCGGAAACGGTAGTAAGATCCGCTTTTGGATGGAGAAGAGTTGTGGTGAGGAACTTCTTGGGTAGCATTTGCCTAACCTAGCAAGTATTGCAGTGATTCGGTTGCCATATTTTCAGATTACTACTTGGAGATAGAGGGGAGTTGGTTGTTGTAGCCGTTGTTTAGGTCTCACTTTTGGGATTAGGAGCTAGAGGAGGTTTCAGACCTGCTGACTATTCATTCTCGAAGGGAGTATTCTGTGGGGAGGATACATTCTTGATTTCAGAATATAATCATTAATCGCAAGCAGAAAAATATTGAGAATAAGAGAATTAGGAGAAGAATTAAAGAGGATCTATATAAACGGTGGCCTATGTTCCACCACACATAATTCAAAAGACTCCATCTTGCGTTATTTAATGATATATGAAAACTTAATAGAAGTTCCTTATAAATATGTTTACAACAAGTGCTCTACGAGAAACTAACCTTGTTGTAATAGGAAACAGATAACCTAATTAATAACTTGAAAATAACTCCTAGTCATACTAGGAAACCTAATATAAGGAGACAATAACTCCTAACTATACTAGGCGTCTAGGAAACATAATGAACTCGCTTTGTTAAATCATAGGATGTCAACATGTGCCAAGATGGGTTCGCCTCCCCATTCATTCATACTGGGATAGTGGAAAAATCATAGTAGGAAACATATGGCCACATCCATTCTTCCTAGTGATGCATGCTTCTGGTACCAACTCTCAACCTCAGATTATTGCAAAGGTGTCCGGCTCTCGTCCTTTGCTTCTACAATACTGTAAGGTGTAAGGAGAATAAAAGTGGGTGATTAAAGTTGCGTTCTTATTTCAGGGTGTTGCGGGGTGACAAATGAGGAGCTTATGGTCTCTGGTGTTTTCACTATGTGGTATATGTTGGATGATACCTAGATCAGTTTTGAGATGTTGCATGCATGAAATTGGTGGAGGTTAGAAGGAGTGACAAGGCGGCATGACTTGGTGCCACATAGTATTTGGTGGACATAATTGAAGGAGAAAAACAACTGACATTTCAAAGGCATAAAGACTCCTGTTGTTCATATCTGACTTTTTTTTCCGTTTTAGAGCCTTACTTTTTTTGGGTCCTTAAATGATTTTTTTGTTGCATGAGGTGCTATGGGCCCTATTGTGCATTATGTGGATATTTTTAGAAGAATTTACTCTAGAAGCCTAGTTTAGTAGGTATATAGGCTCTTTGTAGAGGTTGGGATATGTCTTTCTTGGGGCATATTTGTGCCTTTTATTTTCCCCAGCTTTGGTATACTGCATGTGTAATTTGATGCACCCCCTTTTAGGGCTTTCAGTGGATGTATTTACTTGTTCAACTATGCCTTTTATCCCAAACTAGTTGGTTTAGGCTGAAAATGAATTTAATAATGAAGGGATTATCTATTTAACTACTTGGGAAAAATATTTTATTTTTACTAGCTTGAGTGGATTGATAACACATTGTTTCTTAACGGTGCATGTCAAATAAGTTCTTGTCGTTCTATTTTTATTTATATTTGTAGTATTAAGAATCATCCTTGTTCGGTTATTCCTCTTTGAAACAGGATGAACTTTGTTGGAACCTTTTTATTCCTTGTTTTCTTTGACAACGATTTCTTTATAGTTTAGGCTCGGCTTACACATGGGTGTACAAATACTTTTGTCTTGAACTGCTGCAGCTTCATGCAGTTTTTTCATTGTTTAATTAATGTTGCTGTGGGGTGACTTGTACCTTTTTTGTTGTAAGGAGATGATTTCTTCTTTTTATATATATGTTTTATGCTTTGTTTCTAGGCTTATGTCCAACAGCTTGAGAGCAGTAGAATGAAGCTGACCCAACTTGAACAGGAGCTTCAACGAGCTAGGCAGCAGGTTTGATTGATAACTCTCCTAGTATCTTCCCCACTACCTTAGAATTTTCTGTCATTTTAACAAATATCCGTTCTTTGCTGAAGGGCATATTCATTTCAAGTTCAGGAGATCAATCTCAATCAATGAGTGGAAATGGTATGATCATCTTCTTATGCCTTTTCTCCAGTATTCAAATGAAGCGGCATATTACTATGGGCTAGTAAAAGGGAGATTATAGCTATGCTATCTTGTTAAATTATATGAAAGATGGATAATAAATCTCTTTTTTTTTGATGATTTTTTTCTGTTTCCATTTTCTGACAACGCAAAAGCTGCATGTTTCCATAAATATACAATGCTTTATATAACTCAAAATCCAGACTAAGCAGAAAAAGGACTTTAACACTCGTAACCATATGGTATATTTGTAACACGTATAATACTAACTCACAAACTTCTTTTGATTCCAATGGTTTATCTTTATATTGCACACCCCCTCCCTCCACTAAAAATAAATAAATAAAAAATGAAACAGCAAATGAATTGAGATTAGGAAGTGTTGTTGCTGAATGTCACTGATTTGCTCTACTCATTCTTTGTTTTGGACTGTCCAAAAATTTGTTCATTTGACCGTTTAACAGGTTATAATCTTTTAGGACTTTTGAGCTAAAAGAGATTTTCTAGAAAGGACCATAAAAAAAGTTGGGACAAGGATATCGTCTAGAGGGAAGAAGAGTAGAGCAGAAATATATATATATATATATATATATATATATATATATATATATATATATATATATATATATATACACACACACGAAGTTAGGATTTCTTGTTGCCCGGGGACGGTATTCTGCTCTAATCATATTTCCCTTTGTTATTCCAAGAATATGTTCCCATCACCATTTGACAGCATTAGATCATCCATATAAGCCTTTAAAAGTTGGGTTTTGTAATTTAAATAAAAAAACTATTTTATATAACATGAGAATATTATTAGAAGGAAAGGGCAATATAAGAGGAAGGAGAAGGAGAATAACATCTAGATTAAACAAGACTAGTGGAAAAAAAAAATCCAAAGTTCTGAATGTACAATTTCAGTAACTTCCCATTGAAAAATAACCCCTCAAAAAGTACCTATAATTGAAGTTCAAAGCAAGAAAGTTCATTCAGTCCATCAGTTAAAGGAAGGTAACAATTGCTGAGATATGAAAATTTATATCCTACCAAATGTTTCAAAGAATGACAAAGCATCCATACCTTGAGAGGATCTTATTATCTTTACCCCATTGCAACACTGATATATGGTAAGAATTAATTAAAACACACTAATGCTCAAATCTGGAGACAAGGATTTGTAGGTATGTCATTGGTGTTTCCTTTTAAATATTATATGGGAAAGTGAAATCATATAATACGATAGTTGAGGATGAGATGAAAAAAACAGACTTCTTTGAGAAATTACCTGAAGAGTCCAGAATCCAATATCACAGGGAAAGAAGTCAAATCATTTTGATCTCTATGCCAAAAATTATCCAGCTTCCAACTCTTCCAAAAAATCTATGAATGGAAGACCACCTCCCATATACACCTTATGAACCAAAAATTATAGAAGACTTAACATAGTAGATCTCCCTGTACAAGATGGACTTTTCAACCCCACGAGAATAACTCTGCAGTAGCTCCTTGAATCAGCTGCTGGTAGTAAGACGCTATTGGAAACAAGTCATTCGCAGTAAATAAAGACAGATCCTTGATGCCAAAGCCATCAAACTGTGGCAGTTTACAGATCTTCCACCCCATTAATAGTACTGAAACTCTTCCTCCATGCTATCCAACCCATTTTCCTTATGGAGGTTGGATTAAGTATTTGAAGCTCACATATCAATGAATTCTATGTATAGGAAGCTCAAATCTCTTCTTGTATTATATACATATTTCAATCCAAGTAATAATTAGTATTGCTGAGAAATTAGAGTTGAAACCATTTTTAAGTACTTTCGGTGTGGAGGGTGTATTAATGGTGGACATTGGCTTTGAAGGGCTTAGTCACAATGGTAGTGAGTTGTTGGGCTTCATTGTGCAACCTTCCTGCCTAACTAACAATAAATCTACACTGGCTTATTCATCCATTCTGAATTTACGACCGTCAAAGTCTGACTTGTTGTACTAAGCCCATTGGCAAAAAGTTCCATTTGTAGATCCATATCTTTACGTTGTTTCTGAAGAAGAACGAGCTAATGATTGCATCACATTGTAGGAGCCTTGGCATTTGATGTGGAATATGCGCGCTGGCTGGAAGAGCACAATAGGCGAGTCAATGAGCTGAGAGGAGCTGTTAACTCCCATGCGGGTGATGCTGAACTTCGCATCATTGTGGACGGAGTCTTGGCACACTATGATGACATTTTCAGGATAAAAGGCGATGCTGCTAAGGCTGATGTCTTCCATATTTTGTCAGGAATGTGGAAAACACCTGCAGAGAGGTGTTTTTTATGGCTTGGTGGATTTCGTTCATCTGAAATCCTTAAGGTGAGGGTTTTGATTATTTAGTTCCAAAGGTTGTAGAGGGCCCCATTGGTGTAGATTATGTGTTTGCTCATCTCTCTCTCTCTCCATCTCTCTCTTTGCTCCGGGTATAGATCCATATTTATACTCAAATTTTTAGTTAGTAGCATATTGCTTGATTCGTCTTCTAAAATTCATAACTAATGGCTGCCTTGGATTAATTTGGGACTCTGAGACTTTGATTAAGAAGGATGGAATAAACTTGTGAGAAGGAAGAAATATAATATTCTGTTTTTGTGTCACAAATTTTCTTTTTCAATCATAACTTCATAAGTGAAGTATATTGAGTAGGATGGGTGATAAATGAGGGACAAGATGAAATTTGAAACATAGGTGAATAAGTAGTAGAAACTGAGGATTTTTTTTAGCATCACCATTGTGGATGTGGGATTTGACAGATAATGTTTACTATTTTATATCAGGCCAAGATAAAATACTTAAAAAAGTAATAGAAAACGGTTCTATGCTGATACTTAAACTAGCAATCATAGACTCGTCTTGTTTCATTCAAATAAAATATCCTATATTTTGTGCATGTGATTTGATTTAAACTTTGTGGTTCTTGTTAACTACCAACTTTCGTAGAGTATAATCTCTGAATTAATTAATTTATTCATGTTTTTGTGTTTTGAAATAATTTGCTTAAAATTTAACCTTTTCCCCAGAAACAAATCATCAATCTACCAAGATGTAACCACAATAATCTGTAGAGTATGCATGCTTAATTAGTTAATTTTGTTACTTTAACTTTTATTTAGGACACACGTCACTTCTTTGTATGGCAACCTATAAAGATGATCCTGAATCAAATCATTCCTTATTTGAAAGGGAAAATAATATGGATTTGATTGCAAGCTTCTCTTCAACTTTATTTTTAAAAAAATTATCTTTTGGGGTACTAAATGGAAAAATAATATGTGGCAGTCTTGTTATTTCAGATGAGATATGAGCTCCATGATTTCACATTCATATAATTACTATTGTTTTCTGGTCAAACTCTTTTTGTAATCATTGTTATTATTATTGTCAAATATGTGTACTACCGGGTTACCTCTATGTTAAAGAAAATAGCTTTTTCTATTCCACGTTCACATAATGAATGGTATGACTTATGTGGCAGTCTTCTTATTTCAGATGAGATATGAGCTGCATGATTCCACATGCACATAATTACTATTATTTTCTGGTCAAACTCTTTTTGTAATGATTCTTATTATTTTCAAATATGTGTACTACCATTTGTCCTTCCTTTTTCAGCATTGTCGGATTAGCTCTTTGTTAATGAAAGAGCTTTCTTTCTTAAAATGTCGGCCTTTTAATTTGCGTGTGAAATTTATATAGCAACATGCTTGTGCATTTCTATGGCTGCATAGAATGTTTCTTCTTTTGACTTGGCTATCTTTTCTTTGCAGCTGTTATATTTATGATTTCGAGCTTACTTTTCATGTTTATTTTTCCATTGCAAAATTTTCCTGAATGTTTTTATTGGGAAGCTTCTTTAAAGTATTTGACCTTAATATGTTGATACATACATACATACATACATATATATATATATATATATATATACATACATACATACATACATATACATACATATATATATGTATATCTACATTCATGCTCTATGTTCAGCGCAAACATGTTTTTACATTTATAGCATTGTAGGTTCAAAGTAGGGGTGATTTTTTTTCCTTTGGATTTCTGTTCCTTCTGAATGCTCATTATGTCATTATGCATTTTGTGATCTGATGAATCCATCATCATGCACTAGAGCGGTATCATTAAGTTCTGAAAAAGCTACATTAGGTTAATGATAAACTGTAATGGCTATTTATAAATGAAGGATACTTTCCAACGAGTTTTGTATCTGTCTTTGAATGTCATACTAATCGACACAAAGGCGTTTGGGTGAGGTTGAATTCTGTGCGACCCTTGCTACATAGATGCTCTGGACCTACTTGGGTCCCGGTTTCTGTATTTTTTCTTTCATCACTCATTAAGGATCTAATTTATATATGCTGCTATCATCATTTGTTTTGTTGCATGTTCGCTGACCTCTACTTTGTTTATTTTCAACTCTTATGTTGCGTTATATTTGGATCTGACTTTTTCCTTCGATTTTTTTTTAATTTTTTATCACCATCTTGTTCACCTTCAAGCCCCCCCTCCCCCCTCTTTCCTTATCCCCCCTTTTCTTTATATCATTCTTCTAAATTTGAATCTCCATGGTTGTAGCTGCTTATAAATCAGTTGGAGCCTTTGACTGAGCAGCAGTTGTTGGCTATCAGCAACTTGCAGCAGTCATCTCAACAGGCCGAGGATGCACTGTCACAGGGAATGGAGGCATTGCAGCAGTCTTTGGCAGACACTTTGGCTGGATCACTTGGTCCCTCAAATTCATCAGGAAATGTTGCAAATTACATGGGTCAAATGGCTATGGCTATGGGAAAGCTTGGAACACTTGAAGGCTTCATTCGCCAGGTGATCCTCGTGTACACTTAAACACACACACACACACACACACACACACACACACACATACTTGCTTGTGCGAATACACGCAAACACATACATATACATGGTTTAAAATAATTAATGTTAATACCAGGCAGACAATCTGAGGCAACAAACCCTCCAACAATTGCATCGTATATTAACAACTCGCCAGTCAGCTCGTGCAGTCCTTGCCATCAATGACTATTTCTCACGGCTTCGAGCTCTTAGCTCTCTCTGGCTTGCGCGCCCACGAGAGTGAGAAAAGCACCATCTTTTCTGTGATACTTCTTATAAAGATGATTCGTATTGCCGATTGTTTGTTGTACCATATAGGATTCAGAGTTCTGCCTGTGCATTTAGTGGACTTTTAACTATTCCCATTTCAAAGCCGAGGCAGCCAGCCAGCAGTGTAGCTTTAACAGCTTGAGTTCCTCAACAGACTTTCGTGTACTGATTTTTCTCTGTTGTCGTGTATGATCTTCAACTTGTATTTATTAACTACAGTTAGTCTGCGCTTGTCTTAAATGCTTACTGTAATCAATAGAGTTATAGAGTCTTGGTTCATGAAGTTATTTAATAATACAGCCACAATGTTGGCACTGCTTCTTCAATTACATCCATTAGCTATTTGATACACATGCATGTGCAATTGTCGTGTTTTTTATCAGTTATTTTTAAGAGTAAAAGATACAAGGCATCCCCAAATTTACCTGCATTTGCACTTTGTATCTCATACTTTATAAATAGGCACTTTGAATCCTCCTACTTTTAGTGCCTTGATAAATAACACACTCACCTACTTTCCCAGCATCTTTATAGTTTTCATTCTGTACACACCCTCTTATCTCTTTTCAGGGGCAAGATCAGTTGAATGATTTAGGAGTTTAGGGTTCTTATCAGAGAGAAATATAGGGTGTTTGTACAAATGAAAACTATGAAGATGTGGCCGATGGAGACAAAGGTAGATAGAGGGATGTAAAGCATCTTTTGCTTTTATTTTTACATGGGTTTCATTCAATATCATATTTTAAATATAACTTTTGTCGACAATGCATCAAGAGAACTACCATTTTTATAAAGAAAATATGCCAGTTTCACAATATCATCAAGCAATGAAGTGTTAGACTTTTCCCGTATAAAGCTAGTAGTAGTTTGTTTGTTGAAGTAAATACTTTCCAATATTTGATAAAACTAGTAGTTTTGTTTCCTCTATTCTACAAAATTAGTTGGTAGTTCGTACAATGCACGGGCTAGTTTAAATAACGGATTGCATTTCATTAATACATCATATTACATCATATTTTTATAATTATAAATCGTATAATTAAAATTGAAATCGGTCACTAATTTATTATATTAAATAATATAATTATTTTAAAAATAAAAATAATCTGACACTTTTTTATCATTTGATCAACATATAATTTTTTATCAAAATTTTAATAGATAAAAATTATTTTAAACTTTTAATTGTGAAAATAGTTTTTATGATTATAATTTTCTATTAACATAATTTTATCATTACTAACAAATTATTAAAAGTAAATAATTGGTGTATTGAATGAAATTGAAAAAAAATGTATAATAGAGGATATTAAAATCCTGAATTGTGTATTGCAATAGTATTTTAACGAATGATGTAAGACCCCAACTTTTTATGAATAAATATTTAATTTTCTCTAAATATTATTTTGAATAATAAGGTGTTGATTTGATATAATGCTATAGTTATAAGTGATATGTGCAAATTTTGCAAAGTAAGCAAGTTGTCATAAAATATTTGTTTGGTCCCGGAATATTCTTTTTGTCAGAGAATATTTGTTTTGACATCGCAATCATTGGTGGACCCCACAACGGAATAATTATCGGATATAGAAAGCGACAAAAATAACCTTTTTCATAAAATAACGACAAAACTTTTACCGTTAAACTGTTGAAATACCTGGTGATAAAATTACAGCAATACGCGTTGTTGCACAGTAGCACACGGTATCTCTGATTATTGATTCTTACGTAAGAAATCGCTCAGTTTTATTCAATAATTATCACAGTAGTTGCTGCATAGTATCTCATATTATTGATTTTATTATTGTCGCATTATCATCTACATAATATTTTATATTATTAAGTCAATAATTGAGACAAAATAGTTATTCATATTATTATTTGCATTATTGATAATGTCTAAAAAGTTCTATCGAGAAAAAGGTTAGGTTATTTAATTGCGCGCCAATAATGAGAAATTTTTATCGAAAAGCCCCCTCTTTTCTAGGAACAATCTAATTGTCAATATTGTAAATTATAATATTAATGATAAATAATTATTGATAAAAATATTTCCATTGTATTGAGAATATTAATGAAAATTAACATTTATTTCGATAATAGTTGATTTTTGGATGTTAAATTGACCAAACGAGCAATTAATCGAATAAATAAGCAATTAATTGTTATTGGTTCACATGCAAGGAACTATTGGTTCACATGCAAAGAACTATTGGTTCACATACAAGTACTATTAGGGGAGGTTATGCAATATTAATAATACTTGAAGGACTAAACTAAAAATGGAGGCAAAGATGAAGGTACTAAAGTATAATTAACCTTGTAATTTGCCACCTTTTCCTAGCCTATAAATACTCCTTCATCCATTCATTATTTCCTACAATTTTTGAATAACAAAGTTATAATCACAAGCTTTAGTGAGAGAAACTATAGAGAGAGAAAGAAGAAGAGTATTTTGCTACTACACTTTTGTAGTATCCAATCTCCTACTAAGGTAAATGGTATTATTTCTTTCGTGTTCCTAAAGGATGTTATTTTCTTTATACTCATAAGGGTTGTCATTTCATTCCTTATTAATCTATGGGAATAACCGTCTATGCGGATTACCGCATGCCAGGATGAATAGCCATTCGTATTTATTCTTTATTAATATGTGGGAATAACCTGTCTACGCGGATTACTGCATGCCTATTATTTAATCTATGGGAATAACCTGTCTACACAGATTACTGCATACCTGGTGAATAACCCTTTTTATTCATTCTTTATTAAGTTGTGGAAGTAATCTATCTACGCAGATTACCGCATGACGGGTGAAAATCCATTTGCAGTTTCTTGTATTATTTCATTTCATATTCCTAAATCTAAACTTACTATTGCTTCTATAATTCCTGAAATTATTAGAAATTCCTTGAGGTTTGTGCTTCAGCTAATATCATTTCACTGGAATATTATTCTGAACTCTCTTATTGAAATTTTAATCTTTTCATGTCGGGGTACTATTCATACGGTATTATTCATGAGTACCATTCATAATAGAATTTAATTTTCTTTTATGTCTAAATTATTTTTATACATGAATATCATTCTTGAATTTTACTCCACAATTGATGACCATGTTGACAATTTGGACATTCTTGAACTCTGGATAAATTGAATCATAAATCTCTAATATTTATCCTTGATCTCACTTGATTGATTCTTTATATCATTATCATCATCCTCATGCCTATATTATGGGGAAAGTTGTAAGACCCCAACTTTTATGAATAAAGATTTATTTTCTCTATATATCATTTTGAGTAATAAGATGTGGATTTGATATAATGTTATAATTGTGGGTAATATTTATAAATTTTGTAAAGTAAGCAAGTTGTTATAAAATATTCGTTTGGTCGGGGAATATTCGTTTTATCAGGGAATATTCGTACGACGGCACAATCATTAGTGGACCCCACAACGTAATATTGTCGGAGTTAGAAAACGATAGAAATAACTTTTTAAAAAAATAACGGCAAAAGTTTTACCGTTAATTGTTCAAATACCTGATGATAAAAGTACAGTAATACACATGGTTGCATAGTAGCACACTGTATTGTATAATATCTTTGATTATTGATGCTTACGTGAGAAGTCACTCAGTTTTATTCAAGTATTATCACAGTAATTACTGCATAGTATCTCACATTATTTATTCAATTATTGTTACAATATTTTATATTATTAAATCAATAATTGAGAAGACAAAATTATTCATATTATTATTTGAATTATTGATAATGTCTAGAAAGTTCTGTCGAGGAAAGGGGTTTGGTCACCTAATTGCGCGCTAATAAGGAGAAGTCTTTATCGAAATGCCTCCTCTTTCCTAAGAATGATCTGGTTGTTAATATTGTGAGTTATAATATTAATGATGAATGTTATTAAAAATGTGTTTTGTGAAGCCAAGTGAATTGAGATAAATAGATGGGTATTTTATGAAGTATTTGTTGTAAATTTGGCTTATTACATGGACCCCCAGTTACCCATTTTTCAAAACTGTCGGTAAAAAGTTATATATATATATATATATATATATATATATATATATATATATATATATATATATATAAAGGGTCACCGTGGGGGGGGGGGGTTTCATGATTATTTATATATATTATAAGTTTTATTTTTTATGTAAAATAGAATATATTATATTTTATTTGTATAGTACTACATAGTGTTGCATAGTACTGCATAGTGTGTGTATAGTGCTGCATAGTGCAGTATAGTAAAATCAAATTTTTTTAAAAGTTTCACCCGAACGTCGCCCGTGAATTTTTCCTACTGTGCGTCCGTGATTTTCTAAATTCAAATAGTATCATGTCATTCTCTTATAAATAGGATACTTAGTTTAGAATTAAAAATCACACCAGAATCAGAGAATTCTTCTTCTATAATATTGAACTTATTTCTTTAGAGTTTAAGGAAGCTTTGAGTGTAAAAAATAGTGCATTTTTTTTCAATAATATCCCCACCCTACCAGTCAGAAATACTCTCCTTTTAAGGTAAGGAGTATTATTTATTTCATATTCACTTACGATATTATTTTTCGTATTCGTAAGGAATTTTATTTTCGTTCAATATTCGTAAGGAATATTATTTTCGTTCAATATTCGTAAGGAATATTATCTTCATTCAATATTCGTAAGAAATATTATTTTCGTTCCACAGTTGTAAGGGATGTTATTTTTGTTCAATATTCGTAAGAAATAATATTTTCTTCTATACTCTGTAGTATGTAAGTAATATTATTTCATTTTAGATTCTAAATTCTACACTCATTTTGTTAAATGTTGCTTTCATACTCCTTGAAATTAGTAGAATATTCTTGAAATTTGCGCTTCATCGAGTATCTTTTCACGGGAAATTTTTTCTGAACATTCTTGTTAAATTTTAATCTTTTCATGCCGGAGTACTATTCACCTGAGTACTATTCACCCAAAAAATTAATTTCTTTTCTATCCAAATTATTTTGATACATGAATATTATTCTTGAATTTTACTCTACAAAGTAGTTATCATGTTGTCAATTTAAACATTTTTAAACTCTGGATAAATTAAAAATCTTTAATATTTATCCTTGATTTCGTTTGATCGATGCTTATATCATTGTCATCATCCTCATGCTTATATTGTGATGAAAGTCATCTTTGGCCCGTAGTGCATAGATGGACTGTTAATTGGTATGATTATGACCAGAGATTATTCGATTTAATCACGACCTGTAATGTTACAAATGATGTGATAAAAGTCCTCATTGGCCCGTAGTGCATTGATGGATAGTTGTTGGCGTGATCATGTCCACTGGTGATAATAACAAATATCCTTGGCCCGTAGTGCATGAATAATTCGTGGATGTGATAATAATAAATATCATTGGCCCGTAGTGCATGAATAATTCATGGATGTGATACTAACGAATATCCTTGGCCTGTAGTGCATGGATAATTCGATGATGTAGATTATTTATTAAGCTGTGTTACAACGATAAAATATTGATGATAAACTTTTAAATCATAGAAGATAGTAGATATTATGTTCTATTTGACTCTTCTAATGGTTTGCTTATTTCGTTGCAGTTGTTGATCTAAAACTTATTGTCTATTGTATTCTATCAGTTATTATACTGTTGAAGACTAAGGATAATTTATTCTATATTATCTTAGTCATAATATTCTTTACTAGGCTAGTTGAGATCACCCTTTGCTTTTATAGTTCTCTTCAGGAAATGAGAATATAGCCGGGACTAGTCGGGGAACGGAGTGATGGTTCGAGATGGTGACTATAGTAGTCCACACTATTTTATAAATTAGTATGATAATAATTGTAATGAGAACTCTATTTGAGTTTGGATAATGTCTACGAGACGATATTCGTGTTAAAATTCTCAGCTATGTTTTATCGTATTTTACACGGCAGTTGTATAATTAAGTTTTTATTTGAATTCTGTACCATGTATATGATGACTTAGAATGAGTTGTGTATACCTATTTTGGGGTGTCACAAAAGTCATCTTTGGCCCGTAGTGCACAGATGGACAGTTGTTTGGCATGATCATGACCACTGGTGATACATACGAATATCCTTGGCCCGTAGTGCATGGATAATTCGTTGATCTAAAATGATTATTGATTGGTATTCCAGGGATAAAATATTGATGATGAATTTTTAAATCATAAAAGATAGTAGACATCACGCTCTACTTAACTCTTCTAATGGATTGCTATTTTTGCTGCAACTGTTGATCTAAAACTTGTTGTCTATTGTATTCTATCTGATTTTCACTGTTGAGGACTAAGGAAAATTTGTTATTCGTTATCTTAGTCATAATATTATTTACTGGACTAGTTAAGCTCACCATTTTCCTTTTGGTTCCATTGTTCTTCTCAGGAGGCGAGAATGTAGCTGGGACTAGTCGAGGAGTGGAGTAATGGTCCAACATGGTTATTATAGTAGTCTCACTATTTTGTAAAATAGTGTGACAATAATTGTAATGAAGACTTTATTTGAGTTTGGATATTGTTTACGAGACAATGTTTGTACTGAAACTCTCAGCTTATGTGTTATCGTACTTTGCACGACAGTTGTATAAATAAAGTTTGTATTTGGATTTTGTATCATGTATTTGGTGACTCAGAATGGGTTGTGTGGACCTATTTTGGGGGAGTCACAGTTGGTATCAGAGCTTAGGGATGTGATCTCTAGCGGATATCTGAGGTTAGAACTAGGAGGGGAGAGACGAGTAAAACCTTCGCTAGTGTGTCCTGCCTAAGCTTATTTGTTATTTAATTAGTCGGTCGGAATATAAGGATAATATGTGACATGTCAATTTCTTTAATTAACCCTTATTTTGTGGCAGTATTTAAGAATGACATCTGAAAATAAAGAGATGAACTCATATAGAGTTGTAAGTGACGAATTGAGTAGATTCATTTAAAGAATAAATATTAGAGTATAATATCTTGTTATAACAAAGATGTTTATTGGGGAGTACTAATTGAGTTATTGAACTTGATTGTAGGATGTCAGGCGAATAAGAAATTAAAGATATTCATGTGGTGAGTGAAGAATTAATAGTTGCACCTGAGCTAGTCGTAGAGGTAGCAGCTGAGAGTGAGGAAGAAGAGGACCCTAAGGAGGATTTATTAGGAGAATTTTATGATCGAAATATAGAACTGAAAGATCATATTCGCGAGTTAGAAGAGCAGGGTGAAGCACGACAGGCGATCGTGGAAAAAAGGAATGCATCAATTCAAGATTTTGCTACCCAATATGCGAAGCTTGAACATAAGCTCTCTTTGGCAAAGTATAAGATAATAGAGCTGGAATCTGAGAATGCAATTATCAAAGATTAGCTGAAAGAAGAAACAACTGAACGAGTGAGAATGGAGGATGCATTGGTAAAAACCGCACGATGCGTTGATATTGTAGAAAGAGACGTCTGATCCAAGAAGACCAAAATAGATGATATGTACTTCGCTTTTTGGACAACATTTGGGAGAACCCAACATCGAGTTTGAAATTACCCTGTATAGAGAGGTAAACCCCAATTCGATATGGATCAAAGATTAATGATTCAGATCATGAATCAGGAGTATGACGAAGCAGTTGAGGGTGGAATATGCCCTATAGCGAAGTCATGTCCAGCTGGGATGGTGACACCAAAGGCTTTCCCAGACAAGTCAAAGTCGGTGGTTCAACGGAGAGCATTTGTCGTGACTTCCCAAAAAGCGAGGAACCCAAATGAAGTTATTACAGGTAAGCTAATCATAAACTCTTGCGAAGTCTATACCTTATTAGATACCGATTCTACCCATTCTTTTATTTCACCTGCTTGTGCTCAACGTTTGAACTTGACTTCTGAGAAACTAGACTTTGACTTATCTGTTGAAACTCTGTTGGGAATTGGGAATCTGTTAAAATTGTAGTGTTTCGACATATAAAACACAGTAAAAATAGAACAATTTAAAGCAATTTCAAAACCCTAAACATGATCCATGCGAAAACCATATTAATTTATTGGTTAGAAATTTATACTGATTATTGAAGCTGGAATTGATACGATCAAATCTCTAACACAATCCCAACGAACTGCACCTCTATAGTATCCACACGAACGCCCCGCGAATCGTCGTACGATCCGCAGTAAAAGGAACTGCGGTACTAGCCACCAAGGATGAGGATTTTTAGAACTGTTTCTCTCTAGTCTCTCTCTAAGAGCGGATAGGGTTTTGGTTAATGAATAATTCCTAAATGGCTGCTACATATCATATATATAGTGATTAAAAGAAATTAATCAAAACCTAATTTAATAAAATCCGAATTTATATATATATATATATATCTTAATTAAGTCTTACTTAATTAATATACCTATATATAAATTATCCTATTAATTTAAATTCGTAATTTAAATACTATCAATCATATTGACATATTTAAATCTTTACAATTTAAATTAATTTCCTTTTAATTACGTTCTATGTGTGTGACCTTGTTGCCTAATTTTTTAATAGCACTTTACCACGCAAGTATACGCGTTCAATTGTAATATTCAGCAAGCAAGGATATCGTTCCCACGAGGAAATAGACTAATATTTATCAATTACCATCTCTAATGCAATTAATCCTATTTTAAACTAAGAAAATTTTGTTTGAGATTTGAAATTTAAACTTAACAAACTAATAATTAAAATCAAAATTTCACAAGAATAACTGCAGATTTAACAGGTTAAGATTAAAACTTCCCTTGGTATTTCATTTAAACTAACTTACTTCCCATTTAAAATCAATCAATTAATATGAATTGTTATCCAAGAATGCTTTATAAATATTCACGCACTTCTTCCAAAGACACGTGAACAAATCCTCCTAAATCCAATCTTTAAGATGCAGAATTATAAGGAACACCCCAGTTAATCAACTCACTATATTCCTATGTGAATCAAGTTAATTAGGGTTTACGCACAAATTCTTTCAATGGATACAAAAGACACATAGGTATATTCCTATCCTACACGCTAATCATATTAACCCTATTCAGATTATATGAACAGATGTTATCATATCCAGATCTCAATCTACACTCCATCTTCCAATTTTATATAGATTATCACAGTAATTGTTGATCAGGCAATTAATCAATAAGCATAAGATATAATAAACAATTCAATAAAAACTAACTTTCATCCAATGGGAAGCTTGCAATTTAAACTACATACCAAGTTCCGTTGCAATCTTAATTAAAATTTAGTTCATGATAATAATAAAGAAAAACATAATCCAAATAAATAATCCAAACATCCCAGATAGTTACAAAAGATAAAACTAGAGAAGAGAAGAAGAAACTCTGAATTTGCTCCAATACTCTCTCTTAGATCTTAAGCCTTTGCAATTCTCCTTCGTGCTTTTCTTCCTTGTTCTCTCTGCAAATCTCTTGAAAACTTGATTGATTCCTTGCAAAATTAGTTCTTCTTACTTTTCTAGAGTCCTCTCCTACTTGTATTGGTCTCAGCCCTCATTCAGACTCCTATTTGGCTTCAAAAACCCACTTGACAGCTGCAAAACGCACCATTCTACGCACTAGAGCGCCTAGGCGCTCATCATAGGGCAATTCCAAGCGCCTAGGCGCTTGGCCAGGACCTCATATTTACAGAAATGCCACTCAGCTTTAATTTTCATGATTTTTGACCTTTTTCTTCTCCGAAATGACCAATTCGTCCCTCCAGCTCCAACCTACAACAAATAAACACAAAACACATAAAAAGATCCTAAAAAACAATTAAATATAACAATAATTAAGTTTAATAATACCAGATTCATAGGTATAAAACCTACTCATCAAATACCCCCAAACTTAACCAATTGCTTGTCCCCAAGCAACACAACACAATGCAATAGCTAAATATGCAATGCAAATGCAGCTATCTAAATGCCTACATTCCAGCAGTCAAACAGAACAAAATCTATTCATCAAGCCTCAGAGAAATCACAATAAACATGATAGTACATCATATCAAAACAGATTTGTAATTTCATCGTCAATCATCAAATCTTAACCTGTTATTATTGATATAGTGCGTGTGTGCTTAACATCCATGCTAACTGATATGATGCTAAATACAACACATAATAAATCTCTTTAAAGGAATCATACAGTGTAAACTCACAAAATTCACGAACAAGCTAAAACCAACTAAAGACAAATATCCACCAAAATTTAAGAGTCCAATCCGGGATACTTATGCCCTTTTTTTTCTTTACGGGGGCTTTTTGCTCTTTTCCCGTTTTATTGTTTTTGTTTTTTTTTTCTTCATATATATACATATATATATATTTTTTTAACCATGACTGTGCAATGTCTCATTCCATTAGGCTAACAGTGCTACCCCTTAGCGAACTTTCGACCAACGACTCCCAGACCATATAAGACCTTAGGGCGCTAGGTTTTAAGATACCCCTTCGGGCGTACTTACTCAAGTAACAAAGGCCCCGAAACAAAACTAGCCACGGTATTATTATTTTTTTTCATTTTTTTTAAGCTTATATATCCCAAATTTTTCCCCCAAACTTAAGTTTTTATCTAATCTTCAGTCATCTTCGCCTATTCATGTCTTTCATTCATTCAGACTAGCATTATCCTCTAGAAGTCCATTATGTGTCAATTTACACTCAATCAGTCAACATGGTTGTTTTTACTGTGCTATCCTTATTATATCAGTTTCAAACAGGTACAGATTCAAATCCTGACAAGAAATCACGTCAAAGTCTTAACAGACAATACTATACTTGTCTACTCAATTCCAATCTCATCACTGACCAAGACAGACTTAAACTATTTAACAGCTGGAAACATGCAAATGCTTGAATTTTTTTTTTTTTTTTTTTAATTTTTTTTTTAAAAATGAAAACTACATGAATGCAACTATATGCAAAACTATTAACTAAACATACTACATGAATGCACTAGATAAATACTACATGCATGAACTGGAGCTGGAAACCTACACCCCCAAACTTAAATTATGCAATGTCCTCATTGTATATAACAAATAAAATTTAATAAATTAAGCACTGAGGACTTCCCTGAAAGATAGAAGCTTTATTCCTCGTCAGACTCTTCTTCCTCATCTTCTTCTGCATCTGGGGGGTATGCGGACAATGGTGGGAATTGGTAGGGAGCGGCACCTGGATTCATGCGGGCAAACATCTCAAGGAATGCGGTACTAAAATTCTGATATACCTCCGTTTGCCGCTGAGCTAAACTATCCTGATTTCTTTCCATTCGGTCAAAACCTTCCTGAACTCGAGTGGCCACCATGTCGATTCTTCTAGTTTGATTTCTCAAATCGCGACGGATATCTTCATAAAAATTAGGTGGTTGCTCTGAACTTCCAGCTGCAGGAGGATTTTCGTGGACTTGATGAATAGGCTCGGCTGCAGGCTCGGGAGGAGCAATAATGAATCCTAACCCTCTCGGGTGTGGTATCCCCCCACTCCATACCTTGTACTTCTTAATAAGCGAGTGGTCAATTGCGGCTAAAGGAGGCTGTGTAGCTTCCTCGGCATCCCATTTCACCCCAGCTTGTTGGCATAGTCCTGTGATCAAAGATGGGTGTGGTAATCCACCTGAGGTCCCTCCTCGAATTGCTTTGTCAATGGAATCATGAATAACTTGGCCCACATCTATAATTTTTCCTGATGCAATGCAGAAAAGCAGGGCTGCCCTTTGATTTACAACATCACTCATATGCCTACATGGCATCATCTTGGCACAAATAAATGCATGCCATGCCTTCCCATAATTGCTTAGTTTGGATGCGGGGAACAACACAGCTTCATGTTGATCTGTTAATTTCCATGTCGTTCCAGGCACACACAAGGCTTGAATAATCTCACTGTAGTCTAGCTCGTGTTGTAGATATTGCATGTATCCATTGTTGGGTATCGTGTTCAAACCATAATAAGCATTTATTGACCCAAAACTGACCTCCACAGATTTACCTCGAACCCAAATTACGTTACCAACATGATCTATTGTATTTGCGTAGAATTCCTTAACAATCTTAACAACAGATGCATCCGGTTGAGCTGTAAAGTTCATCCATCTTCTACTCCCAATCATCTGTAATAATTCCCCATCTTCTATATCAGGCAATAATCCACGCTCGGGAATTAGTGCTTTATTAGAAAGTACATTATAATATCTGTCGGACGCTTTAGCACTTGTAAATCTCTTTTTGTCATACTTTTGCGAAGTGCCCGAAGTCTCTCCTCTTTGTCTCTTACTAGCCATAGTCTTATGTACTAAGTTCTTGCCAACCCAAATGATACTCAATGACTTAGGAGAGCCAAAATCTTCTTTGTGACAATTTATCAAACACTTTGTGTGCACAGATTTGGAACACTATTGGTATGCACTCCCCCAAACTTAAATTTCACCAATTGTTGCAATTACTAAACACACTATACATCCAAGGTAATTCAAGCAACAATTAAGAGTACCCACACCCAATTGAGCCAACACAATGATAGAAACTAACTTCAAAGTACTAACCTAACTATTATCCAAGTGAATCCAAAGAATTTGTAATAAAATCTTGTGTACTTACTTGGGTATAGCCAAATCTTGATGTTCAATCAAAGTTGGATGAGCAATTTGAGCTTTGAACCCTTACTTCAAGTAGATGTGGCTTGAATGCAAGTGGAATCCCGAATTGGTGAAGAAGGATGACAATATGGAACTTAGTTGCTTTGGTTTGGGTAGGGATATAGTGTTTGATTTGGATTTGGAAGAGAAAGATTAGTTGTTTAGGCTAGATTAGATGAGGGTTTTGAGTTGTGGAGGGTTAGAGATGGAGTAGGAGAGTAAGAGAGTCTTTGATTTGGAATGGGAGAGGAGTTGCCCGAATTGGGGCTTTAATTTTTTTTTTTTTACATTGGAGCGCCTAGGCGCTTGGTGTGTGTACTGTTGGAGCGCCTAGGCGCTTGCTTGCAGAATACCTTGGACGTGTGGAGCGCCTAGGCGCTTGGGTTGCACTAGTTTGGAGCGCCTAGGCGCTTGGTCTGGCCAACACTTTCTGACTTTGAGCGCCTAGGCGCTTGAAATGACTTGAGGGGGAGCGCCTAGGCGCTTGGGGTGAACAAGAGCTACTGACTTTGAGCGCCTAGGCGCTTGGTTTGTGCATCTATGGAGCGCCTAGGCGCTTGGTCCTTTTCCAACATTCTCTGCTCTGACGTCCTTTGGGAAAATGGCCATAACTTCTTCGTCCGAACTCCGATTTAGATGATTCAAGATGTTCTGGAAAGAGGAAGAGTAGATCTACAACTTTCATTCTTGAAATTTCATGAAATAATATCTTGAGCTATAGTCAAATTGGCTCTGAAGTGACTTCTTTGTACATGTCAAACCGGAAACGCGAATCTAGCCACTCCAAATGTCGATCCATGTAACTTTTGTCCCAAACCTCGTCAAATATCCCCAATCTTAAACTTGTACGTGTTTTCCTTTCCTTCAATCAATTGAATCTCTGTTAGAGAACAAGGTATGCAACAAATCCTTAACTAGCAAAGTTTAACCACTAAATAAACTAATGGTAAAGTAAATTAATAAGAGTAAAAATATCGAATAACAATAAAACTTCCTGGGTTGCCTCCCAGTTAGCGCTTGGTTTATAGTCTTCAGCCCGACTTTCTCCTCTGTTCTAATCGGCAAGGTTGACCGATGTCTTTTCACGATCAAAACAACCCCCATAGTAGTGCTTCAATCTTTGACCGTTGACTTTAAAATTACGTTTTGAATACGGGTCTTCGACTTCTACAGCTCCATGAGGATAGACTTTTGAGATTATAAATGGCCCAGACCATCGAGATTTCAACTTTCTAGGAAACAGTTTAAGCCTCGAATTGTATAATAACACTGTTTGACCTGCTTCAAACTTTCTTTCCAGAATTTTCTCATCATGCCACCTCTTAATCTTTTCTTTATATAACTTCGCATTCTCATACGATTGGAGTCTGAACTCATCCATTTGATTCAATTGTAAGAGGCGCTTCTCTCCCGCAGCAGATATATCAAGGTTTAACTTTCGAATTGCCCAATAAGCACTGTGTTCGAGTTCAACTGGAAGATGGCATGCCTTCCCATAAACTAACCTATACGGAGACATCCCTATCGGAGTTTTGTAAGCTGTACGGTATGCCCATAGAGCATCGTCCAACTTGCTAGACCAATCTTTTCGACTAGGATTCACTATCTTCTCGAGGATTCGTTTCACTTCTCGGTTAGATACCTCGGCTTGACCACTTGTTTGTGGATGGTAAGCAGTAGCTATCTTATGAGTGACTCCATATTTAGCAAGGATAGCTGAAAACTGCTTATTACAGAAATGTGTTCCTTCATCACTAATGATTGCGCGAGGAGTGCCGAATCTAGAGAAAATGTTCTTCCGAATGAACTTAATCACAACCTTCGCGTCATTGGTAGGTGATGCTATAGCTTCTACCCACTTCGAAACGTAGTCCACCGCTAGAAGTATATAGGAGTTACAGAAAGATGGTGGAAATGGTCCCATGAAGTCAATTCCCCAAACATCAAACAATTCGACTTCCAGGATCATATTAAGTGGCATCTCGTGTCGCTTTGATATATTACCAACTCTTTGGCATCTTTCACATTTTAATGAAAACACACGGGCATCTTTGAAGAGTGTTGGCCAGAAAAATCCACATTGAAGCACTTTAGCTGCCGTTCTTTCTCCCCCAAAATGTCCACCATAGTCAGAGGTTCAAATTTTTGTAGACATCATGTGAACTTTGGAGTTGAATCTAGCATTTGGACCCATTCTATCACCATTGAATCATCAAATAATTTTTCACTAACCAATGCGGTTTCAAGAGGGTTTTCAATCACAGATTCACCAAATACCTCTTCAGTTGCTTCTTCAATTAGATCAACTCTTAAGCACTCTTCCTCTTCCTTCGGGAATTTCATAGCCTTGAAAACATTAAAAGTTACTTCTTCATCTTGAACTCTCATTGTTAACTCTCCCTTTTGTACATCAATTAATGTCCTTCCAGTGGCTAAAAACGGTCTTCCAAGGATAATGGGTATGTCTTTATCCTCTTCGTAGTCCAACACAATGAAATCAGCTGGAAATATGAATTTGTCCACCTTTACTAATATGTCTTCCACAATGCCCCTAGGGTATGTCACTGATCTATCTGCGAGCTGTAGAGAGATATTTGTTGACTTTGGGGCTGGTAATCCCAACTGAGTGTAGATCGAAAGTGGCATCAAGTTAATACTTGCCCCCAAATCACACAAACATCTGTTAAAGAACTGGGGCCCAATCGTGCACGATATTGTAAAGCTGCCCGGATCCTTCAACTTCGGTGGTAACTTTCTTTGCAGAATTGCGCTACATTCTTCTGTCAATGCTACAGTTTCGAACTCCCCTAGTTTTCTCTTTCTTGCTAAAATATC
The DNA here is from genome assembly GCA_020205505.1 of Panax japonicus. NCBI lineage: Eukaryota > Viridiplantae > Streptophyta > Magnoliopsida > Apiales > Araliaceae > Panax > Panax japonicus. The sequence continues at coordinate 23,583,770 of CM035103.1, read as the reverse complement.
TTTCATAAATTTTGCATAACTAGGCATTTGTTCTAAAGCATCTGCGAATGGAATGTTGATTTGCAGCTTTTTGAACACTTCTAAAATTTTTAAAAATTGTCGATTTAATTTCTGCTTTTGAAATCTTTGAGGAAACGGCACAGGTGGTACAACTGTTGTTTGCTTATCTTCTTGTTGTTTTATCACAACTTTTTCCTCAGATTTACTTTCTGAATCTCCACTCTCTTGTTCACCATCCTCAGCAGAAATTACTTTCTTGTGTCCGTCCAAATCTGTAGTCAACTCCTTCCCGCTTCTGAGTGTAACTGCCTTACAGTGCTCATTTCCATCATTCCTTGGATTTTTCTCCGTATCACTAGGTAAAGAACCTGGAATTCTAGTATTCAAAGCATTAGCCATTTGCCCCATTTGATTCTCCAGATTCTTTATTGCAGCTGATTGGGTTTTCGTTGTGGTTTCCAACTGAGTTACAAATCTTGCCAGCAATTCTTCCATTTGTGATAACTTATCAGGTTGATAAGGTTGTGGTTGTTGTTGAGTTTGTTGCTGTGGCTGAAATCCAGGTGGATATGTTTGTCTTGGAGCTTGAGCATGTGACTGATTATTACTCCAAGAAAAATTCGGGTGGTTTCTCACTCCTGAATTGTAGTTGTTTGCATAACTGCCCTGCTGCCTGTTATAATTGGAAACAAAATGGACTGATTCAGGATTTATTGCACATTGATCACTTGAGTGATTACCCGCACATATTTCACATATCGTTTCCATTTTCTGAACTGGTTGTACCCCAAGTGAATCTATCTTCTTTGTAAGAGCAGAAATCTGAGCTGTCATTTGAGCTGACAATGCTGTCATCGCATCCACTTCATACACTCCGACTGTCCTTGGCGGAGTTGTTCTTGCTGTTGGCCATTGATAATTATTAGCTGCCATGGTTTCAAGCAACTGATACCCCTCGTCACAATTCTTGGCCATAATAGCTCCTCCTGCTGCAGCATCTATACTTGATCTCACTGTGCTGAATAAACCATTATAGAAAGTTTGCACCTGAAGCCATTTAGGAATTCCATGGTGTGGACATTTTCGCAATGAATCCTTGAATCTCTCCCAAGCTTCATATAGTGATTCTGAATCGTGCTGAACGAAAGAGAAGATATCGTTCCGCAACTTTGCTGTTTTTGCAGGTGGGAAAAACTTTGCAAGAAATTTCTGGGCTAGATCATTCCATGTAGTGATCGAGCCTGGTGGTAGTGAATGGAGCCAACTCTTAGCCTTATCTCTGAGAGTAAATGGAAATAGCCTTAGCCTTATTGCATCCTCTGACACATTATTGTACTTGAAAGTATCGCAGATTTCTATAAAGCTGACTATGTGATCGTTCGGATCATCGTTTGGTAACCCTCTGAACTGGCATGAATTTTGAATCATCTGTATTGTCCCCGGTTTTATCTCAAAACTTGTAGCAGTAATGGCAGGTCTCGTAATACTCGACTGAATTTCAGTAACCCGCGGTGTAGCATAATCCTGCAGTGCTTTTTGCTCTTCTTCAGCCATAGTATCTTCCTTATCAAATGCTTCTTTGGTTTCCTTAACCCACTTACGCAACCGCTGAAATCTTTTCTCGATGTCGTCCTCGTGAGGCAATAAATCTGGCTTCTTCGATCGCGTTTGCATAAACTAGTCAAAAGCACCTGAATGGAACAGAATAGAAAAAGTTTAAATTAAGATTAACGCTATAAAAATCAATAATGACAAAATATTAAACTAATATCCCCGGCAACGACGCCAAAAACTTGTTGCCTAATTTTTTAATAGCACTTTACCACGCAAGTATACGCGTTCAATTGTAATATTCAGCAAGCAAGGATATCGTTCCCACGAGGAAATAGACTAATATTTATCAATTACTATCTCTAATGCAATTAATCCTATTTTAAACTAAGAAAATTTTGTTTGAGATTTGAAATTTAAACTTAACAAACTAATAATTAAAATCAAAATTTCACAAGAATAACTGCAGATTTAACAGGTTAAGATTACAACTTCCCTTGGTATTTCATTTAAACTAACTTACTTCCCATTTAAAATAAATCAATTAATATGAATTGTTATCCAAGAATGCTTTATAAATATTCACGCACTTCTTCCAAAGACACGTGAACAAATCCTCCTAAATCCAATCTTTAAGATGCAGAATTATAAGGAACACCCCAGTTAATCAACTCACTATATTCCTATGTGAATCAAGTTAATTAGGGTTTACGCACAAATTCTTTCAATGGATACAAAAGACACATAGGTATATTCCTATCCTACACGCTAATCATATTAACCCTATTCAGATTATATGAACAGATGTTATCATATCCAGATCTCAATCTACACTCCATCTTCCAATTTTATATAGATTATCACAGTAATTGTTGATCAGGCAATTAATCAATAAGCATAAGATATAATAAACAATTCAATAAAAACTAACTTTCATCCAATGGGAAGCTTGCAATTTAAACTACATACCAAGTTCCGTTGCAATCTTAATTAAAATTTAGTTCATGATAATAATAAAGAAAAACATAATCCAAATAAATAATCCAAACATCCCAGATAGTTACAAAAGATAAAACTAGAGAAGAGAAGAAGAAACTCTGAATTTGCTCCAATACTCTCTCTTAGATCTTTAGCCTTTGCAATTCTCCTTCGTGCTTTTCTTCCTTGTTCTCTCTGCAAATCTCTTGAAAACTTGATTGATTCCTTGCAAAATTAGTTCTTCTTGCTTTTCTAGAGTCCTCTCCTACTTGTATTGGTCTCAGCCCTCATTCAGACTCCTATTTGACTTCAAAAACCCACTTGACAGCTGCAAAACGCACCATTCTACGCACTAGAGCGCCTAGGCGCTCATCATAGGGCAATTCCAAGCGCCTAGGCGCTTGGCCAGGACCTCATATTTACAGAAATGCCACTCAGCTTTAATTTTCATGATTTTTGACCTTTTTCTTCTCCGAAATGACCAATTCGTCCCTCCAGCTCCAACCTACAACAAATAAACACAAAACACATAAAAAGATCCTAAAAAACAATTAAATATAACAATAATTAAGTTTAATAATACCAGATTCATAGGTATAAAAGCTACTCATCAGTGACCCTATAGGTTATTATTACGTTGACAATAATTTTAAAATCATATTATAAAATTATAAACATTGAGCGGCATCTAGTAATGCATCACCGTTACCTAAGTAATAATAAGGTCGATGATTTGATGCAACCTTTTCTTGACCAATGTTTCAATGTAATTTAATCCTTTTAACCTTGACATCCTAGATTAAACTCGAGTCATAGAATGTGTCATACTCTTCATAATTTAATCTGTGTTTTCTTGATCAATGAGTAGACTATATGAAACAAATCACTATTTGAGCATGTACATGCATTTCATAGTCCTACTCAATCAAGAGGTTTGTGGATATCACCACTAATATATAGGAGGGTTAAATTCCATCTAGATTACTCATATTCCTCACACGATTCATGATGTACCCAATAATCATCTTTATAGTCCACCCTATTAAAGGTGACATTTGATGATATCAAAGTACATAAATTCTCGTGTAGTAATATAGTGATTTTAGGTCGAAGGACCATTACATCATTGTCACTATAAGAATCACTAATGACACTTTGCATACTGTTCCACGTAGAATTCTCAGGGTGGGTCTGTCCAGTACATCATTCTCTAACATGTACCTATGCATTGAGTTAATATCTCAAATATTTATGACCAATGATATTTGGTCATCAGTCAATCCACATACTAGTCTCAATGCATCATTGTTGTCCCATCAACAATGATACTCAACTAGGGACATTTAAGAGTAATGATACTAATTGTAATTATATAATCTCATGTTCAAGTCACATACTTGAAACTATATAATTTGTATCACTATTCTAAGGAATTTTATTATGTTAACATTTATATAACGCAGTAAATAAAACTATAATAAAATCATTCATTTATTCAATCAAATATTATATCAAAATGTTAAGCAATTATATCAAATAATCGGCCTCTAGGGCATAAACTCTAATAGAAACTCCGTTAGGAGAAACCTTCATTACATCCACCATTTATAAATCTTGTTTGATTCAAATCGGCACCCTCACATTACATGTTGATCTCATCTCTTTAAAAATACTTGCATTTGATGTGATCTTAGGGATTGATTGGTTAACTACTAATCATGCTAAAATTGATTATTTTCGTAAGGTCGTTAGTTTTTATATTCCTAACCAACCTGTTATGCGAATTCAAGCAACTAAACCACTAAAGTCAATCACTGTCATATCAAGCCATAAAGCCATTCGTTTATTGAAAAATGGATGTCAAGCATTCTTAGCCCATGTCACTGATTTAAACAAAAATATATTAGATTTGAATGATATTTCTGCTATCTATAAATTTCCTGATGTATTTTCCGAAGAACTTCATGGCCTACCCCTAGAACGTGAAATTGAATTTTGTATTGACCTTGAACCTGATACAAAACCCATTTCCAAAACCCCATATCGAATGGCTCCTATTGAACTTCAAGAGTTAAAAACTCAACTACAGGAATTGTTAGACATTGGTTTCATTCGTCCTAGCACACTGGCTTGGGGTGCTCCTATTTTATTCGTAAAAAAAAGATGGGAGTATGCGACTTTTCATTGTCTATCGGGAGTTGAACCATGTCACCATCAAAAATAGGTATCCGTTACCTCGTATTGATGACCTGTTTGACCAGTTGCAAGGTGCTAAATTCTTCTCAAAGATCGATCTCTGTTCTGGATATCATCAGTTAAAGATGACAACCGATGACATTCCAAAGACTGCCTTTAAAACTCGATACGGGCATTATGAATTTCTAGTTATGTCTTTTGAATTGAACAATGCCCATGTTGCTTTCATGGACATGATGAACCGAATATTCAACGAATATTTAGATCATTTTGTAGTTGTCTTTATTGATGACATCCTAATATACTCCAAAGCCTCAAATATTTCTTCATCCAAAAGGAACTTAACATGCGCCAAAGACATTGGCTCGAGTTGTTGAAAAATTACGACCATACCATTTAATACCAACCTAGAAAAGTGAATGTGGTAGCTGATGCGTTAAGTAGAAGATCATATGCGGGTACAAGTGCGATATTGTCAACACAAAGGCCCATTTTGTATGACTTACAAAGGATGGGGATAGAGTTAAAGACTCCAGGGACCCACGTGAAGATGGCAAATATTCGAGTAGAACCAACTTTAATCGATAAAGTTAAAGCTGCTCAAGCAATAGACCCGGAGCTGATGAGTATGAAGAAGAAAGTACAAGAAGGTGCCATTTCAGAAGTAAGAATTGACAAAGAAGGAATACTTTGAGTCAACTCTAGACTTTGTGTTCCTAATGACTCTGATTTAAAGTATAAAATCATGATGGAAGCATACAACACACCATTTGCAATCCATCCTGGGAGTACCAAAATGTATCGTGATATTCGACATACATTTTGGTGGAGCAATATGAAGAGAGAGATCGCAGAGTTTATCTCAAGGTGTCTAACATGTCAATGTGTCAAGGTAGAGTATCGGTGCCAAAAGGTCCATTGCAACAACTTAAGATTCTAGAATAGAAGTGGGAGCACATCAACATGGATTTTGTTACGGGTCTTCCCAAGGTTTCTCAAGGCATAGATGCAATTTGGGTCATTATAGATAGATTAATTAAGTCTTCTCATTTCTTACTTATATGAGAAACTTATTCACTTGAACGTCTTGCTCGTACGTACATAAATGAGATTGTGAGATTCCATGGTATGCCAGTATCCATAGTTTTTTTTATCGAGACCCAAGATTCACTTCACGATTTTAGGTTAACTTGTAGAAAGCTATGGGAACTAATTTACGATTTAGTTCTGCATATCATCCCTAGACGGACGGGCAATTAGAAAGGACTATTCAAACTCTTGAAGATCTATTGAGACTATGCGTAAAATACTTTAAAGGAAGTTGGGACAAGTACTTGCCATTGGTGGAATTCATCTACAACAACAATTATCAAGCAAGTATAGGCATAGCTCCATTCGAGGCATTATATGGACGAAAGTGTCATTCTCCAATATGCTGGGATGAGGTGGGTGAAGTAACATTGTTGGGACCAGAATTGTTACGCATGACTACGAAAAAGATTTAAATGATCTGACAACATATACAAACCTCACAAGATCGACAAAAGAGTTATGCCGATCTTCATCAAAGGGACGTGGAGTTCAATGTCGGAGATCATGTATTGTTATGTTTTATTCCATGGAAAGGAGTTACGAGATTCAAAAAGAGAGGAAAGCTCAACCCTCGATTCATTGGTCCATTTAAAATCCTCGACCGAGTAAAAAATGTGGCCTATAGACTCGCCTTACCGTCAAGTATGTCTCATGTTCATAACGTTTTCACATATCTATGTTACGTAAATATGTGAAAGACCTAAACCATATTATTGATTTATAACCAGATGAAATAGCGGAAGATTTAACGTATATGGAGGTACCTGTCAAGATCTTGGATAAGGAATAGATTCTACGCTCAAAGGTTATCCACACCTCTTTGATATACCAGTTACGCACATCAATTTCGAGGACAAAATTTCATAAGGAGGGGAGGTTGTAAGACCCCAACTTTTTATTAATACATATTTAATTTTCTCTAAATATTATTTTGAATAATAAGGTGTTGATTTGATATAATGCTATAGTTATGAGTGATATGTGCAAATTTTACGAAGTAAGTTGTCATAAAATATTCATTTGGTCAGGGAATATTCTTTTTGTCAGAGAATATTCGTACGACGGCGCAATCGTTGGTGGACCCCATAACAGAATAACTGTAGGATATAGAAAAATAACCTTTTCATAAAATAACGGCAAGACTTTTACCGTTAAACTGTTGAAATACCCGGTGATAAAAGTACAGTAATACGCGTTGTTGCACAGTAGCACACGATATTACATAGTATCTCTGATTATTAATGCTTACGTAAGAAGTCACTCTATTTTATTCAATAATTGTCACATTAATTGCTGCATAGTATCTCATATTGATTCCATTATTGTCATAGTATCATTTGCATAATATTTTATATTATTAAGTCAATCATTGAGACGAAACAGTTATTCATATTATTATTTGCATTATCGACAATATCTAGAAAGTTCTGTAGAGTAAAGGGGTTAGACTATTTAATTGCGTGCCAATAAGGATAAATCCTTATCGAAAATCCCCCTCTTATAATCTGGTTGTCATTATTTTGAATTATAATATTAATGATGAATAATTATTGATAAAAATATTTCCATTGTATTGGGAATATTAATAGAAATCGACATTTATTTCGATAATAGTTGATTTTTGGATGTTAAATTGACCAAATGAGAAATTAATCAGATAAATGAGCAATTGTTATTGGTTCACATACAAGGAATTATTGGTTCACATGCAAAGAACTATTGGTTCACATACAAGTACTATTAGGGGAGGTTATGCAAGATTGATAATACTTGAAAGACTAAACTAAAAATGGAGGGAAAGATGAAGGTACTAAAGTATAATTAACCTTGTAATTTACCACCTTTTCCTAGCCTATAAATACTTCTCCATCCATTCATTATTTCCTACCATTTTTGTATAGCAAAGCTATAATCACAAGCTTTAGTGAGAGAAACTATAGAGATAGAAAGAAGAAGAGTATTCTGCTACTAAACTATTGAAGTATCCAATCTACTAAGGTAAGGGGTATTATTTCTTTCGTATTTGTAAAGGATGTTATTTTCTTTATACTCATAAGGGTTTGCATTCCATTCCTTATTAGTTTGTGGGAATAACATATCTACACGGATTACCGCATGCTTGGTGAATAACCCTTTGTATTCATTCTTTATTAATATGTGGGAATAACCTGTCTACGCGGATTACCGCATGCTTGGTGAATAATCCTTTGTATTCATTCTTTATTAAGTTGTGGAAGTAATCTGTCTACGCGGATTACCGCATGACGGGTGAAAATCCATTTGCAGTTTCTTATATTATTTCATTTCATATTCCTAAATCTAAACTTATTATTGATTCTATAATTCATGAAATGATTAAAAATTCCTTGAGGTCTGTGCTTCATCTAATATCATTTCACTGAAATATTGGTCTGAACACTTTTATTAAAATTTTAATCTTTTCATGTAGGGGTACTATTTATGGGTACTATTCAAATGTTCATGAGTACTATTCATAATGGAATTTAATTTTCTTTTCTGTCCAAATTATTTTGATACATGAATATCATTCTTGAATTTTACTCCACAATTGGTGATCATGTTGACAATTTGGACATTCTTGAACTCTGTATAAGTTGAATCATAAATCTATAAATATTTATCTTTGATCTCACTTGATTGATTCTTTATATTATTGTCATCATCCTCATGCTTATATTGCGGTGAAAGTCATCTTTGGCCCATAGTGCATAGATGGACTGTTGATTGGTATGATTATGAGCAGGAATTGTGTATTGGTATAATCATGACCTGTAATGTTATAGACAAAGGTGTGGTGAAAGTTCTCTTTGGCCCATAGTGCATAGATGAACAGTTGTTTAGCATGATTATGACCACTGGTGATACATACGAATATCCTTGGCCCATAGTGCATGGATAATTTGTTGATCTGAAATGATTATTGATTGGTATTACATGGATAAAATATTGATGATGGAATTTTTAAATCATAGAATATAGTAGACATCATGCTCTGCTTGACTCTTCAAATGGATTGTTATTTCTGCTGTAGTTGTTAATCTAAAACTTGTTGTCTATTGTATTCTATCATATTTTTTACTGTTGAGGACTAAGGATAATTTGTTCTTCACTATCTTAGTCATAATATTATTTACTAGGCTAGTTGAGCTCACCCTTTTTCTTTTGGTTCCATTGTTCTTCTCAGGAGGCGAGAATGTAGCTAGGACTAGTCGGGGAGTGAAGTAATGGTCCAAAATGTTTATTATAGTAGTCCTCACTATTTTATAAAATAATGTGATAATAATTATAATGATGACTTTATTTGAGTTTAGATATTGTCTACGAGACAATATTTGTATTGAAACTCTCAGCTTATATGTTGTCGTACTTTGCATGGTAGTTGTATAAATAAAGTTTGTATTTGGATTCTGTACCATGTATTTGGCGGCTCAAAATGGGTTGTGTGGACCTCTTTTGGGGGCGTCACAAAGGACAATTGTGAAATATATTTGAATACATAAAATCAAATTAGAGTATTAGACCTGGTTCATGATATTACATCTTTCTTTAAAAGAATTATCTATCATATATATTTACATAGCTGATAACAATATATTTATTACATAAAAGCCTAATATATGTTATTTTTCCTTATATATGTGGTGTTATGTTGTTACATATTTTAGTGTGGTTCCAAACTTTCAATCTTGACCCCTGATCTAGCAGGTAAATTAATAGCTTTTCAAAAAGTTATTAAGTAGGTAAAATATGTTAAATTAATTTAATTAGACCACTAACCAGTTGAGTTTGTATTCCATTTTTGTTTATTCTAAACAGTGAATTTGTATTTCATTTTATTGCAGGACCATTTTTCTCCTTTAGCTTTTTTTTTTTCATTTTTATTATTAAGACTTTTTTTTCGTCTTTATTGTTTGATTTTCCATTATTGTTTGATTTTTGCAATTGATTTGATTATGTGTATTTATATATAAGTGTATTTATATATAAGAATAGATAATTGAAGAATTGAAGAATAAAATAATAGATTTGATTTGATTTGATAATGTCATCATTTTCAATTGATTTGATTTGATGATGTCATCATTTATGTGTATTTATATATAAAATTTTTGCAATTGATTTGATTATGTGTATTTATATATAAGTGTATTTATATATAAGAATACATAATTGAAGAATAGAATAATAGATTTGATTTGCAATTGATTTGATTTGATGATTTTATCATTTATGTGTATTTTTATATAAGTATTGATGAGTCTCATTTGTTTAATTACAAATATTAATTATATATTTTTATTTCATATTTATTTTTAAAAATAATAATTTAGTTTGTAAGAGTGATATGATAATGTAATTATGATAGTAAGTTTGACTATAGTGTTATTTTTCAAATTTTTCACGAAAAAATGACACTACGCTGCATCTCATTTTGGCATGAAAAGGGTTCCCATATTGGTCAAATTCAACAAGCAACTTATTGAGAACATCACTCAAACAAGTATAATTTGTTGTGAATTGCATATTAAAATTTGATGTTAAAAGTAAATAAATATGCTTCTGTGTAAATTCCTTCAAAGAACATATGTATAAGGACTTAGATGGTAGATCAAAATTGTTAGGTTGATCTGTGCTTAATGCTTATCATTCTATAAAGGAATGTATAGAAGAAAGATCAAAGCTGTTAGGATGATCTATTTTGAAATGTAATAGATAGGCTTCAACAGAATTGTAGTCTATCAAGCCAGCCGAGAGATTGCAGAAGCCAAGACAGAATCGTGGAGTATCAAAAAAGTTGCTTCAGAATCCTAGTCTGTCTTGGAAGCCACAGAATCTTCTTTAGTCCGAGTGCCTGCCAAGCCAAGTCAAGAATCGCAGTCAGCTCTCGGAATCATGGAGTCTGCAAAACAAGCAAATAAAGATCGTAGTCTATCAGAGCTTAAGAGAAATCGTAGTGTTCTCTTCGATCAAGGATATATCAAGCACGAGCATGAAAAGACAAAACGATCGTGATACAAAGATAATAATCGTGGTGTCTCTCCAGTTAGCATCAGAAGCACCGAGCTTCTTCCATTTGCTGAAGGATGAAGTATAACAAATGAAAAATGGCTTATAGACGTTGAGATTTTGGGAATCCCAATGATCCAACACTCATCTTTAATATGTATCAAAAAAGCATATAGAAGAAGCTAAGGAAAGGAATGCATGCCTGCTAAAAATCATCTTTTCAGGTGTTAGGTGAGAAAGCAGTCTGCTATGTCAGTGGGCCAAACAGCAGAGCTACAGATTTCCAGGAAGTCAACATCAGTGCTCAGAAATGTCTGATGCATTAAATGCTACAACGGATGCCTTCAACAGACACATTTCAAAGGCTTCTTTATAAGCAAATTAGACATAGATGCAACAATAAGTAAGTTCAAAACAAAAGGTCAAGAACACTCAAAGTCCAAAACTCTAAGATCAAGAAAGAAAAGCTTGCTCTGCTACTCAGTTCTTTTGAACGTATGCTTAACTGCAACTGAGTAGCACAACTCAAGAACTCAACTCTCATCCAGTGTATTCCAAGTCTGCTGAACTTGAAGAGTTCTAAGTGAACTAAGAAGTTTCAAGACTACTAATCTTGAAGGAATCTAAGTGATTCAAAGATTGTAAAGATATCCTTAGTGAATTTCCTACTTGTGGAGTAGAAGAGTGGACTAGGAGCATTGAGTGCTCTGAACCATTTAAAATCACCGTGTCTTATATATACCTGCTATAATTTCAATATTTGTTATAACTGCTTATCACCTATAAACTTGGTTTATCTTAAAGGGGAACAAACAAATCTTATATTCCGCTGTGATTAATTTATTAACAAATCTGACAAGTATTTTGAAAAGGAAAAAGTTTTTAAAATATCTATTCAACCCCTCTTCAAGATAACTATTATGTCTATGGGAACTAACAATTGGTATCAAAGCAGGTTCTCTCAACCAGCCTACAAAGCTTTAGTAGATCCAATGGCACAACTGATATGCGAGTCCAAGACCGATGGAGGTAGCAAGCCACCAATGTACAACAAAGACAAATTTGCCAACTAAAAAGTTCGTATGCAAGCCTACATGGATTCAATAGATGAAGAGCTATTTGAAACTGTTATGAATGGGCCCTACGTACCACCAAAGCTTGCACCAACTCTAGATGATCCAAACAGAATTCAGATCAAGATCAAATCAGAATGGACTGACAACGAAAAGAGAGTTGTCCAACTAGACAAAAAGGCCAAGAATATTTTGTTCCAGTCTTTAAAAGATGATCTGTTCGGAAACGTGGTCAATAAGAAAACTTCCAAGGAAGTCTGGGAAGCATTGCTCATTATGCACGAAGGAGCAGAAGAAGTCAGAGAAAACAAGAAATCTCTTCTGACTCAACATTATGAGATGTTAGCCCATGTTCTAGGAGAAAACGTCACTTCTTCCTATGAGAGATTCAATGTTTTGCTCAAATCTCTTTGAGCTTTTGGAAAAATCTATCCAAACAAAATTTTTATCATAAAGTTCATGAGGTCTTTACCAAGCAAGTGGGATGCCAAAACCACTGTCATCAGATAATCAAAGAACCTCCATGAAATGACAGTTCAACAACTCTATGGCAACTTTCTTACCTACGAACTAGAGCTGACCCAACGAGCAAAGACTCTATCTGAAGGAGAAAGAAGGACAAAGAAGTTTCTCTAAAGGCAATAGAAACCAGCGCTAAAACTCATGCTGAAAATGAATCTAACTATGAGGAAGATGATGATGAGGACATTGCAATGCTGGTAAGAAGACTCAAAATATTCATGTGGAAAGGCAGAAGCAACATACCTAAGAGATTCAACAACAACAACAGCAAGGAGTAGATTAATGACTTATGCTACGCAACTACAAGAAGCCAGTCCATTTCATTGAAAACTGCAACATAACTTTTAGAGGAGAGCTGAAGAGGAAAACAAATCCAAAGAAGGAGTTTAAAGGCTACAAAAAGCTCCAGAAGAAAGACAAAGGTCTTGTGGCCGGAGGATCGTGGAGTGACTCAGACAACAACATAACTCTTGAGTCTGGAGATGATGAAGAGCCTCAAGTAGCAAATCTATGTCTAATGTTCAAAAATGTAAAGGACAAGAAAATCACTGACCATCATGAAGTAAGTATCGATGAGGTATTCGACTTTAATTCTCCTGATGTAGACATTGATGATTTAAGAACTACACTATATGGCATAACATCTGATCTACATCAATACATAAAGTGGTTCAGAGTTCTGTCTAAAGATTATTCTCTTTTTCAAAATGAGAAAGAGAACGTTCAAGTAGAACTGGAGATAAGTACCACTTCTCTCTCTAAATTTGAGGCTGAAAATAAACTCGTAAGACATACCAATGAACTTAACACACAAAGAGAGTCAAATCTAACATCTAAGATTAAGGAACTAGAAAAAACAATCTTAATGTGGAATAGATCCTCTTCATCCATGGACTCCTTGATCTCAAGTCAGAGAAGTGCATCTGACAGAATAGGTTTAGATTTTGGGGAATCTACCTCATAATCATATGTGGAAAAGCTAAAGAAAACTAACATTAGTAGTGCTTCAAATTTTAATAGAAGCATTAAATTTGTGAAATCCTGACAGAAGGAAGAACCAGTGCATCCCTGCTCTCCTGATCCAAGTCATGTTCCAAGACATAATGGATCCCATGCTGGCCCGGGGTTCTGAAAAGAGAAGAGTAACTTAGTCACTACTCTCCAACCTCGAAGGATCGCGGAGTTAAGTAAAACCAACTTCACGAACCAACCAAGAAGGAATAGTAAATTTGAGTTTCACTCATCAAAAATCATGAATCACAAGGATGCATGAAAAAATAAGAGTCATTGTAAGGGAAAGACTACCAAGAATCCACATAAGTCCAAATGGGCATGAATCACTCATCATGCTAGATGCTTTGTATGTGATAAATATGGTCATAAGGCTGCAGAATGTTACTATAATCCTTTGTATAATAAACCCAAAGTCAAGTAGATTTGGGTCCCCAAAGGTACTAACAAGGTAGGACCCATGCAAGTATGGGTACCAAAAAGAAAGTTTAACCTTACTGTAGGAACAGAGCTCCACGATCACAACTTGGTATCTGGACAGTAGATGCTTAAGGCACATGAACATGAGCAAAGCCCTCCTATCTAAATTCACAGAGAAGGAGGGTCCAACAGTCATCTTTGGAGACAACGGCTCTGGAAAGACAAGAGGATATGGTGTTAGGTAAAATCTAGTTACGCACAACACGCAAGTATATGTGGTCAACAAGTAATAAAGTGAAAGTAGAGTATCGTTCCCACGAAGAAATATTAATACAAATTACCAAATACTAACTCTTAACCAAACTAATTTTATTTAAACAATCAATTTAATATTATAAAATAATTTATTTAATTTAACTAATTCTAATTACCACTAATTAAAAATTAGATTATGGAGATTTAAGATCACAACTTCACTTATTGTTTTACTTAAATTAATACACTTCTTATTAATTAAGCTCACTATTCTGAATTGTTAATCAAGAACACATAAGTAAATATGACCATATCTCAATGCATCATACTCAAATCAACTTTAATCCACATATGATAGAATTAAGAAGAACACCCTAATTAACTAATTCACTATATCTCTATGTAAATTACAATTAAAGAGGATTTTAAGCACAAGTTCTTTATCAGATTACATGCGATGTATAGGTATATTTCTATCCTAGACATAAATTATGTATTCCAAAGCCATGTAGAAAACACAATCACATGCTATTATGATTAGATCTAAATCTATAATTCATCTCTCGAGTTCATATAGATTATCACGGTAATTGTTAGCTAGGCAATTAAGCAATAAACACAAACCATAATAGACAATCCAAGAATAATCACAATAATTAATAAAGAAGCATACTAAAAATAAACTATGCAATAAACTCCATTGTAATCTTAAATAAGAGATTTAGTTCATGATTAATGAATTAAAACTAAGAATCTACAATTGAATAAACATTAAATGACAAAAATAAGAGTAGAGTGAAGAATAAATCTGTTGTCAGCAAATCTGCATCTTCCTCAAGCTCCTACTCTTGATCTTCAATGGTCTCCAAGTTGCTTCAATCTCCAAAACTAATAAGAACTAGGGTTTTATCCTAATCTACTCTAATGGAATCCTCTCTCTAATCCTGGTGCTTCTCCTCATTTTATATGTCTCTTCATATGTCTTTTAGTCCTCCTTGATTAATCCGCTCGAACCAATCCTTCTTGAACTCAAATTCTGAATACTCCTTTTTCTTCCCGACACCCTCGCCCCGGCGGAGGTTTTTGTACTGGCTAGGCCCTCCCCGACGGGGGGTCATTCTGTTCTTGCCTAAGTACCCCCACCCCGGCGGGGGGTTTGCTTGTATAATGTCTGCCCCGACGGAGGTTTTGTCTCTGCAATTCTTATTTTGCCCTTTTGCATGCCATTTCTCGCCATAACGCCATCATTCTACCACCATGCCTCATATTACACTCCTAAACATAAAACAAACACAAAATAAGTAAAAACGAACTTAAATAGACAAGAACAACATAGTTTAAGTCCAAATCAAAAGCCGATTCGTAGGTATAAAACCCACTCATCATATGGCTTGGCTGGGAATGGTGCAATGTCCTTCAGCAAAGTAGTCTATGTGGAAGAGTAACCTAGTCACTACTCTCCAACATCGAAGGATCGTAGAGTCAAGTTAAACCAACTTCATGAACCAACCAGGAAGGAATAGTAGGGTTGAGTTTCACTCATCACAAATCATGAATCACAAGGATTCATGGAAAAAGAAGAATCAGTGTAAGGGAAAGACCACCAAGAATCCATAAAAGTCCAAATGGAGAAAGAATCCACACACAAACACAAGCATGCATCATGCTAGATGCTTTATATGTGATAAATATGGTCATAAGGCTGCAGAATGTTACTATAATACTTTGCATAATAAACCCAAAGTCAAGAAGATTTGGGTCCCCAAAGGTACTAACAAGGTAGGACCCATGCAAGTCTGGGTACTAAAAAGAAAGTTTAACCTTACTGCAGGAACAGAGCTCCATGATCACAACTTGGTATCTGGACAGTGGATGCTCAAGGCACATGAATAGGAACAAAGCCCTCCTATCTAACTTCACAAAGAAGGAGGGTCCAACAGTCATCTTTGGAGACAACGGCTTTGGAAAGACAAGAGGATATAGCTTGGCTGGGAATGGTGCAGTGTCTTTCAATAAAGTAGCCTATGTGGAAGGACTAAAGCACAATCTTCTGAGCATCAGCTAACTCTGTGATAAGGGTCATCAAGTCACCTTCCTCAATAATCAGTGTAAAGTCAGAGATCTGAAGACCTCTTCTATAAAGCTGACCGAAACAAGAGAAAGGAACATCTAAACTGTTAATCTTGCTTAACTGATTTCTGATGAAAGAATATGCTTTCTTGTTAAAGCCTATAAAGAAATAAGCTGGCCATGACATAAATGGTTGTCTCATCTCAACTTCAAGATTATGTCAAAACTGGCTTCCAAAGATCTAGTAGCAGGTTTACCTAAGCTCAGCTTCATCAATGAAATGTCATGCAACGCCTGTCAGCTTGGAAGGCAAACTAGGAGCTCACTCAAAGGCAAAGCAGTCAACTCAATTGATAAGCCCCTATAGTTACTTCACATGGATCTTTTTGGGCCAATTCCAATTGGTGTTCTTTTTAAATTCTAAATAGGAAATAAGCTCCCAACTCATCAAGATGTTCAAGATGGTGATGAACAAAAAAGGAGAGAACATCAAGGCTATAAGGAGTGGTCATGGAAGAGATTTCGACTTCTCTAAGATGGATCAGTTTTACACAGACATTGGCATTAGTCATAACTTCTTAGCTCCACGAACTCCATAGCAAAACAGAGTAGCTCAAAGGAAGAAAGAACGCTGATTGAAGTAGGAAGGGCTCTACTAGAAGCAACTCATCTGCCTGAATACTTCTGAGAAAAATCTATCAACACTGCGTGCTACACTCAGAACAGGTCTCTTGTTCACTCTACACTAAAGAAGGCTCCATACGAGTTGCGGAAAGGAAGAAAGCCAAATGTCAGTTATTTCCATGCGTTCGATTGTGCATGTTACATTCTCAACAATGAAAAATAATATCTGACTAAGTTCCAACCCAAGTCAGACGTAGGAATCTTTCTTAGATATAGAGTGTTCAACAAGAAGACATTAAGTGTTGAAGTCTCGATTCACATCATCTTTGATGAAACAGACTTAGACAAGTCTGTACCACAAGGCATTGCGATCGATGACCCAGACACTACGAATGAGGTGGTCGAGCCTAACACCACGATCGTAGCCCTAGAAGATGAAATCATTGAGTCTGAAGAAGAGATCATGAATAGAGCAACACCAGACGATGAACCTATGCAACAAGAGACAAAAGTTGATCTTGAATAATTCAGATAAGAAGGCACCAAAATAGATGTTCCAATAAGGAACATATGGGAAATAGATCACACTTAAGACCTGATCATTGGAGATCCAAATGCATGAGTTAAGACGAGATCTGCCACCCAGAATGAGTGTTTCTATTTGAGCTTTCTGTCCCAAATGGAACCCAAGAAGATAGAAGATGCTATGGAAGATTCGAGTTGGATATAAGCCATGTAAGAGGAGCTGAATCAGTTTGTAAAAAGCAAAGTCTGGATATTAGTTTCTAGACCAAGAAGTCACCCAATTATTGGCACCAAATGGGTCTTCAGAAATAAAATGGATGAAGATGGGGTGATCACAAGGAACAAGGTAAGACTAGTGGGCAAAGGTTATTTCCAAGAAGAAGGCATCGACTATGACGAGACCTTCGCACTTGTTGCCATACTAGAAGCTATCAGGATATTCTTTGCCTTTGCTACCCACATAAAGTTCAAAGTTTTCTAGATGGATGTCAAGAGTGCATTTCTAAATGGTGAACTTCAAGAAGAAGTATATGTGGAGCAACCCCCAGGTTTCATCAATACAACTGTCTCTAATTATGACTATAGATTAGAAAAAGCCTTATATGGACTTAAATAATCACTTAGAGCATGGTATGAAACACTAAGTAACTTTCTTATTAAAAAATGATTCACTAGAGGAAGAGTAGATGCCACTTTATTTCTTAGGAATCACAAAGATAAAGTTTTACTAGTTCAAATATATGTAGATGATATTATCTTCGGTTCTACTAATGAAAATTTGTGCAAGAGATTTGCCAAGCTTATGCAGAGCAAGTTTGAAATGAGCATGATGGGTGAGCTGACTTTCTTCCTTGGACTGCAAGTGAAGCAGACTGATGAAGGTATCATCATTAACCAAGACAAGTACATTAAAGAGTAACTTAATAAAGATGGCATGGAATCAGCCTCTCCCATGAAAACACCAATTGCTCTAGCAACTAAGATTGACAAAGATGAGAAAGGTAAATATATTACATTACTCAATACAGAGGTATGATAGGCTCTCTTCTGTATCTAACTGTCAGTAGACCAGACAAAATGTTTGCAATATGTATATGTGCTAAATTTTAAGCTAATCTTAAGGAATCATACTTAACTGATGTAAAGAGAATTTTTAGGTATCTCAAAGACACACCTCACTTGGGACTTTGGTATCCCAAGGAGTCCTCCTTTGAACTGACAGGATATTCAGATGTTGATTTTGCAGGCTACAAAATTGATAGAAAAAGTACCAGTGGCACTTGTCAACTGCTAGGAAACATACTTGTGTTCTGGTTTAGCAAGAAGCAAAATTCAGTATCAACCTCAACAGCAGAAGCTGAATACATTACTGCAGGCAGCTTCAGTACTCAAATCTTATGGATGAAGAACCAGCTAACAGACTATGGGTTTGATTTCAAGTCTTTACCTGTTCACTGTGATAACACAAGTGCCATAACAATAACACATAATCCTGTCATGCATTTAAGGACTAAGCATATAGAGATAAGATATCATTTTATTAGGAATCATATTCAAAATGGAACTATATCTTTGCAATACATTCCTACTGAAAATCAAATTTTTGATGTCTTTACAAAACCCTTAGATGAATCCGGATTTAATAAATTGATAAGTGAGTTAGGTATGCTAAATCTACAACCATAAATTCTGTGCTCTAGTAGGTGCTAACTATGCAGATAAAAAGGCTATGTTAAAATCGTAGAGATGACTAAGAGAAACCACAAACTTGGAGTAGTCTCAATATGGCAAAGAAGCCCACTATGATGACAACATTTCTATCAAGTCTAAGCAACCCTTTTGATAAGCGCCTTAGGGAGAAACCTGACCCTTAGTTTTAGACTAAGAGGTTGGCCCTTACTGAGCAACCTTAACCTAGAAGGGATGCTAATTCAGAGTGCTTCAGAAGAATCTAGAGAGACAACAATCGTAGAGCAACCTCAACAATCATAGTTGTTATGAAGGATACATTAGCTCAGGGGGAGCTAAGGGCAGATCAGTGCTTTTCACACTACTTAAAATCGTTCAGCCCTGCAGAACTCGACACGTGCCCCACTCTGCAGATCGTGAGGAGGGAAGTTACAAATACATTTTGAAAATGTCTTTTAACGGTTCACCTTTGAATTTTAAAAGTTCATTCCTCTTTTTTTCCCTCAAAAGAAACCCTAGGCTTCAGAACACACAACTAATTTTTGTTCATTTTAGGAAAATCATAGTAATCAATGGCTGCTTCAAATGTCTTATCTGGTGCAACTATGCTTCGATGAATTCAAGACAGCTGACCCACAGTTCTAAAAAGTTCTGACCCTTCTGAGGAAAGTTGGTCTCGAAGAAGCTCTGAGCACCAGCACAAGGAATTACTCGAAGCTGGTGAAAGAATTCTACTCCAATAGAGTCTTCAAAAATGACATCATCACTACAAAGGTCAAGGGGGTGCAGATTTGACTCAAAGCTGAAGATATAAACCTAGCCCTAGGTTTTAAATCAAAGAGCCTTTCATCTCTGAGTGTCATAGACTTTCATGAAGGTTTGAAAAAGATGCACCACAAAAAGTTTCAAGGCATCAAGAAGAAAGAGTTTCCCCAGAAGTATGAATTTTTGGCTGATATTGTTGGGAAATGCATATGCTGCAAAAGCTCTGGCGACAACTCTGTGAATGAGAACCCGTTGAAGCTTATGACAGCAATCTGCTTCAGAATTCAACTCAACTATAAGGCTTTGCTCATAGAATGAATTGGGAAGTGGATGCTCAGCTCAAAGAAGATGAAGAGCTCTGGCAAAATGCTATGTGGGAGATTAAGCAGCATAATTCTTCAAACTGCTATGGGAGACAAAATCGAAGACAAGGAAGGAGAATCAACCCCAACAGAAAGATGACCCAATAGCTGTTTCAAAATTGGAAAAGAAACTTTTCAGAAAACGTGAAGATGATGTTTGAGTTTAGTGGAAGGACTGATGAAGTGAAGAAATCGGTTCTGCCGGGAAATATGTCAGTTGTGAAGGAAGCTGAGGAAGAAGAAGTCAATCAAGAGGAACCCACATCTCTGGTCAGAAAGAGTAAGGGTAAGAGGAAATTAAATGAAATGTTCAAATAATAGAAGAGCCTCAAGGCTCAACCACTGATGAGCCCCAAGGAGGTTCGAACAAAGAGATTCAAGGTCTCTTTACACAAAGGGAACTCACCCTAGAAGTGATTGAATAACCAGAAGAAGTTCTGAAGGAGATGAAGAAGAAGAAGAAGCATCGTAAGGATAAGGCTGAAGGTTGTTCTGAGCCTTAGAAGAAGAAACACAGCCATCAATCAAAGAAGTCTTCATTCACCACAATCGTAGAGTTATTACCGATCGTGGAGTCTAGAATTACCATCATTCTAGAGAAGGATGCTGCAACAGTATCTCAGCTTGAACAAACTATTAGTGCTGAAGCTGAAGAGAATACTGAGGATGTGGCTATGCCCAAGAGAACAAAGAGAAAGCTTGTTAAGAAATATATTCTTGACAATGAAGAAGCCCCGAAGGAGGAAGAAAGAAGAATTGCTGCTGAGAAGACTGAACCAAGATCTGAGCCCCAAACAACAGATACTCAAAATGATTCCTTGGATAAGACCAGGATCATTGCTGATGTAATAGTCAACCTTAACAGTGCAGTAACCCCTACTACATCTGATCAGACTGAAGGATAGCTTCTTGAATCACCTGCATAAGGAAGTTCTCTAGGTGAGGGGGAGGTGTTAAAAGAACCTGAGCAAGAGAATGTTATATCAGATGGGGAGGTGCCAGAAGAAGTTCATAAAGCCCCCTCAGCCGCTCAAGCAATCGTAGTCTCTGAAGTTGTGGAAATGGATAGTGTTAAAGTTATGGAGGTGGAGTAGTTTGAAGAACAAAGAAAAATAAGGAGATGATTGATATGGTGGAAATTTCAAATGAAGGTGATGGAGATAGGAAAGAAGAAGAGGATGAAGAAGTTGATATTATTGCAGTAGGCTGGAATGGATATAGGAGAGCCAACTACAATCAGTTGTTCTCCTACTGACCAATGATGTCCTATCATAAAGCCCTGATTCTCAACTCCTGTGATCACATGTTCTGGACTTATAAAGATTATCCAGCGATTTCCGTACTAGCTCATGGATTCCCAAGCAGCCTCAATTTTGCTCAAAAGTTGATCACAAATCATTCTTCTTTAGAGACTAAGCATGAGGTACAATATATTCCCATCTCTTTTATAGTTAGCCACTGCCCTCCATCAAACTTTAATCAATTTTATGAACTGCCAAGATGGATGGAAGTGGTTCTTCACCCACTAAACCAATTTTCAGCTACAGAATCCCAACATTCTGTAACTGATGAACCAAATACAGCTAACTTCATGTTAGTACAATCTTCAACCACCTTTAACTCCACAAAAATATCACAATGTAACACCACGAACATCGCTCCTACTCAAATCGTGGAGTCACCTGCTCTACTAGCTTTAACAACCTCCTCTCCTACAACTCAATCCTCTATTCTTGCACCTCATTTAAACATTCCTTCTTCCTCAAACAACAATAATTTCGATCTTGCTCTCTCAAATCTTCAAGAATAAAATACAAGAGCCTCTCCTATAAACACTCAAAAAATTCTTGAGCTTCTCTCAGTTCTTCCCACAAAATCTGAGTTGTCTCATGCAACACAGAAAGTGACCACAAAAATTCAAGAAGATTTGGAAACTCTGTGACGCCCCCAAAATAGGTATATATCACCAATTTTGAGTCGCTAAATACATGGTACAGAATTCAAATACAACTTAATTATACAACTATCGTGTAAAGTATGACAAAACATAAGCTGAGAGTTTTAACACGAATATTGTCTTCTAGATAATATCCAAACTCAAATTCAATATTATTACATTTATTTTCACACTATTTCACAAAATAGTGAGGACTACTAATGCAAACATCTGGACCGTCACTCCGTTCCCCGACTAGTCCCAGCTATATTCTCATTTCCTGAAGAGAATAATGAAATCAAAGGGTGAGCTCAACTAGCCTAGTAAGAAATATTATGACTAAGATAATGCAGAATAATTTATCGTTAGCCTTCAACAGTTTTAAACTGATAAAATATAATAGACATCAAGTTTAACTGCAGTGGAACAAGCAATCCATTAGAAGAATCAAGTAGAGCATGATATCTACTATCTTCTATGATTTAAAAAGTTTATCATCAATTTTATTGCTGAGACTAAGCTTAATAAATAATCAACATTATTGAATCATCCCTACACTACGGACCAAGTATATTCAATAGTATCACGACCATGAATTATCCATGCACTACAGGCCAAGGATATTCGTGTTTTCATCAATGGTTATGATCATGCCAACAAATGTCCATCAATGCACTACGGGCCAATGAGGACTTTTACCACATCATTTGTAATATTACAGTTATGATTATACCGAATAATCCCTAGTCATAATCATATCAAGTCCATCTATGCACTACAGATCACAAATAACTTTTATCATAATATAAGCATGAGGATGATGACAATGATATAAGAATTCAATTAAAAGAAAGTAAAGGATAAATTTTTAAAGATTTATAATTTAATTTATACATAATTCAATAATTTCTAAATTGTCAACATGATACTGCTTTGTGGAGTAAAATTCAAGAATAATATTATATCAAAAATGATTTGGACCGAAAAGAAGTTAGTTTTTGTCATGAATAGTGCCCGGGTGAATAGTAACTAAGTGAATTGTACCCTGTGAATAGTATTTTGGGAATAGTAACCCTATGAATAGTACTCCGACATAAAAAAGTTAAAACTTATCAAGAATGCTCAGAATAATATTTCCATGAAAAGAGTAGGATGAAGCGCAAATATCAAGGATATTTTACTAATTTCATGGAGTATAGAAGTCAAAACTTTAACAAAATGAGTGTAGAATTCAAAATCTAAAATGAAATAATATTACTCACTTACTACAGAGTATGGAAGAAAATATTATTTCATATGAATATTGAACAAAAATAATATCCCTTACCTTGAAAAAAAATGTATTCCAACTGGTATAGCGGGGATATTCTTGAAGAAAACTTTCACTGTTTTCTACGCTCAAAGCTTCCTAAAACTTGAAAGAAATACACTCAATATTATAGAAGAAGAATTCTCTGATTTTGGTGTGATTTTCAATTCTAACTAAGCATCCTATTTATAGGAGAATGGAAGGGGCACTGTGTAAGAAAAATATCACAGACGCAACAATTATTTCATTCACGGATGTCTTATTTCAACAAAACAACAATATAATACACACACACACACATATATATGTATATATATATGTGTGTGTGTATATATATATATATATATATATAAACATGTTCTTTGAAAAACCTCCTACCCGTGATAAAATTTTCATCCTTCCACCAACATGTGGCCTCTACTTGACCCACTTGTGGCCCCCACCATTATCATATATATATATATATATATATATATATATATATATATATATATATATATATATACACTGAATAATTTTCTACCGATTATTTTGACAAAATGGGTAAATGAGAGTCCAAATAATAAGAAAATTTACATCAAATACTTCATAAAAATCCCGTCAATATTTTCAACAATATTTATTCATCATTATTATTATTCGCAATATTTAACAATCAGATCATTCCCAGAAAAGAGGGGATTTCCAATAAGGATTTCTCCCTATTGACGCGCAATTAGGTGATCAAACCTCTCCTCGACAGAACTTTTTAGACATCATCAATATTGTAAATAATAATATGAATAACTATTTTGTCTCAATTATTGATTTAATAATATAGAAAATATCGACAATAATTGAATCAAATAACGTGAGATACTATGCAACAATTACTGTTGTAATAATTGAACAAAACTGAATGACTTCTCACGTAAGCATCAATAATCAATACCGTGTGCTACTATGCAACCACGCGTATTACTGTACTTTTAACACCGGGTATTTCAACAGTTAACGGTAAAACTTTCATCGTTATTTTTATAAAATTTTATTTTTGTCGTTTTCTTATTTCGACAATAATTCCGTTGTGGGGTCCACCAATAATTGTGCCGTCGTACGAATATTTCCTATTAAAATGAATATTCCCCGACCAATCGAATATAATATAACAACTTGCGTACTTTGCAAAATTTATAAATATTACCCACAACTATAACATTATATCAAATTCACTCCTTAATATTCAAAAATGATATTTATAGAAAATTCATCATTATTCATAAAAGTTGGGGTCTTACAAACTCACTCTCAGCACATTCATCAACGGTTAAACCACTTGATCTATGCTGCCAACACTCTTTCTAGCAACCAGAGCTCTGAGGTCACAAAAAGCTACGGGAGATCATTAAGGAAATGATCTAAAGCATAAATGAAAGGGATCAAATTCACTTCTAATCTACCCGGAAGCATAAGGAAGCAGATATCCTTCTTCAGCAGACTCAGGAGGTTCAAAACATGCTTGTTGGGAGATTGCATATTTAAAATTTGATGTTGAAAGTAAATATTCATGATTATATGTAAAGTCCTTAAAATAATACATGTAAAAGGACTTAGTGATAGATCAAACTTGTTAGGTTGATTTGGTCTTTAATGTTTATCATTCTGTAAATGAATGTATAGAAGAAAAGATCAAAGTTGTTAGGTTGATCTATGTCTTGAAATGTAATAGATAGGATTTAAATGAATCGTACCTATCAAGCTGATCAAAAGATTGCAGAAGCCAAGGCCTAAGTCGTAGAGCATCAAGGATCGTAGTGTTTCTGCTTTGAAGGGCCTCTCCGAAGTCGTAGAGTGGTCCAAACGCATGCCGAGCCAACTCAAAAATCGTAGTGCGCTCTCGAAAGTGTAGAGTTTGCAAGTCAAGCAAGTGAAGATCATAATGTACCAGTACTTAAGAGAAATTGTAGTGTTCTCATCTATCAGCACCAGATCAAGTACCAAGGTTGCCAGACACCACGATCATGATTGTAGTGTATCATCTGTCTGCAACAGAAGCATCAAGCCTTGTCCATTTATTCAATAGTAAAAGTCAACAAATGAGGAATGGATAATAGACGTTGAGAGTGTGACAACCCAAAAATTTAGATAATTATTTAAATCTTAAATGATGAATTAAAAGTTGAATAATAAACATAGACAGAAAATAAGTGAATGGATTTGAGATTTTCGGGAAGGAATTTTGTGAATTTAAAAATTCTTGAGGTGAATTATTCAGGATTAAGTATATAAATGTATATGAATATTATGTGTTTGTTTTTATTTGTTTATTATATAAACAAATAAAAGAAACTAGTGTAATCTAATTATATATTAGGAATTAAGAATTTAATAACTTAAATGTTATGGTATGGGAGAATTTTAGTATTTAAAATATATACTAATTTTAAGAGATTTATTTTATACATCTCAGTTAATTAATTTTATAACCTAATTATAGCAAGTCTAATTGGGTTAAGGAAATAAATGTGCATGAGTAAGGATTTATGTTATAATTGTGGAAATGAAAACCGTAATTAAATAATTAGGGAATGGTAATATTAAGAGTGTTGGAATTGTGATATTTTGTTAGGTATTTTTTATTACTCTTAATCAAACCTTGAATTTATAGTTCTAAACTCAAAAACCATGTATATACATGTTAATGAGTGTTTCATGTTTAGATATACCCATGTTGGGTGTTGTTTTAGTTGGAAATCAAAAGTAAAGAAAAGTGATTTTCTAGTTGATAAACCTTAAATTTCTATGTACTTTGGATTTTCACAGTTTTTGATCTACACCTTCTTTTTGCAATCCATCAAAGAGAGGTGCTAGATATGTAAGTTAGCTACTAAACCCAAGTGGTAGCACTTAAAAATGTTGAGTACACAGTCCGTAGTGACTGATTTAGCAAAAATAGTTTTGTGTCTTTTAAGGAAAAATAGACTGTTTTGGATAGTCAAGAGTAGGGGCAGTTTAGTTATTTTTTTGGACATTCAAAAATTCTGGAAAACTTTTAGAGGATAATATGATAAGTTTTCTAACATCTCCAAGTGGAATCACTGAAAAAGGAGTTGTAGATTTCTGTATGAAATATTTTTAACAAATTACGAAAACTTTATTTTTCCAATTTAGCTACTGCCCAAATTTTTAAAAGGGCATTTTCGGCCACTTAATTTGTGAGAAAAATTCTGGCCTTTTGGGAAATGAAAATATATGGTATTAAGTACCTCATGTCCAAAAATGAGCTCATTCCGACTTAAAATGACCAAGTTATGACCATTTCAATTTTTGTGATTTTCCAACGAAAATCGCTACAACCATAGTTCTATAACTCCGATGGCCACGGAATTTAAACTGGAGGCTCACATTAAGATATAAAAGATTATATCAGGAGATGAGAATTTTTGGAGTTAAGCACGGGGTAGCTAATTTCTTAAGGAGTTAACTAGAAATTGATTTTTGAAAAATACCAAAGGAAGTTGGAAAATTATGAAAAAATAATTTTTGTGTATGAAATATATGTATATGTGTTTGGCCAAAGGATAGAAAAATAATAAGTTGATTTGGTATTTTCGTGAAAAAAAATAGTGAATTCAGGTTGCTGAAATTGATTTCAGACTGCTAGTCTGATTTTGGTCTGCTAAAATAGTGATTGCTGGATACTGAAATGAAATCTGACTTACTGAAATGGTATTTCGGTTTACTAAGATTTTATCTAATTTACTAAGATAACATATAAAAGGGAAAACTTATAAGTATAAGTTATAAGTTATGACATGATAAAAAGATTATCAAAGTATAATGATAATACTAAGGCTGTAATCTAATGTCTAATACTTAACTAGGTTAGACAATTTAATATAAGATGATGAGTTAACATGTATGTTATGCTAATTGAAAGATTGATATGATTATTTATAGGTCTTTCATAAGAGATTACATTCGATTGCCTAGCGGTAATCAGCGATTCAGGCAAGTTTTCCTAACTCAAACTTGAGATGTATGTTCAAAGCATGTTCGTGAATAATTGTTGTTGATTATTCACGTCTATATTGATTATTGATTCGCACGTTGTGCATATTGTAAATGTTCGTCAGGTATGAAAGGCTGATCACCTTCATTACCATTTAGTTCAGTTAATCTGTTCATGTTTATGCTTGACCATTCATTTTTATTGACTTGGTCGTTCAGCTAAGAAAATTTATTCATGCTCTTTCACAATGTTTATATTGTTGAAAGTTAGCTAGCTTATTATTCAATTCTTTCAATCATGATATATCCTCAAATAAATTTAAACTTGTTGGGCAAATTTATTGCTCACCCTTGCTATATCATGATAAAAATTTTCAGATTAAGATGAAAGCTCGAGTAAAGGTAGAAGCAAAGGCAAAGTTCAAGATTAAGCTATTATGCAGTTAGATTTATTAAATTTTCTAACGAAAATAGCATTGTAAACCTTTTTAGATATTGAAGGTATGTATTTAGTTAAGGTTGTAGACCTTGGAAATGATGTATAAAGTTTATTGTATAAACAATTTATATTTATATCTTCTGCATTAGTTATAGAAATAGCATACCAGATCCGTGATGATTTGGGACCCGGATTTGGGGATGCTACAGAGTATCAAAAATCCCAATGACACAACAGTCATCCTTAGTATGTAGCAAAGAAGAGTATTAAAGAAGCTAAGGAAAGTACTACGGGTCAGCAAAAAACACCTTTTTAGGTGTTAGATGAGATAGCAGTCTGTTGTGTCATGTGGGCCAGTCTGCTAATCAGAAGTTGTGCAGAAAGTCTCCATCTAAGCTCAGAAATGTCAAATACATTTAATGCTTCAACGAATGTCTTCAACGAATACATTTCAAAGGCATCATATATACAAAACATCAGCAGATGAAAGAATCAAGCAAGTACTGAAAAAAAACACTGAAGAACACTCAATGCTCAACTTTACAATCTGAAAAAGAAAGCTTTCTCAGCTACTCAGTTCTTTTGAACTCAAGCTTAACAGCAACTGAGTAGCACCATACAAGAACTCAACTACCATCAAGTGTAGGAAGAAGTTCCAAGTAAGAAGGACTTGAAGAGTTCTAATTGAACTGAGAAGCACTAAGTCTGCTGGACTTGAAGAGTTCAATAGTGAACTAAAAAGTTCCAAGACTGTTGGTCTTGAAGGAATCTGTGAGATTCAGAAGTTTTAAAGATATCCTTAGTGGATTTCCTACTCAAGGAGTAGAAGAGTGGACTAGGAGCTTTGAATGCTTTGAACCACTTAAAATCTCCGTGTCCCCTATATTCTTGTCATAACTGCTTTACTCATATTATGTCATTATATCTTGAAGGGAAAACAAACAAATCTTAATTCTGCTGTGTTTAAATCATTATCAAAAATAATAAGCATTTTATTTAAAAGAAGTTTAAAAATATCTATTCAACACTCTTCTAGATAACTATTGTGCCTTTAGGAACTAACAAAACTTATTATGGAAAATCTTTCTAGCCTACAATCCTCTATGACTGAATTCCAAGCATATTCTTTGAATCAGATGAAACAAATGGACGATGTCTTGGCCATTCTGGAAAAACATAAATCAAAAACTAATTCTCTGGTTCAAGAAAATTGTGAAGACATTGCTCAGTCAAGGAGTCAACTCCACGAACTTGTTTAAGGCATGAATCGTTTGTCAGAAGACATTCGAACCTTGAATGTTGACATAAAGGGGGAGATTAAAGAAGAAGGAGAGAAAGGCAGAGGCAAAGGAAAATAAATTGCTCAATCCTCAAGGAGTGCTCCCTCAAGACAACCTCGCTATTAGACTCCACGAACTGAACAGTAACAACACCAACCAATTCTCATGGTGCAACCGTTAAGTAGTCAAGGGCCATCTCTTAGCTCACATGGAGTAACCACTACTTGATTTAACATGCCGATTGGAGATCCTGCCTTTATGAATAGACATGATCATGGAGAAAGGCTAAGTCAAAGTGAGCTAGACGATATTGCATGGAGAGATGAAGCCGGCAGGAGAAGGAGAGCTGCAGAGCATGACAATCCTCCATGGAGCAAAAAGTAGAGGAGATAAAGATAAGTTGAAATTGATTTCTTATTGATGTAACTATGCTAAAATGTAATATTTGTTTCACAACATCAATAAATTCATGCTTATTCTCTAGAGATTTCAGCTGCTCACTAAAACACCAAGTCATATTTACTTTCTAGCATCCTGCATTTAGAAATTGATGTTATGATGCAAATCTCTTTGGTTATGTCAACATCAAATAGAGGGAGATTGTTGGGAATTACATATTAAAATTTGATGTTGAAAGTAAATAAATATGTTTTATGTGTAAAGTCCTTCAAAGAACATATGCACAAGGACTTAGATGGTAGATCAAAATTGTTAGGTTGATCTGTGCTTAATGTTTATCATTCTGTAAATTAATGTATAGAAGAAAGATCAAAGCTGTTAGGATGATTTATTTTGAAATGAAATAGATAGGCTTAATAGAATCGTAGTCTGTCAAGCCAGCCGAGAGATTGCAGAAGCCAAAGCAGAATCGTGGAGTATCAAAAAAGTTACTTCAAAATCGTAGTCTGTCTTGGAAGCTACACTCAGAATCGTGAAGATAGTCCGAGCGCCTACCTCCAAGTCAAGAATCGCAGTCAGCTCTAGAAATCGTGGAGTCTGGAAAACAAGCAAGTAAAGATCGTAGTCTATCAGAGCTTAAGAGAAATCGTAGTGCTCTCTTCGATCAAGGCTAAATCAAGCACGAACATGACAAGACACAACGATCGTGATACAAAGATAATAATCATGGTGTCTCTCTAGTGTCAGTGGACCTGACGGCAGAATAACAGATTTCTAGGAAGTCAACATCAGTGCTCAGAAATGTGTGATACATTAAATGCTATAACGGATGCCTTCAACGGACACATTTCAAAGGCTCCTTTATAAACAAATTAGACATAGATGCAACAATAAGCATGTACAAAACAAAATCTCAAAAACACTCAATGTCCAAAACTCTACGATCAAGAAAGAAAAGCTTACTCTGCTACTTAGTTCTTTCGAACGTATGCTTAACTACAACTGAGTAGCACAACTCAAGAACTCAACTCTCATCAACTGTATTCCAAGTCTGCTGGACTTGAAGAGTTCTAAGTGAACAAAGAAGTTCCAAGACTACTGGTCTTGAAAAAATCTAAGTGATTCAAAGATTATAAAGATATCCTTAGTGGATTTCCTACTCGTGGAGTAGAAGAGTTGTAAGACCTCGAATTTTATGAAATAAAAATATTCAATTTTTCTTATAATTACAATACAGTAAATGGTTAAATTGATAAAAAGTTAAAGTTAAGGGTGATATATAATTTTTTTTCAAAAATACGCAAGTGGTTATAAAATATTCATTGTTGTCGGGGAATATTCGTTTGGTCGTGGAATATTCTTTCTATTGTGGAATATTCGTATGACGGCGCAGCTATTTGTGGGCCCCATAACAGAATAACTGTCGGATGAAGAAAAAGACAAATTAAAGTTTTTATAAATAACGACGTAGTGGTTACCGTTAACACTGTTGGAATACCGGTGGGTAAAGTAAAGTAATACGCGTTGTTGCACAGTAGCACACGGTATTGCACAATATTTTTGAATTATTGACTCTTACGTAAGAAGGCACTACTCAATAATTGTTATAGTAATTACTGTTCAATATTTTATTGATTCAATAGTTGTCGCGTTGATATTTTATATTATTATTGCTCAATAATTGTCACTGCACAATATTTCCCATTATCAGATCAATAATTCATATTATTTGAATAATATTATTAGATAACATTATTGGCAATGTCTAGAAAGTTCTGTCAATGAGAGGTTTGGTCACCTAATTGCGCGCCAGTAAGGAGAAATTCTTATTGGAAAGCCCCCTCTATCTTGGGAACTGTCTGGTTGTCATTATTGTGATTCTGTAATATTATTTGTGAATAATTAATTATTGATTTATATGATGAGGAAAATATTAATTTTATGTGGATATAGATGGAAAAAATTTTAATGTGACAATTGTTAAAAATTGATATTTTATCTTTTCTGATAAAATAATATTTTATTATATTATAATAATGGTGATATTTTTACAATGAATGTGGGATATATGAGTATATGAGGAGAAAGAGTATTTTTGTTGTATTAAATGATTAACACATGTTTTGTGTGTCGGTGGACCCCATTTCTTGACTGAAATTTGATTATAGCCTATAAAATCGCCCGTTTATGGATTTCGGTCAATTTCTGTTTGGAATTTGGAAAAACTTTCTTCTGTAAAGTTGTAGAGAATTAAATTTCCTATAAAAAGTCGCAAGATTCGAATTTTCTAACAAAAGGGCTATTTATTATGAATTATTGAAGTTCCGAAGCTCCGAAATAGTTAATTTTTGAAGTTTTAATTATGTTAAATAAGAAAAACATTTTTTAAAAGTTTTGTGAGGTGGGCTACTTGTGTTGAATGCTGAATTCAGTTGATAAAAAGTGTGCGTAAGAATTTAATAAATATATATTAATATTTTATTAAATTTTCTGCTTTGGTGTTCTAAGCATTTTCCTATAAATAGGGTGCTTAGGTTAGAATTGAAAATCATACCAGAAACTAAAGTTTTCTCTCTATTTCTCTCTCTATATTATCGAGTGTATTCTTGTGAGTATTTTGATATCTTGAGTGTTGTTATACGGTGCAAGTTCGTTCAGTGTTATTCCAGTCAGAAGTACTGCTCTTTTGAGGTAAGGGATAGTAATGGATTGTAAGGGATTGTAAGGGAGATTATTTTCTTCATAAATGATATTATTTCTTCAATATCATTATGCCGAAATATTGGTTTGAGTTTTTATCAAATTTGGAACTTTTTCATGTCGTGGTTACTATTCATGAGTTACTATTCACAAATTACTATTCACAATTACTATTCATGAGTTACTATTCACGATTTACTATTCACGAGTTAATATTCACGACGGGTTACTATTAATGAGTTATTATTCATGAGTTACTATTCACGGGTACTATTCACTACAAAATTGGTTTCTTTTTCTAACCAAATTATAGTTGATTTATGAATATTACTCTGAAGATTAAAACTATGTATTGATTATATTGATTTTATTATCATATATAACATTATTTATAACCCTGATGTTGAAATTCTCTTTCACTGGAGTGTAAAGATGGGTAGATTATTGGTATGATCATGACTAGGGTTCTCTTTGGCCAGTAGTGAAAAGTTGAATTGTGAATGGTATGATCATGACCATTGAATTTATAATTGAATATCTTTAGCTTAAGTGCAAAGGTGAATTGATCAACATGGTTATAATTATTGTTTATATAAATTCTGAAATGATTATGTATTTCTTTGAGATATGAATATCTCTGGCATGTAGTGCAAAGATGACCTGTTGTTGAATATCTTTGGTCTGTAGTGCAAAGATGAACTGTTAATGAATATCTTTGGCCCTTAGTGCAAAGATGAATTTATTAGTATGATTATGGACATGAACTGTGATTTGGTATAACCATGATCTTTGATGTTTCAGGTGATGAAAACTATCTTTGTCCTGGATGAGAAAAGGAATTTAGAATTACAATTACGATTATGAGTTATACATGTGATTCAGGAATTGTTGATTGATGTCACAGGGATAAAACATTGTTGGTGGACTTTTAACATGGAGAAGATAATAGACTTTATAGTCTATTTGACTCTTCTAATGGATTGCTCATTCCGCTGCAACTATGGTTGAAAAGTTTTATTATCTACCATATGTTCTAAATCTCTGATTTATTACTGATGAAGTCTATTGATAATGTAATTATCTTTAGTCATGATATTCTTTACTGAGCTAGTTGTGCTCACCCTTTTGCTTCACAATTCCTTTAAGGTAATAAAAGTGTAGCTGGGTCGAGCGGGGGAATAACAAGGGAATAGAACGATGGTCTATAGATGTTGAGGGTGAGGTGAATTTAACTTGGAAGGGTGTTTTTCCACTATCATACAAGATGTCTAATGAGATACAACCTCATGTCATCATAAGACAGGGTTGTGCTCATCCACTTACTGAGTATATTTACAAGCACTACCTATATAATCTTGGTGTTTATTTGGAGTTTAATTCCCAATTAGAGATAGTGGAGATAAAGATATGTCAAGAGAAGACTCACCATTGGGAAGAATATGATAGTAATCTTCTCGTATTTCTTTGGGGTCTATTGGGTCAACCAAGGATAATTCTGTGGCCATATGATATCTACCATAACCTAGAAGCATGGCCTCCCATATACGAAGGTTTCCTTGAGCACTTTCCAAATATTCTAATTTCTAAAACAGTTTTCGACTATACCTTTATGTAAGGTGTCATTATGAGGTTCTATCCACGGTTGGGACATGAGTCACAGTTGATATATATTTGTATCCAAACTCACAGCATATGTGTTGTTATATTTTGCAAGACAATTGTTGTAATAAAGTTGTAGTTGTTTTCTGTACCATGTATTTGGCGACTCAGAATGGGTTGGATGGAATGGACCTATTTTGGGTTCGTTACAAGAGTGGACTAGGAGCCTTGATATGCTCTAAACCACTTAAAATCACTGTCTTATATATAACTGCTATAACTATTGTGCCTCTGGGAACTAACAATTGGTGTCAAAGTAGGTTCTATCAAATAGCCTACAAAGATTAAGTAGATCCAATGGCACATCTGATAAGTGAATCAAAGACTGGAGGAGGCAGCAAGCCACCTATGTGTAACAAAGATAAGTACGCCAACTGGAAAGTTCGTATGCAAGCCTACATGGATTCAATAGATGAAGATCTATTTGAAATTATTCAAAATGGGCCCTACATTCCTACTAAGCTTGCTCCTACTGTAGACGACCCAAACAGAATTCAAATCAAGGTCAAAGAAGAATGGACTGACAACTGTCCAACTCGACAAAAAGGCTAAGAACATTTTATTCCAATCTTTAGAAGATGACCTGTTTGAGAATGTGGTCAATAGCAAAACAACAAAGGAAGTATTGGAAGCATTGCTCATCATGCATTAAGGAATAGAAGAAGTCAGAGAAAACAAGCAATCTCTCCTGACTTAGCAATATGAAATGTTTGCACACGTTCAAGGAGAAAATGTCACTTCCACCTACAAAAGATTCAATGTACGGCTCAACTCTCTCCCAGCCTATGGAAAGATCTATCCAAATAAAGATCTAATCATAAAGTTCATGAGAGCTTTACCTAGAAAGTGTGATGCCAAAACCACTACCATCGGAGAGTCAAAGAATTTCCATGAAATGGCTGTTCAATAGTTATATGGCAACCTTCTCACATATGAACTGGAGCTGACTCAACGAGCAGAAACTCTATCTGAAGGAAGAAAGAAAGACAATGGAGTTGCTCTCAAAGCAATATATAACATCTCCAAAGCCAACATTGAAAATAACTCTAACTATGATGAACATGATGACGAGGACTTTGCAATGCTGGTAAGAAGACTTAGAAGGTTCATGCATTAAGGCAGAATCAGCAAACCTAAGAAAATCAACAACTACAATAGTCAGGAGCAAAAAAACGACTTATTCTACAATTGCAAAAAGCCTGGCCATTTCATTGCAAACTGTAACAAGCCTCTCAGAGAAGAACTCAAGAAAAGATCAAATTCAAAGAAAGAATTCAAAGGCAACAAGAGGCTCCAGAAGAAAGATAAAGGTCTTGTGGCCAGAGGATCGTGGAGTGACTCAGACAACAAATCAACTCCCGAATATGGAGATGATGAAGATCCTCAAGTGGCAAATCTTTGTCTGATGGCCAAACATAAAAAGGATAAGAAGAAATCTAACATACTTAAAGTAAGTATAGATGAGGTATTTGACTTTAACTCTCCTGATGTAGACATTGATGACTTAAGAACTGCTCTATATGGCATAACATCAGATCTGCACCAATACAAGAAATGGTTCAGAGTTCTGTCCAAAGATTATTCTCTTCTTCAAAAAGAGAAAGAAAAAGTTCAGGAAGAACTGGAAATAGCTCTTCTAAGTACTAACTCTCTCTATAAATTTGAAGCTGAGAATAAGTTCTTAAAATAAACCAATGAACTTAATGCACAAAGAGAGTCAAGTCTGATCTCTAAAATTAAGGAACTAGAAAGGACAATCTCTACATGGAATAAATCCTCTTCTTCCATGGACTCCCTGATCTCCAGTCAGAGAAGTGCTTCTGACAGAACATGTTTAGGTTTTGGGGAACCCACCTCAGAACCATATGTGGAAAAGATAAAGGAAACTAGTTCTAGTAATGTTTCAAATTTTAGTAGAAGCATTACATTTGTGAAATCCTTACAGAAGGAAGAACTAGTCCAACCCTCCTTTTCAGATCCACCCTATGCTCAAAGGAATAAAGGATCTCATGCTGGCCTAGGTTTCAGAAAAGAGAAGAGTAACTCAGTCTCTACTCTCTAACCTCGAAAGATCGTAGAGTCGAGTAAAATCGACTCCACGAACCAACTAGAAAGGAACGGAAGAGTTAAGCCCCACTCTTCACAAGTCATGAAACACAAGTACATATGGAAAAAGGAGAATAATTATAAAGGAATAAAAACCCACATAAGTCCAAATGGAGGAAGAATCCGCACACACACACAAGCATGCATTATATTAGATGTTTTGTATGTAATAAGACTGGTCATAAGGCTGCAATATGCTACCATAATCCTATGCATGTGAAACCCAGAATTAAGCAAATATGGGTTCCCAAGGGTACTAAAAAAGTAGGACCCATACACGTATGGGTACTAAAATGAGAGTTTTACCTTACCACAAGAACTAAGCTCCACGATCACAACCTGTTATCTGGACAGTGGATGATCAAGGCACATGATATTACAAGAGAAGGAAGGTCTGTCAGTCATATTTGGAGACAATAGCTCTGGCAAGACAAGAGGATATGACTCAGCTGGGAATGGAGTAATATCTTTCAGTAAAGTAGCCTATGTGGAAGGTTTATGACACAATCTTCTGAGCATAAGCTAACTCTGTGACAAGGGTCATCAAGTCACTTTTCTCAATAATCAATGTCAAGTCAGAGACCTGAAGACATCCTCTATAAAGCTAACTGGAACAAGAGAAGGCAATGTATATACTGTCAATCTTGATCAACTAAGCTCGAACGAGACGATATGCTTTCTGCCTAAAGCATCTGAAGAAATGAGTTGGTTATGGCATATGTGACGCCCCCAAAATAGGTATACAACACCCATTCTGAGTCACCAAATACATGGTACAGAAAGCAAACTACAACTTCAATAATACAATTATCGTGCAAAATACGACAACACATACTGTGAGTTTAAATACAAATATTGTCTACTAGACAATATCCACACCCAAATAAGTCCTCATTACAATTATTCATACACTATTTTACAAAAATAGTGAGGACTGCTAAAACATCTTTCTAAAACCATCACTCCATACCCCGACTCGATCCTGCTATGTTCTCACCTCCTGAGAAGAAAAATAGAACAAAAAGGAAAAGGGTGAGCTCAACTAGCCCAGTAAAGAATATTATGACTAAGATAATATATAACAAATTATCGTTAGTCCTCAACAGGGAAAAATCTGATAGAATATAATAGACAACAAGTTTTAAATCAACAAATACAGCGAAAACAATAATCCATTAGAAGAGTCACGTAGAGAATGAATTCTACTATCTTCTAAGATTTAAGAGTTCATCATCAATATTTATCCCTATAACATCAATCAATATACATCTTTTAATCAAATAATCATCTTTGCACTACAGGCCAAAGATATTCATTTATTTCACCGGTTGGTCATGTTCATCTCAACACCTGTTCATCTTTGCACTACGGGCCAAAGATATTCATTAGTTAATCATTCATATTTGCACTACAGGCCAAAGATATTCAGAAATATCATCATTTAGGACTGAGGATGGTGAAAAATATTTTAAAGAAAACGAATCCAGTGAGGCAGAAGAACAAATATTAGGGATTCGTATAACAATTTATCCAAGATCAATAATACTTCATAAAAACCAATTGTGAAACAAAATTCAAAATAAAGATCAAAACATAGATACCATCAAAGATAGTAACCATAATAGACATCCTGGTCAAAAAGAAAAAAAATTCATTTTTCGGTGAATAGTGTCGTATTCGTGAATAGTGCCATATATGGGAATAGTAACACCGACACAAAATATTTCAAATTTGATTAAAAAGTTCCCCAATATTTCTGCATAATGATATTGAAGAAGATAATATCATTTAAGAAGAAAATAACATCTCTTACCTCAAAATAATGGTACTTCTAATCAGAATATCGGATAGAAAGCCGAAGGAAACTTGTACCGAACAACAACTCTCAAAGTATCAAAATACTCACAAAATTACGCTCGAGAATCTAGAGAGAAAGAAAACTTGTTTCTGGTGTGATTTTCAATTCTAACCTAAGCGTCTATTTATAGGAAAATGCTAGAATGCCATAGGAGACTAAAATAATAAATTAATATTATTTATTCTCATTTTTTCTACGCATGCTTTGAAAGCCATCAGCCCCTCATTTCTGAAATTTCAGCAGCCCACATGTTATTAACACCAACCAAAAGTGGGTCCCACCCATAAATTTAATAAAAATTATTTTATTTTCCGAAACTTCAACAATTCATAGAAAATATCCCGTTTATCAGAAAAATACGAATTTTATGTCCATTTCATATGAAATCAAATTCTCTACAACTTTGTAGCTTTGAGTTTTTCCAAATTCCAAACAGAAAATATCCGAAATCCATAAACAAGTGATTTTTAATACTTTCCTTTCGACAAAATACTGATAAAACACCTCAGCATTAATTCCTTCAATTATATCCACATAAAATAAATATATCCATCAATTATATCAAATAAATATTTCCTTATCATATAAATCAATAATTAATTATTCACAAATAATATTACATAATCACACTTATGACAACCAGGCAGTTCTCAGGAAAGAGGGGGCTTTCCAATAATGATTTCTCCTTACTAGCGCGCAATTAGGTGACCAAACCTCTCCTTGATAGAACTTTCTAGGCATTGCCAATAATGTTATCTGATAATATTATTCAAATAATATGAATTATTGATCTGATAATGGGAAATACTGTGCAGTGACAATTATTGAAACAACAAGAATATAAACTATCAACGCAGCAATTATTGAATCAATAAAATAAAATATTGAACAGTAACTACTGTAACAATTATTGAGTAGTGCCTTCTTACTTACGAATCAATAATTCAACAATACTGTGCAATACCGTGTACTACTGTGCAACCACGCATATTACTGTATTTTTAACTTCCAGGTAACCCAACAGTGTTAACGGTAATAATTACGTCGTTATTCATAAAAACTCATACTTTGTCGTTTTCTTCATCTGACAGTTATTCCGTTATGGGGCCCACAATTCACTGTGCCATCGTACGGATATTCCCGACAAAAAAGAATATTCCACGACCAAATAAATATTTCCCGATAGAAATGAATATTTTATAACCACTTGCTTATTTTGCAAAATTTACACATTTTACCCATAACCAAAGCATTATATCAAATTAACACCTTATTAATTTAGAATAATGAATAGAGAAAAATCAATTTTATTTATAATAAGTTGGGGTCTTACAACATAGAAGATTGTCTCATCTCAACTTCAAAAGCATGTCTAAACTGACCTACAAGGATCTAGCAACAGTCTTACTCAAGTTCAACTTCGTCAAAGAAAGGCCATGCAAGGCCTGTCAACTTGGAAAACAGACTAAAAGCTCATTTAAGAGCAAAACTGTCAACTCAATTGAAAAACTTCTGTAGCTGCTTCACATGGATCTATTTGGGCGAATTCCAACAATGAGCCTTGGAGGGAAGAGATATTAACTGGTCGTAGTGGATGACTACACTAGATTAACATGGGTGTTCTTTCTAAACTCAAAAGATGAAACTAGCTCCAAATTAATCAAAATATTCAGACTAGTGATGAACGAGAAAGGGGAGAAAATCAAGGCTATAAGGAGTGATCATGGCAGAGAATTTGAGTTCTCTGAGATGGATAAATTATGCACAGACAATGGCATAAATCACAACTTTTCAGCTCTACGAACCCCTCAACAAAATGGAGCAGCCGAGAGAAAGAACAGAACGTTGATAGAGGCTAGAAGAACTCTACTAGCAGCAGCCCATCTGCCTGAATACTTCTGGGTAGAAGCTGTCAACACTGTATGCTACACTCAGAACAGATCGCTTACACACTCTACGATTAAGAAGACTCCCTACGAACTGTGAAAAGGAAGAAAGCCAAATGTCAGCTACTTCCATGTATTCGGCTGTGCATGCTACATTCTCAACAATGGGAAACAGTATCTGACAAAGTTCCAACCCAAGTCAGACGAAGGAATCTTTCTATTATATGCCACAGACAGTAAGGCTTATAGAGTGTTCAACAAAAAGAAACTTGGGCAAAACAGTGCCTCAAGACACTATAAACGACAATTCAGATGAAGTTGTTGAGCTCAACACCACGATCGTAGTTCCAAAAAATGAACTCGTCGAGCAAGAAGAGGAGATCGTAGAGAGAACTACGCAAGACAATGAACCTCCACATCAAGAAGCTGAAATTAATCTTGAAGGTCGCAGACAAGAAGGCATCAGGACAGATGTTCTAATAGAAAATATATGGGCAAAAGATTACACTCAAGACTTAATCATTGGAGACCCAAATGCAAGAGCCAAAATAAGAGCCGCCACCCAAAATGAGTGTTTCTGTAAGACCTCATCTTATTATAAATAAAATTAAATTTCTTATATTCATTATCTTGAAATAATAAGGAATTAATTTGATATAATTCTTTGGTTATGGGTGAAATGTGTAAATTTTATAAAATAAGCAAGTGATTATAAAATATTCATTGCTGTCGGGGGATATTCGTTTGGTCGTGGAATATTCTTGTTGTCGGGGAATATTCGTATGACGGCGCAACCATTTGTGGGCCCTATAACGGAATAACTGTCGGATGAAGAAAACGACAAGTTTGAGTTTTTATAAATAACGGCGTAGTTGTTACCGTTAACACTGTTGGAATACCCGGTGGTTAAAATACAGTAATACGTGTGGTTGCACAGTAGCACACGGTATTATATAGTATTTTTGAATTATTGATTCTTACATAAGAAGGCATTACTCAATAATTATTACAATAATTACTGTTCAATATTTTATTTTATTGATTCAATAATTGTTGCGTTGATATATTATTTTTGTTGCTTCAATAATTGTCACGGCACAATATTTTCCATTATCATATCAATAATTCATATTATTTGAATAATATTATTAGATAGAATTATTGAAATGTCTAGAAAGTTCTGTCAAGAAGAGGTTTGGTCACCTAATTGCGCGCCAGTAAGGAGAAATCCTTATCGGAAAGCCCCCTCTTTCCTGAGAACAGCCTGGTTGTCATTATTATGATTCTGTAATATTATTTATGAAGAATTAATTATTGATTTATATGATAAGAAAATATTTATTTTATGTGGATATAAATGAAGGATAGGAAACTATTTATTTTATGTGATTATAAATGAAGGAAATAATGCTGAGGTGTTTTATCAGTATTTTGTCGGAATGGAGGTATTAAAAAGCGTCCGTATATCGATTTCGGGCATTTTTCGTTTGAAATTTGGAAAAACTTAAAGCTACAAAGTTGTAGAGAATTTAATTTCTTATGGAATGGACATAAAATTCGTATTTTTCAGATAAAAGGGCTATATATTATGAATTATTAAAGTTCTGATTATTGTTTAAATAATAAAACATTTTAGAAATTTCTAGAATTGTTGGCCCCACTTTGGTTGGTGAGAAATGTGCTGAATTTTATTTCAAAAGTGGTGGGTGGGAATAGTAGCAGGTAAAGCCATCAGGTAGCCGGTAAAGTCTGCTTCGGCGTTCTAATATTTTCCTATAAATAGGGTGCTTAGTTAGAATTGAAAAATACACCAAAAACATAAGCTTTCTTTCTCTCTCTCTCTATATATATATATATTATCGAACGTATTTTGTGAGTATTTAGATACTTTGAGAGTTGCTATTCAGTACAAGTTTCTTTCAACACTATATCCAAAATTTTAGCCGAGAGTACTATTCTTTTGAGGTAACGGATGTTATTTTCTTCGTAAATGATATTATTTTCTTCAATATCATTATGCTGAAATATTGATACGAGTTTGATTGTGGAATTTCTACCTTTTTTGTGTCAGGGTTACTATTCACGTATACTGCACTATTCATAAATACGACACTATTCACTAAAAAATAAAATTTTCTCTTCTTTGTCCCAGATGTCTATTATGGTTATTAGCTTTGATTGTATCCATGTTTTTTATCTTTATTCTTGAATTTCACTCCATTATGGTTTATTACGGAGTATTTTTAAAAACTTGAGTTATCTAAAATACGAATCTCTAAACTTTATCCTTTTATCTCACTGGATTCGTTCTCTAAAATGTTTTTCATCATCCCCAGTCCTTGATGGTGATACTTGATGAATATATTTGGCCTGTAGTGCAAAGATGAATGATTACCCGATGAATATCTTTGGCCCGTAGTGCAAAGATGAACAGATGTTGAGATGAACATGACCAACTGGTGATACAAATGAATATCTTTGGCCCGTAGTGCAAAGATGAATATTTGATGCAAGAATGTTATAGTTGTTTTCTGTACCATATTTTTAGCGACTCAGAATGGTTGGTGTATACCTATTTTGGGGGCGTCACAGTTGGTATCAGAGCTTAGGGATATGGTCTCTGGTGGAGATCGGGGAATAGAACTAGGAGGGGAGAGACGAGTAAATCCTTTGCTAGTGTGTCTTACCTAAGCTTATTTGTTCGTCGGTCATAATATAGGGATATTATGTGATATGTTAATTTGTGTAATTAACACTTATTTTATGGCAGTTTTTAAGAATGGCATCTGAGAATGTTAACAATGTAGTGTATGAGACTGTGGAACAACCTTCAATCACCAACCTAAGAGAACGTGCAGCATGATGACAATATTCCTCTTGTAAACAACACTATGGAGAAAACGATGAATGATGGAATGTTTAGAAGCTTTTTGCAGTTCATGCAAAATCAGACGAGGGAGACTCGTGTACAAAATACGGGTGGAAATGATAGCAACGCGCGGTTTGTCACGGCCAAGAAGTTCAAGGAGTTGGGACCACCAAATTTTTGGGGAAAGCCAGATCCGATTAAGGCGGAAACATGGGTCAAGCAAATTACCAAGATATTCGATGTCTTGGGATGCACAGAAGAACAAAAGGTTCCATTCACCACCTTTATGTTCCGTGGTGAGACAGATTACTGGTGGGAATCTATGAAGCATACCCAGCCAGCCGCACTCAACATGTCTTGGGAAAGATTTTAGAAACTGTTCAATGAGAAGTAATTTCCTGAAAGTATTCACCATATGAAGGAGGTAGGTTTTATTAGATTGGAATCGAACAACATGACGGTGTCCCAGTACAAGGCGAAGTTCACAGAGTTATCCAGGTTTGCACCTCATTTGGTAGAGAATGAGGAATGTATGACGCAGATGTTTCTGAGAGGTCTAAAACCTGAGATTCATCAATACCTTATCTCACACAAATTTTCTATGTATTCAGATGTTGTCAACAGGGCTCAATTATTAGAGCGATATAGTGAGTATGTTCAACCAAGGGACCACAACCAGGGTCATACCGGTGACAGCAGTCATCGGAGCGATGATAATCAACGAGGAGTGAAAAATACGGACAAAGCGGTAACCACTTGGGTGGTCATCGTGGCCATGATAATAAGAGAGGTGAGTCTAGTGGAAATTTCAAAAAGAGGAGATTCAACAATGACGGGAAGACATCAGCACCAGCACCAGCACCAATAACAAATTCTAGGGGAGGAGAACGACCGCCAGTTAGATGCTATAAATGCAGAGAAGAGGGACACGTAAGTTCAAACTGTTCACAACCTTCCAAGGTGTGTTTCAATTGTGGAAAAGATGGTCATATAGCCCAATTTTATCGGAGAGCGAAATCAAGTCCAACTGGGACGGCGGCACCAAAGGCAAATATGGACAAAACAAAGTCGGTGGTTCAAGGGAGGGCGTTTGTCGTGACTGGCCAAAATGCTGAGAAACCCGAACGAGGTGATCATGGTTAAGCTAATCTTAAATTCTTGTGAAGTTTATACCTTACTAGATACCGGTTCTACCCATTCTTTTATCTCTCCTGCTTGTGCTCAACGTTTAAACTTGACTCCGAAGAAATTAGATTTTGACTTATCTGTGGGGACTTCGTTAGGAGAAATCTTTATCACATCCACTATTTATAAATCTTGCTTAATCCAAGTTGGCACAATCATATTACCTATTGATCTTATCTCTTTAAAGATACTTGCTTTTGATGTGATTTTAGGAATTGATTGGTTAACCACTCATCATGCCAAAATTGATTGTTTTCGTAAGGTTGTTAGTTTTCATATTCCTAACCAACCTATTATGCGAATTCAAGCAACCAAACCACTAAAGTCAATCACTGTTATATCAAGCCATAAAGCCATTCATTTATTAAAAAATGGATGTCAAGCTTTCTTAACCCATGTTATGGACTTAAACAAAAACACATCAGATTTGAATAATATTTTTGTTGTTAGTGAATTTTCTGAACGTATTTCCTAAATAATTTCCTGGCCTACCCCAAAGCGTGATATTAAATTTTTAATTGACTTTGAACCTCGGTACAAAACCCATTTCTAAAATCTCATATCGAATGGCTCCTATTGAACTTCAAGAGTTAAAAATCCAAGTACAAGAGTTGGTACCTGAGCCTCTATTTGGTGACTTCCTTTGTGGAATGCACCAAAGCCA
The DNA here is from genome assembly GCA_020205505.1 of Panax japonicus. Lineage (NCBI taxonomy): Eukaryota > Viridiplantae > Streptophyta > Magnoliopsida > Apiales > Araliaceae > Panax > Panax japonicus. The sequence goes on along the minus strand of CM035103.1, from coordinate 23,539,329 downwards.
GACTCTCTGTAGGGGACTCTACATTTGTGTGGTGGAAAAACGATAGGTGCCATTGTGACGTGATATCCAAGATTGGGATATGAATCACAGTTGAGAGCAACCGAAGTCGGTGACCAAAGTACTTCGCTTTTTGGGCTTAGCTGGTTATTATCGGAGATTCGTGGAAGGATTTTCTTGAATCTCTACTCCGTTAACTCAGCTGACTCGGAAAGATAAAAAATTCGTATGGAGCGAGAAATGCGAGAAGAGTTTCCAAGAGCTCAAGAGGAGACTCATTTCGGCACCTATTATGACAATACCATCTAGTTCGGATAGATTTGTTATGTACAGCGATGCTTCAGTCAAAGAGTTAGGATGTGTTCTCATGCAACATGGGAAAGTCATAGCCTATGCCTCGCGACAACTCAAAGAATATGAGAGGAATTATCCTACTCATAATCTGGAGTTGGTAGCAGTCGTTTTTGTGTTGATAATCTAGACACTACCTGTATGGGGAGAAAGTGGAGATTTATACGGATCATAAAAGCCTCAAATATTTCTTCACCCAAAAGGAACTCAACATGCGGCAACGACGTTGGCTCGAGCTGTTGAAGGATTACGACCATAGCATTCAATATTATTCTGGAAAAGCAAACGTTGTAACTGACGCATTGAGTAGAAGATCATATGCGGGTACTAGTGTAATGTTGTTAACACAAAGGCCCATTTTGTACGACTTGCAAAGGATGGATATAGAGTTAAAGGCTCCAAGTACCCACATGATGATGGCAAATATACGAGTAGAATCGACTTTAATTAATAAAGTTAAAGCTGCTCAAACTACAGACATGGAGCTGATGCGTATGAAGAAGAAAGTGTAAGAAGGTGTTATTTCAGAAGCAAGAATCGATGAAGAAGGAATACTTCGAGTCAACTCCAGAATTTGTTTTCCTAACGATTCTGACTTGAAGCATAGAATCATGATGGAGGCACACAAAACACCATTTGCAATCCATCCTGGGAGTACCAAAATGTATCATGATCTTCGACAAATATTTTTATGGAGCAATATGAAGAGAGAGATCGCGGAGTTTATCTTGATGTGTTTAACTTGTCAATGTGTAAAGGCGGAACATCAAGTGCCAAGGGGTCCATTACAACCACTTGAGATTCCAAGATGGAAGTGGGAACACATTACTATGGATTTCGTTACGGGTCTTCCTAAGGTTTCTCAAGGCATATATGCAATTTGGGTTATTGTTGATAGATTAACCAAGTCTGCTCATTTCTTGCCTATACGAGAGACTTATTCCCTAGAACGTCTTGCTTGTATGTACGTGAATGAGATTGTGAGATTGTATGACATACAAGTATCCATAGTTTCAGATTGTGACCCAAGATTCACTTCACGATTTTGGGTTAGCGTGCAAAAAGCTATGGGCACGGATTTATGATTCAGTTCAGCATACCATCCTCAAATGAATGGGTAATCGTAAAGGACTATTTAAACCCTTGAAGATCTACTAAAACTCTGTGTCCTAGATTTCAAAGGAAGTTGGGAATAAGTACTTGCCACTATTGGAATTCTCCTACAACAACAGTTATCAAGCAAGTATAGGCATGGCTCCATTCGAGGCGTTGTATGGACGAAAGTGTTGTTCTCCAGTATGTTGGGACGAGGTGGAAGAAGCAACCTTGTTGGGACCAGAATTAGTACGAATGACTATAAAAAATATTCAAATGATCCGGCAATGTATAAAGACCTCACAAGATCGACAAAAGAGTTATGCTGATCTTCATCGAAAGGACGTGGAGTTTAATATTAGAGATCATGTACTGTTATGTATTACTCCATGGAAAGGAGTTACAATATTTGGGAAGAGAGGAAAGCTCAATCCACGATTTGTTGGTCCATTTGAGATTCTTGACCGAATAGGAAATGTGGCCTATAAACTTTCATTACCTCCAAGCATGTCTCGTGCTCATAATGTTTTTCATATATCTATGCTTCGTAAATATGTGAAAGACCCAAACCACATTATTGCGTTAGAACCAGACGAGATAGCCAAAGATTTAACGTACAAGGAGGTACCTGTCAAGATATTGGATAGGAAAGAGCATGTCCTACGAACAAAAGTTATACCACAAGTCAAGGTTTTGTGGAGGAACCATGCTATTGAAGAAATGACCTGGGAGTTGGAATCAGAAATGAAAGCGAGGTACCCTCACCTTTTCGAAACACCAGGTACGTACGCCAATTTCGAGGATAAAATTTCATAAGGAGGGGAGGTTGTAAGATCCCAGCTTATTATAAATAAAATTAAATTTCCTATATTTATTATCTTGAAATAATAAGGAATTAATTTGATATAATGCTTTGGTTATGGGTGAAATATGTAAATTTTTCAAAATAAGCAAGTGGTTATAAAATATTCATTGTTGTCGGGGAATATTCGTTTGGTCGTAGAATATTCTCGTTGTCGGGGAATATTCGTACGATGTCGCAACCATTTGTGAGCCCCATAAAAGAATAACTATCGAATGAAGAAAATGACAAGTTTGAGTTTTTATAAATAACTGCGTAGTTGTTACCGTTAACACTGTTGGAATACCCGGTGGTTAAAATACAGTAATACGCGTGGTTACATAGTAGCACACGGTATTACACGGTATTTTTGAATTATTGATTCTTACGTAAGAAGGCACTACTCAATAATTGTTACAATAATTACTGTTCAATATTTTATTTTATTGATTCAATATTTGCTGCGTTGATATTTTATTTTATTGTTGCTTCAATAATTGTCACGACACAGTATTTTCCATTATCATATCAATAATTCATATTATTTGAATAATATTATTAGATAGCATTATTGGCAATGTCTAGAAAGTTCTGTCAAGGAGAGGTTTGGTCACCTAATTGCGCGCCAGTAAGTAGAAATCCTTTTTGAAAAGCCCCCTCTTTCCTGGGAACGGCTTGGTTGTCATAATTGTGATTCTGTAATATTATTTGTGAATAATTAATTATTAATTAATATGATAAGGAAATATTTATTTTATGTGGATATAAATGAAGGATAGAAAAATATTTATTTTATGTGATTATAAATGAAGAAATTAATGCTAATGTGTTTTATCAGTATTTTATCATAATGGAGGTATTTAAAATCGTCCGTATGTCGATTTCGGGAATTTTTCGTTTGAAATTGGAAAAACTTAATGCTACAAAGTTGTAGAGAATTTAATTTCTTATGGAATGGACATTCAATTAGTATTTTTCTGATAAAGGCTATTTATTATGAATTATTGAAGTTCTGATTATTGTTTAAATAATAAAACATTTTGGAAATTTCTAGAATTGGTGGGCCCCACTTTGGTTGGTGAGAAATGTGCTGAAATTTTATTTCAAAAGTGGTGGGTGGGAATAGTAGCAGGTCAAGTCTGCTTCGGCGTTCTAACATTTTTCTATAAATAGGATGCTTAGTTAGAATTGAAAATCAGACCAGAAACATAAGCTTTCTCTATATATATATATATATTATCGAGCGTATTTTGTGAGTATTTAGATACTTTGAGAGTTGCTATTTAGTACAAGTTTCTTTCAACACTATATCAAAAATTTAATCCGGGAGTACTATTCTTTTGAGGTAAGGGATGTTATTTTCTTTGTAAATGATATTATTTTCTTCAATATCATTATGCTGAAATATTGATATGAGTTTGATTGTGGAATTTCTACCTTTTTATGTCGGGGTTACTATTCACGTATACGACACTATTCACACATACGTCATTATTCACTAAAAAAATGAAATTTTCTCTTCTTTATCCCAGATGTCTATTATGGTTACTATCTTTGATTGTATCCATGTTTTTTATCTTTATTCTTGAATTTCACTCCATTGTGGTTTATTACGGAGTATTTTTAAAAACTTGAGTTATCTAAAGTACGAATCTCTAAACTTTATCCTTTTATCTCACTGGATTCGTTCTCTAAAATGTTTTTCATCATCCTCGGTCCTTAATAGTGATCCTTGATGAATATCTTTGGCATGTAGTGCAAAGATGAATGATTACTTGATGAATATCTTTGGCCCGTAGTGCAAAGATGAACAGGTGTTGAGATGAACATGACCAACTGGTGATACAAATGAATATATTTAGCCCATAGTGCAAAGATGAATATTTGATGCAAGATGTATATTGATTGATGTTACAGGGATAAAATATTGATGATGGATTTTTAAATTCATAGATGATAGTAGATTTCATTCTCTACTTAACTCTTCTAATAAATTAGTTGTTTCCGCTGCAGTTGTTGATCTAAAACTTGTTGTCTATTATATTCTATTAGATTTTTTCCTGTTGAAGACTATGGATAATTTGTTGTATATTATCTTAGTCATAATATTATTTAATGGGATAGTTGAGCTCACCCTTTTCCTTTTTGTTCCATTTTTCTTTTTAGGAAGCGAGAACATAGCAGGAACTAGTCGGGGTATAGAGTGATGGTCCTAGACAGTTTTTTTAGCAGTCCTCACTATTTTTATAAAATAGTGCATCAATAATTATAATGAGGACTTTATTTGGGTGTGAATATTGTCTAGAAGACAATATTGTATTTAAACTCAGATTATGTGTTGTCATATTTTGCACGACAATTGTATTAATAAAGTTGTAGTTATTTTTTGTACCATATTTTTGGCGACTCAGAATGGGTGATGTATACCTATTTCGGGGGCATCACAATTTCTATTTGAGCTTTCTATCACAAATGGAACCCAAGAAGAAAGAAGATGCTATAGAAGACTCCAGCTGGATAGAAGCCATGCAGGAAGAACTAAATCAGTTTGAAAGAAGAAAAGTATGGAGATTAGTTCCAAGACCAAAGAGTCATCCTATCATTGGCACCAAGTGGGTCTTCAAGAACAAGATGGATGAAGATGGAGTAATAACAAGGAATAAGGCAAGACTAGTGGCCAAAGGTTACTTTTAAGAAGAAGGCATTGACTACGACAAGACCTTTGCACCTGTTGCCAGAATAGAAGCCATCATAATATTTCTTGCCTTTGCTGCTCACATGAAATTCAAAGTCTTTCAGATGGATGTCAAAAGTGCATTCCTGAATGGTGAACTTCAAGAAGAAGTATATGTGGAACAACCTCCAGGTTTCATCAATCCAACTATCTCTAATTATGTCTATAGATTAGACAAAGTTTTATATGGTCTTAAGCAAGCACCTAGAGCATGGTATGAAGCATTAACTAATTTTCTTATTGAAAATGGGTTCACTAGAGGTAGAGTAGATACCACATTATTTCTTAGAAAGCATTAAGACAAAGTCTTATTAGTTCAAATATATATTGATGACATTATCTTTGACTCTACTGATGAAAAATTGTGTAAGAGATTTGCCAAGCTTATGCAGAGCAAGTTCGAAATGAGCATAATTGGTGAGCTGAATTTGTTTCTTGGATTGCAAGTAAAGAAGACTGATGAAGGAATCTTCATAAACCAAGCAAAGTACATTAAAGACTTACTTAAAAAGTATGGCATGGAATCAGCCTCTCCCATGAAAACCCCAATTGCTCTAACAACCAAGCTTGACAAAGATGAAAAAGGTAAAAGTATTGATATAACTCAATACAGAGGTATGATTGGCTCTTTTCTATATCTAACTGCCAGTAGACCAGACATAATGTTTGCAACATGCATATGTGCTAGATTTTAAGCTAATCCTAAGGAATCACACTTAACTATTGTAAAAAAGATTTTTAGGTACCTCAAAGGCACACCTCACTTGGGGCTTTGGTATCCCAAGGAGTCCTCTTTTGAACTGACAGGATATATAGATGCTGATTTTGCAGGCTGCAAAATAGACAGAAAAAGTGCTAGTGACACCTGTCAGCTGTTGGGAAACAGACTTGTGTCCTGGTTTAGCAAGAAGCAAAACTCAGTATTTACATCAATAGCAGAAGCTGAATATATTGTTGCTGGCAGCTGTTGTGCTCAAATCTTATGGATGAAAAATCAACTAGCAGATTATGGGTTTGATTTCAAATCTATACCTGTTCATTGTGATAACACAAGTGCCATAGAAATAACAAATAATCTTGTCATGCATTCTAGGATTAAGCATATAGAAATAAGATATCATTTTATTAGGGATCATGTTCAAAATGGAACCATGTTTTTACAATACATCCTTACTGAAAATCAACTTGTTGATGTCTTTACAAAGCCTCTAAATGAATCCAGATTAAATAAATTAATAAGTGAGCTAGGCATGCTAAATCTACAACCATAAAATCTATGCTCTAGTTTGTGCTAACCATGCAGATATAAAGGCTATGCTCAAAATCCTAGACATGACCAAAGAAAGTCCACGATCGTAGAGTTGCAATGACATAAAAGACCACGATCGTAAAGCTTCCTCAACATGACAAAGAAGCATCCTGTGATGACAAAAATTCCAACAAATCTAAACAATCTCTCCGTCAAGCACCTCAGGGAAAAACCTAATCCTTAGTTCATTCTAAGAGGTTGGCCCTTCCTGGGCTACCTTAACTAGGAAGAAATGCTAAGTCAAATGTTCATCACAAGGAACAGAGCAGATAATGTTCGTAGAGCAGATTCAGCAGTGGACTCAACGATCACAATGACAACCTCAACGACCTTAGTGCTACCTCGACGATTGTAGTCCTCCCAAAGACTACACTAGCTCAAGAGGAGCTAAGGGAAAATCAGTATTTTCCACACAAGTTAAAATCGTGGAGCCAAGCAGAACTTGACACATGCCCCACTAAGTAGATCGAGAGGAGGGAAGTTACAAGTACAATTTGAAAATATCTTTTTGAAATGAGAAGTTCAAAAATCTTATTCCTCTCTCTCTACTAGCAGAAACCCTAACTATCAGAAACACTCAACCAACCTCAGTGCAAGAAAATCAATGGCTGCTTCAAATGTTATCATTGGTTACCAACTCTATTTTGACGAGTTCAAGAAAGCTGACCCTAAATTTTACAAAGTTTTATCTTTAGTAAAGAAAGCTGGTCTTGAAGAGGCTCTGGGCACCAGCACATAGATCTACCCAAAGCTAGTAAAGGAGTTCTACAACAATAGAGTTTTTGAGAACGACATCATCACCACAAGGGTCAAGGGAGTACAAATTAAACTCAAGGCTGGAGACATGAACCTAGCCCTAGGTTTTAAATCAAAGGGACTTCTATCGATAGAGGTCATCAACTTCCATGAAGGACTGAAGAAGATGCATCACAAAAAGAATCAGTCTGTCAAGGGATACAAGAAGAAGGAGTTTCCCCAAAAGTATGAGTTTTTGGTTGACATTGTTGGGAAATGCATATGCTGCAAGGGCTCTTGGCATGACTCTGTGAACGAAATACAAGTTAAACTCATGACAACAATCTATTTTAGGATTCAACTCAACTATGGGGCCCTACTCATCGATTGGATTGGAAAATGGATACTCAGTTTGAAGAAATCAAAGAGCTCTGGCAAGATGTTGTACGAGCGCTTTATAAGCATCATCCTACAATCTGGGCTGGGTGAAAAAATTGGGGATAATGAAGGAGAATCCATCAATCCCAACAGGAGGATGACTCAACAGCTATTTGAAAACTGGAAAAGAAATCCAGCTAAAAATGTTAGGATGATATATGAGTCCGGAGTACCAGGAAACATGTCTGTTGTAAAAGAAAACTGAAGAAGAAGAAGAAATCAACAAGGAAGAACCCATTGCTTTAATTAAAAAAAGCAAGGGTAAGAGAAAAATGAAGGCTTCAATGGAAGGTGAGCCTCAAGGCTCAACTACTGAGGCACCTAAAGAGAGTTCAGGTACTAAAACTCTGAAGAAACTGAAAATTCAAAAACAGCAGTCTGAGGAAGAAGAAGACAGAGCTACCATCTCTCAGTTGCTCAATAAAGGAAAGCGGAGTCACAAGTCAAAGAATCCCTCTTTCCCTTCGATCGTAGAGTCCCTACCGATCGTAGAATCTAGACTTGACACCACTCCGGAAGAAGATACTGAACCAGCTTCTCAGTCAGATCAACCTTTCAGAGTTGGAGCTAGAAAAAGTACTGAGGTTGTAGCTCAGCCTAAAAGGTCAAAGAGAAAATTGGTCAAGAAGTACATCATTGTCAATGAAAAGGTGTTAAAAGAGCAAGACAAAAGGATAAGTACTGATAAAGGACTACCCAAAGCTAATAAGGAGAATACAACTCAAGCTGAGGGGGAGCTTCCTGAAGTCCTTTCACTAGAGAATGCTCTAGCTGAGGGGGAGCTTCCTAAAGTCCCTGTACTAAAAAATGCCCCTGCTGAGGGGGAGCTGCTTTAAGTTCAAATGGATGATCGAGTTGAGGGGGAGCCTTACAAAGTCCATATGTCAGAAAAGGCTAAAGCTGAGGAGAAATTGCCAAGAGACCATCATGAACCTTCCTCAGTCCCTCAAGAGATTCTAGCTTCAGAAACTGCAGAAATAGAAAGGATTGAAGCTATGGAGGATGAGAGAGCATAAGAGCAACATAGAGAAGTGGAGATGATTCTTGTAGTGGAAAATTCAAATGAAGACAAAGAAGAGGATGATGAAGTTGAGATTATTGCAGTGGGCTGGGATGGATATAGGAGAGCCATCTATAATCAACTGTTCTCCTATCTACCTATGTTGTTATTTCACAGAGACCAAATCCTCAACTCCTGGGATCACGTTTTCTGGACCTTCAAAGCCTATCCAGCATTCTTGGTGCTAGCTCATGGATTCCCAAGCAAACTCTACTTTGCCCGAAAGTTGATCACCAACAACCTCTCTTCAAAAAATGGGCATGAGGTACAAACTATTCCCATCTCTTTTAGGGTAAATCATTGTCCACCATCATTTTTCAACCAATTCTATGAATTACCAAGATGGTTGGAAGTGATACTTCATTCACTCAATCAATTTTCAGTTACAGAATCCCAACATTCTGTAACTGATGAACCAAACATTCCTACCTTTATATTGATCCAATCTTCTATCATCTTTCACTCTACGATTACTGATCCACATCCAATCGTAAAGTCACTTGCTCAAAACGTAGAGTCACCCCCTCCTGAAGATCAAACACCCACACCAGCCCCTCCAACCGATATCCCTTCCTCATCCACAAATGAGTTTTTCAATCTTGATCTTGCTCTCTACAATATGCAAGATCAATACACCAGAGCCTCTCCTCCAAATAATCCACAACTCCTTGAACTTATAACTGATATCCCCACCAAAACGGAGTTGTCAGAAGCAACTAAGAAAGTGACCAAGGACATACAAGAAGATCTTGAAGTTCACTCTGAACTTGTTCATATGAGGCCGACTCATTTGATTGATGCTGCTAATACTCTCCCAAGTAACCTAAGTTCTGAACTAACAAAGAAGCTTAGGGAGATAATAAAATAGATGATCCAGAGTATCAATGAAAGGGATCAAATCCACTTTCTAGCTGCCAAGAAGCACAGGGATGCTGTTCTTATTTTACTAAATACTTAAGAATCCCAAAATCAACTTCTGATGGAAAATCTCACGAGTCTAAAAACCCAAATAAAAGAATTCCAAGCATTCTCCATGGGTCAAATGCAATAAACAGAAAATATCTTGGCCATTCTGCAAAAGAGAGAAGCTCAAGCTGACTCTTTGATTCAGGAAAATCGTGCAGACATTGTTCAATCCCAGACTCAACTCAACGAACTAGTCCAAGGCATGACTAGCCTATCTGAAGATATTCTAACCCTTGATGCTGACATAAAGGGGGGGAATAAAGGGGAAGGAGGCGACAAAGGAAAAGGCAAAGGAGGCAATGACAAAGGTAAAATTGCTCACTTCTCAAGAATGTCTCCCACAAGTTCTCCTGCAAGACAGTCTTGCCATCAGACTCCACGACCTAAACAATAATAAATTCTCATGGCACAGCCACTAAGGAGTCAAAGGCCTTCTCCAAGCTCACAAGAGGTGACCACCACAGGCCTAAAAATGCCAATTAGAGATCCTGTATTCATAAATAGACACGATCATTTGGAAAGGCTAAGTCAAAGCGAGATGGAAGATATAGCATGGAGAGACGAAGTCAGCAGGAGAAGAAGAGCTCAAGAGTATGCAAATCCTCCAAGGAACAAAAGGCAGAAGAAATAGAGATAAGTTGAAACTCATTTCTTATTGATGTAACTAAACTTAATTGCAATATCTGTCTTTACAAACATCAATAAATTCATACTTATTCTCTAGAGGTTTCAGTTGCTCACTGAAACACTAAGTCATATTTACTTTCTAGCAACTGCATCTAGAAATTAATAATCATGATACAAATCCCCTTGGTTATGTCAACATCAAATAGGGGGAGATTGTTGGGAGATTGCATATTTAAAATTTGATGTTGAAAGTAAATATTCATGATTATATGTAAAGTCCTTAAAAGAATACATGTATAAAGACTTAGTGATAGATCAAACTTGTTAGATTGATCTAGTTTTTAATGTTTATCATTTTGTAAATGAATGTATAGAAGAAAATATCAAAGTTGTTAGGTTGGTCTATGTCTTGAAATGTAATAGATAGGATTCAAATGAATCGTAGCCTATCAAGCTGATCAAAAGATTGCAGAAGCCAAGGCATAAGTCGTAGAGCATCAAGGATCATAGTGTTTCTACTTTGAAGGGCCTCTCCGAAGTTGTAGAGTGGTCCAAACGCCTGCTGAGCCAACTCAGAAATCGTACTGTGCTCTCGGAAGTGTAGAGTCTGCAAGTCAAGCAAGTAAAGATCATAGTGTACCAGTACTTAAGAGAAATTGTAGTGTTCTCATCTATCAACACCATATCAAGTACCAAGGTGGCAAGACACCACGATCATGGTCGTAGTGTATCATCTGTCTACATCAGAAGCATCGAGGCTTGTCCATTTGTTTAATAATAAAAGTCAACAAATGTGGAATGGATTATAGACGTTGAGATTATCAAGAATCCCAATGACACAACAATCATCCTTAGTATCTAACAAAGAATCATATTGAAGAAGCTAAGGAAAGTACTATGGGTCAGCAGAAAACACCTTTTCAGGTATTAGGTGAGATAACAGTCTGTTGTGTCAGTGGGCCAGTCTGCTAATCAAAAGTTGTGTAGAAAGTCTCCATCAAAGCTCAAAAATGTCAAATGTATTTAATGCTTCAACAGATATCTTCAATGAATACATTTCAAAGGCATCATATATACAAAACATCAGCAGATGAAAGAATCAAGCAAGTACTGAACAAAAACGTTGAAGAACACTCAACCCTCAACTCTACGATCTAAAAAGAAAGCTTGCTCAGCTACTCAGTTCTTTCGAACTCAAGCTTAACAGCAACTGAGTAGCACCATACAAGAACTCAACTACCATCAAGTGAAGGAAGAAGTTCCAAGTTAGAAGGACTTGAAGAGTTCTACGTGAACTGAGAAGTACCAAGTCTGTTGGACTTAAGGAGTTCAATAGTGAACTAAGAAGTTCCAAGACTGCAGGTCTTGAAGGAATCTGTGAGATTTAGAAGTTGTAAAGAAATCCTTATTGGATTTTCTACTCAAGGAGTAGAAGAGTGGACTAGGAGCTTTGAATGCTCTGAACCACTTAAAATCTCCGTGTCCTCTATATTTTTGTCATAACCGCTATAACTGCCATAACTGCTTTACTCTTATTAAGTCATTATATCTTAAAGGGAAAATAAACAAATCTTAATTACGCTGTGTTTAAATCATTATCAAAACTAATAAGCATTTTGTTTGAAAAAAGTTTAAAAATATCTATTCAACCCCTCTTCTAGATAACTATTATGCCTCTAGGAACTAACAAAACTCATTATGGAAAATCATTCTAGGCTACAATCCTCTATGACTGAATTCCAAGCATATTCTATGAATCAAATGAAACAAATGGACGATGTCTTGGCCATTCTACAAAAACATAAATCAAAAATTGATTCTCTGGTTCAAGAAAATCATGAAGACATTGCTCAGTCAAGGAGTCAACTCCATGAACTTGTTCAAGGCATGAATCGTCTGTCAGAAGACATTCGAACTCTTGATGCAGACAAAAAGGGGGGATTAAAGAGGAAGGAGAGAAAAGCATAGAAAGAGGCAAAGGAAAACAAATTTCTCAATCCTTAAGGAGTGCTCCCTCAAGACAACTTCGCTATCAAACTCCACGAACTGAACAGTAACAGCACCAACCAATTCTCATGGTGCAACCGTTAAGGAGTCAAGGGCCATCTCTTAGCTCACAAGGAGTAGCCACTACTTGATTTAACATGCCGGTTGGAGATCCTTCCTTTATGAACAGACATGATCATGGAGAAAGGCTAAGTCAAAGTGAGCTAGAAGATATTGCATAGAGAGATGAAGCCAGCAGGAGAAAGAGAGCTGCAGAACATGACAATCCTCCATGGAGCAAAAGGTAGAAGAGATAGAGATAAATTGAAATTTATTTCTTATTGATGTAACTATGCTAAAATTTAATATCTGTTTCACAACATCAATAAATTCATGCTTATTCTCTAGAGATTTTAGCTGCTCATTGAAACACCAAGTCATATTTACTTTCTAGCATCCTGCATTTAGAAATTGATGTTATGATGCAAATCTCCTTGGTTATGTCAACATCAAATAGGGGGAGATTGTTGGAAATTGCATATTAAAATTTGATGTTAAAAGTAAATAAATATGTTTATATGTAAAGTCCTTCAAAGAACATATGTACAAGGACTTAGATGGCAGATCAAAATTGTTAGTGTAAAATCTCAAATTTTACGAATAAAGATTTAAATTTCTCGATATTTTTTTTTGAATATTATGGTTTGGATTTAATATTATGTTATAGTTGTGGGTAATATTTGTAAATTTTTCAAAGTATGCAAGTTGTTATATTATATTCGATTGGTCAGGGAATATTCTTTGTGTCGGGGAATATTCGTACGATGGCACAATCATTGGTCGACCCCACAACGGAATTAGTGTCGAATTGAGAAAACGACAAAAATATTTTTATGAAAATAACGGTGGAAGTTTTACCGTTAATACTGTTGAACTATTCGGTAGTAAAAGTACAGTAATACGTGTAGTTACATAGTAGTACACAATATTGATTATTGATGATTACGTGAGAAGTCACTCAATTTTGTTCAATTATTGCTACAGTAGTTGCTGCATAGTATCTCACGTTATTTGATTCAATTATTGTTGATATATATATATATATATATATATATATATATATATATATATATATATATATATATATATAAAAGTTTTGTTTTATTAGTATTATTAATGTAATAAAATAGAAAAGCTTTTTATTTAAAATAGAATACTTTTATAAAGTAATTCTATAAATAGAATATATTATATTTTATTATGCATAGTATTGCATAGTGCCTGTATAGTGTTTTACATAGTAAAATCTTTTTATATAAAACATAATACTTTTATAAAGTTATTCATTTTATTAGATTATAAATAGAATATATTATATTTTATTAAAAAGATTTTGCTTTAAATCTAGACCGTCCGATTAAAAGTAAATCAATCTGGACCGTTCATGAATTAGTTACTATGCAGTCCATTCTTCTATAAATAAAAGCTCATTCCTTCATTATTTCTTACGAATTCACTGAAACTCTAGAGAGAGAAACTATAGAGAGAAAGAAGAAAAATATTCTGTTACTTCACTACTTCTATATCCAGTTTCTTCTATAAAGTAAGGGGTATTATTTCTTTCGTATTCATGAAGAGAACTTTTGTTATTCCATTATTTTTTATTCTGTTGGAATAACCTATAAACGCGGTCTACTCTATACTTGGTGAAATTATTCTGTTATTCCATTCTTTATTATTCTGTTGGAATATCCTGTCTGTGTATTTACGTCGGACCTGGTTTCGTCTTTATTATTTTGTTGGAATATCTTGTCTGTGCGTTTTATTCCGGACTTGGTTCTGTTATTTATTATTCTGTTGGAATAACCTGTCTATGCGAAGTACCGCATGTATTGTGATTTTTGTTGTTATTCCATTCTTTATTATTCTATTGGAACATCCTGTCGGTGAGAATTTTGCCTGACCTGGTTCGTTATTTATTATTCTGTTGGAATAACCTGTCTATGCGAAGAATCGCATGCATGGTGATTTCTATTGTTATTCCATTCTTTATTATTCTATTGGAATATCCTGTCGGTGTGTATTACGCCTGACCTGGTTCAGTTATTTATTATTCTTTTGGAATAACCTATCTATGCGAAGTACCGCATGCATGATGATTTCTTTTGTTATTCCATTCTTTATTATACTCAGTTGATTAAAGTTTTGACTTCTATACTCCATGAAATTAGTGGAATATCCTTGATATTTGCGTTTCATCCAGTATCTTTTATGGAAATATTCTTCTGAGCATTCTTGAATTTTACTCTACAAAGAAGTATCATGTTGACAATTTGGAAGTTATTAGTTCCTAAATAATTTAATTATTGAAATTATTTTATTGAATTCTTATATCATTGTCATCACGCTCATGTTTATATTTTGTTGAAAGTCATCTGTGGCTTGTAGTGCATAGATGGACTTGGTATGATTATGACCGGGGATTATTCGGTATAATCATGACTGTAATATTATAAATGATGTGGAAAAAGTCCTCATTGGCCCGTAGTGCATTGATGGACGGTTTTTGGTATGATTATGGCTATGGATTATCTTCGGCCATGGGAGCAAAGATGAATTGTTTTATGGCATGATCAGGATCGTTGATGAAAACACGATTATCTTTGGCCCATAGTGCATGGATAATTCGTTGTTGTGATACTAAAAAATATCCTTGGCCTGTAGTGCAGGGATGATTTGATGATGTAGATTATTTATTAAGCTGAGTCTCAGCGATAAAAGTGATGAAAAACTTTTTGAATCATAAAAGGTAGTAGATTTTATTCTCTACTTGACTCTTATAATGGATTGCTTGTTCCGCTGCAGTTAAACTTGATGTCTATTGTATTTTATCAGTTTAACATTGTTCAAGACTAATGATAATTTATTCTGCATTATCTTAGTCATAATATTTCTTACTGGGCTAGTTAAACTCACCCTTTCCTTCACTGTTCTCTTCAGGAAATGAGAATATAGTTGGGACGAGTCGGGGAACGGTTTGACAGTCCAGATGATAGCATTAGTAGTCCTCACTATTCTATTAAATAGTGTGACAATAAATGTAATGAGGACTTATTTTGAGAGTGATATTGTCTAGAAGACAATATTTGTATTAAAACTCATAGCTCTCATGTTGTATATTAAAGATTATATTTGTATTTTGTACCATGTATCTGGCAACTCAAGATGGGTGATGTATACCTATTTTTGGGGGTGTCACAGTTGGTATCAAAGCTTAGGGATATGATCTCTGGCTGAGATGTGAGACAAGAGCTAGGAGGGGAGAGACGGGGAATTCCTTCGCTAGTATGACCTACTTAAGTTTATTTGGTATTCAATTGGTCGGTCAGAGTATAGGGATAATATGTGATATGTTATTTAACCCTTATTTTGTTGCAGTATTTGAAAATGGCATCCGAAAATGTTGAGAATAGCAATGGAGCATAGGAGACCGTTGAGTCTCCACAGATCAATAATCAGGATAATGTGCAACAGGAAGGCGATAATCCTCCTGTAAACAACAACACTGATCAAATGATGAATGATGGTACGTTTAGGAGCTTTTTAGAATACATGCAACACCAAACGAGAGAGAGTCCTATTCATAATGCAGGTGGAATCAATGGCAACCCACGGTTGGTCATCGCTAAGCAGTTCAAGGAGCTGGGACCACCGGAGTTTTTGGGAAAGCCAGAACCACTTAAGGTAATGACGTGGATTAAGCAGATCACCAAGATATTTGATGTCTTGGAATGCTTCGAGGAGCAAAAAGTTCCATTCGCCACCTTTATGTTGCGTGAAGAAACAGATCATTGGTGGGAATCTGTAAAATATACCCAGCCTGACGCACTCAAGATGTCTTGGGAGAAGTTCCAAGAGTTGTTCAACAACAAGTACTTTCCCGAAAGTATTTGTCACATGAAGGAAGTGGAGTTCATCAAGCTGGAGCAAAACAATATGACCGTGTCGCAGTACGAGGCTAAGTTTGCTGAGTTGTCTCGGTTTGCATCCCATTTGGTCGATAATGAGGAGCGAATGACGCGAATGTTTCTAAGAGGTTTAAAACCCAATATACGTCAATACCTCATTTCTCACAAACTTTGTTTATATTCAGATATTGTGAATAGGGCTCAGTTATTGGAGCGCGATAATGAGTCAACACAACCAAAAGGCAACGACCAACAACACGATAATAATCGTACCGGTGACAACGGTCATTGGAACAATGATAACCATCGTGGGGGAAATTATCATGCCATAAATGGTAACCACTTCTGTGGTAATCATGGCCAAGATAATAGAAGTGGAAATTTCAAGAAAAGAAGGTTCAATAATGATGGAAAGATAGCAGCATCAGCACCCGTTTCAAAGGAAGAAGAATGACCACCGGTCGTATGTTTCAAATGCGGACAGGAGGGACACATCCGTCCAAACTGTACGCAACATTCTAAAGCGTGTTTTAATTGCGGAAGAGAATGTCACCTAGCTCGATTTTGTCGTATGGTGAAGTCAAGTCCAGCTGGGATGGTGATGCCAAAGGATGTCCCAAACAAGCCAAAGTCGGTAGTTTAAGAGAGAGCATTTTTTTTCGTGACGAGGAACCTGAATAAAATTATCACGGGTAAGTTAATCATAAACTCTTGCGAAGTTTATACCGTGTTAGATACTGGTTCTACTCACTCTTTCATTCCACTTAGTTGTGTTCAATGTTTGAATTTAACTCTAGAGAAGTTAGACTTTGATTTATCTGTTGAAACTCAGTTGGGAGAAACCTTTTTTACCTCCACTATTTATAAATCTTGTTTGATTCAAATCAACACTTTCACGTTACCTGTCGATCTTATCTCTTTGAAAATACTTGCCTTTTATGTGATTTTAGGAATCAATTGGTTAACTACTCATCATGCATTTAATAAGGTTGTTAGCTTTCATATTCCTAACCAACCTGTTATGCGAATTCAAGCAACAAAACCACTAAAGTCAATCATTGTCATATCAAGCCATAAGTAAAGAGCCCCGATCCTTTCGTTGTTGACTTCTTTGTGTGGAATGCACCAAAGCAAGACTTTCTGTAGGGGACGTTGTGAATAACGATGGCAAGTTGATAGGTATCAATGTGACTGTGTTATCCAAGTCTTGGATGAGAGTCACAGTTGTGAATGATATTTCTATTGTTAATAAATTTCTTAACGTATTTCTGAAGACTTGTTGGCCTACCCCAGAGCGTGAAATTGAATTTTGTACTGACCCCAGTACAAAACCCCATTTCTAAAACCCTTAAATATTTCTTCAACTAAAACAAACGTAACATGCACCAAAGACGTTGACTCGAGTTGTTGAAGATTATGATCGTACCATTCAATACCATCGTGGGAAAAAGCGAACGTGGTAGCTGATGCGTTGATTAAAAGATCGTATGCGTTTATGAGTGTGAATATATGAACCTACATGAAGATAACGAATATACGAGTAGAATCAACTTTAATCGATAAAGTTAAAGCCGTTCAAGCTAAATACTCAGAGCTGATGAATGTGAAAAAGAAGGTTCAAGAGGGCGTTATTCTAGAAGCAAGAATCGATGAAGAAAGAAAATCTCAACCCTCGATTTTATTGACTCATTTGAAATCCTTGATCGAGTAGGAACTGTGGCCTATATACTCGTTTTACCGCCAAGTATATCGCGTGTTCATAACATTTTTCACATATCGATGTTACGTAAATATGTGGAAGACCTAAACCACATTATTGATTTAGAACCGGACGAGATAGCGGATAATTTAACGTATGAAGATGTACTGTTAAAATCCTGGAATGTATTCAACACTCAAAGGTTATACCTCAAGAGTTAGAATCGGACGAAGTGTCCTCATCTGTTCGGCATACTAGGTACGTACGTGAATTTCGAGGGCGAAATTTCACAAGGATGGGAGATTGTAAATCCCAAATTTACGAATAAAGATTTAAATTTCTCGATTTTTTTGAATATTATGGTGTGGATTTAATATAATGTTATAGTTGTGGGTAATATTTATAAATTTTGCAAAGTATGCAAGTTGTTATATTATATTCGATTGGTCGGGGAATATTCTTTGTGTCGGAGAATATTCGTATGACGGCACAATCATTGGTCGACCCCACAACGGAATTATTGTCGGATTGAGAAAATGACAAAAATATTTTTATGAAAATAACGGCGGAAGTTTTACCATTAATACTGTTGAACTACTCGGTAGTAAAAGTATAGTAATACGTGTGGTTGCATAGTAGCACACGGTATTGATTATTGATGCTTATGTGAGAAGTCACTCAGTTTTGTTCAATTATTTCTACAATAGTTGCTGCATAGTATCTCACGTTATTTGATTCAATTATTGTTGATTGTTATATATATATATATATATATAAGTTTTGTTTTATTAGTATTATTAATGTAATAAAACAGAAAAGTTTTTTATATAAAATAGAATACTTTTATAAAGTTATTCTATAAATAGAATATATTATACTCTATTATGCATAGTTTTTTGCATAGTAAAATCTTTTTATATAAAACAGAATACTTTTATAAAGTTATTCTATAAATAGAATATATTATATTTTATTATGCATAGTGTTGCATAGTGCCTGCATAGTGTTTTGCATAGTAAAATCTTTTTATATAAAACATAATACTTTTATAAAGTTATTCGTTTTATTAGATTATAAATAGAATATATTATATTTTATTAAAAAGATTTTACTTTAAATCTGGACCGTCCAATTAAAAGTAAATCAATCTGGACCGTTCATGAATTAGTTACTATGCAGTCTATAAATAGAAGCTCATTCCTTCATTATTTCTTACGAATTCACTGAAACTTCATAGAGAGAAACTATAGAGAGAAAGAAGAAAAGTATTCTGCTATTTCACTACTTCTATATCCAGTTTCTTCTATAAAGTAAGGGGTATTATTTCTTTCGTATTCATGAAGAGAACTTCTGTTATTCCATTATTTTTTATTCTGTTGGAATAACCTGTATACGCGGTCTACTCTATACTTGGTGAAATTCTTCTGTTATTATATTCCTTATTAATCTGTTGGAATATCCTGTCTGTGCGTTTACGCCGGACCTGGTTCCGTCTTTATTATTCTGTTGGAATATCATGTCTGTGCGTTTTACGTCGGACCTGGTTTCGTTATTTATTATTCTGTTGGAATAACCTGTCTATGTGAAGTACCGCATGCATGGTGATTTCTGTTGTTATTCCATTCTTTATTATTCTGTTGGAACATCCTGTCGGTGCGAATTTTGCCTGACCTGGTTCCGTTATTTATTATTCTGTTTGAATAACCTGTCTATCCGAAGTACCGCATGCTTGGTGATTTCTGTTGTTATTCCATTCTTTATTATTCTATTGGAATATCCTGTCGGTGCGTATTACGCCTGACATGGTTTCCGTTATTTATTATTCTGTTGGAATAACCTGTCTATGCGAAGTACCGCATGCTTGGTGATTTGTTTTGTTATTCCATTCTTTATTATACTCAGTTGATTAAAGTTTTGACTTCTATACTCCATGAAATTAGTGGAATATCCTTGATATTTGCGCTTCATCCAGTATCTTTTCATGGAAATATTCTTCTGAGCATTCTTGAATTTTACTCTACAAAGAAGTATCATGTTGACAATTTGGACGTTATTAGTTCCTAAATAATTTAATTCTTGAACTTGTTTTATTGAATTCTTATATCATTGTCATTATCCTCATATTTATATTTTGTTGAAAGTCATCTATGGCCTGTAGTGCATAGATGGACTTGGTATGATTATGACTAGGGATTATTCAGTATAATCATGACCGTAATGTTACAAATGATGTGGAAAAAGTCCTCATTGGCCCGTAGTGCATTGATGGAAAGTTTTTGGTATGATTATGGCTATGGATTCTCTTCGGCCAAGGGAGCAAAGATGAATTATTTTATAGTATGATCAGGACCGTTGATGAAAACACGATTATCTTTGGCCCATAGTGCATGGATAATTCGTGGTCGTGATACTAAATAATATCCTTGGCCTGTAGTGCAGGGATGATTTGATGATGTAGATTATTTATTAAGCTGAGTCTCAGCGATAAAAGTGATGAAAAACTTTTTAAATCATAAAAGATAGTATCTTTTATTATCTACTTGGCTCTTTTAATGGGTTACTTGTTCCACTGCAGTTAAACTTGATGTCTATTGTATTTTATCAGTTTAACATTGTTGAAGACTAATGATAATTTATTCTGCATTATCTTAGTTATAATATTTCTTATTGGGCTAGTTGAGCTCACCCTTTCCTTCACTGTTCTCTTCAGGAAATGAGAATATAGCTGGGACGAGTCGGGGAACGGTTTGACAGTCCAGATGATAGCATCAGTAGTCCTCACTATTCTGTTAAATAGTGTGATAATAAATGTAATGAGGACTTATCCTGAGAGTGGATATTGTCTAGAAGACATTATTTGTATTAAAACTCACAGCTCTCTTGTTGTATATTAAAGATTGTATTTGTATTCTGTACCATGTATCTGGCAACTCAAGATGGGTGATGTATACCTATTTTTGGGGGCATCACAATTAAGTTGATTTGTGCTTAATGTTTATCATTCTATAAATGAATGTATAGAAGAAAGATCAAAACTATTAGGATGATCTATTTTGAAATGTAATAGATAGGCCTCAACAGAATCGTAGTCTCTCAAGCCAGCCGAGAGATTGCAGAAGCCAAAGAAGAATCATGGAGTATCGAAAAAATTACTTCAGAATCGTAGTCTATCTTGGAAGCCACACTCAGAATCGTGAAGATAGTCCGAGCGCCTGCCGAGCCAAGTCAAGAATCGCAGTCAGCTCTCGAAATCGTGGAGTCTGGAAAACAAGCAAGTAGAGATTGTAGTCTATCAGAGCTTAAGAGAAATCGTAGTGTTCTCTTCAATCAAGGCTAAATCAAGCACAAACATGACAAGACACAACGATCGTGATACAAAGACAATAATCGTGGTGTCTCTCTAGTCAGCATCAGAAGCATCGAGCTTCGTCCATTTGCTGAAGGATGAAGTATAAAAAATGAAAATGGCTTATAGACGTTGAGATTTTGGGAATCCCAATGATCCAACACTCATCCTTAATATCTATCGAAGAATCGTATAGAAGAAGCTAAAGAAAGGACTGCATGCCTGCTAAAAATCATCTTTTCAGGTGTTCGGTGAGAAAGCAATCTGCTGTGTCAGTGGGCCAGACGGCAGAATAACAGATTTCCAGGAAGTCAACATCAGTGCTTAGAAATGTCTGATGCATTAAATGCTACAATGGATGCCTTCAATGGACACATTTCAAAGGCTCCTTTATAAACAAATCAGACATAGATGCAACAATAAGCTTATACAAAACAAAATCTCAAAAACACTCAACGTCCAAAACTCTAAGATCAAGAAAGAAAAGCTTGCTCTGCTACTCAGTTCTTTCGAACGTATACTTAACTGCAACTGAGTAGCATAACTTAAGAACTCAACTCTCATCAACTGTATTCCAAGTCTGCTGGACTTCAAGATTTCTAAGTGAACTAAGAAGTTCCAAGACTACTGGTCTTGAAGGAATCTAAGTGATTCAAAGATTATAAAGATATCCTTAGTGGATTTCTACTCGTGGAATAGAAGAGTGGACTAGGAGCCTTGATTGCTCTAAACCATTTAAAATCACTGTGTCTTATATATACCTGTCATAGCTGCTATATCTATTATAACTGTTTATCACCTATAAACTTGGTTTATCTTAAAGGGGAACAAATAAATCATATATTTCGATGTGGTTAATTTATTAACAAATTAGACAAGTATTTTGAAAATGAAAATATTTTTAAAATATCTATTCAACCCCCTCTTCTAGATAACTATTGTGTCTCTGGAAACTAACATAATTCACCTTCCAATAGTATAATTTCTGAAGTTAGAATTATACATGGAAAAATAACAATGGGCAAAGATGTAAAAATATCCCTAACATTTATCTTGAAGTTCTACTTACACCCTAAACTTTTTTCTTTCAAAAGTATACTTGACGTTACAAAACTAAGTTCAACTACCCGTTAACAGATCTGCCACCTAGACAAACGGGCATGGACCAATTTTACTGACGAGGCATGAAGAGATAAACACAAAATCAGATTCTGATTTGATTTTCCATTTTCTCTTGTGAGTAGAAGAGATTTTGGATTTAGCAGTGACGTTTGGGAATGGAGTTTGGATCTGAGTAATGGATATTGGAGATCTGGTTGTGGTGTTTTTGATTGAACTGATTTTGGGCTTGGCTCCTCCTTCACCTTCTTCATTCTTCTGTCATCTCTCCACCCTTAGCCTCTTGTGACCCCTCCTTCTTGCGGTCCACCCATGCTTTAGAGCTTGGATTTGATCTGGTAAGTTGTGTGGGATGAGCTTTTCGTGGGATTTGGCTTTAGAGTGTTGGATTTAGCTGCTATTGTCAGAATTTGGAATCCAGTATGGGGGTGATTTTATCGAAATCTTGGATTTGGATTTTGGGCGTTTGGTGTTCCATTTCAACTTGCTTGGGGCTTGATGTTTATCTGTGTTGCACCTGATTTGGGTTTGTTTTATTGTGATCCCCGACCTATTTTCGACGGCCTGGTTCTATTTTATTTCTTTATTTTATTTTGGATGTCTGATTTGGGTTCGCGTTTTGGTGGCATGTTCTCCCTACTGATTTCATGTGTTGTTATAATCTATATCTTCCATTAAATCATGTACGAGTGTTTGTTTAATCTGGGTTGTTCAAACTGGGTTAGATGTTTGTGACTTCACCGATATATGGCAAATCTGTGGCATGATGTTTAATTCCAATTTATCATTATGATTTTTAATGTTTAGTAAATGATTTATTGGTTTTGATTTCAATTCTTCTTCCATGTTCAACCGTTATCCCACCGTCGGACATCGATCTCCTTATCCTCCTCCTCTACCGGCCCACCCAATTTCGATCTGCTTTTGGAGCTTTGGTGATTTGGGTCCGTGATGCTTTGATTTGTGGCTGATGTGGTTGTGTTGGGTTTGGGCAAGGGTTTATTTTTTTTGCCGAATGACCTTTATGGTTTGGGTGATCGGAAACTATAGTTTCCCGACTGTTGCAGATGTGACTTCCATTTTGGATTATGTGTTTGATCTGAATACCTTGTTCGAAGTCTAAATTTAGTTTAACTTTCTTCATGCCTTGTTAGCAAAATTAGTCCAGGTGTTAGCAAAAAATTTTCCACATGTAATGCAATGTCTGTTAGGTGTAGGAATATAGTTGATATAAAATTTGTAAAGTCAAGTGTATTTTTGAAAAAAAGAAAAATTCAAGGTGTAAATGAAACTTCGAGATAAATGTCAGAGACAATTTTGTACCTTTGCCTAAATAACAATTGAATCATTATCAATACATTCAAACAATTGAATCGTTATCATTACATTCGCATTCCATTCCAAGAATTATAGACATAAAAGACGAAACATTTGAACCATTCTCATTACAATCACATTCCGAACCCAACATCCAGTGTCAAATCCAATATGAAGGGAATATTATCAAGAAAAGTCATCAACCAAAACTGCCAAATATATGTTTGGTTACACAGCGTTTATAGCTGCTGATAATAGTATAATTCAAACACAGCTAATTTAATTTAGCATTGGGACTCAAACGCAACACTAAAAATATTGTGATGCGATTGAAGGTCCAAATGACCGGAACGCTAGTAACTGCAAAAACTTTGACGAGGATCAAGATTGTCAAACATCATCAGAGCTGATGGCACATGTATATGCACATTCCATAAAGACCACACAAAAAATCTAAGAAAACAATTACAGAAAACACAACCTCCTTTTTAAGAAACACTGCAGTGCAAATACCTTCGAGCCTTTCTAACTTAATTTTTCACTGCCACTTCTCAATAACAACAATTTAATTAGACAAGGGACAAAATAAACAAAACCTTCCTCAAGAAGCCAACAACACTGAATTCAGTAATTCTAACTCTTGTTTTTTCAATTGGATTCATTAGTAAAGAAAAACTTCCCAACTTATCAATACATATATACATGCAGGCAGACACAATACCATACTATAATAGAACATACTGAGAAACACAAAGATATAAATTGTTTCCATCTCCTCAATAACTAGGAATAATTAAGATACCTCTAAAGTATTTCACCAATTAATATTACCATAGACACCTTGCATAAAATATAATTTAGAAAACCAAAAAATAATTATGTATGTATCTATGAGTCCAACACATAAACATAATAATAACAGTTAACAAGATGATGCCCAACAAAACCTAAAATTATAATTATGTGTATATTTTCCATCCAGTTACATAGGTATCACCTATACCTATATATATATATATATATATATATATATATATATATATATATATATATATATACACACACACACACACACATATATATATATACGGTTCGTCTCTCCAGCGAACTAAAGGGAACGAACTAAAAACGTACAAACCGGATTTATATGCTATAGCGACGGACAAAACCGTCGCTATAGCCGGTTCGTTTTTAGTTCCCTCCCTCCAGCGAACTCCCTCCAGTTCGCTGGAGAGAGTCAGGCTATATATATATATATATATATATATATATATATAGGGGAGCGATCCATAGCATCTATATGTTATGGGACAATTATTGGCATATAGGCTCTAAACCACACGTTTTATGGATTAACGGCTGGGATCTAGAGTTATAAACCACCGTCCGATAGTAATACTAGCGGACGCACTTATTATAATTTCCGGACAATTAAGCCCCTCGTACCTGACAAGAAGCTGTAGTCCGCTAGTAATACTAGCGGATAGAAGTCAGTAGCTTACCTGTAGTCCGCTAGTATTACTAGCGGATATAAGTCAGATTGAAAGGGTCACTTAATACAGACAACATTCTACACGCACAGTGCTAAAGGAGTCTCCATTCTCTCTCGGTGAATTTGGGGAAAATACTAGAACCCTAGAACGTTGTCTGCAAATCATCAATGGTGATCAAATTCGCAGAACTGGCATAGATACAGCTTCTCTCTCTCGAAAATTTGTTACTAATATGCCATGTACAAACTGCATGGTGTGTTTCAGGAAGAACCCTAGCAATCGCATTGTTCATGGCTTTGTCCTGATCAGTTATAATGGTAACCGGTGCCTTATTGTTCATTGCATTAAGCCAAGTCTCGAAGACCCAGACAAAAGTATCCTCCGTTTCATCCAGTATCAGTGCAAAACCAAACAAGACGGAATGGTAATGGTGATTTACCCTAGTGAATGGAACAAAAGTCAGTGGAATACTTGTTCGTCTGATAAGTTGTATCAAATGTCACTACATCCCCAAAATTTTTGTAAGCTATCATTGATCGGTAATCTATCCACAAAATGCATGCGATATGATGATCTTCATCTCGTTTGATATCGTAAAAAAATAGAGGATTTTCAACTGAAAGTTTTTTGAGATACTGCAGGGCTGCTTGGGCATCGTTAGAATCTATCGTGTCACGTCTTAAATCTCGCACAACATTCCGAATATCCATATCACTGAAACCAACATTTTCCCTCCCTCCTCCTATTTCACTAAAAACATTCATCATTGTACTTGACCCAACTCCAGCGCTGTTTAAAGTTTCGATTAAAGTTCGAGCAACAGGAGTTATATTTTTCCGTATTTGAATGAAAATTTTCTTGCTCGGAGTAACCAAATCATGATTGTGAGTCAACTCAATTTTTGAAACTTTCCATGTATCTTCCTTTTGTAGATGAACAACAGACATTCTAGCTTTGCACATCGTGCGACCTATTGAATCCCTTTTTCTTTTGACCTTACTACCTTCAACATCATCAACATCCTGTTTCTTTCTTTCGATCGGTTTTCTTGCTTTGGTACACGTAAAAAGTCTGTTGGACAAATTGTTGGAGCGGGCATGTTTATGACTTGCCCCAATTTTTATTTTAAAGCCACTACTTCGTGCATAGTTTCTATAAAATTCTTCTGCCTCTTGGATAGTAGAAAAAATCTGTCTCTCGTATGGACTTTTTGAATGGTTAATATGCGATTGGTTCATGCTATGAGCGCCAATATTATCCATGTCAATATTATCACGAGAAGAATTTGAGGAACTAGAATTAAACATATCTTCCGCCATAATTATAAACTTACCACGACGATTTGAGGTGCGAATACTAATCTCCTTAATTGTGTGGTTTTCTTCCTTGACGATTTGAGGTGCGAATACTAATCTCCTTAATTGTGTGGTTTTCTTCGTTGACGATTTGAGATGCGAATACTAATCTCCTTAATTATGTGGTTTTCTTTATTTGAATTTATGTTGCTGAGATCCCAATCTTTATTGCTAGTGTTTTATCTTAATTAATGCAGGTATGTAATGGGATTTTCAGTACAGGAAGGAAATCTTCCAATTGTTTTAGCAGTGTTGTAATTGAGTTGAAATAGAATGTTGGATTTTCTGATGTATACAATCTTGTTTAGTGTTGTAATTGAATTGAAATAACTACAGGGATTGTCTGTATTGGCTACAATCTTGTGTAATTTATTTTTATAACAGGAAAGAAATCGTGTGGAGTGATATCTTGCTGAAATTGTTTGTACAGGTATCTTGTGTAATTTATTTTTATAACAGGCATGTTGTTTATGCGTACAGGGATACTGGGAATGCTACTGACTTATATCCGCTAGTAATACTAGCGGACTACAGGTAGCTACTGACTTCTATCCGCTAGTATTACTAGCGGACTACAGCTTCTTGTCAGGTACGAGGGGCTTAATTGTCCTAGAAATTATAATAAGTGCGTCCGCTAGTAATACTAGCGGACGGTGGTTTATAACTCTAGATCCCAGCCGTTAATCCATAAAACGTGTGGTTTAGAGCCTATATGCCAATAATTGTCCCATAGCATATAGATGCTATGGATCGCTCCCCTATATATATATATATATATATATATATATATATATATATATATATATATATATATATATATATATATATATATATATATGGGCAATGATCCATAACATCTATTTTGCTATGGATCAAAAATTGGCATATAGCATCTATACCTTCCATTACAAAAATGAAGGGTTGAGATTTAAAAAGACCTTAAGTCGTCCGCTAGTTATTCTAGCGGACATGATTAAAATCAATTTTGAACATTTATGCCACCACTTCCCTGCTCATTGCAAAACATCTTCCCTGTTACTATCTGCTCATTGATCTCTTCCTTATTCTCATGTTCAAGTTAGGGTTTTTGATTCTCAAAAACCTATTTTCTAGTTAATTTCATACGGGGTTTTAACAATCAAATCAAATTATGGACAAGGTCAAAAGGCGAGAACGCCGCGAAGATTCTTCATCATCATCGTCGTCAAAGATTAACCCCAAAAAGCGCAACCTTGGATTCCTCCTCTCATCGAGAACACGTAGGTAAGCGTCCAAGTTTCGCTTCATACAATGATACACCCAATTTGCCACCAAAAATAAAATTACTCTGTGAAATCATAGCAAGCACTCCTTCTATAAGTATTGAAAAAGTTATTAATGATACGGGCATTCGGATTTCCCAAGAAGATGTTGAAGAAGTCTTGAAATTGTCTTATGGGTCCCCGGGTCCATCCGTCAAGTTTTTCAGGTGGGCCGACTATTAGCTCAACGACAAGCATAGTCTATATTCATGGAACTTGGTTGTTGATTTGGGGTCATAATTGTCTAAATTTTTCATTAACCCAGTCTGATAGAATTACTAGCGGACTGTGTAAGGCCATTTTAAATCTCAACCCTCTATTTTTGTAATGGAAGGGATAGATACTATATGTCAATTTTTGATTCACAGCAAATAGATGCTATTGATATATATATATATATATATATATATATATAGAGAGAGAGAGAGAGAGTCCGGATCCTATCCGGATTACCGCATTTTCTTAAAATGCAGACTTTTTTTCTTTTTTTTTAAAAACAACTAAAAAAAATTATGGAACTTGAATTTTTACATTATATAGTATTTTGGGTGTGATTTGGATACATATAACAAAATATGTCTGTACAATTTGTGCAGACTGTACATACATTTTTTGGTATAGGTATTCAAATCACGCCCAAAACACTATATTATGTAAAAATTCAAGTTCCATAATTTTTTTTATTTATTTTTTTAGTTCTACAAAAAAAAATTGGGTCCGCATTTTATCAGGTGCGGACTCCCGGACCTGATCCATCTTGTGTGTGTGTGTGTACATATATATATATATATATATATATATATATATATATATATATATATATATATATCAGTGTTCTAAAAATTTCCGCCTAGGCACTAGGCCTCCCTGGCGCCCCTCCTAGCCACAAGGCAAAAAAAAAAATCCCTCCAAAAAATTAGGTGGGGCCCAGGCGAAAATTTTATTTTATTTTAATAACTACCCAAACCAGATCTTGATATATTTATTTTTCTAATGATTTAACATATTCATAATACAGGTCGTAGCATATCAAATCACAACAAGAAGTGAACAATATCAAGTCAAAATAGATAATTTTATTATAATTATAATTTTTTGAACTTGTACCAACTTCAAATTATATAAATGATAATACATTTATAATATTTAGTTTAATTCAATATAATTCTTAAATGGAAATGGTTAAATCCACAACAGAAAATATTATTTCCACAACAAAAATGTCACTATAGATTCTATAGCGACGGTTTTCACCGTCGCTATACATCTACAGTGACACTTTTGTTGTGGAAATAACAAAAAGTGATGTAAATTTAACAATTCCCATCTAAAATTTATGTTTAGTTTCATAAGTTTTAATATTGAATTAAATTCTTGAAATTTTAAATTTTATTATTTAATAACAATCTTGTTTATGAATAAAACTAATACATTAAAATTATGTTTGAACTTTGAACAAATGCATGTTTGTGTTTGAACTTTGACATTAGCAATATGGATATGTATTTGAACTTTAAGTAAAGACCTTTATTATCTTTATTATAGATTATTTTGCTTTATATTATTGTTTTGTTTAGATAAATGTAAGATAAAATATTAAAATTGACTTACAATAAAAAAAATCCTGCCTAGGCCCCTCTCAGACCCCCTAGGCGTTAGGCCCCCCTCGGCCGCCCTCCTCCTGCCTAGTGTCCTTTTAGAACATTGATATATATATATATATATATATATATATATATATATATATATATATATATATATATATATAGTGTCCTCTCCAGCGAACCAAATGGAGCGAACTAAAAACGAACCGGCTATACTAACAGTTTTTTCCGTCGCTATAGTATACAAAGTCGACGACATAGCTATGGCGACAGAACCGTCACTATAACTCAAAAAAATCGTCTCTATAGCCAGTTCGTCTTTGGTTCATTTTCTTGATTCGCTGAAAAAAAAGACCGTATATATATATATATATGTGTGTGTGTGTGTGTGTGTGTGTGTATACAATGATTTATAGTAAATATTTGTCATGGAGCAAAATAGAGCATATAACATCCATACCATCCATCATAAGGACCAACGACTGAGATTAAAACATTAGAACATGTCATCCGATACTAATAAATAGCGTATGATGGGACATTGCAATTCTCTCATTCGCTACTAATAGTAACGATATCTGCTACTAATAATAGTGGATGACGTCTTTACAGTTTTAATCTGGATCGTTGCTTGATATTTTGGACGCTAATCATACTCTATTATGGTCCATAGCAAGTACTTGTTATAGATACCATAACAAGATCTTCATGAGAAAGGTAATTTTTTAAATCCATACAATTGGATCTCACAATGGACACAGAGATAGGTTGGCCCTAATGATGTCCATAACTTGCAGATAAAAATCAATTGAAGCAACGACTACATCATCAATCTCACCATACCAAATTGCTTAGAAAGCTGCATGTAGGGTTGACAAAATATGGTTTAAAATCCAACATGAAGGTCACAATTTGTGACGTTCAAATATCAATTTAAAGATTCAACGACACATGTATATTTGCAAAGAAGCACAGAACACAAATGGAACACGAAACTAGTCAACCATAAACAACCTTGTCTACCAATATTGCTATGAATTTACCTGGCGTCTTTCTAACCATATTTTCTTAACACTAGCATCACTGCCACTTCTCAATAACTATATGTAATTTAACAAAAGACTAGACAAACAAAACCTAAATCAAGAAGCCAAATGATGCCCAATTCATTAGTTATTTTTTAAAAATCAGATTCATTAATTCAAAAGAACTTCCACAATATATCAGTAAACAGATACAAGCAGACACAAAATCATACCCTGAAGTAAGTAATATAGATATATTAAAGAACACACTGAGAAACCCAAATAATATTATATTGATTCTACCTAGCAAATCAGGAACAATCAAGATAACCACTCATGTATTTCACCATAAAGTATTACCATAGACACATCCAACTCAACTCAACTACGCCTTTTATCCCGAACTAAGGTAGGCATTATCATAGACACATAGCTTACATAAAATATAATTTAGTGAACCCTACAAATAAAAGCAAAAAAATCATGTTACATAATGTGCATCTGTGAGTGGATCATACAAAAAACCAAAACCTCAAAAAAGCACATCCGAATTCCAATTAAATTGGCTTTTCTTAAGTTATCATTATTGACACCATACTTCTATTTCGATTGAATATCATACCCTTATTTCTTTTTCTAATCAATCTTCTAACTCATCAATATAACTATCATGCAGGTAAATTATTAACAAAAAACACGAACATGTTAATAACAGTAAAGTAGATAAATCATACAAAGTTTTTTCATACCAATAAAACCCAGCTACTATTAGTACAAAATATTTAGTTAATCAGTGGCTACATAATGAATCCCACCACACAAACTCCATATAACAACATCAAACAAAATACCCAAATCCCAAATTCAATTTTTTTCTGCTTTTTTCTCACTTATCTTTAGTTGAAACACCATACTTCTCTTGCAACTTAGTGATCTCATCCTCTTTCTTCTTCTGATCAAACTTCTTACTCATCTTAGCCTGCTGGTAATACAACACAATCAAGTACCTATTGGCAACATTGAAACCGGAGAGATGATCCACCGCCGTCTTGGCATCGTAAATATCCTCGTACACCACGAATGCGGTGCCGCGAGTGTCCTTGCTCGTGCCGATACGGATTTGGCGTATGGCGCCGTACTTGCCGAAGATATCGTACATCTCTTCGCTGGTGATGTTGAACGGTAAGTTTCGGACGTAGAGGACCCTGTTGACCTCCGGCGGGAGCCTTGTATTGCCTTTTCTCAGGCTGATTGTCGCCATGATTTGGTGAAGATTTTGGGGAAATTGAATTAGGGCTCGCGGAAGAGGGGAGAGAATTATTTTGGGGCTATAAATAGGAGTAGGAGGCAAATTGAAAACGGGTCAAGTTATAGGGTGGGTCACATAAGTATTTTGTGTTGAATATGGAATCCAGTACGGAAAAGGTGTAATCATTTCTAATTGGGCAAAACTAATTAACTATTCACGGAAGTTGTCAAGTTTTATTAAATACATCATTTTTTAATTTTTAAATGATAGGATAAATTAATTATTATTTTAAAATTGGGTTATTATGTTATCTCTAGTTCACGTGCGATAAATTTATTCAGTATTTATCCAATGTGGACTTGAAAAAGAAAAAAAAAAGAAAATTACCTGGTCCGTGGATTAAGCGGCAAAATAAAATAGTTATATGATTTTGACCTCAATAACCTCATTTTACCATTTTTCTGCTTCTAAAATTGAGAGAGCGATTTAGAAATCTAAGGTTTTTTCTTCTGCAAATCTTTGGCTTAGATCTTTGTTGGTACAAGGTATAAGTCCCCAACTTTTTTGAATAAAGAATAATTTTTCTCGAAATATATTTTTGAATATTATGGTGTGGATATGATATAATGTTATAGTTGTGGATAATATTTGAAAATTTTACAAACTAAGCAAGTTGATATAAAATATTCGATTGGTCGAGGAATATTCGTTTTAACAGGGAATATCCGTATGACGGCACAATCATTGGTGGACCCACAACGGAAGTATTGTCATAGTTAAAAAATGACAGAAATATATTTTTATAAAAATAACGGCGAAAATTTTACCGTTAAACTGTTGAACTATCCAGTGGTAAAAGTACAGTAATACGTGTGATTGCATAGTAGCACACGATATTGATTATTGATGCTTACATGAGAAGTCACTCAGTTATACTCAATTATTGCTACAGTAATTATTGCATAATATCTCACGTTATTTGATTCAATTATTGTCATAGTATCATCTGCATAATATTTTATATTATTAAATCAATAATTGAGACGACAAAGCTATTCATATTATTATTTACAATATTAATATTGACGATGTCTAGAAAGTTCTGTCGAGGAGAGGTTCGGTCACCTAATTACGCGCCAATAGAGAGAAATCCTTATCGGAAAGCCCCCTCTTTCCTGGAAATGATCTGGTTGTTAAATATTGTGAGTTATAATATTAATGATGAATAATTGTTAATAGATTAAAAATATGTTTATTAAAGATAAATAATTTGTGGTAAATATTTATTCAATTTTTGATATAATATAAGGATTGTTATGAGGCGTTTGTTGTAAGTTTGACTTAGTATTCCATGGAAAGATTTACTAATTTTATGGACCGTTGATGGTGGTTTTAATAGTAAATCAATCTGGACAATTGATGGTGGTTTTAAAATCAATCTAGACCATTGATAGTGGTTTTAATAGTAAATCAATCTGCACCATTGATGGTGGTTTTAATAGTAAATTAATCTGGACCGTCGGTGTGAAACCCCAGATTTTATAAATAAAGAATTAATTTTCTCGAAATAATTTTTTTATATTATGGTGTGAATTTGAGATAATATTATAGTTGTGGGTAGTATTTATAAATTTTGCAAAGTATGCAAGTTGTTATATTATATTCGATTGGTCAGGGAATATTCTTTGTGTCGGAAAATATTCGTACGACGGTACAATTATTGGTGGATCCCACAACAGAATTATTGTCGGATTGAGAAAACGACAAAAATATTTTATTGAAAATAACGGCGGAAGTTTTACCGTTGATACTGTTGAACTACTAGGTAGTAAAAGTACAGTAATACGCGTTGTTGCATAGTAGCATACGGTATTGATTATTGATATTTATGTGAGAAGTCGCTCAGTTTGATTCAATTATTGTCGATTAATAATATGAATTATTATAGCGATGATGACGTTTTGTTTTATTCGTATTATTAACGTAATAAAACAGAAACATCTTTTTATATAAAACAGAATACTTTATTAAAGTTATTCTATAAATAAAATATATTATATTTTATTATGCATAGTGTTGTATAGTGTTTTGCATAGTGTTGCATAGTGTTTGCATAGTAAAAATCTTTTTATATAAATAGAATATATTATATTTTATTTAAAAGATATTTCTTTAAATATAGGACCGTAAGATTAAAGTAAATCAATCTGGACCGTTCATGGATTAGTTACTATGCATTCCATTTTCCTATAAATAGAAGCTCATTCCTTCATTATTTTCTTACGAATTCACTGAAACTCTAGAGAGAGAAACTATAGAGAGATAGAAGAAATGCTTTTTGCTACTTAACTTTTCTTTTCCTATATCCAGTTTCTGTTACGGTAAGGGGTGTTATTCTTTCTTATTCATGAAGAGAACTGTTGTTATTCCATTTCTTATTATTCTGTTGGAATAACCTGTATACGCGGTCTACCCTATACTTGGTGACATTCTTCTATTATTCTGTCTTTATTATTCTGTTGGAACATCCTATCTGTGTGTTTTACACCGGACCTGGTTCTGTTTTTATTATTATTCCGTTGGAACATCCTGTCTGTGTGTTTTACACCGGACCTGGTTCCGTCTTGGTTTCGTCTTTATTATTATTCCGTTGGAACATCCTGTCTGTGTGTTTTACACTGGACCTGGTTCCGTCTTTATTATTCTGTTGGAACATCCTGTCGGTGCAAATTTTGCCTGACCTGGTTCCGTTATTATTATTCTGTTAGAATAACCTGTCGATGCGAAGTACCGCATGCATGGTAATTTCTTTTGTTATTCCATTCTTTATTATACTCAGTTGGTTAAAGTTTTGACTTCTATACTCCATGAAATTAGTAGAATATCATTGATATTTGCGCTTCATCAAGTATCCTTTCATGGAAATATTCTTCTGATCATTCTTGAATTTTACTCTACAAAGCAATATCATGTTGACAATTTGAACGTTATCAGTTCCTGGATAAATTAATTCTTGAACTTGTTTTATTGAATTCTTATATCATTGTCATCATCCTCATGTTTATATTATGTTCAAAGTCATCTGTGGCCTGTAGTGCATAGATGGACTTGGTATGATTATGACCAGGGATTATTCGGTATAATCATGACCATAATGTTACAAATGATGTGAAAATTAAAAGTCCTCATTGGCCCGTAGTTCATTGATGGACAATTTTTGGTATGATTATGGCTATGGATTCTCTTTGGCCGTAGTGCAAAGATGAATTATTTTATGGTATGATCAGGACCGTTGATGAAAACACGATTATCTTTGGCCCGTAGTGCATGGATAATTCGTGGTCGTTATACTAAAGAATATTCTTAGCCTGTAGTGCAGGGATGATTTAATGATGTGGATTATTTATTGAGCTGAGTCTCAGCGATAAAAGTGATGAAAAACTTTTTAAATCATAAAAGATAGTAGATTCAATTCTCTACTTGACTCTTTTAATGAATTGCTTGTTCCGCTGTAGTTAAACTTGATGTCTATTGTATTTTATCAGTTTAACATTGTTGGAGGCTAATGATAATTTATTCTGCATTATCTTAGTCATAATATTTCTTACTGGGCTAGTTGAGCTCACCCTTTCTTTCAGCTGTTCTCTTCAGGAAATGAGAACATAGCAGAGACTAGTCGGGGAACGGAGTGACGGTCCAGAGGATAGCATTAGTAG
Organism: Panax japonicus; assembly: GCA_020205505.1. Classification (NCBI taxonomy): domain Eukaryota; kingdom Viridiplantae; phylum Streptophyta; class Magnoliopsida; order Apiales; family Araliaceae; genus Panax; species Panax japonicus. Next base: position 23,503,998 of record CM035103.1, on the reverse strand, counting down.
TCCTCACTATTCTGTGAAATAGTGTATTAATAATTGTAATGAGGACTCTTTTTGAGTTTGTATAATCTCTAGTAGACAATAATTGTATTCAAACTCACAGTTATGTTTTGTCGTATTGTACACGACAGTTGTATTAGTAAGTTGTATTTGAATTCTGTACCATGTATCTGACGACCCAAGATGGGTGATGTATACCTAATTTTGGGGGCGTCACAGTCGGTGGTGGTTTTAAAAGTAAATCAATCTGGACCGTCGGTTGTGGTTTTAATAGTAATCAATATGGATCAGTCCGTTTTAATAGTGAATCAATCTGGACCGTTCGTGAATTAGTTACTATTTAGTCCATTCTCCTATAAATAGAAGCTTAATTCTTCTTTCATTCTCACCAATTCACTGAGATTCATAAGAGAAGCTATAGAGAGAGAGAAACTATAGAGAGCAAGAAGAAGAATATTCTGCTACTTCGCTATTGCAGTATCCAGTCTTCTACTAAGGTAAGGGGTATTATTTCTTTCGTATTCATAAGGAATACTATTTTTTGTATTCATCCTTTAATTTGTCGGAATAACCTGTCTACGCGGATTACGTACCGTATGACAGGCGAAAATCCATTTGTAGTTTTGTATTTTATTTCCTTTCATATTTTTAAATCTAAACTTACTATGGTAAGTATTGCTTCTATAATCCTTGAAATTAGTGGAATATCCTTGAGTTTTGTGTTTAATCCAGTATTGTTTTATTAGAATATTGATCTGAACTTTCTTATTAAATATCAATATTTTCACCCGGGGTACTTTTCACGGGTTACTATTCACTATTATATTATTCACTCGGGTATTCAGGGTACTTTTCATGCCGGGTATTCACGAGTTACTATTTACGGGTTATTATTTACCCGATTATTATTTGTTGGGTAAAATTTAGTTACGCACAGCACGCAAGTATACGTGATCAACAAGTAATATAATAGTGAGTAGAGTATCGTTCCTACAGAGATAATTTAGTAAGAAATTTAACCTTACAATTATCAATTTTCTATTAATCCTAATTTTATTAAACTATCCAATTCAATGATTAAAATTATAAAAACTAAATTAATAATAAATATACTATCACAAAACAATCACAAAAATCAAAACTAAAATTTCAAACAATAAATGGAGAATTAGACTTATGATTTCACCCTAAGCTTCACTCTAATTTTTTCCACCTTTATTCCAATTCAATTTACTATTCCAGATTATTAATCAAGAACACGAAAGTAGTACTAGCCACCTCTCGATGCACTAATACCGTATTAACTTAAACCCACAAATTAGATAGAAACAAGTTAAACACCTTAATCAACTAACTCACTATATTTCTATGTGAATTAAAATTAAAGAATGTTTAAGATTAAGTTCTCTATCCAATTACATGTGATGTCAAGCATATCTCTACCTTAACATTCATCAAGATTTTGTTATCCACAAAATTCATGAACAAATGTCATATTAACTAAGTCTAGATTCGTATATCCTCTCTAGATTCCATACAAATCCACAAAGAATTATTTATCATGCAATTCATAAATTCAAGCTCAAATTAATATAGATAAACTGGAAAATAGCTTATTGAACTGGAAATCAAAATTACAAAATCATCGTTTCACTTAAGGATCCACCATAAGCCTAAAAAGTGAATTAGTTCATCATGAATGAAATAATAACTGAATAATTTAAAGAAAACATCCTTTCAACTACAAATATAAGACTAAGAAGAAGAATAGTGAAAAACACCCTTCACGTAGCCTTAATCTGCAATCGTCACAAAAATCTCTTCAAAGTCTTCCTCCAAAGCTTGCTATGAAAATATGAAATTAATCTCTGTAATTTTCCTTGTGTGTTATTCAATTCATTGTTAATTGCTCCATATACATCCAACACAAATTTTTTTCAAAGTCCTATGCTCATTAGAGTTCAATTGCAATCCAAGTGCCAACAAACCATGTTCCAGCAGAGTTTGCAGCAAAACAGGACACTCATCATTCGAGATCCTTCGCCCCGACGGGGGTACAAGCCTATAATCAGCCTGCCCCGGCGGGCATGCATTCTGTAAAACAATATTGAAGACCCCCCGCCCTGGCGGGGGTGTATAGGCAAAAAGGGCCCGCCCCGGTGGGGATAGGTTCTGCTAGTTAATGTTGCTTGCTTCATGTTTGCTTCCAGAATTGCTCCAAATGATGTCCTTTCTTCGCTACTTGCCACAACAACCACCCTACACATAAAAGAACACGAAACGAGTAAAAACGAACATGAAAAAAAGAAAGTAACAACGATTAAGCTTGAAACGGACATCGATTCGTGGATCTAAAATCCACTTATCAAAATCCCCCAAACTTAAACCGTGCTAGTCCTCGAGCACAAAACAAATTACATTCTATGCAATACAATGCAGTGAGATGTAATGTATCTAATCTATATGATTACGAATCCAACAGTGTTACTGAATTAAAATTATCACACCGACCTCAGGAAAAACAAGCAAACACTACAATCTTAATCACCAAAACCAATCAATAATTCCTTATTAGTTCTCAAATCTTAAACCATTATCACTGGTATAGTGTGCGTGTGTGTTCAACATCCATGATAACTGATATGGACCCAAATTCAATATATAACCAATTTTTTAGAAGGAATCATACATCGCAAACTTAAAACTTTCAAAAATAGACAAGTTCCAACGAAATTCACACATTTACCAAGATTAGGGGATCAAATAGGGTATTCATGCTCTCTCTCTTTTTTTCATTGACGGGGGCCCCTTTGCTCTTATTTCCTGTCTTTTCTTCATATCTTTTTTTATAGATAGATGGTTGGTGAGTGCGTTTTATGCTCCATCTCACACTCGTGGTTGTCTAATTCATCGTTTTCACTTCCTATCCTTGTCATTTTCTCATTCACCCTAGCATTATCCTTTAGAAACTCTTTATGTATCAATTTGAACTAACTAGTCAACACAGATGTTGTTACGTGCTTCCCTTTTTATACCAGTTTCAAACAAGCACAAGATTCGATTCATAACAGAGCCTATATCACAGTTCTAATAATCAATGCTGTATTTGTTAACTTAGTCTCAATCTCATCATTGGCCCAAAATAACATGAACTACAACATTGCTGGACATATACAAACACATTATTTAACTAGTTTTTTTTAATATATATCATAACATAACAAAATGCATTAATAACAAAAATAAAAATGCAATAACAAAAATAACCTAAGCTACTATGTATGCACTTAAGCTATCATGCAACTATGTGACTTACATGTAATGACAAATGACAAATGTAAACTAGAATGCAAAACTAGAAGGCAATGACAAATGTAAGCCTAACTAATGACAATATGCATGCAAACAAGTAATTAAATCCCCCAAACTTAAGAATTACAATGCCCTCATTGTATGGATAATTGCAATAAAATGTGTCAGGACTTTCTTGCAATCGCCTAAGTCTGGGGTGGTGGTGGTTGATCTTCTTCCTCTAAATCACTCGGTTCAAACCTTGACATTGGTATGAGCTGCTGGTATGGAAATTGGGTGGCCGAATTGAAGCTATGGAGTGTCATATTGAGTGAAGCGAAAGATGTGTTCATAGCATCAAATATGTGGTCTTGTCTCAATGCGAGTCACCGCATCTCCCGACGTGTTGCCTTGTTGTGCTCATCTATTTGACGTTAAAAAGCAAGAAACTGAGGACTAGATAATGCCTCGGACTGCGGTACCTTCTCTGTTCCTTGATCTCCCATAGTCTCATCCTCATCCTCCGATGTGTCCGCAGCGTCAACTTCATCCTCCGAAGCCGATGGAAAAATAAAACCCAGACCTCTAGGATGGGAATCGCCCCCGGCCCATACTGAATATCGCGATATCATTCTGGAATCAAGTAACTGAAGCGGCATCTGTGCGGGTTCATCATCCGACCATCTAACACCCGCTTGGCTACACAACCCACATATGAGTGATGGGTGTGGCAAGCCGCCTAAAAAATTTCCTCGTAAGCATCGACGGATGGAAAAATATATTATGGCCCTGACATCAATGATGAAATCTTTCACAATCGTGTATAGCAGTAGTGCCTTCTCCTTGGTCACGTGCGATGTGTGTTGGGACGGATACAATTTAGCATATAAGAAAGCATACCAAATTTTACCATACCGACTGAGATCTTTGCTATGAAAAACTGTGCCTCCCTTTCGACCTTTGATCTATGTTGTTTCCGGCTTAGTCATTTCTTTGAGTGTCGCTTCATAGTCCAGATCAAAATCGCGTAGGTGAGCATATTGACATTGTCGCGGCACTCGTAATTGATAATAGGTGTTGATGGCATCGGCACTGAATGGTACTAATTGACCCCGCACATACGCATTGCATAAAATTCCTTGACTATGTTGACAATGGCGGGTTCCGGCTCTTCAGTGAATTTGTTCCAACCCTTCTGATAAATTTCCTGCATCATTTCCCCATCGACATGGTCCGATGCCATCCCCCACTCCGGTGTAAGGGATTTTGTCATCATATAGTCGTACTGGTTGCCGGCGGCGGCACTTACAAATTTACGGCGATCAAAGGTCCGTGTCGGTTGTGCGGGCCTTAAACTTTCTCCCCTTTGTCGTTTTGATGTGGATTGCGAAGCCATTGACTCTCGGATGCCTTAATAACAGTATCTTCCCCCCAAACTTGGTTCACGCAAATCGTCGAACACTTGGTGTGTACAGAAATTTCTTCCCCCAAATTTGTCGATTTTGTGTGGCAAATAGGGTGAGAGAAGATGAAGAATCTATAGTATCGTGCTTCACACTCAATTACTCTAAATTTACTCCAATATCTTGCTGAATTCATAGCTTTTTATAGGAGTGAAGAGTATGTGGTGAATTTGGGTTTTGAGGGAGTGAATTTATAGAATGTGATGTGAAGTAATAGATTAATGGATTGGAGTGGTGGGGAAAAGTAATGGAGTAGTGGAAATCGTGGGGGTGAAGTGGGTGTAATGGATGGGGGTTGGAGTTGTAATGGAGGAATAAGTAGTGGGAATTTGGTGTGTAGTTGGGAAGAAAAAGAAGAAGGCGTGTGTAACTGTCAAGTCTGTTGGGTTTCAGGACCCCCGCCCCGGCGGGGGTTGTAGGCATAGAAAGCTCGCCCCGGCGGGCATACGTTCCGTTAATTGAGTTGGGGGGACCCCCGCCCCGGTGGGGGGTGCAAGGCAAATATAGCCCGCCTCGGTGGGCATGCTCACTGTCATTTTTCTTAGGAGACCCCCGCCCCGACGGGGGTGTATAGTTCATTAGGAGATCGCCTCGGCAGGGGGTGCTTACTGCAAACTGACCTCCTTTTCTCTTCTTTTCTTCATGCTATGCCACTTAATGATTATTTTCTCATCCTGCAAGCCATGAAACATAAAAGTTAGTAGATTGTTGATCAATTTGAGCATGGTTGAGAGATTAACAAGACTCATACAATATAATACCTACCTAATGAACTTATTATAAACTATAATCTAACAATTATGAATGAAAATACGAAAAATAAACGTATGATTGGGTTGCCTCCCAATTAGCGCTTGATTTTAAGTCGTTCAGCCTGACTACTTCCTGTTCAAGGTACGTCAGATAATGTGATGGCGATGACATCGGTGTTGGACTCGCCACCCTAATAGTGCTTTAATCATTGACCGTTGACTTTGAAAGTTTCTAATGGATTCCGGCTGTAGAGTTCAACGGCGCTATGAGAGAACACCTTTTTTATGGTGAATGGTCCCGACCATCTTGACTTAAGCTTGCCTAGGAACAATCTCAACCGTGAGTTAAACAATAGGACTGATTTCCCCGGCTAAAATGTTCTTTGCATAGTTTTCTGGTCGTGCCATCTCTTGACCTTTTCCTTGTATAACTTGGAGTTCTCGTAGGCTTGAAGTCGAAATTCATCGAGCTCGTTTAATTGCAGTAGTCACTTTTCCCCCATGACTGCTTGATCAAAATTGAGTTTTTGAATCACCTAGTAAGCCTTGTGATGTAGCTCGACAAGTAAGTGACAAGCCTTCCCGTATAGTAGTTGATATAGTGACATACCAATCGGTGTTTTATACGCAGTCCGGTAGGCCCATAGTGCATCATCCAACCTGAGCGACCAATCCTTTCGATTCGGGTTTACCACTTTTTCAAAGATTTTCTTTACTTCCCTGTTTGAAACCTCAGCTTGCCCACTGGTTTGGGGATGATAGGCCATCGCCACCTTGTGGTTGACCCCATACTTTGCCAATAGAGCTGTGAACGATTTGTTGCAGAAGCGACTACCTTCATCACTTATAATAGCTCTTGGCGTGCCAAATCTTGTAAAAATGTTCTTCTACAGGAATTTTAGAACCACTATGGCATCGTTAGTTGGGAGTGCTGCAGCTTCAACCCACTTTGAGACGTAATCCACTGCGAGGAAAATGTACTGATTGTGAAGTGATGAAGAGAATGGCCCCATGAAATTTATGCCCCATACATCGAAAATCTCAACTTTTTGAATTGTTTGTAGTGGCATCTCATTCCTTTTCGATATGTTGCCCACCCTTTGACATTTATCACATATTTTAATAAATTGGTGGGCGTCCTTGAACACAGTAGGCCAATAAAACCTGGCTTGAAGCACCTTTGCCGCTGTTCACTCGCTACCATAATGACCCCCATATGTAGATGAGTGACACTCAAGTAGTATGTTCTTCACTTCACTATAGGGCACACACCTTCTAATCATCTTGTCGGTGCACTGCTTGAATAGATAAGGTTCGTCCCACATGTACCATTTTACGTCATAAAGAAACTTCTTTTTCTGTTGTCTTGTAAGATGAGGTGGAAAAACGTTGCTCACTAGATAATTCGTATAGTCCGCGTACCATGGAAATTCTGTATTTATCCCAAACAACTGCTCATCCGGGAATGACTCGTTGATTGCACTCTTGTCCTTTTTCTGTTTATCTTGATTTTCCAGCCTAGACAAATGATCCGCGACTTGGTTCTCCGTCCCCTTTTATCCTTTATTTCTAAATCAAACTCTTGTAAAAGGAGAATCCATCTGATAAGGCATGGCTTAGCATCTTTTTTTGCAATTAAGTACCGAATAGCCGAATGATCCATGTAGACTATCATCTTAGTCCCGATTAAGTATGCCCTGAATTTGTCGAACTCATACACCACTGCAAGCAATTCCTTTTTCGTAGTTGTGTAATTCATTCGAGTCTCCGTGAGTGTCTTGCTTGCATAATATATGGCGTGAAATACCTTCTCTCGGCGTTGATCCAAAATAACCCCAACTTCATAGTCGCTTGCATCATACATTAGCTCGAAAGGCATATTCCAATCCAGTGCGACGATCACGGGGGTTGTAGTCAACTTCTTCTTCAACAACTCGAAAGCCAACTTGCACTCCTCATCAAAATTGAAAACCGAATTCTTCTCTAAAAGAATGCACAAGGGTTTTGCAATTTTAGAGAAGTCCTTTATTAATCTCTTGTAGAACCCAGCATGTCCCAGAAAACTTCTAATTCCCTTAACTGAACTCGGTGGAGGCAGTTTCTCAATTATTTCCAGCTTAGCTTTATCAACCTCCAATCCTTGAGCCGAGACCTTGTGACCCAAAATTATGCCCTCCTCAACCATGAAGTGGCATTTTCCCCAGTTAAGTACAAGGTTCGTGTCTTTGCATCTTTGTAACACCATCAACAAATTCCCTAGGCAAGTATCAAAATTGTTCCTATAGACAGAAAAGTCATCCATGAAGACTTCCACGTTTTTCTCCACCATGTCTGAGAAGATGGCCATCATACACCGTTGGAAGGTAGCAGGTGCATTACATAAATCGAACGACATTCTCCTGAATGTGAATATGCCATATGGGCACGTAAACGTAGTCTTTTCTTGATCCTCAAGAGCGATGACGATCTGATTATAGCCCGAGTATCCATCCAATAAACAGTAGTACTCTCATGTCCCGCCGATCTGTCCAATATTTGATCGATAAAGGGCAGAGGAAAGTGATCTTTGTGGGTTGCCTTATTCAACTTCCTGTAGTCCATGCACACCCTCCAATCAGTCACTGTCCTTATCGAAATTAGCTCGTTGTCCTCATTTTGTACCACGGTCATTCCTTGTAAAAACCTAAAACTCTAATAAGACTCGTATGTATACAATCCCGTTATATAAATAAAATTTCTCCGTTCTGAATGTGTTATGTGTTAATATATACTTGGTTTGAAAAATATGACCAAATAAATTTTTGTCCGAAAAACGTCGTGCTTGACACCTCGTGCTTAATTTTTTTTTTTCTATAATCGGACTTTTCGGTAAAATGATTTTGACAAGTTACTTTGTCGTGCTTACACTGACAAAACGCTTTGTCGTGCTTGTTAGGATTAGTGAGAAATTTAGGTTAACAACCCTAGATTAACAAACCCTAACCCTAATTAGCAAAACCCTAACCTTAATTTGTAAACATAACCCTAATTAGCTAAACTAACTCTAATTAGCTTCTGTTAACACCTAATCATGGTTAGTAAACTTTAATTAGGTACTAATAAACATTACTTAACAATCCCAATCATTAGAAACAAAACCCTAATCAAGATTAATGAAGATTAAAGCCTAATTAAGCTACTAAACAAACCTAATTAGCTCACAAGTAGGTTAGGAGTCACCATTTCAAGTCCCTAGGCTGCACATGACATGATTGTAACTCCCAAGCATGACAATAGTCATCAGATCAGATCTTTGTAGAGGCAAGTTTCTCAAAAATGACAAAAAAGCCAAGTTGAAGAATTCTATAAATAGGAACCTTAGGACTGAGCAAACTCACGAAATTCCTAAGCCTAGATACACTTATAAACTTACCAAATAAAGCCTGGGTGATAGCAGCAACAAAATCAGAAGCTAAAATCAAAAATTACTCAAGAAAAGGTACAAACCCTAGTTCATAATTAGCTCTATGATCCTATGTTAGATTTGTTGTTTAGATGTTTAGAATTATGTATTAGTATGTTAGAAAGTATATTAGATTGGTAGAACTTGTTTTCATAACATTTAGATGCCTTAATTAAGTGTTTTAAGAAATCTGGAAATTTTGAAAACTATGTCTGACAATCGAATGTCAGGGCCTATAGATTCATATGTGTTTATGTTTTGGTCCGTTAATTATTTGTTATTTGTAGCCTGTTAGTAGGTCTTTAATCTGGAAAAGAAAATAGGTTCATTTGAACCATAGATTTCAAGTTATAAGCAATCAAAGTGTGTTGACCGTTCACGGATTGCAATTTTCTGGGTTACCCAGAAAACTCAAGAACAGTTGAACCGGCTACTTTGACCAATCTATTTAATCATCTTCTGTTTGTTATTTTTGTAAGTTTTTGTTATAGATCAATACCCTGTTATATGTACTACATATCTATGATCTTTAATTGAACAAACAACGTATAGGTTTACTGGAATTAATGGTCAAAATCCATTGACCGAGCTTGACCAAGTTTTCTGGGTTTTCCAGAAAACTGAAGAACACGAAGAACAGCGTTTGGCTGTACTTTGACCAGCATAATTAGAGACCTTAGATTTATGCTTTGTTCATGTTAATGTTATATATATGTACCCTGACATATATACTACATGTTACAACAAACATCACACATATCTAATACACAGAATCAAATATATTTAAGCCACAAAACCGTTGACCGGCCATGACTACTGTTCTGGGTTACCCAAAAACTCAAGAACAACTCTAACAGTGACTTTGAGCCTCTATAACTTCTTGTTATATGTAGGTTAAAGCCTAAAATTTATTTCATGTTGTACTATTGTATGAGTACTATAACATCAACTCTTGACCAAACCAAAAATCATTATCAGTAGTATTTTAATTAGTGGTCAAACTGGTCACTCGACCATGACCAAACTGCTGCCCAGAAACTCAAGAACACCTACAGCGACACTTCCTGTCACTGAAGGGCTTTAGCAACAGACAAAAATTATTTTTCTAAAAATAAATTATAAAAAATTAGAAATAATTAATAAATAAATATAAAAACAGTTTTAAAAATTATATTATATTATTATAAATAAATTCTGATATTTTTACATAAATTCAATAATTATTTTATATTATTTTGATATTATTAATAATTAACTTATTAATAAAGATATTAGAATAATTATTTTTAAATACTAAATAATTAGGGAAAGATATTATTAATGATATAAAAATTATAATAAATGAATATAAATTATTTAATAGTAATAATCAATGTTTTGTAAAATTTTAAGTAAATATTAATTACTTATAAATAGAAATAAATGATTTAAAAATCATTTAAAAGATAAATAAATGTTTTAAATACTTCAAAATTTCTAAAAAGGTATTATAAATGGTCATTAAATTTTATAAATAAAATTTAGTCCATTTATCAAAGGTATTTAACACCGAAAACTTAATTAATCTAATTCGTTCATATGTTCATGATATAATTGAGTATTATTATAAATACTACGTGTTGGAATTATATATATGAACATCGTAAGTATTTGTTAACGATTGAATAACATAATTTGACTGATCTACGCTCTGGCAAGTTCTCTATCCTTAAATCTCTTATAAAGCAAGTTTCGTAAACCCTATTTATTCATTGGACAAGATTTTTATCTTGATATGTTGTTGATATAATATACTACACCTACAATTGAATTACCTTTTTATTGTACAGTTATTGTTATAGCTTCAACATAACTAAAAAAATGAATTGTTTATTCATATGATATTTTTTATTGAGCATAAACTGTCGTGTCAAACCAAATTGTTTTGGTAAGACATCTTATACTGAAGTTGGGTATCCCGTAAGGGATTAAAATTTAGTCAATAATATATTGACATTTAGTGTATTTTGAGCACTGGTAGGATGATATGCATACTCCTAAGATGTTGAATGGGCTGATCCCCTATCTCAAATCTGAACAAAATTTCTAAGTCTGTGTGACAGACAGAAATAAAGGAAAATTCCAGAAATGGTTGAAAAAAATAGAAATCCAGAAATGGTAACAACTATCAGTCAAAATTTGAATTGTTATATTTCTTCAAATCCTATATTGTTATAAAATACAAAACTTGCTGAGCATGTCATAGCTCACCCTTGCAAATTATTCCCTTTGCAGTTTTAGATGGTAATCCTGGAACATCTGGAGTAGATAAAGGGAAGCGTCCCTACATAGATTAGATTATATTCTTGTCTGTATGAATACCTTGTAATAAGAATCCATTATGAGAATCATGTAATCGAATCTTAATATTATGATATATATATATATATATATATATATATATATATAACATCTTTTATTTCCACAACCGTGTTTTCTTACATATATAGATGTAAAATTAGACTTCTTCGAATCTAGTTGAGATCCTTGGGAACTATTTATCTGAGTGAGGGTATTAATAGCATGGACTGTTTATGTTGTTATTGATAGTCTGGATTTCGAATAAATAGTTACTATCGATACGATAGTATAAATTCGTTTGGCTTAGACTATACATCTGGGTGAGGGTATTAGTAATATGGACTGTTCATGTTATTACTGATACTCTGAATTTTGGATAAATAGACTCTAGTCACAGATACAGTTCATATATCCAAGTGAGGGTATCCAAACACAGTAATAGTTCTCTTGAGAATTTACATCTGTTATGGGATACTGTGAATTTTGGATCTATGGGAATTATATCTGATAGTCCCTCTATTTAATGTAATCTTATAATCAGATACCATGGGTATATAGATTTAAAAGCATTATGTTGATTTACTGTAAACACCATATCAGATACCGTGCGAGTATAGATATGGGAGCGTTACAATTTTGGTATCAAAGCTTTGAGGCTATAGATATAAGGAAGAGAAATCTTAGTATATAGTCTTCGAGTTCGTAAATTTTTAAAAGTACACATAAAATATAACATTAAAATTATTATGTTGTGTAAATTTCTATACAGTATTAAAGGAGTTTTCTTTTATAAATGGTCAACTCCAATGCTGAGGAAATGGTAATAGCCAATAATCCACCACAAATAGAGTCATACATAGCCAGTGATGCAGAAGATGAGGAATTGCTTCATGATCAACAAATGTTAGATGCCGAGGAAGAGGAGGATCCAGTGGCAGGACTGTAAGACCCCAACTTATTATAAACGAAATTAAATTTCCTCTATTTATTATTTTGAAATAGTAAGGGTTGATTTGATTAATGTGGTTAGTTATAGGTAAAATGCGCAAATATTTCAAATAAGCAAGTGGTTATAAAATATTCATTTTTATCGGAGAATATTCATTTGGTCGTGGAATATTCTTATTGTCGGAGAATATTTGTACGACGACGCAGCCTTGTGTGGGCCCCATAACGGAAAACGATTGTATAAAAAAACGACAAATATAAGTTGTTTATAAATAACGGCGTAGTTGTTACCGTTAATACTGTTGAAATACTCGGTGGTTAAAACACAATAGCACACAGTATTGCACCAATTATTGATTCTTACATAAGAAGGCACTACTAAATAATTGTTACAGTAATTACTGTTTAATATTTTATTTTATTGATTCAATAATTGCTACGTTGATATTTTATATTATTGTTGTTTCAATAATTGTCACTGTACAATATTTTCCTTTATCGAATCAACAATTCATATTATTTGAATAGTATTATTAGATAGGATTATTGGTAATATCTAGAAAGTTTTGTCTAAGGAGAGGTTTGGTCACCTAATTGCACGCCAGTAAGGAGAAATCCTTATTGGAAATTCCCCCTCTTTCTTGGGAACGACCTGGTTGTCGATATTGTGATTCGATAATATTATTTGTGAACAATTAATTATTGATTTATATAATAAGGAAAATATTCATTTTATGTGGATATAGATGGAGAAAATTTTTAATGTGACAATTGTTGAAAATTTATATTTTATCTTTTCTGATAAAATAATTTATTTAAATTATAATAATATAATAATGGTGATATTTTTACAATGAATGTGTGATATATGAATAAATGAGGAAGAGTATTTTTGTTACTAAAAATTTTTAAAACATATTTTTCATGTCTGTGGACCCCATTTCTTGACTAAAATTTGATTATAGCTTATAAAATCGTCCGTTTGTGGATTTCGGTCAATTTCTATTTGGAATTTGGAAAAACTTAAACTTACAAAATTGTAGAGAATGTAATTTTCTATGGAAAAGGCACGATGTTCGAATTTTTCTGATAAAAGGGCTATTTATTATGAATTATTGAAGCTCTAAAGTTCTGAAATAATTAATTTTTGGAAGTTTTAATTATTTTCAATAAGAAAAATGTTTTTCTTATTTATTGTGGGATGAGTGGTTGATTTTGAAGACTTGTGGTGTGCGTAGGAAAATTGTTTTAAAAATATTATTAATTTAATAAATTTTCTACTTTGATGTTCTAAGCATTTTTCTATAAATAGGGTGCTTAGGTTAGAATTGAAAATCATACCAAAAACTGAAGTTTTCTCTCTCTTTCTCTCTCTATATTATCGAGTGTATTCTTGTGAGTATTTTGATACTTTGAGTATTGCTATACGGTGCAAGTTCCGTTCAGCACTATATCCAGTATTCTAGTCAGAAGTACTGTCTTTTCGAGGTAAGGGATATTATTTTTTAAAAAAATGATATTATTTCTTCTAATATCATTATGCCGGAATATTGATAGTATTTTTCTTGTGCAATTTTTGTCTTTTAGTGTCGGGGTTACTATTCACGTATACAGCACTATTCACGAATACGGCACTATTCACAGAAAAATTAAATTTTCATTTTTTGTCCAAAATATCTATTATGGATACTAGCTTTGATTGTATCCATGTTTTGATTATTCTTGAATTTTGCTCCACTATGATTATTTATGAAGTATTTTTGAACTCAGATTGTTTAAAGTACAAATCCTTAATATTTGTTCTTTTGTTTCATTGGTTTCGTTTTCTTTAAAATATTTTTCATCATCCTCCGTCCTAAATGATGATTTTACTGAATATCTTTGGTCTGTAGTGCAAAGATTAATGATTTTCTGATGAATATCTTTGGCCCGTAGTGCAAAAATGAACAGGTGTTGAGATGAACATGACCAACTGATGAATATCTTTGGCCTGTAGTGAAAAGATGAATATTTGATTCAAGATGAATATTGATTGATGTTACAGAGATAAAATAATGATGATGGACCTTTAAATTCATAGATTATAGTATATTTCATTCTCTACGTAACTCATCTATGAATTATTATTTCCGCTGCGAATATTGATCTGAAACTTGTTGTCTATTGTATTTTATCAGATTTTTTCCTGTTGAAGACTAACGATAATTTGTTTTATATTATCTTAGTCATAATATTCTTTACTGGGCTATTTGAGCTCACCCTTTTCTTTTTTGTTCCATTTTTCTTCTCAGGAGGCGAGAATGTAGTGAGTACTAGTCGGGGTATGGAATGAAGGTTTTAGAAAGTTGTTTTAGTAGTCCTCACCATTTTTTGTAAAATAATATATAAATAATTGTAATGAGGACTTATTTAAGTGTTGATATTGTCTAGAAGACAATATTTGTATTTAAACTCACAGTTTTTATGTTGTATTAATAAAATTGTAGTTGTTTTTGTACCATGTTATTGACGACTCAGAATGGGTGTTGTATACCTATTTTGGGGGCGTCACAAGGATAATTGATGAGCATGATGAGGCAATGGCATCACTATTGAAGACAACAAAATATGAGGGTAATAAGATGAGGTTTAGGGCTGATATAGCTGAGGGAATGCTACATCATGAGAGGGGACATAGTCAACGACTAAAAGTACAACTGCACCATGCACAGAGGGGCAAAAAGGAAATTCAGTCAAGGCTTCTTAAAACATCTCTGGGTGTTCGAGGTACTTTTAATGATTTGCAGCGCCGTGTAGTTCGATATCCAGTAGAGGAGAAGAAGACGACTTATCTCATCGATCGATCTGTGGTTTGTCACATGATTCAGGATTCCTTTGATAATATCAATGAATTCTATAGAGTAGCATAGGTGGTTGAATGCTTTATATTAGTACAATAAAGAAGCATTCAAAGTTTCTAATATAATCAGTACTTTGTAAGATAGTAGTATGTTCAATTATGAAGTTGTTGTGTAAAACTATTGTGATATATAAAATAAACAATATGTTGTGTTACTCAATTTCTTATGTGAATTTTATTGGTTTATATAGAATTATGCCACCAACCAGAAGACCCCAAAGAGAAATGAATGATGATAATTCTACCCAGCAGTTAGTAGACCTTATGCTAGGAGTTGTAAATAGACCTGTGAACCAAAACACAACTTTTAAAGACTTTAAATTAGTTGGACCACCTGAGTTTAAAGGTACATCAGAACCTGTAGATGCACAAATTTGGATTTCTGAGATAGAGAAATTTTTCCTAGTAACCAATGTTAATAATAACCAAAAGACAACTTTTACAACCTTTTTCTTGAAGGGTGAGGCTAATTATTGGTGAGAGGTCGGGTAGAAACTGAAATTATTTCTTGGGATAGATTCAAAGAGTTGTTCTTTGAAAACTTTTTTTCCCAATCCCTGAAAGACCGAATGGAAATAAAATTTTTGGACTTGAAACAAGGAGATCTTACTGTAACCCAATATACAGCTAAGTTTAATGAACTATTCAGATTTGCTCCTCATCAAGTAACCACTGAACTTAGAAAGACTAGTAGGTTTCAGGAGGGTTTAAAACCTCAGATTCGGAGTAAATTATTAGTACTTCAAATAAAAACTTTCTCTTAGATACTAGAGAAGGCCACTATAGCTGAAAGTGAGAATGAAAGTCTTGCTAAGTTTCATCAGGGCAAGAGAAGTCAGAATGAAAAAGGAAAAATTAGGGCAGAACCCAGTTCAGGTGGGTTTAATAACAAACGTAAATGGGATAATTCTTTTTCTAACAACCCAGGGAAAAAGATAGGAAATACTAATAATAACTTTAGTAATAATATTATTAAACCTTGTCCTAATTGTGGTAAGAAACATAGATGAGAATGCCTTCATAACAAATGTTTTAATTGTGGACAGTCGGGACATTTTTATCCACAGTGTCCTCTTCCAAGGAAAAATAAATGTTTTAATTGTGGTTCATTGGATCATTTTTCAAAGAATTGTACCAAACCTAAGAATCAAGGAGGAAAACGGGTTAGAATACCAGAGAAATAATCAATCAACAGTAGCTGCAGTTGGGGTTCAGAATCAACCTACCGCGAGAACATTTAATATGTTGGTGAGGGATGTTGTTGCTTCACAGGACGTGGTGACAAGTATCATCCCTATCAACACTTTAAATGCATATGTGTTATTCGATTCTGGTGCTACATGTTCGTTTGTGTCTAGAAATTTCTCTACAAACTTGAATATGCCTTGTGAAAATTTAGACAAACCATTTTGCGTAGAATTTGCTAATAATGAAAGAATTCCGATTAAGACCGTATACAGAAACTGTAGTGTGGTAATAAAAGGACATAATTTTAAGGTAGATTTGATACTAATTTAGTTGGGAGAATTTGATGTAATTCTAGGAATGGATTGGTTAGTTAATCTTAACGCGATGATTGATTGTCATCAAAAACGTGTAAACCTTTTGACTGTTTCGAAGTCAAAGGTAGTGTTCAACGGTAGTTGTTCACCTAAGCAATCTCGATGTTTGACTAGTTCAGGCAGAAAGATTACTTAGAAAGGGTTGTTCAGGATATTTGGCCTATATAGTTGATACTCGACAGGAAGGAGAAAAACTAGATCAAATACCTATAGTTAAGGATTTTCCCGATGTATTTCCGGATGACTTACCAGATTTTCCTCCAGATAGGGAAATTGAGTTCTTCATTGATCTTGCACCAGGAACGACACCAGTTTCTAAGGCACCGTACAGAATGGCACCTATAGAACTGAAAGAGTTACTTATACAATTACAGGAACTCTTAGATAAAAAGTACATACAACCTAGTGTTTCACCCTGGGGAGCACCAGTTTTGTTTGTAAAGAAGAACGATGGAACGATGAGACTATGTATAGACTGTGAGAAAAACAAGTAATTCATTGACCAAGAACAGATCATAAAATAAAACTAAACTCAAAAGGTGATACAACTAGACTTGAGGAAGGAGCAGAGAGCTTGTTGTCCAAGATAGAATAGTTGAATAGTTGGAAGTTTGTCTGTAAAACTTTGTAAAGGCTTCTCCGCCTGTTGAAAGAGTATTTATTACTGATAATAATAGGATCTCAAGTTCTTAGTAGGGACTTGAGACTGGACGTAGCAACATAACAAGGGGTGTATGTTGTGAACCAGATAAATCTCTGTGCATTGTGATTGAATTTTTATTATCTAGCATGCTAATTACTAAAAACTGCTAAATTAATAACTAAAAATTAAAAAAGGCCTAAATATAATTTTTAACTAATAATAATTTATTCAACCTCCCTTCTAGATTATTATTGACCTTTCAAACTGGAAATAGAGGCAAAAAATATTATGATTTAAGTCCTGCTATGTATTGCGTTAAATTTACGCCGAATTACAATTACAAAACTTATCAATACATGAGATTAATAGGAATTATAGAAGGGTTCCAGTTATTACACACCTCTTCAAAAATATTACCACTAATATTTATTCACGTAACTGACAATTAAAAGTCGACATTAACACATGCACAATATATATCAGTACCGTTATAATTTTTAGGATCAATTTATATATGTAATGTTGAATATATATATATATATATATATATATATATATATATATATATATATATATATATATATCTCATTTAATATTGATATACAATATATGAAAGTATTAATATCAATTGATTATACATATAATTTTATAATATACAATATAAAAAAATTATATATGAATATTATAAAAAATTTATTATTTTATTTGGTAGATTATACATCATTTCTAACTTAGTATTAGTTAATTAAGTAATTTTTTTTTTAATTATTAATTTAATATTATACAAGAATTAAAATAAAATAATTAAAATTTTAAAATTTTATTTTAAACAGATGCGAATAGATATAGTGACGGATATTCGAAAGTATCAGTTTATAGTCGTAGGTGGGGGTGGGGGAAACCAACGCAGAGAAAGAGTAGTCTCGTATTATCTAACTTAATATACCAAATTTGGGCCAGTGAACGGTTAAGAATCAACTTTGTCCTTAGTATTTTTTAACCACGACTAGCAATATCACAGAAATGGGGATTAAATATTCCAAAAATAGACATTTAAATGTATATATACATATATGGAAACCATAACGACCACAATCACATTGTTCCACCCCTCCTCTCTTCTCCTTTCTTGGTGCTATATGGATGGATCTACGGAAGGAGGTAAGTACAATCTTGTTTGAAAATGATTTTAAAAAAAAATTCTTCACTCTTTTGATTATTTTTTTTTGAATTTAATAAAGATGATGCATTTTTTGTTTGATTATCTTCTAAATTCTTTTTATCAAATGTTCATGCTTAATTTCAAATTAAAACAAGCACCTTTTTTTTAATTATTAATTTAAAAGAAATGTTTCCTCTTTCAATCGTATAAAATTCGAATTTTATATTTATTGATGTTATTTGAAAGCATATCTTGTGTTAATTCACAATTTCCCTTGAAGAGAACTTGTGAAATATTCGTTTATTGAGAGTTTGATTTCAAGAAAAATGATACTCCCTCCGTCCCAAATTAACTGCTCAATTTTGACTTTTTAAAGTCAAATTGACTATTTTTAGAATTAATAATTAAGCATATATAAATATATTTCTAAAATTATAAAAATTAGGATTAGTAATAAATTGTATATACTTTCTTTTGGTTATAATCTCTTCACCTATATTTTAGCAAAAATAATAAAAAGATTAGTTTTAAAAATGGTCAATTTGACTTTAAAAAGTCAAAACTGAGCAATTAATTTGGGACGGAAGGAGTATATTTTACGACAAAAGTATTATTGTATACTTAACATGATTATATTTGATCGTAATAAAAATCGTAAAATTTTGTCAAACGATATAGTACGTCTGAAATTATAGTTCAAATCTTTCATTTGCATGAACACATGCTTTACGTTAATATTATGTAAATAAAAGAATATTATTTTATTTCTGAAAATATTTTTTCCAATGGGTTATTTATGAATTACTACTATATTCTCTTTACAATTAGTACGTTTAGCAAAAGGTAAGCAGATAGTACAAAGGGTTATCCCTTGTTAATGAAACAAAATAAGACATGGCACCATACATTGTACTTCTTTTTCAAGCTTCATCATATTTTTTAATTATTATTATTGTACTTAATTGTTTTATTATCACAAATCAAAAGGTGTTGGCATCTTTTTAATTTTTTTTAAAATACACTTTTCGAACTCTTTCATACATCTTGATCAATTTATTGTGCCAGATTCCATTTATCATCCTATTTTAATTTTATCTCAAATCAGTTGTCAAAAAAAGCTACCTCCCACTGTCGCATCTTTATTATTATTATATAAATCTTTTTTTGTGGTGACATGTCTCAATCATCGTATGTTCCTATTCATGAATCTTTATATTTGATAATCTGTTATATGTTGTTGAGCATGTTTTTTCTCCCAAGAAAATTGATATTTTTCACGTGAAAATATAATATTTTTATAAGTTTATCCTCGAGTGTAATAGTAAATAGATATTGTATCTATGTGAAAGACACTTGTGAAAGTATCAAATATTCATATAAAAATATTAATTCCCTTTCTTCAATTCTTTCAAAGGACATCAGTTTTGGTAAACACCCGTAACATTTAAATGGATAAACCAACCAAACCAAACCAAATTTGGGATACCAAGTTGATGACACTATTTACTCATTTTCGAATGTATTTACTAGTTGGGTGTACCCAACTAAATTTGGGTACACCATAGCATTGTTCATTCATAACAAGTAAGGCACACAAAGCACAGGAACAAGGTTGCAGAAAGGTCATTCTTATGTACTGCATGAGTTCAGGAGGGATCTTTGATTCTAGGTAGTTCAAAATGTACATTATAGTCCCTCCTATTCAGATTAAATGACATTTTAGAATTAAGCACACTTATTAAGAAATAACACAAAATGTCTTTTATGTCCCTAATTAATTATTTCTCTCTCCACAATTGCATTTACTAAGCATATTAAATAGAGGGGTAAATTAAGAAAAAAATAGTGCAATATTGCATAGAAATTCCAAAACGACACTTGTATAGAATAAAATTAAACTCCCTAAGTATTAGATAGAAACAAGTTACATTTATATAGCAGAGAGTTGTAATAGTATCAAAAGTCATTTGAAATCTAACTTTCTGCTATACCAAAGTAACTTGTCTCTATAGGTGTCCTAATGGACTGTTTATTTTAAACTGTCTGAAATCAGTATTCGTACAAGAGCAACCATCTGAGAAAAGTTTGTTAGCTGAAAGCCTGGTTCTTAGCTTTCTCACCTTTTTACTTTTATACCTTGATCTGTAACTATTTGTGTGGCGCAAGAAATTAAAAACTATACTCGAGCAGTATTGGTCGATGTGCATTGACCAAGGGGATGTTGACCTATACATGCTCGAGTATAGCGGCCCGAGGGTTTATCATCTGTAGGAAATAGTAATCAATAAGGACTTCATTTATTCACAAGTGCATTTTCATTGATCACAACAACCATTCTCATGTCCAAAGAAAAAATATAACTAAAAAATTATAAATCTGGAATTATTAACTAACCGATTTGAAATTTCAAATTTTCAGAAAGGTTTGATGTCCGTTCCTCAGTTTGGAGGGTGGGATCAGAAGACAGCAGGAGGACCAAATACTGACTACTCGATGGTATTTTCACGAGCTCGCGCTAACAGGAAGCAGCACAAAAGTGACTTGCCTCGCCGCAGCCTTGGGAATGAACCAGAGCTCTATGCTCAACAACAGGTTGCTAAACAGCCGGATGTTAAACAGCCGCAAGAAGATTCCATCAAGGTAAGACTCATCCTATGCATTCATCGAAATTATGTATCAAATCGTATTTTTGCCCCTGCGCATATAATCTATATATCCTCATAATAATGCATTTCTTGATCAACTAAGGTACGGTAAAATGACTCTGTAAATAAAAATATCCACTTGGACTAATATTCAATACTCCGGCCATTACTTTGATCCATATCCCCTTGGTCAATGCACATGGATCATTGCATGGCAGAGTATGCCCTCGGCCCTCGGCCCTCGGCCCTCGCCTAAGTATTAGGATTAGCTAACGAGTTTTGAAGCCGGTATGATGCCTGCCTGATTCCTTCTAATCTCTTTCTAAACTTACTTTTTTTGTGCAGAAAAGAAAGAGGATTCTGACCTACCTTAATTGTTGTATTAGGGGTTGATTTCTGAAACCCTATCAATCCCAAAAAGTTTCTGATAATTGTAACGGTATCAAACTGGATATCTGCTCAGTGTCTATATTCATAAGTGAGAAGCCTCATTTTGTGCACTATAAATATAGTGTTTTTTCCAGAAGGAATTCTAATGTGTCTTGCATTTATGAACTCTACATAAGAATATAATGAGAAAAAAATGATTAAAAGATTAAAACGAGCAAGCACGTGGAATTTATAAGCTAATAATTTTAAATTAATATACATATAACACAATCAGATGGACATCACTGAATATACATTTATTTTTGCTTATTCTAGCTTGAAGTTGTGTACCCTTAAGAATTATGTATATACCTTTATCCTTTCAAACTCATAATGAGACTATATAAGCTGTACAATTAAAGAAAGAAGAACCTGCATTTCAAGTCTTGGCTCTGAACCGTTTTACTGGAGCTTTCAAGGAGGAGAGGTAGTTTACATCTGCTTTATCAATTCCACTAAAAAGATAGTTGTGAGGTGGCATTTCTATGTACTTGCCAGACCCCGGAACAACATTCAGATCACCATTTTCCCAAACAACCCTTCCACCAGCGATTGTTACTTCAACCTTTCCCTGAGGGAAAAAAGAATCACAATCTATAAGAAACCTAAGAAAGCATAAAATTGACGCTTATATTTCATACAGTGAGGGATGTTATCAACTATCAAGAGATGAGAGATGCAGGCAACTATGAAGTACATAATTTTGAATTGGATAATTAGCTCATCAGTTAGCAATGAAACGAAAGTACAAAATCTACCTTCCCTTTTCATCCCTCATAGACATTTGTGTCTGATCTAGAGTGGTGGGAACGAGCACTTATTTCAAAGCTTGAATTAGGGTTGAGTATGATTATATCTGCATCTGATCCAGACAATATTGCTCCTTTTCTTGGATATATATTGAATAACCTTGCGCTGGAAAAATAACGTAATTTAAAAAAAAATCGATCAATCTTGGAGCTGATTTCACATTTTAGTCAACAAGCACAAGATCGGTGACTCAAGTTATTGATATCTTAGAGAGATATAAACAAATCTTCAGAGAATTTACACATCATCAAGATGTTAAAGGTAAAGGATACCACTCAGTGCTTGTTATCCGGACATAATCGGTGGCAGATATTTGGCCTGATTCCTGAAATGGGAAGTATAATTGAGAGAGTTAAAACAGTTTGGGGGTGCAGGGATTCAATTAAAATCTATTACTACGCAAAACAAACCTATGACAACTTTTATTTTTGGGTGCAAAATCTATGACAACTTACCACCATAGTATCCCAAACCAAATGCATCCTTTCCTCTATACCTACGTATTCCCAAAGAGTAAAGTGTTATGAAATGTAGAATAGCTCAGACCACCTTACTCCCAAACTAGCTCTAGAGGTGATTATTAGAACAATGTTAGTACCATTGACACCATTTGGGATCTTCCGGAAATCGTCAATCCCAAGAGCTTTCTGTGTGGAATTGAAGGTACAGTGATCGGTTCCTACTAGCTGCAAAACATACATCCTTATAAGTGTGTATACACCACTAAAAAGTTAAAAAGGTTAAGATAGTGCTATAGGTGACCTTAACGTCAATCTCCTAAAATCACATGACCATATTCTTTCTGTAGCTTACTGGCAGAAACTTTATATTTGAAATTGAAACTGCTTTTGGCAAAAGAAAAGAGTTTTATTTTTATTTTTATTTTTTTATAGAAGTACAACTGCAGCGAATGGGCATATTAGGACTGCTACTTTGATCACAGAAAATCCAATTAAGTTACGAAGTTCAAACTTCCAGTCATTACAAAACTCAATACAATAACTGGACTAAAGCACATAACTTAGATAGATATCCAGCATTTCAATAAAATCCTGAATCCTACTTTAGTAACAAGCGGTCCAGAAAATAGTGCAAACTTTTAAGTACAGCATTGCAGGAGCAAACCTGCAGAATTCCTGTTGAAAGGGCTTCTTGAAGCACCTTTCCATGTCCTGATGCTCGGATAGGGGGACTCATGACAAACCTGAAACATGAAGAAATCATAATATTTCATTGTAGCAATGAAAGTAAAAGAGTTTCAACAGATTAACAAAGGATAGATTCACTTACTTAGCTGCCGAGATGAAGTCAGGATCCCAAAGGCCAGAATCATCAAGGATTAAACCTGAAACTACTGGCTCCCCAACAACTCGCTGCCCTGCAATTATAAAAGAAAGTGAAAATGGAAAGTAGAGATTTTTCTCCCCACTATAACTATATGAGAAAAACATGGTACATCATTAGTTTGATAATATGATCCTTGTCAGCCCCCGCTCAATTACAAGCTCTAGGAATTAATAGACAGACTGATCACAGATAAAACAAATACTACCCAAACTAAAGATATGGACAAATAATAATACAAAAGAAAGAATTCAGCAAATAACTTTGTTATCAAGTAAAATATTAACAAAAAGTGGTAGGGGAATATAAAACCATTCCATTACAATGATGAGATATGTTTTATAGATATATAACTGTTAGAAAGTTATATTGTGCTGCCAGCTTGAAGCTACCACTTCCTTAAAACAAAGAGACGTTTGAAAATGTCATGCCGAATGTAATTTTCCTTCTTACGTATCCTCTTTATATACAAATGCAAAGATGAAATTAAATTTTAATACGACTGATTCTTTAGAAAGCATCTATTGTTACTGCTTTGAATTTGGAGACAGATATTTTGTCACAAGAACCCTGATCATTGTCAGCCAAGACGACAACATCTTCTGCAGCCCCTATCATCTATGTCTTCTTGGCAAAGAACTTACCATTGTATCATCTCTACTCCTCTCTCTCTCTCTCTCTCTCTACCTTTGTCTCTTTATTTCCAGTCGCTAGTTTGGCATCTTATTGTAAATATTACATATGAAATGGAAAAACACTCTGGTTCTGAATACATCCAAAGATTGCAGTGGTTGCAGATAGTGAAATGAATTCGTCCAGCATACTAGGAGTATATAAATGATGATTAATGAATAATATGGTACTGAAAAGATAACATGTCTTCAGCCAGTGTAGAAACTGTAGATGAAATTTCTTCAGTGACATAAGAAGCTTAGGCAAAGTACCTAGGAAGTTTAGTCGATTAGAATAAATAGGGAAAAACATCAAAAACAATAAAATCATAATTCCTCATAATTCATTAATGATGATGTCAAAAAAATTATAAATAAAAGATGCACTCATATAAATTTGTCAATACTAAAACTTTCTACATTTAAGATTAGTAAACCTGATTTTCGAGCTCTAGCTATTTCTTCCATCGCATCACTGCTCATGACATGAACAACATACAGAGACGTGTTAACAAAATGAGCCAAACGAATAGCTCGAGCAGTTGCCTCTCCTTCCAGGTGCAAAAAGAATTAAAATAAATTATTTTAATAATCTATAACATAGAGATAATAGGTGTATTTAGAGAAGAAATAATTATTCTTGTATATGACTCTGTCTCTCTCTCTCTCTCTCTCTCTCTATATATATATATATATATATATATATCAAGATCGTTAGCATATGCCCCGAGTACAAGTATTCACAAGTTCAGAAACATAAATAAAAAGGAACTATGAACATAGTAAAGTAAGTCAAATGAGAAGTGAAATCCTTTAAACCAAAACCCACAATAATTCGAGAAATCCATCATACTTGCATCAGTTTTAGGTACTTCAGAAGCCCATTTTTTCTCTTCCCTGTCTTCTAAGTCTTCTT
Organism: Panax japonicus; assembly: GCA_020205505.1. Lineage (NCBI taxonomy): Eukaryota > Viridiplantae > Streptophyta > Magnoliopsida > Apiales > Araliaceae > Panax > Panax japonicus. The sequence goes on along the minus strand of CM035103.1, from coordinate 23,478,684 downwards.
GTTCTATCCTCTAAACAAAAGCATGAAACTGCTTACACATGCAGTTAATAGGCTTCACTAAGGCTGGCCTAAATTTGAAACTAATTTTGTAATAAATAAGAAAAAATAACATGTATACTTTCATTAGATAAAGCATGCCCTGGGGTTAACTCATTTTACTCATTCACAAATGTTTTTACCTGATTCATGCTAGAAGGAGAAAGGCAAGGAAGAAAGACAAAACTACCCCTTATCAATATCAGATGATAAATCATTCAAAGAAAGCTACAGTTTGTTTTCCACTATTAGGTAGTCAATGGTTCATGCAGAATAATACAAAGAGTACCACAAAATTCCCTAAGAAACTAGTTAATTCTATAGTAATGACAGGCTACCCAGATCCCAATCAATATTGAAAGGGAAAGAAGGGGAAAGAGAGGTTGTTGGGAGGTAAAACAAGAAGACAATATATGATCATAACTATATAACATAATTTTACCACTGGAGGCCTTGAAAGAGCATGTCCCTCTGGACCCGTGATACCAAGTTCAATCATTCGTTTTTGCCCTTCAAATACACCGTCTCCATTTTCTGCATGGACCATAGCCAAAGCACCAAGAGATTTGCACTTTTTGAATCCCTCCAGTAAAAGCTCATCGTTTATCATAAGAGAACCCTTGTATGCCATGAAAAACTTAAAGGAGTTGATACCTATCAGTTCGGAAACAAATTTAGAGAGTTTTATGATGATCTAATGTAAACACTAGATGCAAATTTATTTAATAATGTTTCACTAAATGAAACAAGCAAATGACGCAAATTCATATTGTACAGTCTAAGAACAAACAGACCTTTTTCCTTTACCATAATTTCCATCTCTTTTGGAGCAGCATCATCCCATTTTGTAATTGCCATATGGAAACCATAATCCATGCAAGAACTATTTGCTTTTCCCACATAAGCTTCAAATCCAGCAGATAAACTCCCATTTACAGGAATAACGAAATCAATGTGCATTGTTGTTCCACCTGCTAATGCAGCAGCCTGACCGCTAAAATAATCATCAACGGTTTCAGTACCCATGAACTCCATAGCCAAGTGTGTGTGAGGATCAATCCCTCCTGTCAAAATCAAAAGCCAAATAAGGTTATACATATCATAGTAGGACACTGTCCAGGGAAAAAGTGTAAATTTTATGATTACAGCATATCAAGATCTAGACCTACATAATTAGTAAGAGATGTGAGAAATTAGAAGAATGAAGCAGTGAAACTCTATGACCCTGGGAAAGCAAGCCAATGAGACACAATTTAATGCAAATAAGTTCTGTTTATTCAAAAAGGAAGATACATCATAGATGATGAGAAGGGACTATTCCCTACATTACTTATCCCATTTATACAATAACAGCGCGACTTAACGATGATGGACACCAGAAATAGTTCAGTGGATTACGCATACAAGCAAATAATGTACTTACTTTGATGACTGAGGTCAATACTGAAAAGCTGGATAACTTCTTCACACAGGTTATATAAGTAAAACTACATATTTTATAGATTAAGCCTAACTTTGACATTAATAGCTGCTAAAATCTTGAAAAGTGCTCTTTCATAATTTTTAAAAGCACCTCAGGTTGGCGAAGGGGTTTATACTTCATAGGAAAATTGCACAGCTTCAAAACTACAAAAAAAGACCAACCAATTATCACAACTACATAATCTATATACATTCAAGGACCTATAAAAAAAAGTATAAATTAGAAATTGAAAACATTGAACAATAAGAATAGTATGACTAATCTAAAACAAATGCCAGTAAAAAACTAAAATGGAGGAGTTTGAATTTAAAAATTTTAAATACAAACCTAACTAAAGCCACATGTGAACAAGGGCAGATCCAAGAATTTTTCCTAGCAGGGCGAATTTAATTAATTTTTTTGTTGAAGTTAAATAAAGAAAACTTGAACTAATCATAATAATGTTTACAAATTGCAATAAATATTCATAATCCAAACTAAAAAAAGAATTTCAAATAAAAAATATTTAGATACTCCATCCGTTCCTTAATATAAGTCGTTTTAGAGAAATATTTTTGTTCCTTAATATAAGTCGTTTTAGAATTTCAAGTAAGCATTAATTGCTTAGTTTCTAATATTGCCCCAAGTATTAAATATAACATTGGTTCTCTCACTATTTTATGTCCAATAAATAACAATCTCTTCTTCCAATACAAGAGCAATATAGACAATTGATATTATAGTTAATGTTATACAATCATTATCTTAATATTTGTGCACAACCCTAAAACGATCTATATTAAGGAACGGAGGAAGTACAATTTAGAAACTTATTTCGGTTACTTGTTATAGTTCAATTTGAATGATTCTCCAAATGCTCAAAGTCTCAAACCAAATTTGCGTCGACATATCTTGCAAACCGAGTTATTTGTTTCTTAAGATTAATCCTTGTCAAAAGAAGTTAAACAAGCATTTGCAAGCTATCTTAACATTGAATCGAAGCCCAAGGACTAAGAAAATAAATATTTTTTTCTTCCCTCTCACTTTTCCTTATATTTTCTTCTACGGTTCTAGTAGACCGCTAAGCATTACTATAGGACTAGAGCTTTCAATCTTCTATTTCCTTTAGTCACGGTACTCTTCAAATTCACTCCTTCCATCTCAATCGTGATTTTGGGGAAGGCCCATGACATAATTAACTAGCTGAAGACTAAATAAAATCCTAGACTCATCTTCTCTTGACTAAACCTTTTAGTCTAATAAAGTAAACTATTACTTAATTTTCCAACTGAATTTGGTCAAATTACAGTGTCATAAATTAAATTTGATCCGCTTTATTTTATTCTTCCCCCTACTCACTTTTTAGTTATAAGGCTTAAATAGCTACATTTCATTCTAAAACCACTGTGATATTATTTTCATGTTTCGAAAATTCAGCCAAGCAGTTTCTTTTGTCATTCAACCTTTAAAGGGGAAGATACTTATCTTTCTTCAGTATTTTTATAGTAGTTTACTGGAGGGGCATTGTCCATTCTTTTCACGACAAAAATAATTAAATTATATATTCACAATGATGACCAGCTTCTATTTTAATTTCAAATCTAATGCCAATTCTCAAGTCTATGGAGACACCAAAAAGTATTTTGTTCTGTTACAACAAGGTAAGTTCAGTAGAAGTTGAAGGAACCTCAGTAAAAACCTCTACAGATGCTGTCAAGCAAGCATGATGAAGGTAAGTGGACCACAGATGATTTGGTTTGGTTACAACAAGTCTAGTCCAGCAGATATTGAAGTAGATTTTCCAAATGCCTAAACCTCACTGGAGACCTCCATATGCTCATACAGTTAACAGCATCAGTTCTGACAGATAAGGTTACTTGGATAGACGAGGTAATTCACCAGAATCACCATAACATGTGCGAAACTTTCACTTTTAGCTCATTTGGCTATTAAATTTTCTTCCACTGTCAAGTCCAGAATACTTATTTCTTCGACAACTAAATCTGAAGCCAGAACCTTAATCATTGCTAAAAGATTTATTTTTTTGATAAATAAATCTATGGTTCTAAATTAGTATACATGGTACCTAGAGGTTCAATTCATAGCCACATCATTGCTGAAAGATATTCTTTTTTCTTTTAATAAGTTTACTGAAAGATTGTTTGTTGCCTCCGTGTATATTTCAATTTCCATATAACAAAATATGCATTAACATGAAACAGAGGTAAATAACTGGTGCATAAGTATTCTTTAGAAAATAAAACTTCAAAGAGTTTAGTCCCTTGGGAATAATTAAGATTTAAGAATTCGAGAGACTGAAAGAAAATAGGTACTAATTAATAATGCATCCAAGAAGCAGAACTTCACCTGGCATAACAAATTTTCCAGTGGCATCGATAACAATAACATCGTCGCCAACCTGCAGATTGGCAGCACGTCGAAATAAAGAATGTTAAGGAACAAGAAAAGCATCAAGAAGACAGGTTAATAAATTAACGACTAGCTGGAAATACTCGAGGAAAACAGGACTGAATGTACTTGCGTACAGAATTTAATATAAATCTGCCCATTTATGATATATACAACAAAAAATTGTAATTGTAAATATATGATAACTGCTTTTTCTGTCACATGTGCAAAACTTGAAAAAATAGTAAATGAAGATAATAAACAACTATTAGCTTGACCTGCAAAAACTTAAGCAGTGTTCTAAAAATCCCTGTCTAAAATCCATGCCTAGGTCTGCCTAAGCCCCCTTGGCGCCTCACCTAATGCCCCCTGGCGCCTAGGTTTTTTTTTTAATAACTACCCAAACCAGATCTTGATATATTTATTTTTCTAATAATTTACAATATTCATAATACAGGTTGTTGCATATCAAATCACAACAAGAAATTAACAATATCAAGTAAAAATGGATAATTTTATTATAGTTGTAATTTTTTGAACTTGTACCAACTTCAAATTATATAAATGATGATATATTTGTAATATTTAGTTTAATTCAATATAATTCTTAAATTTATATTTAGTTTCTTAAATTTTAATATTGAATTAAATTCTTGAAATTTTAAATTTTATTATTTAATAGCAATCTTGTTTATGAATAAAACTAATACGTTAAAAATATTTTTGAACTTTGAACAATTGTATGTTTGTATTTGAACTTTGACATTAGCAATATGGATATGTGTTTGAACTTTAAGTAAATGCCTTTATTATCCTTATTATAGATTGTTTTGCTTTATATTATTGTTTTGTTTGGATAAATGTAAGATAAAATATTAAAATTGGCTTACAATAAAAAATATCGTCTAGGCCCTGCCCACGCCCCCTAGCCCACCTAGCGTCTTTTAAAACATTGAACTTAAGTAAGAAACATATCCTATTTTATACAATTCCTTAGCCATCCCAGGAATGTGTAATCTATGTTGGATGTACAACATAACACGTTTACACCATGTTGCAAATGTCGTCATCCACCCTAAATAAGTAGTTTTTTTTTACTGTCACTAATTGATTTCTAGATTTTACATGTTATATTTCTGTGATAAACACTAGTTTTGTGACTTTTGATTACATGTTAACTTTCTCTCTAAATTCTTCCTGGTTCTCCCGAAAACGATCAATAATTATACAGCAAGATACTAGGACCATTTTCTTTATGTCATCTATCTTCCTCAAGTTTTAAAAGTTACACTTCAGCCGATTTATAAAAAGAGATCCTCTCATCGTTACCAGAAATCAAAGACAAACTTATAGAAAGAACGGGGTGGCGCCGTCTGATGAAATGTATCATTTTATACATACTGAAGATTGTTCTATTCTAGCTACACGTAATGACGAAATCAACTACAACTGACATAAGGGTTCTATGACATGTTAACAGTACTAATATTTCTTCATTATACCCAGACATCTATTGTTATCAATCAAGAACACTTCTTTCATCTTCTATAAATACTATAGCATAGTTTTGTTATTCAATAAGCTGATCTTTCTATATATCAGTTAAACTAGAAATCTTAACAAAAAATCATCAGCTTTATCAAATGGTAAACAAGGTCAAATTCAGTGATTACAAGTGGCAGTCCAATTAAATTTAAAATCAAGCCAAGTTGCTCTCTTTGGGTAATTTTAACATTCACTTATAAATCAATTCTAGATAAGGAAACACATAAATTCACTGGACTACACTAGATAAATTATACCTTGATATTAGGCTTAACTGCAACAATAACCCCATCCTCTACATACACATCAGCAATCTCCTGATGATGAGCATTCACAACAGTTCCTCCCTTTATCAAGATCTTCTGCGAGAATCCGCACACAGATTCACCATACCCAATCCCAGCATCACATAACTGCAAAAACAAATTGATTTAAAATTTCCAACAATTAAACTTTCCCAATTGCCTATCATAGGAGGAATCAAAAGATAGCCTTATTCAATGGGACCCACATTCATGTGAGACCTTTATCAATTTCGTTCTTGTGAAAATAACAATTGGTGAAGAAAATTAACTTCTGGGTATTAATTTTATCATTGTTTTGGAACCCAAAGGCCAAAACAACTCCTTAGCTTAGTTGCTGTGAAATATAAGCGAAAGCTTCAACAAGCCCAGTTTTTTTTTTCTATTTTTTTTTCTATGGCAGCATATACCCAAATTTAATGTTTGGTTAAAACAAGAATTTGAGCTAAATATGTAAACAACAATTTCCCAATTAGTTCACAAATACCCATTTCTCTAAAGGCTTTCCTAGGAACAAGAAATGACAGGAAACATACTCCAAAATTCATTTTTTTTTTAAATATTTCTTTTCCTTTACTTTCTCAGGCAACCAAACGGATGATAAAGAAAGAAGGAAAGACACTAGACGTTTACTTTTTTCCTTGAAATCATTTTCTGTAATCAGTAGTAGTACCTGGAGAGATTCTGTGAGAGGCCACAAGGAGACTGAAAGAAGGAAGATGAGAGACGCAAATTGAATTTTTCTATACATTATGATTTTGGATCTACTGATGAAGGCACAGATCCTGTTGGCACAGCGAAGCTTATGTAGCTTTGGGTCAACTATATCTATGTGCAAAAAAAAAAATTATTTGCTCGGTAGTTTTCTTCACCTTCTTCAATCAAATTCACTTTCTTCAAATAAATAAATAACCAAAAATAAACTTCAAAATAAAATATAAAAAAATCATGGACAAAAATCAAACTCACACAAATAGAGAGATAAAATTCTACATAAGGAGCAAATAGTCAACATGGCCTTGATAGAATTACCAAAAGAGGAAGAAAAAAATATCCAGATCTAAAAAATAGTAAAGGAGACATATTTAGATAGGCTAATGACAACATTGTTCCTTAAGTTGAATTTATTTTTTTTAATTCATAAGTTTTGGAACCAACACTCAATTTCCTAAGTTTTAAGTTTTTTTAAAAAGACAATGTTGTTTTGTTTTGATTGATCAAGTCAATTTATTATCGAAATGTGTCACGTTTTAATTTTATATTACTTAAATATAAATTGGTACACAATATTTTTATACAAAAAAAATACGTGTATGACATTTTATATACATATATAAATATTAAAATTGAGATAATTTTTTTTGATTTTTTCTTATTGTGATTGACTTTTGTTTAAATAAATACAATTAAGATTAACATTAACAAAAATAATTTAATTATTAATAGTTGATAATCATTTAGAATAAATTTAAATTAATTGTACAAAATTGTATATAAACAAATAAATTATCGCAAAACTAAATAACACTAAGGTATGTTTGTTTATAATGATTATAATTTCAAGACTAATAAATTATTTTATAATCCCAATACTAATAGTTTTAAGTCTAAATATGAAAACAAACAAGACATTTGACTATGTTTGTTTACAATAATTATACTTGAGATATGACTATTAATTTCAAATGTCTTATATTTTTTTTAATTCCAATTCGGAGAATGTGAGATGGTGAATAGAACTATTGTCGTCTCTGATGATGTCAATTCCCTCGTGTTTGCAAGTATTAGATTTAGAATACGACTATTATTTGAGATAGAATTGTTATTTTTTTTATTTTTAAATTTAAACTTGAGATTATTGGTCCATTGATTATAAAATAACTTAATATAAGAGATTATTTAATCCCATATTCAATCAGGTATTATAATCCCCATCATTGGAACTAAAAATTTCTAAACAAAATTATCTTCAACCTTTTTTTAAAATAATTATAATATCCTATTACATCAAATACGCTTATTATTTAAATAGCTTATAGGAAAACAACTTATTATTGATAAACAACTTATTATTGGTAAATCAACTTATTATTGATGATCAATTTATTATTTAAATAGTTTATTTGCAAACATCTTATTGATAAACAAATTATTATTGGTAAACAACTTATTATAGGTAAACAACTTATTATTTAAATAACTTATTATTTGTAAACACCTTATTATTTAAACAGCTTTTTAGTAAACAACTTATTGATAAATAACTTATTATTTAAATAGTTTATTGGTAAAAAAACTTATTGGTAATCAACTTACCAATAAGTTGTTTAACAATAAGCTTATTATTGGTAAACAACTTATAGGTAAACAGCTTATTGATAGTATTGGTAAACAACTTATTATTTAAACAGCTTATTGGTAAACAACTTATTAGTACTAGTCATATTTAAATATTGACTTTTTATTTGTCAAAACTTATTTATACTGCTTATTGGTAAACAACTTATTGTTCATCATTTTTTAATATATAAACAAGTTTAAATTATACTTTAAAATATGTTATTATTGGTAAGGATATAATAGTTCAAACTAAAATTTTTTTATCAAATTATTTAATTATCCCAGAAAAAATAAACATAACATGTGATTATTTTAAGTTATCACATGAATAATCTCATAAAAAACAAGCATATGACTAAGACTATTTAATTTTAAGATTAATAGTCTTAGGATTATAATCACATGAAATATAATTATAATATGAAATTGTAATTCTTACAAATAAACATAGCCTGAGTTCACTCGCCACTATTATATCTCTTCACCTTTATTTTACTTATTTTTAATATTAGATCAATTTCTTGGCGATGATGTGGTGAGGAAGATGAAGTAATTAGAGTTAGAGTTTGTATTTGTTTGAGTAGTATGCTAATGTGTTGATGATTTATGGTTAAAATTAGTGTAAACAAGTTGAATAATTTTGTTTTTATTTTGTTTATGAACATAGTGTTGAATATTTCATTTTTGGTTTCAGTTAGAATAAAAAAAATCTAAGGAGATGAATTGCGTCTTTTGTTTTTATTTTTATTTTTACTTTTTTATCCTGTGTCTTTGTAGAGGGTTAAATAATTATAATTTGGTCTTATACGGTCAAGTACAATAGTCAAATTGTATTTTCTACAAAAAATTGACAGTGTCCATAAAAAAGGAACAACATTGTCTTTAATTTTTTTTTATGGATTTGATTATTGACTCTCAAACTTATAGGTTAAAAATAAAAAACTTGCCAACTTAGGGGAATAATTTTGTCATTACCCCTATTTAGATATAAGTGTTATTCCCAAAGGCACTGAAAGAGATATAGAAGGGGGTTGAATAGATCTAATAAAAATATATCTTTCAAGATTGTTTACCAAATAAGTAAAACAAGTTAATTAATTAAGTTATGCACCACGAAATATAATTTTAAAAATCCCCTTCAAAGATTATATGAAAACTTACAGTTCTAAATTTAGTGAACAATGTGGAATCAAGTCACAGAAGCAAAAAGTAAAGTGACAGAAAGAGTAAATGTGAAGAAAGATAAAGAACACAAATGTTTTTATATGGTTCGGAGCACAAAATTCTCATAGTCCTCTCTTCTATTCTAAGAATAGGGATATTCCACTAAGGAAGGGAAATCACTAAGATTTCAGTTCACACAGAACTATTACAACAATGATTCACAAAGAATCCTTCAAATCACACAGACTTGGATTAATACAAGATCACTAAGATCAATCACAGAGAAAAAAATTATTTTAAGTCGTTCTTAAGTGATTGTTATTTTCCAGAGGCCCACTAGAGATCTAGAATGGGGGTTGAATAGATCTTTAAAACTTTTTAATTAATTAAAGATGTATTACAAATAATCAGTTAATCAAGATTGATTATGCACAACTGGAATATGCTTTGGAAAATCTCCCTTAAAGATTAAGGAATATCTCAGTTCTAAATTATAAGTCACTTAGCAGATATAGTATATATAAGGACAAAATATAGATGAGTTAAAGTAAATAACACAGGAGATTTTAAGAGGTTTGGAGACTGAATAACTCCTATTCCACTTTTCTACTTCAACAAGCAAGATATCCACTAAAGATAAGGTCACTCAGACCAGATCACACAAATCTCCTACAACTGAACCACTAAGGTTCCTTCGAGTCACTTAGTCTCGGACCGGGTCACTCAGACCTCCATAAGTCACTTAGACTTGGACGAAAGTCACTAAGACAATCAATTTCCTATTTGTTGATAGATGTTTGAGGTACTGCTAAGATGAAATTTAAGCTCCTTTTTCTTCTATACTTAACAACTTGAATGTGATCATCTTTAAGGTGTTGTTTAGCTTTGCAATAAGGCTTTACTTCTTCTGGTACTTAGCAGCTTTGAACACATCTTAAGTCGTAGAATCAGTTCAGCTTTGTGTTTTTGTTGATTCGTAGAGTGAGCGCTTAACTCTTCAGAGTTTTGGCTTTTTGATCTGACTATCTTCTTTTTTTCATAATCACCAACCTCTTGAATTTGAATTCTTGAGGTCTCTTATAGTCTGCCAGAAGACTTTTCATTTCAAAGTGTCCATTAGAGCATTTAAAGAATAGATACCTTAGAATCCTTGATGTTAACTTTTTGGAGTTGTTGTGTCAGCTTGCTTTGCGGCTTGGACTTGTCACATCAGTCTGCAACTTTACCTACCACCTGGTAGATGTCTCTTTCAACAAACTAGTTGTTTAGACATAACCTTCTGAACTTTGATTCTGATCAATGATGTATTGTTCATTATCTCAGGACCTTCTATCAGCAACATTCCATAGTCAATCTTATTGTCAGACTTGACTTTGCTCTACGATCTTTGATATTTGTTGACTTTGCTCTACGATGCTTGAGCAGACTTTGTAGACTTCATTGTATTCTCTAAATCCTTCAGCATCTCTACGATGCCGAAGATAGTTATACAATATTACTGTCACTTTGTACCTTTATACTATTAGCTGCTGCTCTACGAACTCTAGATTACTCTGTGAATTGACGTATTCTTTATGACTAGGCAGAGTACATTTACGATTTAGCCTTTATAGAGCTATTCTTGAGAGTCTTTACGATTAGGTCTATACTCATCATCTTTAGAGTATACTTCTTTGATCAGTCTTCACTTGTTCGATCTTCAACTTATCTTCATGACTCAAGAGAGAGAGAGAGAGAGAGAGAGTTCTACGATTTTTTATCTGATTAACTACAATAGATGAGTTAACTTTGATATTCATGATGACACTACGAATAGGTAGGGTAACTCTACGATCATCTGGACCTATAAACTATACATCAGAAAGCTTAAATAAGATCAACTTAACAACCTTGATCTTTTTATCCTAAGTCATTATACATATGTTTTTAGATAAGGACTTCACAAAACTTATTGGTACACATATACTTTAATCATATTCATCATCAGATAAAGTTAATTCAATAAGATCATCCTAACAACCTTGATCTTTTTATTCTAAATCCTTGTATATTCATCACATTATTAAGGATTTCACAAAACTTACTTATACAAATATACATTAATCATATTCATAATCAAATCTCATACATATATTCCTAACAGTGATGTTAAGCTCTCCTTCAATTGTCTTAGCAGCAGTTGATTGGTTCAGAATGGTAGAGTGAAACTTTTAAGAACACAAAATGTTAACACTTTGACTTGATAGAATTTCTTAGTTGTAATTCTTGAAGTTACCGTCCTTTTATAGAGTTCTTTTGGGATCTTCCTATTGGGAATTTATCATTTCTTCATTATGTTCAAGACACTTATTAATTTCCAATTGTTTGAACTATGAATTGGTGTCTGCTTGGACAACTTCAAGTCTCTTTCCTTAGTACTGTGAACAGTATAGAAGTTGTCACGTGTCCTCTGTCCTTACTCATATAGCTATTAGATAAATCTTCAAAAATGTCTTGTCCTTATTGCAAACACACATGAAGATCAACCTTAAGGGTCATGTATTTAATGTTGATAACTCTTGTCATAACTTGCCACTGACTTGTTAAATGACTATACTCTATTATTTGGCTATGGTAGAGTAATATCGTAGAGTGACTTGTCCTACTGTATTTACTCTACAAAATTCAGTGATTCTGCGATTATACCTTTACGATCTCGCTTCTACTCTATAATATTTGACAGTCTTCAGTTCATTTTGCGATCTTAGAGTAGTTTTATCTTTAGCTCTACAAGAAGTCTTCTAACTAGGGAGAACTTAACTATTACAAGGAATTACTCTACTATTTGGATCAACCTAACAAATTTGATCTCTAACTAAATCCATTTACATAATACTTTATAAGGACTTTACAAAATTATTTGGTATTATAAATAAACATTAATTTCAGTCATCATTAAATCAAATAAGGGACAACATAAATGCAAGTACTAACAATCTCCCTTTATTTGATTATGGAAAAACAAGTAATTTTTAGTTCAATCATTAGTAAACTAAATATATATAAACATGAAAAATTAAACACGCCTTAGTATTTAGTGAGAAAATATATTTTCTAGAAAGAATAATGAATCTTTTTATTTATTGAAAGAATGAGTTACAAGAGTGAAAAAAAATACACAAATTACAAAGATAGAATAAATTCATCTCTTCTAATCTCTTACTCTCTTTGGTAGTCGACTTTGGGGAGGATTTCTCCTTTCCTCAGCAACTCTACGATCATAGGTGCGCTTCCCTTCTTCTTCTTCTTCTTCTTCTTTTCTCCTTATTTTTTCCATAGAGTCTCTAGGCCTAGGATCTTGAAATTTGAACTGGTTTTCCCCTTGTATGCTATAGATTTTGATTCAAAAAATTTGGATCATTACCTGGGAGATTGAGCCAATTTAAGTTACTTCTGTTGTTTTCCAAAGGCACTTGAAGCTGTAGAAGGGGGTTGAATAGATCATTTTAAAAACTTTCTTTTTAACAGAGTATTACCAACTTATAAATTAAACAAGTTAATTTAAATATTCACATTAGAATGATATTTTGAAAATCCCCTTTCAAAGATTTAGGAAAGTCGCAGTTTTAAATTTAACATTGGAAGAGTATTGAAAATAATGAACTAGGAAGTAAATGTCGAAAGTAAATAAGACAAGGAATTTTAAGTGGCTTCAAAGAACAAATATATTCTAATCCACTCTTCTACTTCACGAGTAAGAAATCCACTAAGGATAGAGTGATCACTAAGATATGTTCACTAAAAACGATTACAACAATTGAATCACTAAGATTCTTATAAGTCACAAAGACTTGGTGTGATATCCCAAATAATTAGAAGTATAGTTAATCATGATGTTTAACTTAAGATGATTGTGACAGATGATGATCCTTAGAAAAAGGAAGTTGATGAGTTTAGAATGGAGATTAACACTCGATGAGTAATGTAGAAGAAGATAATACCTTTAATAAAGGTTATAACATAGTTTTAAAGTAGTGATTCCGGGGACGGAATCCTTATATGGATGGAAGAATGTAATGACCCGAGAAATAAGATTAACTTATAAATTAAGTTTAAAGAAATATTAATTAATAAAATAAGTTTTTATTAATAATATTATGTGTTATGTGTTTATTAGTCATTCTACGACTTAGGATGATTATAAAACGTTAGGATTTTGGTTATGTGTAAGATTTAATGCGTACGAATTTTTAAAACAAAAATAAAATTTTTTTGAAAAAACCCGAAATATGCATTATTCACTTGATGAAACTTAAGGGTTAAACCCTAAGAATTTGAATAACCTAAGTCTTTTAGAGAGATTGGTATGTCTTAACGACATTCTGTTTGAGATTTGTCGGTAATATGTTGTGAAAAGTCATATTAGAAAATAAAAGTTTTCTCAAAAAACGTGCAGAAATCGAACAAAATAAAAACAATGAAAAATATTTTTATCGACTTTTCAATTGTTTAATAATGTTTTGGGAAAACATCGTCTGAAAACACTATTCATTGAAAAATATTTTTCAGTTTTTAGATTTTTCGAAGAATGCGCTAATGTTAGAATGACGAGGAAAGACGGAATGTCAAATAAAATTTGAAGAACGATAAACGCAGTTTTCCACTTTGTAATGAAATTAAGAAGATTAAAGTAAAGAATATTAGTATAATATGAATTATTATACAAGTATAATATTAAGAATGATATAAGTATAATACAAATTATTCTATGAGAATAATACGAGTATAATACGAATTATAATACGACATATAATACGAAAACAATATAAAGTTTAATATGTGTAATATACAAAAATTATACGGTATAAATACGAAAAGTCAAAGTCAAAAAGTCAAGTCAACAAAAGTGCCTAGCCTTTTCACTTTCCTACCATTTAACCATAAGTGGTTAATATTTAACCATGGTTAAGTTAGGTATGGTTAGGTTAATAAAGATATAATGTAATGACCCCAAATTCGGGTATCTTCCAACCCGACATATGGTTCTCCACTGTACTAAAATCCATACAATCATTCCATTGAAATACAACAAAATGAATGTAATTACTATCTTCTTATTACAATCAAAGTATAATCCTTCCCAGGTTCATAAACCAGTTACATCGTTCGTTGTTCATAATGTATAATACATGCAAACTTACTAATCTATTACACAATGGCTAAGCATCCATCTTAAATTTGCCTTTATCTCTTTTGGCATTCACAGTACGTTTATCCTTAACTGCAGTTATATAATTCACGCAAGAAGTGAGCATGACAGCTCAACAAGTTTAATAAAGGATAACAGTAATTCCATATTCGTGAATTATATAACAATTCATACATAACTGAACAATAGTTATGAAGTATCATGAAACAACAATACTTTAACAGTTCATAACATCAATTCCCAAGGTATAGAGTAGATTAGGAATTCTGAACCGGTCGATAGACCATGAACAATAGCTTTCAATTTTCATACTTGAAAAGGATTTCACAGCACTAAGGCTGATACGTCCGCATTACTTACGAGCACTTCTAGGTGATCAGCCTATAGTACTTTATGTTGATCAACATTCATTCATTAAACGTATTTACGTTTAATATTTTTGGCAAACTCGCGTGCCCATCGAATAATCGATGAAAATACTTTTGTTTGTTCATAGACAAACCTTACCTTCACATCCGTACCAATTACTTAGCATAGGATAGAGTTAACATTTCTATATAGAAAGATATAAAATATCATTCAATCTATATCTTACGAGTAGTCTAACCGAGCTAAAATCTGGCATCGACCCTTTCTTTAAAACCAACCATGCAATTCAGTTCAACGAATCACATTAAACTTGGCTAACTCTGAAGTTAGACAAGCGTTAAGAAAACTTGCCTTTTAGCGTCTTCAAATAACTTAATCGACTGACCACAGCCTTTACAGAATCTACATGATATATTCACATAGCACACTGTAATTAGCTAACAAACAAATGTTCACATTGTTTTACCAACTTCTTTCTCTTCTATGTCTTAGTTAACTTAATATTAATAATAAAGTCAACTCGACTCATTACCCTTTCGTCTTGGCTCATTACTCAACTGACTTTATTAACCGAACTCGAACATCGTTGATAAAGTACCAACTTTGTTCATTATTCATAACTTATTAACATGCATTCAATTCCTAAGTTCAATACCATATACCTTAGTATAGGTAGTATTGGAATAGTTTTAATACACTTATGAAGTGTACAAACATTTTCCCTATAGGTCCTTGAACAATTGAAGTTCAAAACCTAAGTCACTATCCAAAACCCCGCACTCGCGCTGCGACGTGGCCTCTATAGCACTAGACTGGCGCTGCGATGCTAGTTAGCAGTGTCTGGGTTTCGGTCTCGGCGCTGCAGGCGCGAGACTTTGCTCTACCTAGTGGCGCTGCAGCACCATTTAGCAGTAGCCAGCATTACTGTGCAGGCGCTGCGGAGTAGAATTTAACACTACGTTCTGGCGCCGCGGCGCCAGACCTCAGTACCAGAAAATTTCCAAAGTTTAAAATTTTACGAAAATTCCCAGGGCTGTAACTTCTTCGTTATAAACCTGATTTCGGTCCATTCAAAAGCCTACACGTCATAAATGGCATACTCTACACCTTCATATAAGAATTCGACACTTTCGAATCTGTTAACTCAAAATTCCCTATTGAGTTCATTTTCTAAGCGTTCGTAAACGTTAATGAGCATTCAATGCTCGCTTTCTTCATTTTAAGTCAGAATCTGACGATTCTCAAACCCAAAACTCTTAAATACACTATCTCACGTGTTGACATTGAAAAACAACATTTTTAAGTCTCACGACAACTTTCGACCTCCAATCCGGAATTTTAACGTTTTCAACGTTTAACGTCTAATTACGTAAAATTCGCCATAACTTCGTTACTAGGGTTCTCTAAGCCAAATCACATGGAATACTCTATGGATTTCATATCTACATCCTAACCATGCAAGATGCATATATAACGTATTGATGGAGTTCAATCGTTTATCAACAATCGACCTCAACAATCAATATTTTCATGGTTTGAAACTATATTGATCCTAATAATTCTTATGATCTCATGACTTATAGAGATTGAATCTATATAAAGTCATCTTTAATCCACTATACAAGACACATACTGTAAAGTTCCCGAACCCGGATACTTAAAACTCGAACTCGGTACTTCACGATACCATTTTTATGAGCGGAATAATACTAATAATAATAACAATAATATAAATTTTAAACTTAACTTAAATTTATCAGAGTCTAATCCCAAGTACACAACCTTTACTATATTCTTTACATGATATATAATACATATCATTAACTTAATACAATTTATCTATTACAAATGACACCAATAACATATTCTGTTTGCTTTCCTTTTCACTTGTTTTGGCATGAGCTTTCCGGTCCTTCACACTTAGCTGAAAATATTTAAATTAAGCAAGGGTGAGCATTTGAGTGCCCATCAAGTATTATATATATATATATAAGCTGAAAGAATTTAAATGTTTTCTTTATAATATTCTTCTACAACCAGTCAATAGTTGTGAAGTAATCTGTACCAATAATAATAACATAACAACCCTCGTTCAAATTTTTGAAACTGTGTATTGACTATACATGGGGTTTCTGTGACATACTATGAACATTATTTTTCATTTTCGAAAAGGTTAAACAGAAATTCATCTGTAAACCTACATTGCTTACGGGCCTGAGGGTGTACAGTCCATGGGCACTGTATTGATCAATACTACATTGCTAGAACGATATTATCGTTCATCCTTTGTCTGCCATAGCGCATAAAAATTTTCCCATTATCGGGATGTTCATACCTGTCGGGTTTTTATAACAAAGGTCTTATATAATTCAACATATATGTATATCAAAGGTGTATCAACATGTGATTAAATACAATGATTATCCAAGTGATTATCCAAGTGGGGACACTTGTATAATCATTTATAGAAATTAACGAATAGAATATATAACTAAATTATCATATACTAACATGTTGATAATCAATGAGCATATATAATATAGGCTTAACAATCTGTACAATAATAATATAACTTTGAAACATTCTTACACTTGTCCAATGCATAAAGAAAATGCAAAGGTAGGATACTTGCCTGATGCGCTGCTTACAATTACGCAACTTAGATTTATCTTTTATACCGAAACCTATCATTAATAAGATCATTCTATCGATTAGAATCACATATCATAACACATAGTACTGCTTATTGCAGTCAGCACATAACCTAATCACATTGTCATACATGTTCAACAAACATGTCATCACAAACAAACATCAACTCATTCCTAATCACATTGTCACATAACTTTAACAACCATTAAATCACAAATAAACACATATCCAATTAAATTATCTAAGTCCAGATCAATTTCTGAAACATGTCTGTCTACCGACAGCTTTATCGGGTAATTATCGTGTCTAAGACTCTATCCCGAAGTTCAATATCCAAACAGATAACTTAAACAACAGTCACACTATTTTTCATGACCTTATAATAATTATGAAATAATTATTACCATTTATCATAATTTTTGAAATATCAGAATCATTATTAAATGATTTAAATAGTACACAATTCTATTATCATTAACATTTATTCAATATTAAATTATTAATGAAACCATTGCCAAAATATTAAAGTTATTTATAATAACTTAAAATATTTGTAAAGTACTTATATTACCCTTAAATAATTTTGAAAATATTTAAAATTATTATTAAATAATTACCGTTAATATTTAAATATTAATGAACTATTTATCCAAATATTAAAAGTCATTAATTATAACTTAAAATATTTTTAATTCATTTATATCCTTTTTAAATGATTTTTAAATAAATAAAACCATTTTTAAACTATTTATTTAATATAATTATTAAATAAACTTAATATCAATAATTATTAAATAAATATCATTAATATTAAATCATTAATGAAATTATCTTTTAAATATTAAAAGTTATATTTTATAACTTAAAATATCATTAAACACTTTATTTACATTTAAAATAATTTTTAAAATATTAAAATCATTTTTTAAATATTAAAATCATTTTTAAACTAATTATTTAATATAATTATTAAATAAACTAAATATCTTTAATAATTAATTAATATCATTAATATTAAATTAATAATATTTTTCATGACAAAATATCAAAAGTCATATTTTATAACTTAAAATATTTTTATAATACATTAAATGATTTTTAAAATCATTAATTTTATTTTCCATAATTTATTTAATATATTTATTAAATAACTTAAACATCATTAATATTAATTAATTAATGAAATTTCATCACAAAATATTAAAATTCATCAAAAATGACTTAAAATATTTTTTAACACAATAATATAATTTTTAATAATTTTTTATGAATTAAAACAATTTTTAAATAATTTATTTAATATTATAACTAAATAAATAAATACCTTTTATATTAAATTTTTTTTAAATATTGTTAAAATATACTCCAAATAATTAAAAACTATTTTTCGAACTTTAAAATAATTTTTCAGAATTTATTTTGTATTTTTTCATAATTAAAAACTATTTTTTCTATTTTTAATCATTTTCCGGAAATTCAGAAATTAAATTAATTAGAATCCGTCGCTAAAAGCTTTAGCGACAGACAACCGTCGTTGTTGGTGTTCTTGAGCCTGCCCAGAAATCATAAGGCAGTGAGCGAGTGCACTACTTTGACCGTGAATAACTTTCCCCTCTTAATGAATATGGAAAATCTATGACTTGGGTCTTGTAGAGGAATTACCGGACTACAATTAAAAACAATCATAACGTTTAAACAAAATTAGATCTGGGAGATATAAGCCTCCAAACTATCTGACAACGCTGTTCTTCATGAAAAACAGTTTGAGGTGCCTACTTTGGACCTCTATAACTTGGTGATCGTGTAACGTTTATGTGATCTATCAACTCCAGTGTGTAGAAAACATGTAGGAATACAACTATATCACTTAACATCATCATAAAAACAAGAAATCAAGCATCTCAAGTATGGTCAAACGGTATCAGAAAAATCAACACTTAGAAAATTCTGGGCTGCCCATAAATTGTCCGGTCAATGCCGATCAACCCACTTTGACCTTAAATAACGTTTGATCCACAATATATATGGACCTAATTCTTTTTGTACCTTAAAGAGAACATTACAGACTACCTATAACAACTTTTAAACAACAAAAACCATGATCTAGAAAAGAGTTATAAGCCCTGACATTTGATGAAAAATCACAGATTCGTTTTTTTCCAACTTGCTTAAAACTTCAAATTCGTGCACTTTGATGTTATGGGTCTTTGATTTATCAACCCAGATCATCAATTGACACCTTATTACACATATTTAACAAATCAATTACAACATTTAACAACAAATCAAAGGATTTCTAAAATTAGGGTTTTTTATACCTTTGATGTCCAAATTTTGATTTTGTGTTTCTGATATGTTGTTTGTGATCGTGGGGCTTGGTTTTGGAACTGGTTTACTTGATAATTTCGTGGGTCTTGAGCTTGAGAGCATTTGGTAGAGTGTTTGTGAAAAAATGAGATAACAAATGACCTTTTCTCTCTACTTAATCTATATATACATGATATATATACAATATATATGGCTGAGCTTTGCTGCTGATTTGCTGGAATTTATCACATGGGGTGGTAGGATTTGGTCACCAACTCATCTAAGGTCAAAACCTATGCTATTTAGCTTTAATAATGCAAAGGTATTTTGGTCTTTTCCTATTATTTCTAGAATTTTGCCATTTGTGACCAACCCTTAGGGTTTAGGGTTTAGTTTAGGGTTTAGGGTTTGAGCCAATTTAGGGTTTAAAAATAATTTCTAGAATTTCTAATTTAGGGTTTAAAATAAATAAATAACAATTTAGTTTCTAAATTTTATAATTAGGGTTTATAAAATAATTTAGGTCTTTAACTATATAGCATTTTTCTAATTAGGTTTAAGCAACACTAATTAGCATTTCATTTCCCAAACTGGCAATTAGGGTTTACAATAAGCAAATTAGGGTTCTAAAATTATAATTAGGGATTATAATATAGAAAAATAATAAAGTTTTTTCAATAATTACGATTCTCCCTAATTAGGGTTAATACTTATAACACCGATCATAAATCACATTATCGTGATTACATAACAGCCTTAAGCCGACATTTAATTTTTAAATTAGGGCTTGATAGTTTGAAACTAGGGTTTCTATTTTTAAATCATGGTTTCTAAATATTAAATAGGGTTTAGTAGTAATATAATAAAACTGTTCCACACATTAACATTACACACATAACCACACATATCTATAACACTGGTAAATAATAATATAATATTATTATTTTCATTCCTTGATCAAAACCCAAAATTAGGGTTTGGATTTCATATCTGATTTATCTTTCATAATTAACATTATAAATTAAGTTAAAATAATTAACTTAATATCCTGAACAAAATTCATATAATAAAATAAGTATTATAAAAATTCTATAATCATATCATATATTATTCAATTAATATAATTATCATATTTTTATGGAAAATAAACATAAAAACATTTTTACTATAAACTAATTATTATTAGAATATAATTTATAATGAACAGTAATTCAAAAATAAAATTATTCATAACCATTCATGTAATAAATATATTTTATATTCATCACATAAATTCATACATAATACCTTTCACGCATTCTTACCTTTATAATAGATAATTATTCTAAAATCATTTCATATATTATTTAAATAATATAAGATTATATTTTCCTTGAAAAATAATTAATAAAACATTTCCGATAAGGAATTAATTAGTATAAAAATATAATTGATAATAATCAAATAATTCTAAAATAAATTTATTTGCAATACTTAATGTAATAAATAAATTTTATTTATCACACATATAATTATAATTACACATTACCTTGACACATATCATTCATATTTATTTTAATAAATAAATAAAAAAAAATTATACGCAAAATTTATGATTCATTTATATAGAAAATATCGGGTTGTCACATTCACCCTCCCTTATAAAGATTTCGTCCCCGGAATCACCTTTTAAAACCTATACATACCAGGGTACATAACATACACAATTGTTACAATTAGATCTCGATCATAATTGATCGAATCGATCTTTAACTATTCAGCATAACGCTTATCTATCTCCTTAAACAGAAATTTGATTTCTAAGAGAACTCAAATTCCTCCTTCAAAATAATTTATAAAAATAATTTACTATATATAAAAATATAATAAAAAAATAAAAATTGGTTAGATTAATACCTGGAGTTGCATCCCCGGCTGCTGTCGAATCCCGAACAGTCCCGCTGAAGACGCTTGCGGTTGATGTTGTTGGTTTGTTTGTTGAAGTTGGTCCCGTTGTCGCCAATGTCCTGCTGCCTTGTTCTGTATTCGCATTCCTTGTTTCCATTTCCTTTCTTGGACAATCTTTCACCTTATACTTCATTGATTCGCACACAACACATTCACTATACCTTCTTGGATTGGGACAGTTTGGAGAAATATATCCCTCCTGTCCTTACTTTCCACACATAAACTTTTCTTTTAATCACATTCCTGGCTTATTTTTGGTATTATCGATATTATCTTCTTTTATCATATAGGTGACAAAAGTTGTCTTTTGCCCCACCGTTATCCTAGCTATCACATACGCTTTAACAGGGTCGGTTGATCTTCTACATCCTGGCGGTCCGGTTGTCTTGAAGTCTTTGAAGTTTGTCGATCGATTTTCTAGTTGATTTCCTGCGACTGGTATTTCGTTCTGCATAGCTTGATCGTCCGCATTCGCAAAAATTTTGATGTCGGGTCTGGTTGTCTTCCAGCTTTGTTGACAGGTCCTTCTATCCTTTGGTTTCGATTTCGTCTTGACGGCATTTTCATAAATTATTCTTATATACTAAGCCTTATCGTAAACGCTTAACATATAACGCAAAACTTTCTATTCAAATAATCATGTACTCAAAATATTAGATTTTGAAAACTCGGTGTACTATAATAACCAGTGACCAAATAAATATCTACTATCTTTATACCAACTTATCCTATTAATCCAACATAGATCCATATTCATAACACTTGACATGCCTTAGCACACACTGCTTTAAACATCCGATATCCCTTTGTGACTAGAAAGTCGGGAATTACTGCCATAACTTAAACAAAATATTATATTACACCAACATACCTATCATATATACCACCTAAAATCATACATATCCAACTAACACTAATACTACCTATTCCTTACACATTCAGTAACGATCAATTGCTTAGTAACCTATCTATTTCCATTATCCTCCATATCCATTTACACATAATTATATCCGATTTGTCACAACTTATAACACATTATGAGTTTAAGAACTCATCACAAACATACGAGTTTAAGAACTCACCATAAATATACGAGTTTAAGAACTCAACATTGACCACATATCCTTTAACTATACTTACCTATCAGTTATACTTAGCGTTTCTTGATCCAGTACTATACTTTCCAAAATAACCACCTCTTTGAGGTAGCTTTCAATGTGAGCCTTTATTGCAGTTATTGACTTTGATATTGGCTCGGTCATGGAGGTTGACTTATTCTTTATAACTTAAGGGTATCCTAATTCTGTTCCTTTCTAATACCTACGCACAAAAATTATCTTAACTAGCAAATAATAAATACACACAACACATAATAGTTTTATAAATTATCTTTTATTTTGTTTGACGATGAATTTATTCAATTCATCTTTTTTTAAACTCTATATGAGTTATTTATATTTTCAACGTTTCCCTCTGTTCTAAGGTTATAACTTAAGGTCTGACCGACCTAAAGTTTCTAACCTTATAGCTCTGATACCATTCTGTAAAGTCCCCGAGCCCAGATACTTGAAACCCGAACTCGATACTTCACGATACCATTTCTATGAGCGGAATAATACTAATAATAATAACAATAATATAAATTTTAAACTTAACTTACATTTATCAGAGTCTAATCCCAAGTACACAACCTTTACTACATTCTTTACATGATATATAATACATATCATTAACTTAATACAATTTATCTATTACAAATGACACCAATAACATATTATGTTTGCTTTCCTTTTCACTTGTTCTGGCATGAGCTTTCGGGTCCTTCACACTTAGCTGAAAACATTTAAATTAAGCAAGGGTGAGCATTTGAGTGCCCAACAAGTATTATATATATATATATATATATATATATATATATATATATATAAGCTGAAAGAATTTAAATGTTTTCTTTATAATATTCTTCTACAACCAGTCAATAGTTGTGAAGTAATCTGTACCAATAATAATAACATAACAACCCTCGTTCAAATTTTTGAAACTGTGTATTGACTATACATGGGGTTTCTGTGACATACTATGAACATTATTTTTCATTTTCGAAAAGGTTAAACAGAAATTCATCTGTAAACCTACATTGCTTACGGGCCTGAGGGTGTACAGTCCATGGGCCCTGTATTGATCAATACTACATTGCTAGAACGATATTATTGTTCATCCTTTGTCCGCCGTAGCGCATAAAAATTTTCCCATTATCGAGATGTTTATACCTTTCGGGTTTTTATAACAAAGGTCTTATATAATTCAACATATATGTATATCAAAGGTGTATCAACATGTGATTAAATACAATGATTATCCAAATGGGGACACTTGTATAATCATTTATAGAAATTAACGAATAGAATATATAACTGAATTATCATATACTAACATGTGGATAATCAATGGGCATATATAATATAGGCTTAACAATCTGTACAATAATAATATAACTTTGAAACATTCTTACACTTGTCCAATTCATAAAGAAAATGCAAAGGTAGGATACTTGCCTGATGCGCTGCTTACAATTACGCAACTTAGATTTATCTTTTATACCCGAAACCTATCATTAATAAGATCATTCTATCGATTAGAATCACATATCATAACACATAGTACTGCTTATTGCAGTCAGCACATAACCTAATCACATTGTCATACATGTTCAACAAACATGTCATCACAAACAAACATCAACTCATTCCTAATCACATTGTCACATAACCTTAACAACAATTGAATCACAAATAAACACATATCCAATTAAATTATCTAAGTCCAGATCGATTTCTGAAACATGTCTGTCTACCGACAGCTTTATCGGGTAATTATCGTGTCTAAGACTCTATCCCGAAGTTCAATATCCAAACAGATAACTTAAACAACAGTCGCACTATTTTTCATGACCTTATAATAATTATGAAATAATTATTATCATTTATCATAATTTTTGAAATATCAGAATTATTATTAAATGATTTAAATAGTACACAATTCTATTATCATTAACATTTATTCAATATTAAATTATTAATGAAACCATTGCCAAAATATTAAAGTTATTTATAATAACATAAAATATTTGTAAAGTACTTATATTACCCTTAAATGATTTTTAAAACATTTAAAATCATTATTAAATAATTACCATTAATATTTAAATATTAATGAACTATTTATCCAAATATTAAAAGTCATTAATTATAACTTAAAATATTTTTAATTCATTTATATCCTTTTTAAATGATTTTTAAATAAATAAAACTATTTTTAAACTATTTATTTAATATAATTATTAAATAAACTTAATAACATTAATCATTAAATAAATATCATTAATATTAAATCATTAATGAAATTATCCTTTAAATATTAAAAGTTATATTTTATAACTTAAAATATCATTAAACACTTTATTTACATTTAAAATAAATTTTAAAATATTAAAATCATTTTTAAACTAATTATTTAATATAATTATTAAATAAACTAAATATCATTAATAATTAATTAATATCATTAATATTAAATTAATAATATTTTTTATGACAAAATATCAAAAGTCATATTTTATAACTTAAAATATTTTTATAATACATTAAATGATTTTTAAAATCATTAATTTTATTTTCCATAATTTATTTAATATATTTATTAAATAACTTAAACATCATTAATATTAATTAATTAATGAAATTTCATCACAAAATAATAAAATTCATCAAAAATGACTTAAAATATTTTCTAACACAATAATATAATTTTTCATGATTTTTCATGAATTAAAACAATTTTTAAATAATTTATTTAATATTATAACTAAATAAATAAATACCTTTTATATTCCAAAAATATTAAATATTGTTAAAATATACTCAAAATAATTAAAAACTATTTTTCGGACTTTAAAATAATTTTTCAGAATTTATTTTGTATTTTTTTCATAATTAAAAACTATTTTTTTCTATTTTTAATCAATTTCCGGAAATTCAGAAATTAAATTAATTAGAATCCGTCGCTAAAGGCTATAGCGACAGACAACCGCCGCTGTTGGTGTTCTTGAGCCTGCCCAGAAATCATAAGGCAGTGAGCGAGTGCACTACTTTGACCGTGAATAACTTTCCCCTCTTAATGAATCTGGGAAATCTATGACTTGGGACTTGTAGAGGAATTACCAGACTACAATTAAAAACAATCATAACGTTTAAAAAAAATTAGATCTGGGAGATATAAGCCTCCAAACTATCTGACAACGCTGTTCTACATGAAAAACAGTTTGAGGTGCCTACTTTGGACCTCTATAACTTGGTGATCGTGTAACGTTTATGTGATCTATCAACTCCAGTGAGTAGAAAACATGTAGAAATACAACTATATCACTTAACATCATCATAAAAACAAGAAATCAAGCATCTCAAGTATGGTCAAACGGTATCAGAAAAATCAACACTTAGAAAATTCTGGGCTGCCCATAAATTGTCCGGTCAATGCCGATCAACCCACTTTGACCTTAAATAACGTTTGATCCACAATAGATATGGACCTAATTCTTTTTTTACCTTAAAGAGAACATTACAGACTACCTATAACAACCTTTAAACAACAAAAACCATGATCTAGAAAAGAGTTATAAGCCCTGACATTTGATGAAAAATCACAGATTCGTTTTTTTCCAACTTGCTTAAAACTTCAAATTCGTGCACTTTGATTTTATGGGTCTTTGATTTATCAACCCATATCATCAATTGACACCTTATTACATATATTTAACAAATCAATTACAACATTTAATAACAAATCAAAGGATTTCTAAAATTAGGGTTTTTTATACCTTTGATGTCCAAATTTTGATTTTGTGTTTCTGATATGTTGTTTGTGATCGTGGGGCTTGGTTTTGGAACTGGTTTACTTGATAATTTCGTGGGTCTTGAGCTTGAGAGCATTTGGTAGAGTGTTTGTGAAAAAATGAGATAAAAAATGACCTTTTCTCTCTCTTTAATCTATATATACATGATATATACAATGTATATGGCTGAGCTTTGCTGCTGATCTGCTGGAATTTATCACATGGGGTGGTTGAATTTGGTCACCAACTCACCTAAGGTCAAAGCCTATGTTATTTAGCTTTAATAATGCAAGGGTATTTTAGTCTTTTCCTATTATTTTTAGAATTTTGCCATTTGTGACCAACCCTTAGGATTTAGGGTATCGTTTAGGGTTTAGAGTTTGAGCCAATTTAGGATTTAAAAATAATTTCTAGAATTTCCAATTTAGGGTTTAAAATAAATAAATAACAATTTAGTTTCTAAATTTTATAATTAGGGTTTATAAAATAATTTAGGTCTTTAACTATATAGCATTTTTCTAATTAGGTTTAAGCAACACTAATTAGCATTTCATTTCCCAAACTGGCAATTAGGGTTTACAATAAGCAAATTAGGGTTCCAAAATTATAATTAGGGATTATAATATAGAAAAATAATAAAGATTTTTAAATAATTACGATTCTCCCTAATTAGGGTTAATACTTATAACACCGATCTTAAATCACATTATCGTGATTACATAACAGCCTTAAGCCGACATTTAATTTTTAAATTAGGGTTTGACAGTTTGAAACTAGGGTTTCTATTTTTAAATCATGGTTTCTAAATATTAAATAGGGTTTGGTAGTAATATAATAAAACTGTTCTACACATTAACATTACACACATAACCACTTATATCTATAACACTGGTAAATAATAATATAATATTATTATTTTCATTCCTTGATCAAAACCCAAAATTAGGGTTTGGATTCCATATCTGATTTATCTTTCATAATTAACATTATAAATTAAGTTAAAATAATTAACTTAATATCCTGAACAAAATTCATATAATAAAATAAGTATTATAAAAATTCTATAATCATATCATATATTATTCAATTAATATAATTATCATATTTTTATGGAAAATAAACATAAAAACATTTTTACTATAAACTAATTATTATTAGAATATAATTTATAATGAACAGTAATTCAAAAATAAAATTATTCATAACCATTCATGTAATAAATATATTTTATATTCATCACATAAATTCATACATAATACCTTTCACGCATTCTTACCTTTATAATAGATAATTATTCTAAAATCATTTCATATATTATTTAAATAATATAAGATTATATTTTCCTTGAAAAATAATTAATAAAGCATTTTCGATAAGGAATTAATTAGTATAAAAATATAATTGATAATAATCAAATAATTCTATAATAAATTTATTTGCAATACTTAATGTAATAAATACATTTTATTTATCACACATATAATTATAATTACACATTACCTTGACACATATCATTCATATTTATTTTAATAAATAAAAAAAAAATTATACGCAAAATTTATGATTCATTTATATAGAAAATATCGGGTTGTCACACATACCACCTATTTTATGATTCTCCATGATAAAAGAAAATCAAAAGAGATGAAAATGAAAAACAAGGAGTATTATCTCAAGAACTCTTATGAATATCTCTTGGAAAGCTCTAAGTCAAAGCTTCCAAAGTGAATGATTTGTGAGTCTAGCTCTCTTTCTCTCTCAAATAATCTAGGTTGAGCAATTGAAAAACTCTCAAATGACCAAACCTAACTTCCTATTTATAGAAAATGAAATGGAGGGCAATATGGACATACTACCATCACCTCCTTACTATTCACTCTTGGTCACCAAGCATTATTCTTGGCTTGCACACCAAGGTGGCCGGTCCACCCTTGCCATGGGTTGCCCCATGGGTTTTACCCATTCGGTGACCCGCCGGTTCGATCCACGGTTCGGTTTTCATGAATTGGGCTTAACTAAATTAACATTGGGCCTTGACTTGGGCTTAACCCACTAGTCACTTGGGCTTGTTCATTCAAATAATTGGACTAATTAATAATCCAACTCAAATGAATTAACATAAGACTTAACTTAATTCTATAAATACGAATCGTATTTTATACATACAATTCATGTATTCTCTCCGTATACTACTCGTACAATAATCGTATTATACGTCGTATTTACTCATCGTATTATACATAGGTACTAATTAGTACCATAATTGTATAACACTCACTTTAATTATAAAGCAAATCCCTCTACGCGTTTCATTTCCTTCTCAGAAATCAATATACTCAACCCTTAGGTTTTAAGTCTGCAGGTGAAAACTGCGTTTGCCATAAATGAAATATTATCAGATATTTCATTTCATCTCGATATTCTATCATTACGCGTTTCTCAGAATTTCAAAATAATTCCCCGAACAGAAATGGATGAATAATGTTTTTACGGAAATTTCTCGAAAAATATTTATTTTCGTCTTGAAAATTCTAAACAATTAATTCTAGCACGTAGCCAGATTACTAACCATATAAACACATTCTAGGTTATAGAACGACCTTCACATAGCTTACTCACATAATAAATCAATTAAATTCATTTAATTCACATAATCAAATAAAAATTTAATTGTCATAAAAATCCAATTTTCTCGGGCGTTACATCTAATAAGTAAGGAGGTGGGAATAGTAAATGGTAACTCAAAAGTTAAATGTGTGGTGGTTGATGAGGGGGTGATTTGTAAGTTATGCAAACCTAAGGGTGTTGAATAATCAAGACCCTAAGTTAAATGACCAATTCGTAAGGAAAACAAAGTTATTGTAATGACCGAAGTGCCCGATGTGACACCCCCAAATCTAGGTACTTCATTCCCACAAGATTTGGTGTTCACTGTCTAAACATTTATTTTTAACTACCCAAATATAATAAAATTTAAGCAGTAAACCATCCCATTAAAGGGTTACATAACTTAATTAATAAATCTCCCAGGTTATCTAACATTTAAAAAAAAATATATACATCAAGTGCGAAAAATTAAATAATACATCACAATATTTAATATAAAGTCTGACATCAAGAAAGTCAATAAATTTTACAAGTCTTCAACACTTATTCAATTTTCCTTTCCCTTTGTTAGTGGTTCGTTCATCAACCTTCTCAACTTTAGCTGCAATAATTATATATGCAAGAGTGAGCAAAAAAATGCTCACTTGAAATGACAATGAATAGCAATATCATAAGAACTGTCAAATGAATAGGCTCAATAGAATTGAATAATATTCTCTACCAATGATAATCAAGAAATGAAAACGGAATTTAAAATATATCTGAGGGTCACAAGACCACAAACTATGTATAAGGTTATAAGTATTATTTCAATATAAACCTAAACAGTCATAAGATTATAAGGAATTCCCATACTTAGGGGGATCAGCCCTTCGTACCATGTATTGTACACAAACATCTAAACACTTCGCGTAAATTATCCCCTATAATAAGGTTGTTCATCTCAATATTTAGAATACAAGTCCGCACCAAAGTAAGTTTGGTTTGGATAAGCTTCAAGGTAATTTAGAGTTCTACGAACATCAACTAAGGATTAGTTGAATCAAAAGTGTAATAACTATTCAAGGATTTGACAACAACAAAATATGAAATAACCATGGGTTATAAGAGATTAAACATCACGCATCAAAATTATGCTTTGGAAATACTGGAAAGTATTAAAAAGTAAAAAAAATCTTGCTTGAACAATGATAATAAGCTAAGGTTACATTCGTTGACAATAAGGAAACAATTTAGGAGCTTTGTTCAATGGTTTGCATCATAGAGCATAAATAGGATTCAAGAGCTTAATAAAAGATCAAGTAACTTGTGAAATCTTAAAAGTATAGCATGATAGCGAAACGTAAACTTTGCTGAATAATAAAATAACAAAGGTTAAATAACTTATATGAATGTAATCAAGTTGGGATTCATAAGAGTAAGATTAAGACTTGCTCAATTGTAAGTAAGATAGGACAACTCAAATAAAGATTGGGGTTTGAAAACTTGCCTTGCGTGTAAGATAAACCGTATACTTGATTCTCAATATCCTATACACATGTCATCATGACATAATTAGTTACTACATGTAGTCAGTACCTGTGACACCCCCAAATCCGGGTTACCTGACCCCCGAGTTTGGTGTTCACGATCCACAACATAAATAACATTTAACTACCCATAATATATATAGATAGTAACTTTCATAAGTTTTTATCAGAGTTTAATAATACATCACCCAGGTTTTCTAACCTTAACTTTACAAACATACCCTTTAGATATACAAAAAGGGTTTACAATACAATAATATAAATAGTACTGTTCATAAAACTAATTTATTATGATGCCTTCGCCCTTATTCTTCATCACATCACCTTCTGCAACTTCGTCCCTAGCTGAAAAGTTTTATTTAGCAAGGGTGAGCAACTAATTTGCCCCGCAAGTTAAGACATACAATAAATGTATAAGAATTTAAAACAACAAACTATCTATTTTGATAGAATGAAACCAAAGTTCGGGGAACATTGAAATAGCTGAACAAATCGTTATTTAATAACAAGTTTTCTCGTATTCTATAAAACACAATAATTCAATAATGAAAGAGTACAACGCTTTCAAAGTTTCTACGATATTCTAATGAATAATCAAGAATCAATTCTACGAAATAGCAAAGTGGAATGTTTTCCAGATTTAATACTGAGCGATCACACAAGATCTTGAACTTATTTTCTCGGGTAGATATCGAAGATTTACTTTGATATATACTCAGGTGTATCAGATAACCATAAAGATTAAATCATACCCCTCTGCAAGTATAACAAGTGATCAGCTTATTATACTGTATATTATGCATAATACTTAAAATGCGCGCAAAGGTCGAATTCACGACCAACAAAATGTTCCCTTTATATAAAAGGTTGTTCTTCTCAGTCTTAGAATCAAGATTTTGATTTTACAATGAAATACTGGGATTTCAAATTCTATTTACTTCTCGGTCGAGCCGGAATAATTGGCATCGATCTGTCAATAATACTTGAATTTATTTTCTCGAATCTATCAAGTTCTAACAATTGTTCGTCTAGCCAGAATAATTAGCTAAGACATTTCTCATTATAATTTGACAATAAACAGGAATTATCTGTACTGTCAATTCTAACTTCTACAGATATGAATATCCAACAACAGTAATTTTACGAATATATATATATATATATATATATATATATATATTCTAATTCAATAATTTAATTTCAACAATAAATCCCTGGACGTGGTATAATTAGCAATAATTATCCACCAATAATAATTGAATGAAATAACTCAAGGTTGAGTTAGGGAACTTGCCTCTTTCGCTGATTACAGCTACACAAAATACATATCTGCTTTCGAAAGACCTATAACCAATAATATCGGTCTAACAATTAGTACAATAATTCACATAACACACAACACTGTAATTCACAGTCAAACTTCTCCTAGACATATTACCACATAGCCACAACAGTGTTTATAACCTATATAAACACTTAACAAGTCAAACTAATTCAGTCTGGTTGGACTTCAGTCCCTTCTCGGTGTTCTGGTCATCCTATCCGATAATTAACACAGTTATCTGTCAATTACACTTGGTCTCTAAGCTTCAATATTAATTTAGATAAGTCAATTATCGTTTATAATATTTTTCGAAATCTTTTAATAATTATCAAGCAATTATTATATTTTATAATAATTTTTCAAATATCCGAATCATTTTTAAATGATTTAATTATCAATTAATCGTATCATTATTAATATTTAATAATATCAAAATATTAATAATATACTTTTCAAAATATTAAAGTTATTCTTAATAACTTAAAATATTTTTAAATCGACAATATTCCACTTAAATGATTTTTAAAGTAATTAAAATCATTTTTAAATCATCACCATTAATATATAAATATTAATGAAATTATTATCCAAATATTAAAAGTCATTAATTATAACTTAAAATATTTTTTAAACCATTTTTCTCATTTTTAAATGATTTTTAAATCAATAAAATCATTTTTAATTCATTTATTTAATATAATAATTAAATAAATCAAACATCATTAATATTAATCTATTAATGAAAATTCTCCAAAAATATTGAAAATTATATTTTATAATTTAAAATATTTTCTAAAACTTTATTCTCAATTAAAATGATTTTTAAATCATTAAAATTATTTTTATCTTATTTATTTAATTTAATAATCAAATAAATCTAATATCATTAATATTAAATTATTAATTAAAATTCTCCAAAAATATTAAAATTTATATTTTTTAATTTAAAATATTTTTAAATACATTATTCTTATTTAAAATGATTTTTTATAATATTAAATCATTTTTTCCTAATTTATTTAATACACTAATTAAATAAATTAAATACATTTAATATTTAAATAATTATAAATATTAAAGAAAAATATTCCAATTGGTCAAAAATTATTTTTCATAATTTAAAATAATTTTTAAAACCATTTTTAGCAATTTTTAGAATTTATTTCTTATTTTTTATTATTTTCCGAAAAAAACAGAAAATAAAATTAATTAAACCGTCGTTAAAGGGCTTTAGCGACAAAAAGTGTCGCTGTTGGTGTTCTTGAGCTCAAGAACACTGACAACTCCATGATCAAGGCTGCTCATTTGACCAGCCATTATTCTCAGTGTATTAATGTTCTAGGCCAACTTAAACCTCACTCGTGTAGTACTCATGTAACACTACAACATCCAACAAGAACTTTGATCAAACAATAACACATCAAAAAGATCTGGACACTCAAAGTCCCTATCAGACCGTACCTGGGTTTTCTGGGCAAACCCAGAAACCCAGACAGCTCGACTTGCCACTTTCCAGCCTAAATTAATCCAGGTTCTGGTCGTTGTTTAAGTTATTTCTTGCTTTATAATGGTAGTATACATGACAATGAACAACGAGATAACAAGATCTCAGTCCAAAAACAACAGATTCCCAATCTAAGATACCGTCAAACCAAGCCAGAAAGACTGCTAAAAAAGTTTCTGGGTTTTTCCCAGAAATGCAAAATGTGATTAACCAGCCAAGTTTGACCATCCATTAAAACTACTCAGTTTATTGTTTATGACCTCTAGAAACATGATTGTATAATACACATTACCAGATACACATTTAATACAAAAACATCTACAAACATAAACAAACCCGACAGATTTATGACCTAGAACTTCTTGTCAGACTCTGTTTCAACGTTCTGGGCTGCCCAGAAAGTTACTCGGTCAACGTCGGTCAACGGACTTTGACCGAGTATAACTTACAAACTAGCTATCCGATTGCTATGATTCTTGTTCCAGATTAAAGACAACATGTCCAGCTACAGATCTAAACAATAAAACATCAAAAATCATAAACACACAAAGATCTAGAGTGTCTGACATTAGCTTGTCAGGCGACTTTTTGACTCAAGAACAGATTTTGAAAAACATGGTTTTTATCCATTTTGATGCTATAGATCTATGTTATATCAACATAAATCATTGAAAAACATTATCTAGCAAAGATCCAAACACATAAACACAGACATTTCTCAAGCATACAAGATCAAATATAAATTTAGGGCTATACCTTCTCTTATCAAAT
Source organism: Panax japonicus (assembly GCA_020205505.1). Lineage (NCBI taxonomy): Eukaryota > Viridiplantae > Streptophyta > Magnoliopsida > Apiales > Araliaceae > Panax > Panax japonicus. The sequence continues at coordinate 23,444,337 of CM035103.1, read as the reverse complement.
CTTGATCTATGATCTCCTTTTCTGTTTTTTGGTGTTCTAGTAACTGATTATAGGACTGAATTACTTGAGGAATTCGGAGGTTCTAGAGAGAGAGGGAGTTGGTGAGAGCAAGTTAGCAATATGGCAAATTCTATGTATTTTCTCTCTCTTTAACACTTATATAATATACTAAGTTGCTAGATCTGATCTTCCTGTCAAATGGAGGTTTATTTGCTGAGATTTTTAGGCCACAATGTCAATGGAGTTGGTGAACAACTAAAGATTTAGCCATTTCTACAAGAAATCTAATAAAAATCCCATAAAGGGCAATTTTGTCATTTGTAATTTAAATTTAATGGTAAACATGGAATTTGTATAAACCCTTAGGGTTTAGGGTTTGAACACATTAGGGTTTAGGGTTTAAACCCTTTAGGTTAACAATTTAATTTCCAAGATTTTCGAATTTCAGTTTTCAAAATAGAAAATTAATATTCCAAAATTATAATTAGGATTCAATAAATATATTAATATTTCCTAATCATAAAATTCAATCTTGCTAATTAGGATTAATATTCCTAATTAAAATTTCTTAATTTAGCAATTAGGGTCAAAATGGTCATTAGGGTTTATAACCCACGAATTAGGGTTTTAATTAGAAAAATAAATTTTCTAAATTATAATTAGGGTTTCTAATCACATTTAAGTTTAATTAAACACATTAGGCTTGCCAATAAAATTAGAGTTGCCTAATTAGGGTTTAGGAAATCCCAGATTTTAAATTAGGGTTCCTTAACGTACAATTAGGGTTTTTAACTGTACAATTTTTTTTCTAAATTTAAGTTTAGGGTTTTAAATCCCTTATTAAGGTTTATTAATTACCAACCTTATCCGATCAATTATTGATCAACATAATCTACATACAGTACAAACACATTCTTAGCAATATAATTATTTTAATTATATTTTCTATCGAATCCCTATCCGGAAATTAGGGTTAGGGTTTTTAAAGATGTTAAGCACAACTCTACTCTAAATTTATTAGTCAATATACAAATTGACTTTCTCGAGACTCGTATCACAGTTACTTGTCACAAAATTGATAATTAATATTAATATTAATTAAAAAAAAATTTATTCGCAAATTTTGGATTATTCGAAATCCTGGGTTATCACATTCACCCCTCCTTAAAAGGTTTCCGTCCTCGGAATCGCCGCTTTCTTATTCTCTAAAATCTTTTAAAGTTGTATCATCAATTCGTTTTTATCAACACAATATTAATTTGTGTTTCAAATTCTAACATATGACTTGAATCTATAAAAGAAAATAATTCATAGCCATATTTATAAAATATCAATAGCGTAATTTAAATATTAAGCGAAATCATTACCTGCTGCCACCTCCTGAGTAACTACCTCATCTAGCGCCGTCATGTTGAATGTACGGGCTGTTGGTCTTCCTGGCTGTGCAGGTCCTCGAATCGCCAAGGTTCCACCACCAGGTCCCTTGTTGGCACTTTCTTTTTCTGAATTCTTATTCGGACAGTTCCGCACCAGATGATCAGTCGATCCACACGCATAACAACCTTGAATCTTTTTCGGGCTGGGACAATTGGGCGACATGTGACCCTCTTGTCCACAATTATAGCAGACTCCCTTCTTCTTTAAACAAACACCAGCGTGATTCTTCCCATAATTCGCATAAGGCACTCCTCCTTTCCTATTCCCTTCAATTTTACTACCTGATTGGGTATTTTCGCTCCACTTCCTCTTGTTTAGATTACTGCCACCACTACTTCCACCATCATTGGTCTTCTTCTTCTTCTCCTGATGAAAACGAGATGCAGCCTCGCTTCCTCCTTCAGCAATTAACGCTTTCTCCAGTAAAGCCACAAACGTGTTGATCTGCAATACTGCCACCTTGTTGAATATCCCTGGTTTCAGTCCGTTCTCAAACCTTCTTGTTTTTCTTGCTTCTGTATCCACCTGATGAGGTGCAAATCGCGCCAATTCATTGAATTTAGCCGCGTATTCAGAAACAGACATGTTCTCCTGCTTAAGTTCCAAGAACTTAACTTCCATCCGAGCTTGCATACTCGGTGAGAAGTAGTTCTCAAAGAATAATTTCTTAAATCTGGTCCACGTCACCACCATTGTACCCGCTCTCGCTTGATTAGTTTCCCACCAATAATTGGCTTCTCCCTTCATTAAGTATGTTGCAAAAGCCGTCTTTTGCTCTTCCGCCACTCGCACAATCACGAACGCTTTCTCCATCTCTTTCACCCAAGTTTGGGCTTCCATTGGATCCGTAGTCCCCTTAAATTCCAGCGGTCCTACCGCTTTAAAATTCTTAAAATTAGCCAATCTGTCGGCTGGGTGATTCCTTGGTCTTCCCCTGGCTGGAGCCCTATTTTCCATAGCTTGGGCCAGCATATCCACAAAATTCTGCATCGGGTCCACTTGACCTCCTTCGTTATTCACTGATTGTTCTTCTTTTTGGTTTTGATTTTGTCGTCTAGGCGGCATGATCTGATTTAAATGAAAATCTTATATTAATATTCTTTCTCTATACAAATTCTTAACACAATAAAAATTCAACACATAATTCTCAAGTAATCGCATATTTATTCAAATAGCACATAGTACTTAACACATATTACTACCTCTTTTTTTTTAAAAAAAAAATTTAGGGCTAACAACACAACTTTACACAAAAAGTTGCAATTCTCCAACTTTATACAAAAAGTCGCAATTCTCCATTCACACACCACTATTCCCAGTTCATCAAACTTACCACACCTAGGGGTTCAGGAACTTGCCACAACTATATGAGTTTATGAACTTATCCTAGTCAGACCTTTGGCGTCCATTCGTTGAGGGGTTCAAAACAGCTCATATAACTATGAGTCATGAACTTACCATAAGTATGAGTTTTAAGAACTCACAAATTAATCATAATCTTATATTCATATAGAAAATAAAGATTTTATTCATACAAACATATATATTTATATATGTTCAAACATCATTCTCGATATTACATAACCTAATACCAGAAACTTCTACCAAAAGATACTACAACTTATATCTAAGTTGTCTAACGACCACTCCCTTCCCCAGTCTTCTTCTTGCTGGGACACTTGTTAAATCCATGCCCCGTTTGCCCACAGGAAAAATACTTCCTCATATTCGGTTTAGGACAATGCAAAGAGATATGTCCTTCCTGCTTATAGTTGAAGCACACGTTCTTCCACATCATGCATTCCCCTACGTAAGTTTTACTACACTTGCTACATGCTTTCTTTTTCTTCGGGTTCAAATTTCTAGAGTTGTCACTGTCATTGTTCCTCTTTCTCTTCTTCTTGCCCTTCTTGCTTGTTCCTTTAGACGATCCACCACCTTCAGCCTTCATCTTCTCCACCTGCGCTCTCAGCTCGTTCCGTTCTTCAGTCATTTCACGTAACGCCCGCTCCGTCTTCCACAACTCCTCCAAAAGAAATACTTTGCTTCAGAGTTCTTGGTCTTCCACAGATAGCTGATCTTGTTCACCAATGTAAGACCCCAGTTTTTATAAATAAAGATGAATTTTTATAATTATTATTTTTGAATATTATGGAATAAATTTGATATAATGTTATAGTTGTGGGTAATATTTATAAATTTTGCAAAGTACGCAAGTTGTTATAAAATATTTGTTTGGTCGGGGAATATTCTTTTTGTCGGGGAATATTCGTACGACGGCACAATCATTGGTGGACCCCACAACGAAAGTATTTTCGTAGTTAGAAAACGACAAAATTATCTTTCTATAAAATAACGGCGGAAGTGTTATCGTTAAAACTGTTGAACTACTCGGTAGTAAAAGTACAGTAATACGCGTTGCTGCATAGTAGCACACGGTTTTGATTATTGATGCTTACGTGAGAAGTCACTCAGCTATACTCAATTATTGCTACAGTAATTGCTGCATCATATCTCTTATATTATTGATTCAATTATTGTCACAGTATCATCTGTATAATATGTTATATTATTTAAACAATAATTGAGACGACAAGTTATAAATGATTAATAATTGTTGAAAGATTAAATATGTGTTGATTAAAAATAAAATAATTTCTGGTAATTTTTATTCAATCCTTGATGTATATAAATAGTCTATTATTAGACGTTTGTGGTAAGTTTAATTATTTATGGGGGGCCATATGTTATCATCTAAGAGTCTCTTTCATAAATAGCAATTACCTTCATAAATAGTAATTACCTTCGTAAATAGTAATTACCTTCGTCAATAGTAATTACCTTCGTAAATAGTAATTACCTTCGTAAATAGTAAATACTTTCGTAAATAGTAATAAATCTTCTATAAATAGAGGCCTAGGGCTTCATTATTTTTCACGAATTCGTTCAAGCTATAGAGAGAGAAAGTATAGAGAGAGTAAGAGAGAAAGAAGAAGAGTATTCGGTTACTACACTACTGCAGTATTCAATCTCCTAATAAGGTAAGGGGTATTATTCTTTCTTCTTGAAGAGAACTTATGTTATTCCATTCTTTGTTATTCTGTTGGAATAACCTGTAAAAGTGGCATACCCTATACATGACCTGTATACGCGGAATACCCTATACTTGGTGAAATCCTTATGTTATTCCATTCATTATTATTCTGTTGGAATAACCTGTATACGCGGAATACCCTATACTTGGTGACATCCATTTTCTATTCTGTCTTTATATTTCTGTCGGAATATCCTGTCTGTGCTATACGCCGGACCTGGTTCCGTCTTTATTATTATTCTGTTGGAACATCCTGTCTGTGTGTTTATGCCGGACCTGGTTCCATTCTTTATTATTCTGTTGGAATATCCTATCTGTGCGTTTTACGCCGGACCTGGTTCCGTTATTTATTATTCTGTTGGAACATCCTGTCGGTGTGAATTTCACCTGACCTAGTTCCGTTATTATTATTCTGCTGGAATAACCTGTCTGTGCGGTCTATCGCATGCATGGTGATTTCTTTTGTTATTCCATTCTTTATTATACTCAGTTGGATAAAACTTTTACTTCTATACTCCATGAAATTAGTGGAATATCCTTGATATTTGCGCTTCATCCAGTATCTTTTCATGGAAATATTCTTCTGAGCATTCTTGAATTTTACACCACAAAACAATATCGTGTTGACAATTTGGACGTTAATAATTCCTGGATAAAATAATTCTTGAACTTGTTTTATTGAATTCTTATATCATTGTCATCATCCTCGTGTTTATATTTTGTTGAAAGTCATCTGTGGCCTGTAGTGCATAGATGGACTTGGTATGATTATGACCAGGGATTATTCGGTGTAATCATGACTGTAATATTACAAATGATGTAAAAATTAAAAATCCTCATTGGCCCATAGTGCATTGATGGACAGTTGTTGGCATGATCATGACCATTAATGAATACACAAATATTCTTGGCCGTAGTGCATGAATAATTGTGGTCGTGATACTAAAGAATATCCTTGGCCGTAGTGCAGGGGTGATTCGATGATGTGGAATATTTATTAAGCTGAGTCTCAGCTATAACAGTGATGAAAAACCTTTTAAATCATAAAAGATAGTAGATTTTATTCTCTACTTGACTCTTTTAATGGATTGCTAATTCTGCTGCAGTTAAACTTGATGTTTATTATATTTTATCAGTTTAACACTGTTGAAGGCTAATGATAATTTATTCTGCATTATCTTAGTCATAATATTTCTTACTGGGCTAGTTGAGCTCACCCTTTCTTTCACTGTTCTCTTCAGGAAATGAGAATATAGCTGGGACGAGTCGGGGAACGGAGTGATGGACCAGAGAATAGTATTAGTAGTCCTCATTATTCTGTTAAATAGTGTGACAATAATTGTATTGAGGACTCCTTTTGAGTTTGTATGACCTCTAGTAAACAATTATTGTATTCAAACTCACAGTTGTATTTTGTCGTATTATACAAGACAGTGGTATTTGTAAGTTGTATTTGAATTCTGTACCATGTATCTGACGACTCAAAATGGGTGATGTATACCTAATTTTGGGGGCGTCACAGTTGGTATCAGAGCTTAGGGATATGATCCATGGCTAAGATGTGAGACTAGAACTAGGAGGGGAGAGACGGGGAATTCCTTTGCTAGTATGACCTACTTAAATTTATTTTGTATTTAAATTGGTTGGTCAGAGTTTAGAGATATTATGTTACATGTCAATTAACCTTTGTTTTGTGGCAGTATCTGAAAATGACATCTTAGAATGTTGAGAATAGCAATGGAGCACAGGCAATCGTTGATTCACCACATATCAATAATCAGGATAATGTGCATCAGGAAGGCGACAATCCTCATGCAAACAACAACACTGACCAAATGATGAATGATCAAATGTTCAGAGGCTTTATGCAATTCATGCAACAGCAGGCGAGAGCGACTCCTGTCCAAAACGTAGATGAAAACACAGGAAACTCTCGGGCGATCACCGCTAAACAGTTCAAGGAGCTGGGACCACCGGAGTTTAAGGGAGAGACAAAACCACTTATGGCGGAAACATGGATAAAGCAGATTACCAAGATATTTGATGTCTTGGGATGCTCCGAGGAGCAAAAGGTTCCCTTTGCCGCCTTTATGTTGCGCGGAGAGGCAGATTACTGGTGGGAATCGGTAAAACGTACTCAACCTGCTGTACTGAAGATATCTTGGGAGAAGTTCTAGGAGCTGTTCAATGACAAATACTTTCCCAAAAGTATTCGCCACGTGAAGGAGGTGGAGTTTATTAAGTTGGAACAAAATAATATGACCGTGTCACAATACGAGACGAAATTTACAGAGTTATCACGGTTTGCGTCCCACTTGGTGGATAATGAAGAGAGAATGGCGCGAATGTTTTTAAGAGGTTTGAAGCCGGAGATATGTCAACATCTTATTTCTCATAAACTGTGTTTGTATTCAGATGTTGTAAATAGGGCTCAGTTAGTGGAGCGCGATAACGAGTCAACTCAACTAAAAGAGAGCAACTGACAAAATTATAATACCAGCGAGAGTGGTCATCGAAGCGGTGACAACAAGCGTGGAGGGAATCAGCAGGCCAGAAATGGTTACCACTTCGGTGGTAATCAGGGTCAAAACAATAAGAATGGACATTTCAAGAAGAAGAGATTCAACAATGATAGAAAGACGTCAGCACCAGCACCCGTTGTTAAGGAAGGAGAAAGACCACCTATTATATGCTTCAAATGTGGAGGGGAGGGACACATCAGTCCAAATTGCGCGATGCCGTCCAAAGCATGTTATAATTGTGGAAGAGAAGGTCACTTAGCCCGATTTTGTCATTTACCAAAGATAAATTCAGCTAGGATGGAGGCACCAAAGGCCGTCCCAAAAAGGTCAAAGCCGGTAGTGCAAGGGAGAGCTTTTGTTGTGACCTCCCAGAAAGCAAGGAACCCGAATGAGGTCATCACTGGTAAGCTTATCATAAAATCTAAAGAAGTCTATACTTTATTTGATACCGGTTCTATCCATTCTTTTATTTCTCCTACTTGCGCTCATCGATTAAATTTGACTCCGGAGAAATTAGACTTTGACTTATCTATGGAAACTCCGTTGGGAGAAACCTTCATTACATCCACTGTTTATAAATTTTGTTTGGTTCAAATCGGTACCCTCACATTACCTGTAGATCTTATTTCATTGAAAATACTTGCATTTGACGTGATTCTAGGGATTGATTGGTTAACTACTCATCATGCAAAAATTAATTGTTTCCATAAGGTTGTTAGCTTTCATATTCCTAATCAACCTATTATGCGAATTCAAGCGACCAAACCATTAAAATCAATCACGGTCATCTCAAGCCATAAAGCTATTCGTTTATTAAAAAATGGATGTCAAGCTTTCTTAGCTCATGTCATAGATTTAAACAAAAATACGTCAGTTTTGAACGAAATTTCTATTGTTAATGAATTTCCTGACGTATTCCCCGAAGAATTTCCTGGCCTACCCCCAGAACGTGAGATTGAATTTTGTATCGACCTTGAACCCGGTACAAAACCCATTTCTAAAGCCCCATATCGAATGGCTCCTATTGAACTTCAGGAGTTAAAAACCCAACTGCAGGAATTGTTAGACATTGGCTTTATTCATCCTAGTAATTCTCCTTGGGGTGCTCCTGTTCTATTCATGAAGAAGAAAGATGGGAGTATGCGACTTTGTATTGATTATCGGGAGTTGAATCATGTCACCATCAAAAATAGGTATCCATTGCCACGTATTGATGACTTGTTTGACCAGTTCCAAGGAGCCAAATTCTTTTCAAAGATTGATCTTCGTTCCGGGTATCACCAATTGAAGATTAGAACCGATGACATTCCAAAGACAGCTTTCAGAACTCGGTACGGGCATTATGAATTCCTAGTCATGTCCTTTGGATTGACTAATGCTCCTGCTGCCTTCATGGATATGATGAACCGAGTATTCAAGGAATATTTGGATCACTTTGTGGTCGTCTTTATTGATGACATCCTTATTTCTTCCAAAAGCCGTGAAGATCATGAGCAACACTTGAGGCTGACACTCCAAAAGCTTCGTGAATATAAGCTTTATGCCAAGTTGAAGAAATGCGAGTTCTGGCTTGAGGAAGTAGCATTCCTTGGGCACGTGGTATCAAGTCATGGAATATCTGTTGACCCAGCAAAGATTGAAGCTATTCAAAGCTGGGAGCAACCTAAATCAGTGACCGAAGTACGTAGCTTTCTCGGTTTAGCTGGTTATTATCGGAGATTCGTGGAAGGATTTTCTCGAATCGCTACTCCATTGACTCAGCTGACTCGGAAAGATACAAAGTTCGGTTGGAGCGAAGAATGTGAGAAGAGTTTACAAGAACTCAAGAGGAGACTCATTTCAGCACCTGTTCTAACAATACCATCTGGCTCGGAGGGATTTGTCATCTACAGTGATGCTTCTGGCAAAGGGCTGGGATGTGTTCTCATGCAACATGGAAAAGTCATAGCCTATGCCTCGCGACAACTCAAAGAATATGAGAAAAATTATCCTACTCATGATCTAGAGTTAGCAGCTGTTGTCTTTGCACTTAAAATTTGGAGGCATTACTTGTATGGGGAGAAAGTGGAGATCTTTACGGATCATAAAAGCCTCAAATATTTATTCACTCAAAAGGAACTCAACATGCGACAATGACGTTGGCTTGAACTGTTGAAAGATTATGATCATACCATCCAATACCATCCTGGAAAAGCAAACGTGGTAGCTGACGCATTGAGTAGAAGATCACATGCAAGTACGAGTGCGATATTGTCAACGCAAGGGCCCATTTTGTGTGACTTGCAAAGGATGGAGATAGAGTTAAAGACTCCAGGGACGTATGTGACGATGGCGAATATACGAGTACAACCGACTTTAATTGATAAAGTTAAAGCTGCTCAAGCTACAGACCTGGAGCTGATGCGTATGAGGAAGAAAGTATAAGAGGGTGCTATGCCGGAAGCAAGAATCGATGAAGAAGGAATACTTCGAGTCAACTCCAGACTTTGTGTTCTTAACGACCCTGATTTAAAGTATAAAATCATGATGGAGGCGCACAGTACACCGTTTGCAATCCATCCTGGGAGAACCAAAATGTATCATGATATTCGTTATACATTTTGGTGGAGCAATATGAAGAGAGAGATAGCGTTGTTTATCTCAAGGTGTCTAACTTGTCAACGAGTTAAAGCGGAGCATCAAGTACCAAAAGGTCCATTGCAACCACTTGAAATTCCAGAATGGAAGTGGGAGCACATTACCATGGATTTCGTTACCGGTCTTCCTAAGGTTTCTCAAGGCATAGATGCGATTTGGGTCATTCTTGATAGATTGACCAAGTCTGCTCATTTCTTACCGATACGAGAAACTTATACACTTGAACGTCTTGCTCGTATGTACATAAACGAGATTGTAAGACTGCATGGTATGCCGGTATCCATAGTTTCTGATCGAGACCCAAGATTTACTTCACGATTTTGGGTTAGTTTGCAAAATGCTATGGGCACAGACTTACGATTTAGCTCGACATATCATCCTCAGACAGACGGACAGTCGGAGAGGACTATTCAAACTCTTGAAGATCTATTAAGACTCTGTGTCCTTGATTTCAAGGGAAGTTGGGACAAGTTCTTACCATTGGTGGAGTTTTCCTACAACAACAGTTATCAAGCAAGTATTGGCATGGCTCCATTCGAAGCGTTGTATGGAAGAAAGTGTCGTTCTCCAGTATGCTGGGATGAGGTGGGTGAAGCAACGTTCTTAGGACCAGAGTTGGTACGTATGACTACGAAAAAGATTCAAACGATCCGACAACGTATAAAAACCTCACAAAGTCGACAAAAGAGTTATGTTGATCTTCATCGAAAGGACGTGGAATTCAATATAGGAGATCATGTGTTGTTACGTGTTACTCCATGGAAAGGAGTTACAAGATTTGGAAAGAGAGGAAAACTCAATCCTCGATTCATCGGTCCATTTTTAATCCTCGATCGAATAGGAACTGTGGCCTATAGACTTGCTTTACCGCCAAGTATGTCTCGTGTTCATAACTTTTTTCACATATCCATGTTACGTAAATATGTGAAAGACCCGAACCACATTATTGAGTTAGAACCGGACGAAATAGCGGAAGTTTTGACGTATGAAGAGATTCCTGTTCAAATCCTGGATAAGAAGGAACATATTCTACGCTCCAAGGTTATACCTCAAGTTAAAGTTTTGTGGAGAAACCACGATGTTGAGGAAATGACTTGGGAGTTAGAATCTGAAATGAAATCAAGGTATCCTTACCACTTCGACATACCAGGTACGTACCCTAATTTTGAGGGCGAAATTTTATAAGAAGGGGAGGTTGTAAGACCCCAGTTTTTATAAATAAAGATGAATTTTTATAATTATTATTTTTGAATATTATGGAATAAATTTGATATAATGTTATAGTTGTGGGTAATATTTATAAATTTTGCAAAGTACGCAAGTTGTTATAAAATATTCGTTTGGTCAGGGAATATTCTTTTTGTCGGGGAATATTCGTACGACGGCACAATCATTGGTGGACCCCACAACGAAAGTATTGTCGTAGTTAGAAAACGACAAAATTATCTTTCTATAAAATAACGGCGGAAGTGTTACCGTTAAAACTGTTGAACTACTCGGTAGTAAAAGTACAGTAATACGCGTTACTGCATAGTAGCACACAGTTTTGATTATTGATGCTTACGTGAGAAGTCACTCAGCTATACTCAATTATTGATACAGTAATTGTTGCATCATATCTCTTATATTATTGATTCAATTATTGTCACAGTATCATCTGTATAATATGTTATATTATTTAAACAATAATTGAGACGACAAGTTATAAATGATTAATAATTGTTGAAAGATTAAATATGTGTTGATTAAAAATAAAATGATTTCTGGTAATTTTTATTCAATCCTTGATGTATATAAAGAGTCTATTATTAGACGTTTGTGGTAAGTTTAATTATTTATGGGGGGCCATATGTTATCATCTAAGAGTCTCTTTCGTAAATAGTAATTACCTTCATAAATAGTAATTACCTTCGTAAATAGTAATTACCTTCGTAAATAGTAATTACCTTCGTCAATAGTAATTACCTTCGTCAATAGTAATTACCTTCGTAAATAGTAATTACCTTCGTCAATAGTAATTACCTTCGTAAATAGTAAATACTTTCGTAAATAGTAATAAATCTTCTATAAATAGAGGCCTAGGGCTTCATTATTTTTCACGAATTCGTTCAAGCTATAGAGAGAGAAAGTATAGAGAGAGTAAAAGAGAAAGAAGAAGAGTATTCGATTACTACACTACTGCAGTATTCAATCTCCTAATAAGGTAAGGGGTATTATTCTTTCTTCTTGAAGAGAACTTATGTTATTCCATTCTTTGTTATTCTGTTGGAATAACCTGTAAAAGTGACATACCCTATACATGACCTGTATACGCGGAATACCCTATACTTGGTGAAATCCTTATGTTATTCCATTCATTATTATTCTGTTGGAATAACCTGTATACGCGGAATACCCTATACTTGGTGACATCCATTTACTATTCTGTCTTTATATTTCTGTCGGAATATCCTGTCTGTGCTATACGCCGGACCTGGTTCCGTCTTTATTATTATTCTGTTGGAACATCCTGTCTGTGTGTTTATGCCGGACCTGGTTCCATTCTTTATTATTCTGTTGGAATATCCTGTCTGTGCGTTTTATGCCGGACCTGGTTCCGTTATTTATTATTCTGTTGGAACATCCTGTCGGTGTGAATTTCACCTGACCTGGTTCCGTTATTATTATTCTGCTGGAATAACCTGTCTGTGCGGTCTATCGCATGCATGGTGATTTCTTTTGTTATTCCATTCTTTATTATACTCAGTTGGATAAAACTTTGACTTCTATACTCCATGAAATTAGTGGAATATCCTTGATATTTGCGCTTCATCCAGTATCTTTTCATGGAAATATTCTTCTGAGCATTCTTGAATTTTACACCACAAAACAGTATCGTGTTGACAATTTGGACGTTAATAATTCCTGGATAAAATAATTTTTGAACTTGTTTTATTGAATTCTTATATCATTGTCATCATCCCCATGTTTATATTTTGTTGAAAGTCATCTGTGGCCTGTAGTGCATAGATGGACTTGGTATGATTATGATCAGGGATTATTCGGTGTAATCATGACTGTAATATTACAAATGATGTAAAAATTAAAAATTCTCATTGGCCCGTAGTGCATTGATGGACAGTTGTTGGCATGATCATGACCATTAATGAATACACAAATATTCTTGGCCGTAGTGCATGAATAATTGTGGTCGTGATACTAAAGAATATCCTTGGCCGTAGTGTAGGGGTGATTCGATGATGTGGAATATTTATTAAGCTGAGTCTCAGCTATAACAGTGATGAAAAACCTTTTAAATCATAAAAGATAGTAGATTTTATTTTCTACTTGACTCTTTTAATGGATTGCTAATTCTGCTGCAGTTAAACTTGATGTTTATTATATTTTATCAGTTTAACACTGTTGAAGGCTAATGATAATTTATTCTGCATTATCTTAGTCATAATATTTCTTACTGGGCTAGTTGAGCTCACCTTTTCTTTCACTGTTCTCTTCAGGAAATGAGAATATAGCTGGGACGAGTCGGGGAACGGAGTGATGGACCAGAGAATAGTATTAGTAGTCCTCATTATTCTGTTAAATAGTGTGACAATAATTGTATTGAGGACTCCTTTTGAGTTTGTATGATCTCTAGTAGACAATTATTGTATTCAAACTCATAGTTGTATTTTGTCGTATTATACATGACAGTGGTATTAGTAAGTTGTATTTGAATTCTGTACCATGTATCTGACAACTCAAGATGGGTGATGTATACCTAATTTTGGGGGCGTCACAACCAACCTTGATCTTATTCTTTAGTTCCACCTTAGCTTCTTCAGACTCCGCCTCCTCATCACCACTTAGATACATCTCAGGATAATCGTCATGATCACTCCCAAGATTGATCATTGGTTCATCTTTCCCCACTTCTTCAACCGATTCGCTCTGTGTTGGCACCTCGGCTACTGGCATTGGTGCGACAGCTGCTGGCATCTTCGTACTTATCTTATCTTCTTCTGACATCCTACAATCAGTTTAAATAACATGATTAGTACTTTTCTAGTACAAACTTCTCACCCTATGTGTCCACATTTCTCACTATCGTTGCACTTCGGTAATCTCTCACTTAGTACTCTAAATGAGTATTCTCTATCTCGCTATGGTTATAATCCTAGGGTTTTCCCCACCCCACTTAAGGTTTATAACCTACAGCTCTGATACCAACCTGTGACACCCCCAAATCCGGGTTACCTGACCCCCGAGTTTGGTGTTCACGATCCAAAATATAAATAACATTTAACTACCCATAATATATATAGATAGTAACTTTCATAAGTTTTTATCAGAGTTTAATAATACATCACCCAGGTTTTCTAACCTTAACTTTACAAACATAACCTTTAGATATACAAAAAGGGTTTACAATACAACAATATAAATAATACTGTTCATAAAACTAATTTATTACGATGCCTTCGCCCTTATTCTTCTTCACAGCACCTTCTGCAACTTTGTCCCTAGCTGAAAAGTTTTATTTAGCAAGGGTGAGCAACTAATTTGCCCCGCAAGTTAAGACATACAATAAATGTATAAGAATTCAAAACAACAAACTATCTATTTTGATAGAATGAAACCAAAGTTCGGGGAACTTTGAAATAGCTGAACAAATCGTTATTCAATAACAAGTTTTCTCGTATTCTATAAAACACAATAATTCAATAATGAAAGAGTACAACGCTTTCAAAGTTTCTACGATATTCTAATGAATAATCAAGAATCAATTCTACGAAATAGCAAAGTGGAATGTTTTCCAGATTTAATACTGAGCGATCACACAAGATCTTGAACTTATTTTCTCGGGTAGATATCGAAGATTTACTTTGATATATACTCAGGTGTATCAGATAACCATAAAGATTAAATCATACCCCTCTGCAAGTATAACAAGTGATCAGCTTATTATACTGTATATTATGCATAATACTTAAAACGCGCGCAAAGGTCGAATTCACGACCAACAAAATGTTCCCTTTATATAAAAGGTTGTTCTTCTCAGTCTTAGAATCAAGATTTTGATTTTACAAAGAAATACTGGGATTTCAAATTCTATTTACTTCTCGGTCGAGCCGGAATAATTGGCATCGATCTGTCAATAATACTTGAATTTATTTTCTCGAATCTATCAAGTTCTAACAATTGTTCGTCTAGCCAGAATAATTAGCTAAGACATTTCTCATTATAATTTGACAATAAACAGAAATTATCTGTACTGTCAATTCTAACTTCAACAGATATGAATATCCAACAACAGTAATTCTACGAATATATATATATATATATATATTCTAATTCAATAATTTAATTTCAACAATAAATCCCTCGACGTGGTATAATTAGCAATAATTATCCACCAATAATAATTGAATGAAATAACTCAAGGTTGAGTTAGGGAACTTGCCTCTTTCACTGATTACAGTTACACAAAATACTTATCTGCTTTCGAAAGACCTATAACCAATAATATCGGTCTAACAATTAGCACAATAATTCACATAACACACAACACTGTAATTCACAGTCAAACTTCTCCTAGACATATTACCACATAGCCACAACAGTGTTTATAACCTATATAAACACTTAACAAGTCAAACTAATTCAGTCTGGTTGGACTTCAGTCCCTTCTCGGTGTTCTGGTCATCCTATCCGACAATTAACACAGTTATCTGTCAATTACACTTGGTCTCTAAGCTTCAATATTAATTTAGATAAGTCAATTATCGTTTATAATATTTTTCGAAATCTTTTAATAATTATCAAGCAATTATTATATTTTATAATAATTTTTCAAATATCCGAATCATTTTTAAATGATTTAATTATCAATTAATCGTATCATTATTAATATTTAATAATATCAAAATATTAATAATATACTTTTCAAAATATTAAAGTTATTCTTAATAACTTAAAATATTTTTAAATCGACAATATTCCACTTAAATGATTTTTAAAGTAATTAAAATCATTTTTAAATCATCACCATTAATATATAAATATTAATGAAATTATTATCCAAATATTAAAAGTCATTAATTATAACTTAAAATATTTTTTAAACCATTTTTCTCATTTTTAAATGATTTTTAAATCAATAAAATCATTTTTAATTCATTTATTTAATATAATAATTAAATAAATCAAACATCATTAATATTAATCTATTAATGAAAATTCTCCAAAAATATTGAAAATTATATTTTATAATTTAAAATATTTTCTAAAACTTTATTCTCAATTAAAATGATTTTTAAATCATTAAAATTATTTTTATCTTATTTATTTAATTTAATAATCAAATAAATCTAATATCATTAATATTAAATTATTAATTAAAATTCTCCAAAAATATTAAAATTTATATTTTTTAATTTAAAATATTTTTAAATACATTATTCTTATTTAAAATGATTTTTTATAATATTAAATCATTTTTTCCTAATTTATTTAATACACTAATTAAATAAATTAAATACATTTAATATTTAAATAATTATAAATATTAAAGAAAAATATTCCAATTGGTCAAAAATTATTTTTCATAATTTAAAATAATTTTTAAAACCATTTTTAGCAATTTTTAGAATTTATTTCTTATTTTTAATTATTTTCCGAAAAAAACAGAAAATAAAATTAATTAAACCGTCGCTAAAGGGCTTTAGCGACAAAAAGTGTCGCTGTTGGTGTTCTTGAGCTCAAGAACACTGACAACTCCATGATCAAGGCTGCTCATTTGACCAGCCATTATTCTCAGTGTATTAATGTTCTAGGCCAACTTAAACCTCACTCGTGTAGTACTCATGTAACACTACAACATCCAACAAGAACTTTGATCAAACAATAACACATCAAAAAGATCTGGACACTCAAAGTCCCTATCAGACCGTACATGGGTTTTCTGGGCAAACCCAGAAACCCAGACAGCTCGACTTGCCACTTTCCAGCCTAAATTAATCCAGGTTCTGGTCGTTGTTTAAGTTATTTCTTGCTTTATAATGGTAGTATACATGACAATGAACAACGAGATAACAAGATCTCAGTCCAA
Source organism: Panax japonicus (assembly GCA_020205505.1). Taxonomy (NCBI): domain Eukaryota; kingdom Viridiplantae; phylum Streptophyta; class Magnoliopsida; order Apiales; family Araliaceae; genus Panax; species Panax japonicus. Next base: position 23,427,560 of record CM035103.1, on the reverse strand, counting down.
AAACAACAGATTCCCAATCTAAGATACCGTCAAACCAAGCCAGAAAGACTACTAAAAAAGTTTCTGGGTTTTTCCCAGAAATGCAAAACGTGATCAACCAGCCAAGTTTGACCATCCATTAAAACTACTCAGTTTATTGTTTATGACTTCTAGAAACATGATTGTATAGTACACATAACCAGATACACATTTAATACAAAAACATCAACAAACATAAACAAACCCGACAGATTTATGACCTAGAACTTTCTCAAGCATACAAGATCAAATATAAATTTAGGGCTATACCTTCTCTTATCAAATCTTGATCTATAATCTCCTTTTCTATTTTTTGGTGTTCTAGTAACTGATTATAGGACTGAATTACTTGAGGAATTCGGAGGTTCTAGAGAGAGAGAGGGAGTTGGTGAGAGCAAGTTAGCAATATGGCAAATTCTATGTATTTTCTCTCTCTTTAACACTTATATAATATACTAAGTTGCTAGATCTGATCTTGCTGTCAAATGGAGGTTTATTTGCTGAGATTTTTAGGCCACAATGTCAATGGAGTTGGTGAACCACTAAAGATTTAGCCATTTCTACAATAAATCTAATAAAAATCCCATAAAGGGCAGTTTTGTCATTTGTAATTTAAATTTAATGGTAAATATGGAATTTGTACAAACCCTTAGGGTTTAGGGTTTGAGTTAGGGTTTAGGGTTTGAACACATTAGGGTTTAGGGTTTAAACCCTTTAGGTTAACAATTTAATTTCCAAGATTTTCGAATTTCAGTTTTCAAAATAGAAAATTAATATTCCAAAATTATAATTAGGATTCAATAAATATATTAATATTTCCTAATCATAAAATTCAATCTTGCTAATTAGGATTAATATTCCTAAATTGCTTAATTTAGCAATTAGGGTCAAAATGGTCATTAGGGTTTATAACCCACGAATTAGGGTTTTAATTAGAAAAATAAATTTTCTAAATTATAATTAGGGTTTCTAATCACATTTAAGTTTAATTAAACACATTAGGCTTGCCAATAAAATTAGAGTTGCCTAATTAGGGTTTAGGAAATCCAAGATTTTAAATTAGGGTTCTTTAACGTACAATTAGGGTTTTTAACTGTACAATTTAATTTCTAAATTTAAGATTAGGGTTTTAAATCCCTTATTAAGGTTTATTAATTTCCAACCTTATCCGATAAATTATTGATCAACATAATCAACATACAGTACAAACACATTCTTAGCAATATAATTATTTTAATTATATTTTCTACCGAATCCCTATCCGAAAATTAGGGTTAGGGTTTTTAAAGATGTTAAGCACAACTCTACTCTAAATTTATTAGTCAATACATAAATTGACTTTCTCGAGACTCGTATCACAGATACTTGTCACAAAATTGATAATTAATATTAATATTAATTAAAAAAAAATTTATTCGCAAATTTTGGATTATTCGAAATCCTGGGTTATCATAGTACATAATTAAGTATCTATTTTATATATGACTTGTAGTCTTAAGTTCAACTATTTAGTTAAACCATAGCTCTTCAATTTATCACATAATTCATTAATTGCTAATAATATTTTCATACTTGGTATCGTAACACCATAATATGACAAAAATCACATTTTATCAGTCATAATATTGCTCTTTATCAACAATTACAGAATTGTATAATTAAAATAAATTTTCTGGCCAAACTGCTAACTGGCGTTGCAATGCTCCAGTTTGTACTGGGAATGGCACTACGGCACTGACCTGGCGCTGCAGCGTGAGACAAAGGCCTATAATTAGCGTTGCAGTGTGATAACCCAGGATTTTGAATAATTCGAATTTTACAAATAATATTTTTTATTTAATATTGATATTGACTATCAATATTGTGTTGAGTGTCTGTGATACGAGTATAGAGATGTGGTCAATTTGTGTATTGACTGAGAAATACGAGTAGAGTTGTGCTTAACAGAGAATAGAAACCCTAAACCTAGTTGCAGATAATGATTTGGTAGAAAATACAATTATAATAATTGTGTTGATGAGTATGTGTAAGACCCCAACTTTTTATAAATAAAGATTTAATTTCCTCTATTTATTATTTTAAAATAGTAAGGGGTTGATTTGATTAATATGGTTAGTTATGGGTAAAATGCATAAATATTTCAAATAAGCAAGTGGTTATAAAATATTCATTGTTGTCAGGGAATATTCATTTGGTCGTGGAATATTCTTGCTGTTGGGGAATATTCGTACGATTACACAGCCTTGTGTGGGCCCCATAACGGAAAGCGATTGGATGAAGAAAATGACAAGTATAAGTTGTTTATAAATAACGGCGTAGTTGTTACCGTTAATACTGTTGGAATATTCGGTGGTTAAAACACAGTAGCACACGATATTGCACGAATTATTGATTCTTACGTAAGAAGGCACTACTCAATAATTGTTACAGTAATTACTGTTCAATATTTTATTTTATTGATTCAATAATTGCTACGTTAATATTTTATATTATTGTTGTTTCAATAATTGTCACTACACAATATTTTTCATTATCAGATCAATAATTCATATTATTTGAATAATATTATTAGATAACATTATTGAAAATTTCTAGAAAGTTTTGTCTAAGGAAAGGTTTGGTCACCTAATTACGCGCCAGTAAGGAGAAATCCTTATTGGAAAGCCTTCTCTTTCCTGAGAACGGCCTGGTTGTCAGTATTGTGATTCTGTAATATTATTCGTGAATAATTAATTATTGATTTATATGATAAGGAAAATATTAATTTTATGTGGATATAGATGAAGAAAATTTTTAAAGTAACAATTGTTGAAAATTGATATTTTATCTTTTTAGATAAAATAATTCATTTAAATATATTATTATATTATAATAATATATTAATAATGATATTTTTACAATGAACGTGTGATATATAAATAAATGAGGAAGATTATTTTTGTTACAAAAAATGTTAACACATGTTTTGTGTGTTGGTGGACTCTATTTTTGACTAAAATTTGATTATAGCTTGCAAAATCGTCCGTATGTGGATTTCAGTCTATTTTTGTTTGGAATTTGGAAAAACTTTCTTCTACAAAGTTGTAGAGAATTAAATTTCCTATGGAATGGACATAAGATTTGAATTTTTCTGATAAAAGGGCTATTTATTATGAATTATTGAAGTTCTGGAATATTGAGTCTGAATTGATTTTGTTGCATTAAATGATAAAAACATGTTTTGTGTGATTGGTGAGCCCCACATATGTTGCAAAATATGCTGAATTCAGATGTCAAAGTATGCGTATAATTTTTAATATATAATACTATTTTATTTAATTTTTTGCTTTGGTGTTCTAAGAATTTTCCTATAAATAGGGTGCTTAGGTTAGAATTGAAAATCACCCCAGAAACTGAAGTTTTCTCTCTCTATATTATCGAGCGTATTTTTATGAGTATTTAGATTTCTTGAGTGTTTCTATACGGTGCAAGTTTCCTTCAGCGTTATATTTGATATTCTAGTGAGAAGTACTATTCTTTTGAGGTAAGGGATGTTATTTCTTTTAAAAAAATGATATTATTTCTTTCAATATCATTATGCCGGAATATTGGTAAGATTTTTCTTGTGAAATTCTTATCTTTTCATGTCGGGGTTACTATTCATTAGTTACTATTCACGAATTACTATTCATGAGTACTATTCACGAAGTATGATGATTTTTCTTATAGAATTTCTACCTTTTAGTGTCAGAGTTACTATTCACGTATACGACACTATTCACGTATACGATACTATTCACGAATACGATACTATTCACAGAAAAATTAAACTTTCTTTTCTGTGTCCAAGATTGTCTGTTATGGTTCTTATCTTTGATTGGATCTATGTTTTGATCTTCATTTTTTAATTCTGCTCCACAATAATTTATTATGGATTATTTTTGAACTTGGATTGTCTAAAATACGAATCCTTAATATTTGCTCTTTTGTCTCACTGGATTCGTTTTTTTAAAATATATTTTTCATCGTCCCCAGTCCTAAATGATGATATTACTGAATATCTTTGGCCTGTAGTACAAAGATGAATGATTTCTTGATGAATATCTTTGGCTCGTAGTGGAAAGATGAACAGGTGTTGAGATGAACATGACCAACTGATGAATATTTTTGGCCTGTAGTGCAAAGATGAATATTTGATTCAAGATGTATATTGATTGATGTTATAGGGATAAAATATTGATGATGGACTTTTAAATTCATAGATAATAGTAGATTTCATTGTCTACGTAACTCTTCTATGAATTATTATTTCCGTTGTGAATATTGATCTGAAACTTGTTGTCTATTATATTTTATCATATATTTCCCTGTTGAAGACTAACGATAATTTGTTTTATATTATCTTAGTCATAATATTCTTTACTGGGCTAGTTGAGCTCACCCTTTTCCTTTTTGTTCCATTTTTCTTCTCAAGGGGAGAGAATGTAGCGAGTGCTAGTCGGTGTATGGAATGATGGTTCTAGAAGTTGTCTTAGTAGTCCTCACTATTTTGTAAAATAGTGTATCAATAATTGTAATGAGGACTTATTTGAGTGTGAATATTGTGTAGATGACAATATTTGTATTTAAACTCACAGTTTATATGTTATCATACCTAAACTTATTTGTTGGTTGGTTAGAGTATAGGGTTATTATTGTTGCATGTCAATTTCTTTAATTAACCATTTTTTATGGCAGTATTTAAAAATGGCAACTGGGAATGTTAATAGTGGAGTAAATGAGACCGTGGAGACGCATGTACTCACCAATCAGGAGAACGTGCAACATGACAAAAATATTCATCATGTAAACAACATCACTGATCAGACGATGAACGATGGGATGTTTAGAAGCTTTTTGCAGTTCATGCAAAATCAGACGAGGGAGACTCGTGTACAAAATACGGGTGGAAATGATAGCAACGCGCGATTTGTCACCGCCAAGCAGTTCAAAGAATTGGGACCACCAGAATTCTGAGGAAAGCCGGATCCGATTAAGGCAGAGACGTGGGTCAAGAAAATTACCAAGATATTCGATGTCTTGGGATGCACATAGGAACAGAAGGTTCCATTCGCCACTTTTATGTTCCATAATGAAGCAGATTATTGGTGGGAATCTGTGAAGCGTACCAAGCCAACCGCACTCAACATGTCTTGGGAAACATTTCAGAAACTGTTCAATGACAAGTACTTTCCTGAAAGTATTCATCATATGAAGGAGGTAGAGTTTATTAGACTAGAACAGAAAAACATGATGGTGTCCCAGTACGAGGCGAAGTTCGCGGAGTTATCCAGGTTTGCACCTCATTTGGTGGAGAATGAGGAACGAATGACGCGAATGTTTCTGCGAGGTTTGAAACCTGACATACGCCAATATCTCATTTCTCATAATTTTTCTCTATATTCAGATGTTGTGAATAGGGCTCAGTTATTGGAGTGCGATAATGAGTCAGCTCAACCGAAGAATAACGACCAACAACTCGATGATAATCGTACCGGTGGCAACAGTCATCGGAACAATGATAACCATCGTGGAGGAAATTATCATGCAAGAAATGGTAACCACTTCGGTGGTAATCATGGCCATGATAATAAAAGAAATAATTAAAGTGGAAATTTCAAGAAGAGAAGATTTAACGATGACAGGAAGACGTCGGCAGCAGCACCAGCAACAAATTCTAGGGGAGGAGAACGACCACCAGTTAGATGCTACAGATGCGGAGAGGACTGTAGGCCTTCCAAGGTATGTTTTAGTTGTGGAAAAGACGATCATATAGCTCAATTTTGTCCTGTAGCAAAATCAAGTCCAGCTGGGACGATGAAACCAAAGGCAGATACGGACAAAACAAAGTCGGTGGTTTCAGGAAGAGCATTTTTCATGACTTCTCAAAAAGCAAGTAACCAAAATGAAGTTAGCACGAGTTAGTTAATTATAAATTCTTGCGAAGTCTATACCTTATTAGATACCGGTTCTACCCATTCATTTATCTCTCCTGCTTGTGCTCAACGTTTAAACTTGACTACAGAGAAATTAAACTTTGACCTATCTGTGGAGAATCCGTTAGGAGAAACTTTCGTTACATATACTATTTATAAATTTTGCTTGATTCAAATTGGTACCCTCACCTGTTTATCCTATCTCTTTAAAGATACTTGATTTTGATGTGATTTTAGGGATTGATTGGTTAACTACTTATCATGCCAAAATTGATTGCTTTCGTAAGGTTGTTGGTTTTCATATTCCTAAGCAACCTGTTATTCGAATTCAAGCAACCAAACCATTGAAGTCAAACACTTTCAAATCAAGCCATTAAGTCATTCGTTTATTGAAAAATGAATGTCAAGCTTTCTTAGCCATGTTATGGATTTTAAAAAAAAAATACGTCAGATTTGAATAATATTTTTGTTGTTAGTGAATTTCCTTACGTATTTCCTGAAGAATCTCCTGGCCTACTCCCAGAGCGTGATATTGAATTTTGTATCGACTTTGAACCCGGTACAAAATCCATTTCTAAAATCTCATATCGAATGGCTCCTATTGAACTTCAGGAGTTAAAAACCTAACTATAGAATTTGGTACCTTAGCCTCTATCTGGTGACTTCCTTTGTGGAATGCACCGAAGCTAGACTCTCCGTAGGGGATGCCATATTCGTGCGGTAGTAAACTGATAGGTGCCATTGTGACTTGCTATCCAAGATTGGGATATGAGTCACAGTTGAGAGCAACCTAAGTCACTAATCGAAATACGTAGCTTTCTAGGCTTAGCTGGTTACTATCGGATATTCGTGGAAGGATTTCTCGAATCGCTACTCAATTAACTTTGCTGACTCGTCGAGATAAAAAATTCGAATGGAGCAAGGGATGTGGGAAGAGCTTCGAAGAACTCAAGAGGAGACTCATTTCGGCACATATTCTGACCATACCATCCTGGAAAGGCGAACGTGGTAGCTGATGTGTTAAGTAGAAAATTGTATGTGGTTACGAGTGCGATGTTTTTAACACAAAGACCCATTTTGTATGACTTACAAACGATAGATATAGAGTTAAAGACTCTAGGGACCACGTGATGATATACAAGTAGAATCGACTTTAATCTATAAAGTTAAAACTGCTCAAGCTACACACCGGAGCTGATGAATATAAAGAAGAAGGTGCAAGAAGGCGTTATTCTAGAAGTAAGAGTTGATGAAGAGAAGAAATCTCAACCTTCAATTTATTAGCCCATTTGAAATCCTTGATCGAATAGGAACTGTGGCCTATAGACTCGCTTTACCACCAAGTATGTCGCGTGTTTATAATGTTTTTCACGTATCGATGTTACGTAAATATGTGGACGACCCGAACCAAATTATTGAGTTAGAATAAGATGAGATAACCGAAGATTTAACATACGAGGAGGTACCTGTCAAGATCTTGGATAGGAAGGAGCATGTCCTACGCACAAAGGTCATACCACATGCCAAAGTTTTGTGGAGGAACCATGCTATTGAAGAAATGACCTGGGAGTTGGAATCAGAAATGAAAGAGAGGTATCCTCACCTTTTCGAAACATTACGTACATACGTCAATTTCGAGGACGAAATTTCATAAGGAGGGGAGGTTATAAGACCCCAACTTTTTATAAATAAAGATTTAATTTCCTCTATTTATTATTTTGAAATAGTAAGGGGTTGATTTGATTAATGTGGTTAGTTATGGGTAAAATGCGAAAATATTTTAAATAATCAAGTGGTTATAAAATATTCATTGTTGTCGGGGAATATTCGTTTGGTCGTGGAATATTCTTGCTGTTGGGGAATATTCGTACAACGGCGCAGCCTTGTGTGGGCCCCATAACGGAAAGCGATTGGATGACGAAAGTGACAAGTATAAGTTGTTTATAAATAACGACGTAGTTGTTACCATTAATACTGTTGGAATACTCAGTGGTTAAAACACAGTAGCACACGATATTGCACCAATTATTAATTCTTACGTAAGAAGACACTACTCAATAATTGTTACAGTAATTACTGTTCAATATTTTATTTTATTGATTCAATAATTGCTACGTTGATATTTTATATTATTGTTGTTTCAATAATTGTCACTACATAGTATTTTTCATTATCAGATCAATAATTCATATTATTTGAATAATATTATTAGATAACAATATTGGCAATGTCTAGAAAATTATGTCTAAGGAGAGGTTTGGTCACCTAATTGCGCGCTAGTAAGGAGAAATCCTTATTGGAAAGCCCCCTCTTTCCTGGGAACGACCTGGTTGTTAGTATTGTGATTCTGTAATATTATTCGTGAATAATTAATTATTGATTTATATGATAAGGAAAATATTAATTTTATGTGGATATAGATGGAGAAATTTTTTAAAGTGACAATTGTTGAAAATTGATATTTTATCTTTTCTGATAAAATAATTTATTTAAATATATTAGTGTATTATAATAATATAATAATAGTGATATTTTTACAATGAATGTGTGATATATGAATAAATGAGGAAAAATATTTTTGTTACAAAAAATGTTTAACACATGTTTTGTGTGTTGGTGGACTCTATATTTGACTAAAATTTGATTATAGTTTGCAAAATCGTCCGTATGTGGATTTCAGTTAATTTCTGTTTGGAATTTAGAAAAACTTTCTTCTGCAAAGTTGTAGAGAATTAAATTTCCTATGGAATGGACATAAGATTTGAATTTTTCTGATAAAGGGCTATTTATTATGAATTATTGAAGTTCTAGAATATTGGGTCTGAATTGATTTTGTTGCATTAAATGATAAAAACATGTTTTGTGTGATTGGTGAGCCCCACATATGTTGCAAAATATGCTGAATTCTGATGTCAAAGTACGTGTATAATTTTTAATAAATAATATTATTTTATTAAATTTTTTACTTTGGTGTTCTAAGCATTTTCCTATAAATAGGGTGCTTAGGTTAGAATTGAAAATTACACCAGAAACTGAAGTTTTCTCTCTTTATATTATCGAGCGTATTTTTATGAGTATTTAGATTTCTTGATTGTTGCTATACGGTGCAAGTTTCCTTCAGCGTTATATCTGATATTCCAGTGAGAAGTACTATTCTTTTGAGGTAAGGGATGCTATTTCTTTTAAAAAAATGATATTATTTCTTTCAATATCATTATGCCGGAATATTGGTAAGATTTTACTTGTGAAATTCTTATCTTTTCATGTCGGGGTTACTATTCATGAGTTACTATTCACGAATTACTATTCCTGAGTACTATTCACGAAGCATGATGATTTTTTTTTTATAGAATTTCTACCTTTTAGTGTCAGAGTTACTATTCACGTATATGACACTATTCACGTATACGACACTATTCACGAATACGACACTATTCACAGAAAAATTAAACTTTCTTTTCTGTGTCCAAGATTGTCTGTTATGGTTCCTATCTTTGATTGGATCTATGTTTTGATCTTCATTTTTTAATTCTGCTCCACAATAATTTATTATGGATTATTTTTGAACTTGGATTGTCTAAAATACGAATCCTTAATATTTGCTCTTTTGTCTCACTGGATTCGTTTTTTTAAAATATATTTTTCATCATCCCCAGTCCTAAATGATGATATTACTGAATATCTTTGGCCTGTAGTGCAAAGATGAATGATTTCTTGATGAATATTTTTGGCTCGTAGTGCAAAGATGAACAGGTGTTGAGATGAACATGACCAACTGATGAATATCTTTGGCCTGTAGTGCAAAGATGAATATTTGATTCAAGATGTATATTGATTGATGTTATAGGGATAAAATATTGATGATGTTATTTTAAATTCATAGATAATAGTAGATTTCATTGTCTACGTAACTCTTCTATGAATTATTATTTCCGTTGTGAATATTGATCTGAAACTTGTTGTCTATTATATTTTATCATATATTTCCCTGTTGAAGACTAACGATAATTTGTTTTATATTATCTTAGTCATAATATTCTTTACTGGGCTAGTTGAGCTCACCCTTTTCCTTTTTGTTCCATTTTTCTTCTCAGGAGGAGAGAATGTAGCGAGTGCTAGTCGGGGTATGGAATGATGGTTCTAGAAGTTGTCTTAGTAGTCCTCACTATTTTGTAAAATAGTGTATCAATAATTGTAATGAGGACTTATTTGAGTCTGGATATTGTGTAGATGACAATATTTGTATTTAAACTCACAGTTTATGTGTTATCATATTTTGCACGACAATTATATTAATAAAGTTGTAGTTGTTTCTGTATCATGTATTTGGAATCTCAGAATAGGTTGGGTGTTGTATACCTATTTTGGGGGCGTCAGAGTTGGTATCAGAGTTTAGGGATATGGTTTCTGGCAGAGATCGGGGAATAGAACTAGGATGGGAGAGACGAGTAAATCCTTCACTAGTATGTCATACCTAAGCTTATTTGTTGGTTGGTTAGAGTATAGGGTTATTATTATTGAATGTCAATTTCTTTAATTAACCCTTATTTTTTGGCAGTATTTAAAAATGGCAACTGAGAATGTTAATAGTGGAGTAAATGAGACCGTGGAAACGCATGTACTCACCAATCAGGAGAACGTGCAACATGACAAAAATATTCATCATGTAAACAACATCACTGATCAGACGATGAACGATGGGATGTTTAGAAGCTTTTTGCAGTTCATGCAAAATCAGACGAGGGAGACTTGTGTACAAAATACGGGTAGAAATGATAGCAACGCGCGATTTGTCACCGCCAAGCAGTTCAAAGAATTGGGACCACCAGAATTCTGAGGAAAGCTGGATCCGATTAAGGCGGAGATGTGGGTCAAGAAAATTACCAAGATATTCGATGTCTTGGGATGCACGGAGGAACAGAAGGTTCCATTCGCCACTTTTATGTTCCATAATGAAGCAGATTACTGGTGGGAATCTGTGAAGCGTACCAAGCCAACCGCACTCAACATGTCTTGGGAAACGTTTCAGAAACTGTTCAATGACAAGTACTTTCCTGAAAGTATTCATCATATGAAGGAGGTAGAGTTTATTAGACTAGAACAGAACAACATGACGGTGTCCCAGTACGAAGCGAAGTTCGCGGAGTTATCCAGGTTTGCACCTCATTTGGTGGAGAATGAGGAACGAATGACGCGAATGTTTCTGCGAGGTTTGAAACCTGACATACGCCAATATCTCATTTCTCATAATTTTTCTCTATATTCAGATGTTGTGAATAGGGCTCAGTTATTGGAGTGCGATAATGAGTCAGCTCAACCGAAGAATAACGACCAACAACTCGATGATAATCGTACCGGTGGCAACAGTCATCGGAACAATGATAACCATCGTGGAGGAAATTATCATGCAAGAAATGGTAACCACTTCGGTGGTAATCATGGCCATGATAATAAAAGAAATAATTAAAGTGGAAATTTCAAGAAGAGAAGATTTAACGATGACAGGAAGACGTCGGCAGCAGCACCAGCAACAAATTCTAGGGGAGGAGAACGACCACCAGTTAGATGCTACAGATGCGGAGAGGACTGTAGGCCTTCCAAGGTATGTTTTAGTTGTGGAAAAGACGATCATATAGCTCAATTTTGTCCTGTAGCAAAATCAAGTCCAGCTGGGACGATGAAACCAAAGGCAGATACGGACAAAACAAAGTCGGTGGTTTCAGGAAGAGCATTTTTCATGACTTCTCAAAAAGCAAGTAACCAAAATGAAGTTAGCACGAGTTAGTTAATTATAAATTCTTGCGAAGTCTATACCTTATTAGATACCGGTTCTACCCATTCATTTATCTCTCCTGCTTGTGCTCAACGTTTAAACTTGACTACAGAGAAATTAAACTTTGACCTATCTGTGGAGAATCCGTTAGGAGAAACTTTCGTTACATATACTATTTATAAATTTTGCTTGATTCAAATTGGTACCCTCACCTGTTTATCCTATCTCTTTAAAGATACTTGATTTTGATGTGATTTTAGGGATTGATTGGTTAACTACTTATCATGCCAAAATTGATTGCTTTCGTAAGGTTGTTGGTTTTCATATTCCTAAGCAACCTGTTATTCGAATTCAAGCAACCAAACCATTGAAGTCAAACACTTTCAAATCAAGCCATTAAGTCATTCGTTTATTGAAAAATGAATGTCAAGCTTTCTTAGCCATGTTATGGATTTTAAAAAAAAAATACGTCAGATTTGAATAATATTTTTGTTGTTAGTGAATTTCCTTACGTATTTCCTGAAGAATCTCCTGGCCTACTCCCAGAGCGTGATATTGAATTTTGTATCGACTTTGAACCCGGTACAAAATCCATTTCTAAAATCTCATATCGAATGGCTCCTATTGAACTTCAGGAGTTAAAAACCTAACTATAGAATTTGGTACCTTAGCCTCTATCTGGTGACTTCCTTTGTGGAATGCACCGAAGCTAGACTCTCCGTAGGGGATGCCATATTCGTGCGGTAGTAAACTGATAGGTGCCATTGTGACTTGCTATCCAAGATTGGGATATGAGTCACAGTTGAGAGCAACCTAAGTCACTAATCGAAATACGTAGCTTTCTAGGCTTAGCTGGTTACTATCGGATATTCGTGGAAGGATTTCTCGAATCGCTACTCAATTAACTTTGCTGACTCGTCGAGATAAAAAATTCGAATGGAGCAAGGGATGTGGGAAGAGCTTCGAAGAACTCAAGAGGAGACTCATTTCGGCACATATTCTGACCATACCATCCTGGAAAGGCGAACGTGGTAGCTGATGTGTTAAGTAGAAAATTGTATGTGGTTACGAGTGCGATGTTTTTAACACAAAGACCCATTTTGTATGACTTACAAACGATAGATATAGAGTTAAAGACTCTAGGGACCACGTGATGATATACAAGTAGAATCGACTTTAATCTATAAAGTTAAAACTGCTCAAGCTACACACCGGAGCTGATGAATATAAAGAAGAAGGTGCAAGAAGGCGTTATTCTAGAAGTAAGAGTTGATGAAGAGAAGAAATCTCAACCTTCAATTTATTAGCCCATTTGAAATCCTTGATCGAATAGGAACTGTGGCCTATAGACTCGCTTTACCACCAAGTATGTCGCGTGTTTATAATGTTTTTCACGTATCGATGTTACGTAAATATGTGGACGACCCGAACCAAATTATTGAGTTAGAATAAGATGAGATAACCGAAGATTTAACATACGAGGAGGTACCTGTCAAGATCTTGGATAGGAAGGAGCATGTCCTACGCACAAAGGTCATACCACATGCCAAAGTTTTGTGGAGGAACCATGCTATTGAAGAAATGACCTGGGAGTTGGAATCAGAAATGAAAGAGAGGTATCCTCACCTTTTCGAAACATTACGTACATACGTCAATTTCGAGGACGAAATTTCATAAGGAGGGGAGGTTATAAGACCCCAACTTTTTATAAATAAAGATTTAATTTCCTCTATTTATTATTTTGAAATAGTAAGGGGTTGATTTGATTAATGTGGTTAGTTATGGGTAAAATGCGAAAATATTTTAAATAATCAAGTGGTTATAAAATATTCATTGTTGTCGGGGAATATTCGTTTGGTCGTGGAATATTCTTGCTGTTGGGGAATATTCGTACAACGGCGCAGCCTTGTGTGGGCCCCATAACGGAAAGCGATTGGATGACGAAAGTGACAAGTATAAGTTGTTTATAAATAACGACGTAGTTGTTACCATTAATACTGTTGGAATACTCAGTGGTTAAAACACAGTAGCACACGATATTGCACCAATTATTAATTCTTACGTAAGAAGACACTACTCAATAATTGTTACAGTAATTACTGTTCAATATTTTATTTTATTGATTCAATAATTGCTACGTTGATATTTTATATTATTGTTGTTTCAATAATTGTCACTACATAGTATTTTTCATTATCAGATCAATAATTCATATTATTTGAATAATATTATTAGATAACAATATTGGCAATGTCTAGAAAATTATGTCTAAGGAGAGGTTTGGTCACCTAATTGCGCGCTAGTAAGGAGAAATCCTTATTGGAAAGCCCCCTCTTTCCTGGGAACGACCTGGTTGTTAGTATTGTGATTCTGTAATATTATTCGTGAATAATTAATTATTGATTTATATGATAAGGAAAATATTAATTTTATGTGGATATAGATGGAGAAATTTTTTAAAGTGACAATTGTTGAAAATTGATATTTTATCTTTTCTGATAAAATAATTTATTTAAATATATTAGTGTATTATAATAATATAATAATAGTGATATTTTTACAATGAATGTGTGATATATGAATAAATGAGGAAAAATATTTTTGTTACAAAAAATGTTTAACACATGTTTTGTGTGTTGGTGGACTCTATATTTGACTAAAATTTGATTATAGTTTGCAAAATCGTCCGTATGTGGATTTCAGTTAATTTCTGTTTGGAATTTAGAAAAACTTTCTTCTGCAAAGTTGTAGAGAATTAAATTTCCTATGGAATGGACATAAGATTTGAATTTTTCTGATAAAGGGCTATTTATTATGAATTATTGAAGTTCTAGAATATTGGGTCTGAATTGATTTTGTTGCATTAAATGATAAAAACATGTTTTGTGTGATTGGTGAGCCCCACATATGTTGCAAAATATGCTGAATTCTGATGTCAAAGTACGTGTATAATTTTTAATAAATAATATTATTTTATTAAATTTTTTACTTTGGTGTTCTAAGCATTTTCCTATAAATAGGGTGCTTAGGTTAGAATTGAAAATTACACCAGAAACTGAAGTTTTCTCTCTTTATATTATCGAGCGTATTTTTATGAGTATTTAGATTTCTTGAGTGTTGCTATACGGTGCAAGTTTCCTTCAGCGTTATATCTGATATTCCAGTGAGAAGTACTATTCTTTTGAGGTAAGGGATGCTATTTCTTTTAAAAAAATGATATTATTTCTTTCAATATCATTATGCCGGAATATTGGTAAGATTTTACTTGTGAAATTCTTATCTTTTCATGTCGGGGTTACTATTCATGAGTTACTATTCACGAATTACTATTCCTGAGTACTATTCACGAAGCATGATGATTTTTTTTTATAGAATTTCTACCTTTTAGTGTCAGAGTTACTATTCACGTATATGACACTATTCACGTATACGACACTATTCACGAATACGACACTATTCACAGAAAAATTAAACTTTCTTTTCTGTGTCCAAGATTGTCTGTTATGGTTCCTATCTTTGATTGGATCTATGTTTTGATCTTCATTTTTTAATTCTGCTCCACAATAATTTATTATGGATTATTTTTGAACTTGGATTGTCTAAAATACGAATCCTTAATATTTGCTCTTTTGTCTCACTGGATTCGTTTTTTTAAAATATATTTTTCATCATCCCCAGTCCTAAATGATGATATTACTGAATATCTTTGGCCTGTAGTGCAAAGATGAATGATTTCTTGATGAATATTTTTGGCTCGTAGTGCAAAGATGAACAGGTGTTGAGATGAACATGACCAACTGATGAATATCTTTGGCCTGTAGTGCAAAGATGAATATTTGATTCAAGATGTATATTGATTGATGTTATAGGGATAAAATATTGATGATGTTATTTTAAATTCATAGATAATAGTAGATTTCATTGTCTACGTAACTCTTCTATGAATTATTATTTCCGTTGTGAATATTGATCTGAAACTTGTTGTCTATTATATTTTATCATATATTTCCCTGTTGAAGACTAACGATAATTTGTTTTATATTATCTTAGTCATAATATTCTTTACTGGGCTAGTTGAGCTCACCCTTTTCCTTTTTGTTCCATTTTTCTTCTCAGGAGGAGAGAATGTAGCGAGTGCTAGTCGGGGTATGGAATGATGGTTCTAGAAGTTGTCTTAGTAGTCCTCACTATTTTGTAAAATAGTGTATCAATAATTGTAATGAGGACTTATTTGAGTCTGGATATTGTGTAGATGACAATATTTGTATTTAAACTCACAGTTTATGTGTTATCATATTTTGCACGACAATTATATTAATAAAGTTGTAGTTGTTTCTGTATCATGTATTTGGAATCTCAGAATAGGTTGGGTGTTGTATACCTATTTTGGGGGCGTCAGAGTTGGTATCAGAGTTTAGGGATATGGTTTCTGGCAGAGATCGGGGAATAGAACTAGGATGGGAGAGACGAGTAAATCCTTCACTAGTATGTCATACCTAAGCTTATTTGTTGGTTGGTTAGAGTATAGGGTTATTATTATTGAATGTCAATTTCTTTAATTAACCCTTATTTTATGGCAGTATTTAAAAATGGCAACTGAGAATGTTAATAGTGGAGTAAATGAGACCGTGGAAACGCATGTACTCACCAATCAGGAGAACGTGCAACATGACAAAAATATTCATCATGTAAACAACATCACTGATCAGACGATGAACGATGGGATGTTTAGAAGCTTTTTGTAGTTCATGCAAAATCAGACGAGGGAGACTTGTGTACAAAATACGGGTAGAAATGATAGCAACGCGCGATTTGTCACCGCCAA
This sequence comes from Panax japonicus, assembly GCA_020205505.1. Lineage (NCBI taxonomy): Eukaryota > Viridiplantae > Streptophyta > Magnoliopsida > Apiales > Araliaceae > Panax > Panax japonicus. Next base: position 23,410,990 of record CM035103.1, on the reverse strand, counting down.
GCAGTTCAAAGAATTGGGACCACCAGAATTCTGAGGAAAGCTGGATCCGATTAAGGCGGAGATGTGGGTCAAGAAAATTACCAAGATATTCGATGTCTTGGGATGCACGGAGGAACAGAAGGTTCCATTCGCCACTTTTATGTTCCATAATGAAGCAGATTACTGGTGGGAATCTGTGAAGCGTACCAAGCCAACCGCACTCAACATGTCTTGGGAAACGTTTCAGAAACTGTTCAATGACAAGTACTTTCCTGAAAGTATTCATCATATGAAGGAGGTAGAGTTTATTAGACTAGAACAGAACAACATGACGGTGTCCCAGTACGAAGCGAAGTTCGCGGAGTTATCCAGGTTTGCACCTCATTTGGTGGAGAATGAGGAACGAATGACGCGAATGTTTCTGCGAGGTTTGAAACCTGACATACGCCAATATCTCATTTCTCATAATTTTTCTCTATATTCAGATGTTGTGAATAGGGCTCAGAGCGCGATAATGAGTCAGCTCAACCGAAGAATAACGACCAACAACTCGATGATAATCGTACCGGTGGCAACAGTCATCGGAACAATGATAACCATCGTGGAGGAAATTATCATGCCAGAAATGGTAACCACTTCGGTGGTAATCATGGCCAAGATAATAAAAGAAATAATTAAAGTGGAAATTTCAAGAAGAGAAGATTTAACGATGACGGGAAGACGTCGGCAGCAGCACCAGCAACAAATTCTAGGGGAGGAGAACGACCGCCAGTTAGATGCTACAGATGCGGAGAGGACTGTTCATAGCCTTCCAAGGTATGTTTTAGTTGTGGAAAAGACGGTCATATAGCTCAATTTTGTCCTGTAGCATAATCAAGTCCAGCTGGGACGATGACACCAAAGGCGGATACGGACAAAACAAAGTCGGTGGTTTCAAGAAGAGCATTTTTCATGACTTCTCAAAAAGCAAGTAACCAAAATGAAGTTAGCACGAGTTAGTTAATTATAAATTCTTGCGAAGTCTATACCTTATTAGATACCGGTTCTACCCATTCATTTATCTCTCCTTCTTGTGCTCAACGTTTAAACTTGACTCCGGAGAAATTAAACTTTGACCTATCTATGGAGAATCCGTTAGGAGAATCTTTCGTTACATCCACTATTTATAAATTTTGCTTGATTCAAATTGGCACCCTTACCTGTTGATCCTATCTCTTTAAAGATACTTGATTTTGATGTGATTTTAGGGATTGATTGGTTAACTACTCATCATGCCAAAATTGATTGCTTTCGTAAGGTTGTTAGTTTTCATATTCCTAAGCAACCTGTTATTCGAATTCAAGCAACTAAACCATTGAAGTCAAACACTTTCATATCAAGCCATTAAGTCATTCGTTTATTGAAAAACGAATGTCAAGCTTTCTTAGCCATGTTATGGATTTAAAAAAAAATACGTCAGATTTGAATAATATTTTTGTTGTTAGTGAATTTCCTTACGTATTTCCTGAAGAATCTCCTGGCCTACTCCCAGAGCGTGATATTGAATTTTGTATCGACTTTGAACCTGGTACAAAATCCATTTCTAAAATCTCATATCGAATGGCTCCTATTGAACTTCAGGAGTTAAAAACCTAACTATAGAATTTGGTACCTTAGCCTCTATCTGGTGACTTCCTTTGTGGAATGCACCGAAACTAGACTCTCTATAGGGGATGCCATATTCGTGCGGTAGTAAACTGATAGATGCCATTGTGACGTGCTATCCAAGATTGGGATATGAGTCACAGTTGAGAGCAACCTAAGTCACTAATCGAAATACGTAGCTTTCTAGGCTTAGCTGGTTACTATCGGAGATTCGTGGAAGGATTTCTCGAATCGCTACTCAATTAACTTTGCTGACTCGTCGAGATACAAAATTCGAATAGAGCAAGGAATGCGGGAAGAGCTTCGAAGAACTCAAGAAGAGACTCATTTCGGCACATGTTCTGACCATACCATCCTGGAAAGGCGAACGTGGTAGCTGATGTGTTAAGTAGAAAATCGTATGTGGTTACGAGTGCGATGTTTTTAACACAAAGACCCATTTTGTATGACTTACAAACGATAGAGATAGAGTTAAAGACTCTAGGGACCACGTGATGATATACAAGTAGAATCGACTTTAATCTATAAAGTTAAAACTGCTCAAGCTACACACCGGAGCTGATGAATATAAAGAAGAAGGTGCAAGAAGGCGTTATTCTAGAAGTAAGAGTTGATGAAGAGAAGAAATCTCAACCTTCAATTTATTAGCCCATTTGAAATCCTTGATCGAATAGGAACTGTGGCCTATAGACTCGCTTTACCACCAAGTATGTCGCGTGTTTATAATGTTTTTCACGTATCGATGTTACGTAAATATGTGGACGACCCGAACCACATTATTGAGTTAGAACAAGATGAGATAACCGAAGATTTAACGTACGAGTAGGAACCTGTCAAGATCTTGGATAGAAAGGATCATGTCCTACGCACAAAGGTCATACCACATGTCAAAGTTTTTTGGAGGAACCATGCTATTGAAGAAATGACCTGGGAGCTGGAATCAGAAATGAAAGCGAGGTATCCTCACCTTTTCGAAACATCACGTACATACGTCAATTTCGAGGACGAAATTTCATAAGGAGGGGAGGTTATAAGACCCCAACTCTTTATAAATAAAGATTTAATTTCCTCTATTTATTATTTTGAAATAGTAAGGGGTTGATTTGATTAATGTGGTTAGTTATGGGTAAAATGCGCAAATATTTCAAATAATCAAGTGGTTATAAAATATTCATTATTGTCGGGGAATATTTGTTTGGTCGTAGAATATTCTTGCTTCGGGGAATATTCGTACAACGGCGCAGCCTTGTGTGGGCCCCATAGCGGAAAGCAAATGGATGAAGAAAGTGACAAGTATAAGTTGTTTATAAATAACGACGTAGTTGTTACCGTTAATACTGTTGGAATACTTAGTGGTTAAAACACAGTAGCACACGATATTGCACCAATTATTGATTCTTACGTAAGAAGGCACTACTCAATAATTGTTACAGTAATTACTGTTCAATATTTTATTTTATTGATTCAATAATTGCTACGTTGATATTTTATATTATTGTTGTTTCAATAATTGTCACTACACAATATTTTTCATTATCAGATCAATAATTCATATTATTTGAATAATATTATTAGATAACATTATTGGCAATGTCTAGAAAGTTATGTCTAAGGAGAGGTTTGGTCACCTAATTGCGCGCCAGTAAGGAGAAATCCTTATTGGAAAGCCCCCTCTTTCCTGGGAACGGCCTGGTTGTCAGTATTGTGATTCTGTAATATTATTCGTGAATAATTAATTATTGATTTATATGATAAGGAAAATAATAATTATCGAGCGTATTTTTATGAGTATTTAGATTTCTTTAGTGTTGCTATACGGTGCAAGTTTCCTTCAGCGTTATATCTGATATTCCAGTGAGAAGTACTATTCTTTTGAGGTAAGGGATGTTATTTCTTTAAAAAAATGATATTATTTCTTTCAATATCATTATGCCGGAATATTGGTAAGATATTTCTTGTGAAATTCTTATCTTTTCATGTCGGGGTTACTATTCATGAGTTACTATTCATGAGTACTATTCACGAAGCATGATGATTTTTCTTGTAGAATTTCTACCTTTTAGTGTCAGAGTTACTATTCACGTATACGACACTATTCACGTATACGACACTATTTACGAATACGATACTATTCACAGAAAAATTAAGCTTTCTTTTCTGTGTCAAAGATTGTCTGTTATGGTTCCTATCTTTGATTGGATCTATGTTTTGATCTTCATTTTTTAATTCTGCTCCAAAATAATTTATTATGGAGTATTTTTGAACTTGGATTGTCTAAAATACGAATCCTTAATATTTGCTCTTTTGTCTCACTGAATTCGTTTTCTTTAAAATATATTTTTTATCATCCTCAGTCCTAAATGATGATATTACTGAATATCTTTGACCTGTAGTGCAAAGATGAAGGATTTCTTGATGAATATCTTTGGCTCGTAGTGCAAAGATGAACATGTGTTGAGATGAACATGACCAACTGATGAATATCTTTGGCTTGTAATGCAAAAATGAATATTTGATTCAAGATGTATATTGATTGATGTTACAGGGATAAAATATTGATGATGAAATTTTAAATTCATAGATAATAGTAGATTTTATTCTCTACGTAACTCTTCTATGAATTATTATTTTCGCTGTGAATATTGATCTGAAACTTGTTGTCTATTATATTCTATCAGATTTTTCCCTGTTGAAGACTAACGATAATTTGTTCTATATTATCTTAGTCATAATATTTTTTACTGGGCTAGTTGAGCTCACCCTTTTTCTTTTTGTTCCATTTTTCTTCTCAAGAGAAGAGAATGTAGCGAGTACTAGTCGGGGTATGGAATGATGGTTCTAGAAGTTGTCTTAGTAGTCCTCACTATTTTGTAAAATAGTGTATCAATAATTGTAATGGGGACTTATTTGAGTGTGGATGTTGTGTAGATGACAATATTTGTATTTAAACTCACAGTATACGTGTTATCATATTTTACACAACAATTGTAATAATAAAGTTGTAGTTGTTTATGTACCATGTATTTGGCGACTCAGAATAGGTTGGGTGTTGTATACCTATTTTGGGGTCGTCACAGTATGTGTTTGTGCTATATAGAATTTGTGATCAATGATTTATCGGATTAGGTATAAACTTAGTAAACCCTAATAAGAGATTAGAAACCCTAATCTCAAATTGAGAAACTCTAACGCATAGTTAGGAACCCTAATCGAATATTGGGAAACCCTAATTTTAAATTCAAGAATCCTAAACCCTAATTAGGAAACCTTAATCCTAATTGGAAAGCCCTAATGTGATTAGGAAACCTTAATATAATTAGGAAACCCTAGTTATAATTTATAAATCTTAATTTTCTATTTTAAAACCCTAATTAGAAAATCCTAAAAATTAAATATGTAAAACCTAAGGGTTAGAACCTTAGGGTTAAACCCTAAGGGTTGGACCAAATGTCTAGAATGCCATTAAAATTGGAAACCAAATGACTAAATTACCCTTTTCACATTCTTTAATATGTAACTTGTAGAATTTGCCAAAACTTTAGCTGTTCACCAACTTTTGACTTACCATGTGACTTAAATCTCAGCAACTCAGCCAGTTATTGACAACAACATCAGCTATATGTATTGCATCCAAATATATATATATATATATATATATATTGATTAAGAGAGAAAAAGTTCATAAAATTGGTTCATTTGTGTTCTAACACTCAACTTACTCTCTCTTTCCAAACCTCTGAAATACCTAATTGTTTCAGTCACTAGTTGAGCCTCTCAAACATCAAGATCAGTATAGTAGAGCAAGGATCAAAGATTAAGCAAGAGAGGTATAAACCCTAACTCACCTTTGATCTTGTATGCTTAGTCAAAGATTGTGTTTATGTGTTTATATACATGTTAGAAGATGTTTTATGATGATCTATGATGATATATCATAGATCTATAGCCTTAAACTGCTTTAAAAGTGAAGTTTTTCAAAACTGCCTAAGAACCCTAAAAAGTGGTCTGCCAAGCATATGTCAGAGGCCACCGATCTTTCCCTGTTAATGATTTGTGGTGTTTTGTATTCTAGATTTGTAGTATGCCATGAGTACTGTAATTTGGAATTGGAATCATGGTCATTCCATGTCCAGATTACAAGATATTGTTGGTCAAAGTCGGTTGACCGACCATGACCAAATGATTTCTGGGTAACCCAGAAATTCTTTAACAGAGTGTGACAAGATTTTCAAAGGCTACGAACTGTCAGGTTTTATGTGTTTTGATGATGTTGTTATATACATGTTGTAGCCTGTTAGATGGACTCTAGATCCATGCTTTTAAATCACTTAAACAATCAACATATCGAATGTAGTGGTTGGTCAAAGTAGCCTACTCGACCACGATTGTTATTTTCTGGAATTTCCAGAAATCGTTTGAACAAGCCCTCTAACAGGGTTTGACCACATGACATCTTATGATTTTGATGTACTTGGACTGAGATCATGATATGTAGTTGTTCCTTGACATAAGGTCTACACGTTTGGACCAAGAGAATACCTATTTGACGACCTAAACATAATGATAATCTAGCCTCAAAATGACACCATGAAACTGTCTAGGTTTATAGGTTACCCAAAAAACCTAGATCAACCCTGACAACATATTTCGAGACTTAGATCTTGCATCTGAGTGATTGTATGACCTAGAAGGTTAGATCATGTAGTATTACATCAATACTACATGATCAATGTGTAAGATGGCCCAGATCATGCTTGAACAGAAAATTACAGTTGGTCAAATCTAGCACCAACACACTGCTTGTCAGTGTTCCTGAAGCTCAAGAACACCAACAACGATAGAAAGCGTCGCTATAGGCTACAACGACGGTTTTAATTAATTTAATTTTCTGAATTTCCAGAAAATGCTTAAAAATAGAAATAAAATTCTGTAAATTACAAAAATGGTTTTAAAAATTATTTTAAGTTATAAAAAATAACTTTTGATAATTTGGGATATTTTTCATTAATATTTATAATTATTTGAATATGAATGATATTTAATTTATTTAATTAGTATATTAAATAAATTAGATAAAAATGATTTTAATATTATAAAAATTATTTTTAATGGGAATAAAGTGTTTAAAAATATTTTGAGTTATAAAATGTAACTTTTATTATTTTTGTAGAATTGTCATTAATAAATTAATATTAATGATATTAGATTTATTTAATTATTATATTAACTAAATGATGGAAAAATTGTTTTATTGATTTAAAAATCATTTAAAATGAGAAAAATGATTTAAAAATATTTTAAGTTATAATTAATGACTTTTAATATTTTGATAAGAAATTCATTAATATTTAAATATTAATGGTAATTATTTAAAAATGATTTTAAATATTTAAAAATCATTTAAGTAGAATATTGGTGATTTAAGTAAAAATCATTTAAGTAGACTATCATGAATTAAATCATTTAAAAATGATTCCGGTGTTTGAAAAATTATTATAAAATATAATTATTGTTTGAAAATTATTAAAAGCTTTCGAAAAATATTATGAACGATATCTGACTTATCTAAAATAGTATTGAAGATTTGAGACCGAGTTTAATTGACAGTAAATGTGTTAATTATCGGATAGGGTGACTAGGACACCGAGAAGAGACTAAAGTCCAACTAGACTGAACTAGTTAGACTTGAGAAGTGTTTATACAGGTTATAAACATTGATGTGACTATGTGGTAATGTGTCTTGGAGAAATATTGATTGTAAATTATTGTGTGTTGTGAATTATTATGCTAATCGTGAGACCGATATTGTGATTATAGGTCTTTCAAACGCAGCTAAGTATATTGTGTAGCAATAATCGACGTGGAAGGCAAGTTTTTTTTAACTCAACCTTGAGTTATATCTTTTTAAATATTATAGTGGTTAATTATTGTTGATTAGACCACGTCTGAGAATTATTGTTGATTATTCGCAGTTAGTGCATGTTTATCAATTCAAATTGAATTAGTGATTTTAAGAATATACTTAGAGAATAACTGTTGTTGGATATTCACATCTGTAGAAGCTATTATTGATAGTATAGATAATTTCTGTCTATTATCGAATTGTGTTGAGAAATGTCTTAGATAATTATTCTGGCTAGACGAACATTTGTTAGAACTTGATAGGTTCAAGAAGAGAATTCAATTATTATTGACAGATCGATGCAAATTATTTCAGCTAGATCAAGAAAGTGATTAGATATTGAAATTATTATATTTCGTTATTGTGATTCAAATTCTGGTTATAAGACTGAGAAGAACAACCTTTTATATAAAGGGAACATTTTGGTCGTATATTCGGCCATTGCACGCGTGTAAGTATTATGCATAATATAGGGTACAAGGAGTTGGCCGCTCTAAGTACTTTCTGAGGGGTATGATTTAATCTTTATGGTTATTTGATACACCTGGGTACATCAAAGTAAATTTTAATAGTTACTCGAGAAGAGAAGCTCAAGATCCTTCAGGATCACTCAGCATAAACTCTGAAGAATATTTTCCGTTTTGTTATTCAATTGAATATCGTAGAAACTTTGAAAGTGTTGTATCCTTTCATTATCGAATGATTGTGTTGCATAGGTTGCGAGAAGACTTGTTAGTGATTAATGATTTGTTAAGCTATTTCAAAGTTCTCTGAACTTTGGTGTTATTCTATCGAAATAGATAATCTGTTATTCTTGATTCTTATACATTCATTATATGCCTTAACTTGTGGGAAAAATTTGTTACTCACCCTTGCTAAATAAAATATTTCAGCTAGGAACTGAGTGGCTAGAGGTATCGAGAAGGACAAAGGCAAAGGCTTATTACCAGAATAGTGTAAAGAACATTATTATTATGTTGTATTGATAAACCCTTTTGGAATATCTAAAGGGTATGTTTGTAATGTTAAGGCTAGATAACATGGGACGAATGTATTAAAAATATCTATTAATAAGATATGTATTGCTACTTATAAATAAATGGGTAGTTAGATGTTATTTATATTGTGGATCATGAGCGCCAAACTCAGGGGTCAGGTAACCCCAATTTGGGGGCGTCAGAGGTTGTCATCAAAACTGTAGGTTATAAACCTTAAGTGGGTGGGGGGGACGCTATGATTATAACCATAAGCGAGATAGAGAAAACTCATTAAGAGTTATAAGTGAGAGATTGAGAAAGTGTATCGATAGAAGAATGGGTGGACGCATCGTGTGTATTAAGTTTGTACTGGTGAAGTACTAATCAGGTTATTTAAACTGATTGTAGGATGTCAGGATAAGATGAAATGCGTACAAAAGTGCTAGCGGCTGTTACACCCATGCTAGTAGCCGAGGTGCCAGCGTAGGGCGAGTCAGTTGAGAAGGTGGAAAGAGATGAACCCATGGTGAATCTGGGGAGTGATCATGATGAATATCCCGAAATGTATCTGAATGAAGATGAGGTAGCGAAGTCTAAATAAATTAAGGTGGAGTTAAAGATTAAGACCAAAATAGGAGAAAAAGATCAAGAATCTGCAGAAGTTCAAGAACTCCAGATTAAAGTATTTCTCTTGGAGAAGTTGTGGAAGACAGAAAGGGCGTTACACGAGATGACCAAAGAACGAAACGATTTGATGGCACAGGTGGAAAAATGAAGGCTGAAGGTGGTGGATTGTCTGAGGGAACAGTCAACAAGCAGAAGGGAATCAATAAGAGAAAGAGGGACAATGAAAGTTGTGAGACCCCAAATTTTATGAATAAAGATTTAAATTTCTCAAAATATTTTTTTGAATATTATGGTGTGGATTTGATATAATGTTATAGTTGTGGGTAATATTTATAAATTTTGCAAAATATACAAGTTGTTAAAAAATATTCGTTTGGTCGGGGAATATTCTTTTTGTCGGGAAATATCCGTACGATGACACAATCATTGGTGGACCCCACAACGGAAGTATTGTCATAGTTAGAAAATAACAGAATTATCTTTTTATAAAAATAACGGCGAAAGTGTTACCGTTAAAATCGTTGAACTATCCGGTAGTAAAATTACAGTAATACGCATGGTTACATAGTAGCACACGGTATTGATTATTGATGCTTACGTAAGAAATCACTCAGTTATACTCTGTTATTGCTACAATAATTACTGCATCATATCTCTCATATTATTCATTTAATTATTGTTACAGTATCATCTGCATAATATGTTATATTATCAAATCAATAATTGAGACGCCAAAGTTATTCATATTATTATTTACAATATTGACAATGTCTAGAAGTTCTGTCAAGGAGTGGTTTTGTCACCTAATTGTGCGCCAATAAGGAGAAATTCTTATCGGAAAGCCCCCTCTTTCCTGAGAATGACCTGGTTGTTAAATATTATAAATTATAATATTAATGATGAATAAGTTCGTGTTGATTAAAGATGAAATTGATAATTCCATTGTGTGGGAATTATTAGTGTTAGTGGAAATCGAAATTTATTTCGATAATAATTAATGTCTGGAGGTTATATCGACCAATAGGGTAATTCACCGGATAAATGAGCAATTAATTACTATTAATTCACATGCTTATAACTATGTGTTCACATGTGTGTACTATTGATTCACATGATTTACTATTAGGGGAGTTGATGCAAGATTGATAATACTTGCATGACTAAATTAAAAATGGAGGTATAGATGAAGGTACTATACTGTAATTGTTTTTTTTCACACGATTAGAACTATTGAGTCACATGGTTTACTATTGATTCACATGATTTACTATTAGGGGAGGTGGTGCAAGTTTGATAATACCTGTAGGACTAAATTAAAAATGAAGAAAAAGAGGAAGGTATTATACTGTAATATTTCGAGCCCCAAAATGTGCAATTATTAAAAATATATTTTTCTATAAATAGAAGCTCATTCTTCCTTCATTTCTCACCAATTCACTAAAACTATAGAGCAATTATTATAAAGAGAAATTATAGAGAGAAAGAAGAAGAGAAGTCTACTACCTCACTATTACAGTATCCAGTTTTCTTATAAGGTAAGGGGTATTATTCTTTCGTATTCATGAAGAGAGTTATTTTCTTTCGATAATTGTAAGGGTTGTTATTCCATTCTTTATTATTATGTTGGAATAATCTGTCTATGCAAAGTACCGTATACATGGTGAAATTCTTTTGTTATTCTATTCTTTATTATTCTGTTGAAATAACCTTTCTGTGCGCTCTATCGCATGTCTAGTGAATTATGTTGTTATTCCATTCTTTATTATTCTGTTGGAATATCCTGTCTGTGCGGATTATGAATGACCTGGTTCCATTCTTTATTATTCTGTTGGAATATCCTGTCTGTGCGGATTACGCATGACCTGGTTTCATTCTTTATTATTCTGTTGGAATAACCTATCTATGCGGTCTATCGCATGCCTGGTGAATTCTTTTGTTATTTCATTCTTTATTATTCTCTTAGAATAACCTGTCTATGTGGATTACCGCATACATGATGAATGATCCTTCGTATTCATTCTTTATTAAATTGTGGAAATGATATGTCTACGTGGATTACTTCATGGCGGGTGAAAATCCATTTGCAGTTTCGTATATTCTATTATACTCGTATGAGATATCATTTGTTTTGTACTCGTCATGGAATATTACTTTCTTTGGTATTTTTCTTTTACGAGTTACTATTCACGGGTTATTATTCACCCGGTTTCTATTTACTCTAGTATTATTCACTCGGGTATTCGGTGCACTTTTCGTGTCGGAGTACTATTCACATGTTACTATTCACACGTTACTATTCACTCTAGTATCATTCACTCGGGTATTTGAGGTTCTTTTCGTGTCGGGGTACTATTCCTGAATTACTATTCACGGGATACTATTTACCCAAAAAATATATTTCTTTTCTATCCAAATTTTTTTTGGTACATGAATATTATTCTTGAATTTTACTCCACAAAGCAGTATCATGTTGACAATTTGGACGTTATTGATTTCTGGATAAATTAAATTATAAATCTTTAAAATTTATCCTTGAACTTGTTTTATTGAATTATTATGTCATTGTAATCATACTTATGATTATATTGTGATGAAAGTCATCTTTGGCCTACGTGCATAGATGGACTTGGTATGATTATGACCAGGGATTATTCGGTATAATCATGACCGTAATGTAATGAATGATGTTGTAAAATTCCTCATTGGGCTGTAGTTCATTGATGGACAGTTGTTGGTATGATTATGATCTGGGATTATTTGTTATAATCATGACCATTGATGATTACATGAATATCCTTGGCCGTGGTGCAGGGATGATTCAATTTTTTTTATTAAGCTGAGTCTTAGCGATAAAGTTGATGAAAAACTTTTTAAATCATAGAAGATAATAGATTTTATGCTTTACTTGACTCTTCTAATGGATTGCTTATTCTGCTGCAGTTGTTGATCTAAAATTTGTTGTCTATTGTATTCTATTAGTTGTTATACTTTTGAAGGCTAAGGATAATTTATTATGCATTATCTTAGTCGTAATATTTCTTACTTGGCTAGTTGAGCTCACCTTTTCTTTCACTGTTCTCTTCAGGAAATGGGAATATAGCTGGGACGAGTCAGGGAACGGATTGACTGTCCAGATGGTTATTTTAGTAGTCCTCTTTATTCTACAAAATAGTGTGACAATAAATGTAATGAGGACTCCATTGTGTGTGGATATTGTCTAGATAACAATATTCTTATTGAAACTCTTAGATTATGTTTTGTCGTATTTTACACGACTGTTGTATATTTAAGTTGTATTTGAATTTTGTACCATGTATTTGGCGACTTAAGATGAGTGATGTATAACTATTTTGGGGGCGTCACAGTTGGTATCAAAGCTTAGGGATATGATCCCTGGCTGAGATGTGAGACAAGAACTAGAAGGGGGGAGACGGGGAATTCCTTCGCTAGTATAACCTACCTAAGATTATTTGGTATTTAATTGGTCGGTTAGAGTATAGGAATAATATGTGATATGTCAATTAACCCTTGTTTTGTGATAGTGTTTGAAAATGGCATATAAAAATGTTGAGATCAACAATGAAGCACATGAGACCGTTGAGTCACCAATGATCAATACCCAAGATAATGTGCAACAAGAAGACAATAATCCTCAGGTAAATAATAACACCGATCAGATGATGAACGAAGAGATGTTCAGAGGCTTTATGCAATTCATGCAACACCAGGCGAGTGAGACTCATGTTCAAAATTCAGGTGGAAACACTGGCAACTCTCGGGTGGTCATCGCTAAGCAGTTCAAGGAGCTGAGACTACCAGAGTTTTTTGGAAAGCAGACCACTTAAGGCGAAGATGTGGTTAAAGAAGATCACCAAGATATTTGATGTCTTGGGATGCTCCGAGGAGCAAAAGGTTCCCTTTGCCACCTTTATGTTGCGTGAAGAGGAAGATAACTGGTGGGAATCTGTAAAACGTACCTAGCCTGACGCACTCAAGATGTCTTGGGAGAAGTTCCAAGAGTTGTTCAACAACAAGTACTTTCCCGAAAGTATTCGTCACATGAAGGAGGTGTAGTTTATCAAGTTGGAGCAAAACAATATGACTGTGGCACAGCACGAAGCTAAGTTTGCCGAGTTGTCTCGGTTTGCGTCCCACTTGGTCGATAATGAGGAGCAAATGACGCGAATGTTTCTAAGAGGTTTGAAACCCGATATACGTCAATACCTCATTTCTCACAAACTTTGTTTATATTCAGATGTCGTGAATAGGGCTCAGTTATTGGAGTGCGATAATGAGTCAGCACAACCAAAAGGTAATGACCAGCAACACGATAATAATCATACCGGTGGCAACGGCCATCGGAACAATGATAACCCTCATGGGGGAAATTATCGTGCCAAGAATGGTAACCACTTCTGTGGTAACCATGGCCAAGATAATAGTAGTGGAAATTTCAAGAAATGAAGGTTTAACAATGATGGAAAGATAGCAGCACCAACACCCGTTTTCAAGGAAGGAGAATGACCTCCAATTGTATGCTTCAAATGCGCAGGGGAGGGACATATCAGTCCAAACTGCATGATGCAGTCCAAAGCATGTTACAATTGTGGAAAAGAATGTCATCTAGCCCAATTTTGTCGTGCACCAAAATTAAGTCTAGCTGGGACGGTAGCACCAAAGGCGGATACGGACAAAACAAAGTCAGTGGTTTCAGAAAGAGCGTTTTTTATGACTTCTCAAAAAGTGAGTAACCTGAACAAAGTTAGCACATGTTAGTTAATTATAAATTCTTGCGAAGTCTATACCTTATTAGATACCGGTTCTACCCATTCTTTTATCTCTCTTGCTTGCTCTCAACATTTAAATTGACCCCAGAGAAGTTAGACTTTGACTTATTGGTTGAAACTTCGTTAGTAGAAACCTCCACTGTTTATAAGTCTTATTTGATTCAAATTGACAATTTCACATTATCTGTCGATCTTATCTCTTTGAAAATACTTGCCTTTGATGTGATTGTAGGAATTGATTGGTTAACTACTCATCATGCTTTTCGTAAGGTTGTTAGCTTTCATATTCCTAACCAACCTGTTATGTGAATTCAAGCAACCAAACCATTAAAGTTCATCACTGTTATATCAAGCCATAAGTAAAAAGCCCCGATCCTTTCGTTGTTGACTTCCTTGTGTGGAATGCACCAAAGCCAAACTTTCTGTAGGCGACATTGTGAATAACGATGGCAAGTTGATAGGTATGAATGTGACGTATTATCCAAGTCTTGGATGAGAGTCACAGATTTGAATGATATTTATATTGTTAATAAATTTTCTAACATATTCTTTGAAGACTTCCTAGCCTACCCCAAAGCGTGAAATCGAATTTTGTATTGACCCCAGTACAAAACCCATTTCTAAAATCTTTCAATATTTCTTCAACCAAAAGGAACGTATAATGCGCCAAAGACGTTGGCTCGAGCTGTTGAAGATTACGATCATATCATTCAATATCATTGTGGAAGAGCGAACGTAGTAGTTGACGCGTTGAGTAGAAGATTGTATGCGTTTACGAGTAAGATGTTGTTAACATAAAAACCCATTTCGTATAACTTACAAATGATGAAGATAGAGTTAAAGACTCTAGGGACCCACATGAAGATAACAAATATACGAGTAGAATCGAATTTAATTGATAAAGTTAAAGCCGCTCAAGCTACACACCTGGAGCTGATGAATATGTAGAAGAAGATTCAAGAAGGAGTTATTCTAGAAGCATGAGTTGATGAAAAGAGGAAATATCAACCCTCGATTTAATTGGCCCATTTGAAATCCTCGATCGAGTAGGAACTGTGGCCTATAGACTCGTTTTACCACTAAGTATGTCGCGTGTTCATAACGTTTTTCACGTATCGTTGTTACGTAAATATGTGGATGACCCAAACCACATTATTGAATTAGAACTGGACGAGATAGCAGAAGATTTAATGTATGATGAGATACGTGTTAAAATCTTGGATAAGAAGGATTATATTCGACACTCAAAGGTTATACCTCAAGAGTTAAAATCTGAAATAAAGTCAAGGTATCCTCACCTTTTCGGCATACCAGGTACGTACGTAAATTTCGAGGGCAAAATTTCATAAGGAGGGGAGATTGTGAGACCCTAAATTTTATGAATAAAGATTTAAATTTCTCAAAATACTTTTTTGAATATTATGGTGCGGATTTGATATAATGTTATAGTTGTGGGTAATATTTATAAATTTTACAAAGTATGCAAGTTGTTATAAAATATTCGTTTGGTCGGGGAATATTCTTTTTGTCAGAGAATATCCGTAAAATGGCATAATCATTGGTGGACCCCACAAAGGAAGTATTGTCGTAGTTAGAAAATGACAGAATCATCGTTTTATAAAAATAACGGCAAAAGTGTTACCGTTAAAACTGTTAAACTACCCAGTAGTAAAAGTACAATAATACGCGTGGTTGCATAGTAGCACACGGTAATGATTATTGATGCTTACGTAAGAAGTCACTCAGTTATACTCAATTAGTACTACATTAATTGCTGCATCATATCTCTTATATTATTGATTCAATTATTATCACAGTATCATCTACATAATATGTTATATTATTAAATCAATAATTGAGATTGCAAAGTTATTCATATTTTTATTTGCAATATTGACAATTTCTAGAAGTTCTGTCAAGGAGAGGTTTGGTTACCTAATTGCGCGCCAATTAGGAGAAATCCTTATCGGAAAGCCCCCTCTTTCCTGGGAACGACCTGGTTGTTAAATATTGTGAATTATAATATTAATGATGAATAAGTTCGTGTTGATTAAAGATAAAATTGATAATTCTATTGTGTGGAAATTATCAGTGTTAGTGGAAATCGACATTTATTTCAATAATAATTAATGTCTGGAGGTTATATTGACCAATCGGGTAATTCACCGGATAAATGAGCAATTAATTGCTATCAATTCATATACTTATAACTATGTGTTCACATGTGTGTACTATTGATTCACATAATTTACTATTAGGGGAGTTGGTGGAAGATTGATAATACTTGCATGACTAAATTAAAAATGGAGATATAGATGAAGGTACTATATTGTAATTGTTTTTTTTCACATGATTAGAACTATTGAGTCACATGGTTTACTATTGATTCATATCATTTACTATTAGGGGAGGTGGTGCAAGTTTGATAATACTTGCAGGACTAAATTAAAAATGAAGAAAAAGAGGAAGGTATTATACTATAATATTTCGAGTCCCAAAATGTGCAATTATTGAAACTATATTTTCCTATAAATAGAAGCTCATTCTTACTTCATTTCTCACCAATTCACTAAAGCTATAGAGCAATTATTATAGAGAGAATCTATAGAGTGAAAGAAGAAGAGAAGTCTACTACCTCACTATTCCAGTATCTAGTTTTCTTATAAGGTAATGGGTATTATTCTTTCGTATTTATGAAGAGAGTTATTTTTTTTCAATACTCATAAGGGTTGTTATTCCATTCTTTATTATTATGTTGAAATAATCTGTCTATGCGAAGTACCGCATACATGGTGAAATTCTTTTGTTGTTCTATTCTTTATTATTCTGTTGAAATAACCTTTCTATGCGGTCTATCGCATGCCTAGTGAATTCTGTTGTTATTCCATTCTTTATTATTATGTTGGAATATCCTGTCTTTGCGGATTACGAATGACCTGGTTCTATTCTTTATTATTCTGTTGGAATATCCTGTCTATGCGGATTACGCATGACTTGGTTCCATTCTTTATTATTCTGTTGGAATAACCTGTCTGTGCGGTCTATCGCATGCCTGGTGAATTCTTTTGTCATTCCATTCTTTATTATTATGTTAGAATAACCTGTCTATGTGGATTACCACATACATGATGAATGATCCTCCGTATTCATTCTTTATTAAATTGTGGAAATGATCTGTCTACGTGGATTACCGCATGGTGGGTGAAAATCCATTTGCAGTTTTGTATATTCTATTATACTCGTATGAGATATTATTTATTTTGTACTCGTCATGGAATATTACTTTATTTGGTATTTTTTTTACGAGTTACTATTCACGGGTTACTATTCACCCGATTTCTATTTACTCTAGTATTATTTACTCGAGTATTCAGTGCACTTTTCGTGTCGGAGTACTATTCATGAGTTACTATTCAAATATTACTATTCACCTGAATACTATTCACTCTAGTATCATTCACTCGGGTATTTGAGGCACTTTTCGTGTCGGGATACTATTCACGGGGTACTATTCCTGAAGTACTATTCACGGGGTACTATTTACCCAAAAAATATATTTCTTTTCTGTCCAAATTATTTTTGGTACATGAATATTATTCTTGAATTTTACTCCACAAAGTAGTATCATGTTGACAATTTGGACGTTATTGATTTCTGGATAAATTAAATTTTAAATCTTTAAAATTTATCCTTGAACTTGTTTTATTAAATTATCATGTCATTGTAATCATCTTTATGCTTTTATTGTGATGAAAGTCATCTTTGGCCTATGTTCATAGATGGACTTGGTATGATTATGACTAGGGATTATTCGGTATAATCATGACCGTAATGTAATGAATGATATGGAAAAAATCCTCATTGGCCTGTTGTTCATTGATGGACAGTTGTTGGTATGATTATGACCAGGGATTATTCGGTATAATCATGACCATTGTTGATTACATGAGTATCCTTGGCCGTGGTGCAGGGATGATTCGATTTTATTTATTAAGCTGAGTCTCAGCGATAAAGTTGATGAAAAACTTTTTAAATCATAGAAGATAGTAGATTTTATGCTCTACTTGACTCTTCTAATGGATTGCATATTCCGCTGTAGTTGTTGATCTAAAATTTGTTGTCTATTGTATTCTATCAGTTGTTATACTGTTGAAGGTTAAGGATAATTTATTCTGCATTATCTTAGTCATAATATTTCTTACTGGGTTAGTTGAGCTCACCATTTCTTTCACTATTCTCTTCAGGAAATGAGAATATAGCTGAGACGAGTCGGGGAACGGATTGACGGTCCAGATGGTTATTTTAGTAGTCCTCACTATTCTATAAAATAGTGTGACAATAAATGTAATAAGGATTCCATTAGTGTGGATATTGTCTAGATGACAATATTCTTATTGAAACTCTTAGATTATGTTTTGTCGTATTTTACACGACTGTTGTATAATTAAGTTGTATTTGAATTTTATAACATGTATTTGGCGACTCAAGATGAGTGATGTATACCTATTTTGTGGGTGTCACAAAAGTGATAATAACTCAGGGAACTCAAACCCGAAGATGAAGCAAGTCTGTGGTAAGTGTGGAAAGACTCACTTGGGAAAGTGTATGATGTGGAAGAACGTGTGTTTCAACTGTAAATAGGAAGGACATATTTCTCTACATTATCCTAAGCCGAATATGAGAAAGTGCTTTTCATGTGGAAGAACAAATCACAGATTCAACAAGTGTCCCAGTAAGAAGAAGACTCCTGAAGGGAGTGGATGGTAGACAACTTAGATATAAGCGGTAGTATCTTTTGGTAGTAGGATGTGATATTAAAGGTTGTAATATTGAGAACGATGTGTGAACATATGTAAATATATATATATATATATATATATGTTTGTATGAATGTAATATTTATTTTCATTATATGAATATAATATTATGTTGTGAGTTCTTAAAACTCATACTTATGGTAAATTCGTGACTCATAATTATATGAAATGTTTCTGAACCCCTCAGCGAATAGACGACAATGGTCTGACTAGGATAAGTTCATAAACTCATATAATTTTGGCAAGTTCCTGAACTCATAAGTGTGGTAAGTTTGATGAAATGGAAATAGCTATGTGTGAATAGAGAATTGTAACTTTTTGTGTAAAGTTAGAGAATTGCAACTTTTTGTGTAAAGTTGTGTTGTTAATCCTAATATTTATTTAAAAAGGGATAGTAATATGTGTTAAGTACTAAATGTACTATGTGCTATTTGAATAAATATGTGAATATATGGGAAATTTTGTGTTAAATTCTTATTGTGTTGTTAATAAGAATTTGTGTAGAGAAAGAGAATTAATGTAAGATTTTTTTATTTAAATCAGATAATGCAGCCTAGACGACAGAATCAAAATCAAATAGAAGAGAAATCAGCGAATAATGAAGGAGGTTAAGCGGACCCGATGCAAAATTTTATGGATATGTTAGCCCAAGCTATGGGAAATAGATCTCCAGCAGCAAGAGCAAGAGCGAGAGAATAACCAGCTAATAGATTGGAGAACTTCAAAGACTTTAAAGCAGTAGGACTGCCAAAATTCAAAGGAACTACGGATCCGATTGAATCCCAAACTTGGGTGAAAGAAATGGAGAAAACATTCATTGCGATAGTAGCGGGAGAGCAAAATACAACTTTTGCAACATACTTGATAAAGGGAGAAGCTAATTACTAGAGGGAGACTAATCAGGCAAGAGCTGGTACAACTGTGGTGACTTGGACAAGATTCAAGGAGTTGTTCTTTGAGAACTACTTTTCACCGAGTATGCAAGCTCGGATGGAGGTTAAGTTTTTATAACTGAAGTAGAAGAATATGTCGGTTTCTGAATACACTGCCAAATTCAACGAATTAGTGAGATTTGCACCTCATCAGGTGGACACAGAGGCAAGAAAGGTGAGAAGATTTAAAAATGGATTGAAGCCAGGTATATTCAACAAGGTAGCTGTATTGCAGATTAATACGTTCGCGGCTTTGTTGGAGAAAGTGATTATTGCTGAAGGGGGAAGCGAAGCTGCATCCCGATATTATCAGAAGAAGAAAAAGAAGACAAATGAAGGAGGTAGTAGTGGTGGTAGTAATTCGAACAAGAGAAAGTGGAGCGAGAATACCCAATCTGGTAACAAGACAAAAGAGAATAGAAAGGGAGGTTAGCCACGTGCGAGTTATGGAAAGAACCATTCGGGAGTTTGTCTGAAGAAAAAGGGAGTTTGCTATAACTGTGGTCAAGAGGGACGCATGTCTCCCAATTTTCCCAGTCCAAAGAAGATACAATGTTGTTTTGCGTGTGGATCGATAGATCATCTGGTTTGGAATTATTCGAAGAGAAATGTGGAGAAGGGAAGTGTCAACAAGGGACCCGGTAGTGGAACTTTGGCGATTCAAGGACCTGCATAGCCAGGAATACCAATGGCCTATACATTCAATATGACGGTGCAAGATTCAGTGGCTACCCAGGAGGTGGCGATATGTAATGATTTCGTTTAGAAATTTTATTGCGCGAGTAATATTGGATAGTTATCGCTGTGAATTGTTTTCTTTTTTTATAGATCCAAGTCACAGGTTAGAATATGAGACACAAATTAATATTGTGTTGATAAGAATGAATTGATGGTACAACTTTAAAAGATTGTAGAGAATAAGAAAGAGGTGATTCCGAGGACGGAATCCTTATAAGGATGGGAGAATGAGATAACCCGTGATTTTGAATAATTCAAATTTTACGAATATTTTTTTTATTATTTTATTTAATATTGATATTGACTATCAATATTGTGCCGAGTATCTGTGATACGAGTATAGAGATGTGGTTAATTTGTGTATTGACTGAGAACTATGAGTAGAGTTGTGCTTAACAAAGAATAAAAACCCTATCCCTAGTTGCGGATAATGATTTGGTAGAAAATACAATTATAATAATTGTGTTGATGAGTATGTGTTTATGCTATATAGAATTTGTGATCAATGATTGATCGGATTGAGTATAAACTTAGTAAACCCTAATAAGAGATTAGAAATCCTAATCTCAAATTGAGAAACCCTAACGCATAGTTAGGAACCCTAATTGAATGTTGGAAAACCCTAATTTTAAATTTGGGAATCTTAAACCCTAATTAGGAAACCATAATCCTAATTGGCAAGCCCTAATGTGATTAGGAAACCTTAATATAATTAGGAAATCCTAATTATAATTTAGAAATCTTAATTTTCTATTTTAAAACCCTAATTAGAAAATCTTAGAAATTAAATGTGTAAAACCTAAGGGTTAGAACCTTGGGTTAAATCCTAAGGGTTGGGACAAATGTCTAGAATGCCATTAAAATTAGAAACCAAATGACCAAATTGCCCTTTTCACATTCTTTAATATGTAACTTGTAGAATTTGACAAACCTTTAGCTGTTCACCAACTTTTGACATGCCATGTGACTTAAATCTCAGCAACTCAGCCACTTATTGATAGCAACATCAGCTATATGCATTGCATCCAAATATATATATATATATTAATTAAGAGAGAGAAAGTTCATAAAATTGGTTCATTTGTGTTCTAACACTCAACTTACTCTCTCTCTCTCTCTCTCTCCAAACCTTTGAAATACCTAAGTGCTTTAGTCACTAGTTGAGCCTCTCAAACATCAAGATCAGTATAGTAGAGCAAAGGATCAAAGATTAAGCAAGAGAGGTATAAACCCTAACTCACCTTTGATCTTGTATGCTTAGTCAAAGATTGTGTTTCTGTGTTTATATCCATGTTAGAAGATGTTTTATGATAATCTATGATGATGTATCATAAATCTATAGCCTCAAAATGCTTTAAAAGTGAACTTTTTCAAAACTGCCTAAGAACCCTAAAAAGTGGTCTGACAAGCATATGTCAGAGGCCACATATCTTTCCCTGTTAATTATTTGTGGTGTTTTATGTTTTAGATTTGTAGTAAGCCATGAGTACTGTAATCTGGAAGTGGAATCATGGCCATTCCATGTCCAGATTACAAGATATCGTTGGTCAAAGTCGGTTAACCGACCATGACCAAGTGATTTCTAGGTAACCCAGAAATCCTTTAACAGAGTGTGACAAGATTTTCAAAGGCTACGAACTGTCAGGTTTTATGTATTTTGATGATGTTGTTATATATATGTTGTAGCCTGCTAGATGGACTCTAGATCCATGCTTTTAAATCACTTAAATAATCAACAGATCGAATGTAGTGGCTGGTCAAAGTAGCCTACTCTACCACGATTGTTGTTTTCTGGAATTTCCAAAAATCATTAGAACAAGCCCTCTGACAGGGTTTGACCAGATGACATCTTCTGATTTTGATGTACTTGGACTGAGATCATGATATGTAGTTGTTCCTTGACATAAGGTCTACACGTTTGGACCTAGAGAATACCTATTTGACGACCAAAACATAATGATAATCGAGCCTCAAAATGACACCATGAAACTGTCTGAGTTTCTAGGTTACCCAAAAAACCCAGATCGGCCCTGACAACATATTTGGAGACATAGATCTTGCATCTGAGTGATGGTATGACCTAGATAAAGGTTCGATCATGTAGTATTACATCAATACTACATGATCAATGTGTAAGATGGCCCAGATCATGCTTGAACAGAAAATTACAGTTGGTCAAATCTAGCACCAACACACTGCTTGTCAGTGTTCTTGAAGCTCAAGAACACGAACAGCGATAGAAAGCGTCACTATAGGCTACAGTGACGGTTTTAATTAATTTAATTTTCTGAATTTCCAAAAAATGCTTAAAAATAGAATAAATTTCTGAAAATTACAAAAATGGTTTTAAAAATTATTTTAAGTTATAAAAAATAACTTTTGATAATTTGGGATATTTTTCATTAATATTTATAATTATTTGAATATTAATTGTAACGATCGAGAAATTTGTAATTTAATTTAAATATTTATTGAATTAAATAAATATTTTAAATACTTTATTTATTGAGGAAAAATAAATAATTAATGAACTGTAGGGAATTAATTTAGTAATTAAATTGATTAGTGTTAATTAAATTGAGTGTTGATAATTTTATCTGAAGGATTTAATTTAAGAAAATAATTACATTAAATTAATTGCTTAATATTTAAGAAAATAATTAAATTAAATGAATTGTTTAATTTAAAGGAAATAAATAAATTAAACAAAGTGATGTTTCTAATTTATTAATTAAATTAGATATATAATTATTTATTAATTATAAGGTATAATAATAATTAGAATTTTATTATTATTATAAGTTATTTAAATTAGCTAAAACTAAAGTTATTTAATTAACTAAATTAATGGTGTGACATGAAAACTATATAATACAAATAATATAATAATAATAATTTAATTTGGGGAAAAAAGGTGTTAGCCAAACAAGGCCTTGTGGCCTTTGGCTTATTCCAACTGACGTCTTTTGTTTTCTTTAACTGAAAGAGAACGTGGGAGTCAGTATATGTGGGTTATGCATCTTATTTTTCCTAAGGCTTGATAACATAGTGATACAGAGAAGAAGGAATCACAGAATATTGAGAGTGAGAAATAGAGAGAGTAATCTCTGTGAGTTTGCCAAGAGAAGAAGAGATTCACTATCTTTTGCTAGCATTAGATCAAGGATTTAAGGTATAATCTACCCCTAATTCTAATTCTCAGTTTTGTAATTTTCATTTTTTGGAATTGGGTTTTTGTCAAGTGTTGATTGTAAGATATGGGTTATGGGTGTGTGATAGTATTGTAGAATCTGTTATTGGCATGTATATATAAAAAGGGTAGCAATCAAACACGTGAAATTGAATTGTAAGAAGGAAATATAACTAACAGTGTTCATATTTGAAAAAGGGCATTAGAAAGTATAAAATTTTATGCTCTATATGTGTTGTAGTCTGTAATTTGTTATTGGATTATGTTAATATGTTAAAAATCAAAAGCAGCGTAGTTCGAATCATGTATATTGTTTTAAGAAATGAATTCATGGTAATCGAATTCATTAAAATTGTCAAAATGGAAGAAATTTGGAAAATTATAGTTTTGATTCTTCAAATTCGTGTATATGTGATGTTTTTATATATAGAATGGTGTTTAGCATGTGTAACTATAATATTACAAAATTTTAGATGTTGAAGTTGGGTGAATTTCTGTAGAATTAGGATTTTTTGGCCAGAGCAGAGTCTGATTTCGAGTTTCTGCAAAACTGAAACTGATGCATCGTACGGGCGCGCTGTCCGGCGCGCTGCTGCCGCGTGGACGCTGTAACCAGTGTAAAAACTGGCACGGCCGCGCCAGTGGTCAGTCAGACCCAGTGCTAAGCTATTAACAGCGTAGCTTGGAAATTGTTAACCTAACTTATTTGATGATTGTAGAGGAACCTAAAATGTGTTATAAGATATAACAACATGTTG
The DNA here is from genome assembly GCA_020205505.1 of Panax japonicus. NCBI lineage: Eukaryota > Viridiplantae > Streptophyta > Magnoliopsida > Apiales > Araliaceae > Panax > Panax japonicus. The sequence continues at coordinate 23,386,639 of CM035103.1, read as the reverse complement.
TAATCACAACGTTAAAACTATAGATTATGAATTGGTAAGTTATGTGATGAACCAAATGTGATGTTTTTCAAAAGTTAAAAATAAATGATAAGGTTTATGTTAGTTTGTAGCGAGATTTTAGATTCGTTAAGCATGTTAACCAACATGATTAGACATTAGGATAAAGTTATGATTTAAATGGTGGGTTAAACCCATAAAGCTAATATTAATATAACTAATTGTTATTGAGATTTCAATGATATGTGTAGGGTGATTGCCGAACATTATTATACTTGTGTAGCTTACATACAAGGAAAGTTCCCTAACCTGTGCTACCTTATTATTCAGCAAGGTTTACTTATCGTTGTTATGTTATACTTGTGCAACATTTTTCTTCCTAGATTATGATTGTATAAGTTCCTAAATTCTATGTTAAAGTTCAGCAAACCTATTGATTCTATCTCGTGTATGATTGTACACGCTCTTATAACCTAATTCGTTACATCGAGCGAGTATTACTTTCCTTATTATTATTCGAAGCAGTATATTGTTCTAATACATTGATTCAAAGGATATCGTTCTAACTCTTCTGAATATAGCGCTTTGCATGTATATCATGTTTACTCAATTATACATTGTTGTTATTCAACCTTTGACTTTAATAACCTTGTTCAAAGATTTATTGTTGTATTAAACCTTCAAGTAGTAAGCAAACCTTTATTGATTGAATTAATCTACAATCCGAATAGTGTTCTAAAATTCTAGAAACACTAATAAGTTAGTTCTGAGCTAAACTTTCCTTAGTGCGGAAAATTCTAAATTCAAGCTGAGACGAACAACCTTAGCATAGGTGTGAGACCCCGAATTTTATGAAATAAAAGTATTCAATTTTTTTATTTTGGTGAATAGTTAAATTGATAAAAGTTTAAAGTTAAAGGTGACATTTGAAAATTTTACAAAGTAAGTGATAATGAAGTTTTGTTTTATTAGTATTATTAATGTAATAAAACAAAAATACTTTTTATATAGAACAGATTACTTTTATAAAGTTATTCGTTTTATTAGGCTAATAGTAAAATCTTTTTATATTAAACAGAAAACTTTTATAAAGTTATCTGTTTTATTAGACAATAATTAGAATATATTATATTTTATTATGCATAGTGTTTGCATAGTGTCTGCATAGTGTTTGCATAATAAAATCTTTTTATATAAAACAGAATACTTTTATAAAGTTATTCGTTTTATTAGATTATAAATAGAATATATTATATTTTATTCTAAACCAATCTGGACCGTCCGTTTAAAAGTAAATCAATCTGGATCATTTATGGATTAGTTACTATTCATTCCATTCTCCTATAAATAGAAGCTCATTCCTTCATTATTTCTTACGAATTTACTGAAACTCTAGAGAGAGAAACTGTAGAGAGAATTCTTCTTCTATAATCTTAAACATGTTTCTTTAGCTTTTAAGAAAGCTTTGAGCGTAGTACAAGTTTCTTCAAGTATATTCCCGTCCTACCGTTCGGAATACTATTTTTTCAAAGGTAAGAGATATTATTTGTTGTACCTGTAAGGGATATTATTTGTTGTACTCGTAAGGGGTATTATTTCTTTTGTATTCATGAAGAGAACTTCTGCTATTCCATTTTTGTTATTATTCTGTTGGAATAACCTGTATACGCGGTCTACTTTATACTTGGTGAAATTCTTATGTTATTCCATTATTTATTATTCTGTTGGAATAACCTGTATACGCGGACTACCGTATACATGGTGAAATTATTTTGTTATTCCATTCTTTATTATTCTGTTGGAATATCCTGTCAGTGCGAATTTCACCTGACCTGGTTCCGTTCTTTATTATTCTGCTGGAATAATCTGTTTATGCAAAGTACCGTATATATGGTGAAATTCTGTTGTTATTCCATTATTTATTATTCTGTCAGAATATCCTGTCTATGCATTTTACGCCGGACCTAGTTCCATTATTTATTATTCCACATTTATTATTCTGTCAGAATATCCTGTCTGTGCGTTTACGCCGGACCTGGTTCCATTATTTATTATTTTGTTTGGAATAACCTGACTATGTGAAGTAATACATACATGGTGAAATTCTTCTATTATTCCATTCTTTATTATTATGTTGGAATAACTTGTCTATGCGAAGTACTGACATACATGGTGAAATTCCTCTATTATTCAATTCTTTATTATTATGTTGGAATAACCTGTCTATGCGAAGTACTGCATACATGGTTAAATTCCTCTATTATTCCATTCTTTATTATTATGTTGGAATAACCTATCTATGCGAAGTACTGTATACATGGTGAAATTCTTTTATTATTCCATTCTTTATTATACTATTAGTTATTGTTTTTATAGTTTTATGTCTTTGGTCTGTAGTGCAAAGATGATATGTTGTTGAATATCTTTTGCATGTAGTGCAAAGATGATCTGTTGTTTGATAGCTTTGACCCGTAGTGCGAAGATGGACAGGTGTATGACATGATCATGACCCCTAGTGATACTAACGAATATCTTTGGCCGTAGTGCATGGATAATTCAATGATGTGATTGGCAGGATCATGACCATTAGTTAACAGTTGAATGTCTTTGGTTGTAGTGCACTGACAGGCAATTTATTGGTATGATCATGACCATTGGTTTTATAGTTGAATATCTTTGGCCCGTAGTGCAAAGATAGACAACCGATTGGTATGATCATTGTTATTACATTTGAATATCTTCAGCCTTAGGGGTAAGGATATTGAGTAAATGTTCTATTAAGCCTTTGTGGCAAGAAGGAACTATTAATTCACATTATTATAAATATGAATTGTGAATTTAACTAACATCTTTGGAGGTTCAGGTGAAGACAGGTGATAAAAGTTCTATTTATCTTAAGTATAACAAAGAACTGTTGATGAGTATTACAGGAATAAAATATCAACGATGGACTTTTAATCTAGAGGAGATAGTAAACATTATGTTTTACTTGACTCTTCTAATGGATTACTGATTCCGCTGCAGTTAAACTTGTTGTCTATTATATTATATCAGTTGTTACATTGTTGAAGACTAATGATAATTTATTCTACATTATCTTAGTCATAATATTCTTACTAAGCTAGTTGAGCTCACCCCTTTCTTTCACTGTTCTCTTTAGGAAATGAGAAAATAGTCGGGACTAGTCGGGGAACGAAGTGATGGTCCAGATGATAGCATTAGTAGTCCTCACTATTCTGTTAAATAGTGTGACAATAAATATAATGAGGACTCCATTGAGTGTGGATATTGTCTAGATGATAATATTCTTATTAAAACTCTCAGATTATGTTATGTCGTATTTTATACGACTGTTGTATAATTAAGTTGTATTTAAATTTTGTACCATGTATTTGGCGACTCAAGATGGGTGATGTATACCTATTTTGGGGGCGTCACAATAGGGTATTTTGTACGTGTAACGTTTAGATGTTTGTGCACAATACATGGTACAAAGGATTGATCTCCCTAAGTACGTTAAGAAGGGCCTGTATAGTCTAAATGACTGTTAAGGTTGAGGTAATAATACCTAAATACCGGAGACATAGTTCGTGGTCTTAATACCCTCAGATATTGATTTTGAACCTGTTTTCTATTTTGATTCGTAGAACAAGTTCATTATTGTTCAGCATTCGTTGTTCATTATCATGTTGTTATCATTGCTACTTCCTATATCAGTGAGCAATTGTTTGCTCACTCTTGCATTTAACATTGCAGCTAAAGTACAGAAAGTCGATGAGCTATCTACTAGCAAAGGAAAGGGCAAGATGTCCAAGTGTTGAAGACTTATGAGAATTTTTATTTTAATGAATTATGTTAAAGACTTGTTTTAATATATGATGTATTCCGCAAACTGATGTAATAAATTTAAGGTTAGATTACCTGGGATTTAATTTGAGATTATGATGTAACCCTTTAATGCGAAGAATTATTGTTTAAGTTATTTAAATTATGTCTTTATCCTTTATGATGGGTAGTTAGATGTAATGTTTTGGATAGTGAACACCAAATCCTGAGGAAATGGAGTACCTGGATTTGGGGGTGTCACATTAATGATATTTAATTTATTTAATTAGTATATTAAATAAATTAGAGAAAAATGATTTTAATATTATAAAAATTATTTTAAATGGGAATAAAGTGTTTAAAAATATTTTGAGTTATAAAATATAACTTTTAATATTTTTGGAGAATTGTCATTAATAAATTAATATTAATGATGTTAGATTTATTTAATTATTATATTAAATAAATGATAGAAAAATGGTTTTATTGATTTAAAAATTATTTAAAATGAGAAAAATGATTTAAAAATATTTTAAGTTATAATTAATGACTTTTAATATTTTGATAAGAAATTCATTAATATTTAAATATTAATGGCAATTATTTAAAAATGTATTTAAATATTTTAAAAATTATTTAAGTAGAATATTGGTGATTTAAAAATATTTTAAGTTATTATAAATAACTTTAATATTTTGATAAGTATGTCATTAATATTTTACTATTATTAAATATTAATGATGATGGGATTAATCAGTAATTAAATCATTTAAAAATAATTTCGGTGTTTGAAAAATTATTATAAAATATAATAATTGTTTGAAAATTATTAAATGCTTCCGAAAAATATTATGAACGATGTATGACTTATCTAAAATAATATTGAAGATTTGAGACCAAGTTCAATTAACAATAAATTAGTTAATTATCGGATAGGGTGACTAGGACACCGAGAACAGACTGAAGTCCAACAAGACTGAACTAGTTAGACTTGAGAAGTCTTTATAGATGTTATAAACAGTGATGTGACTATGTGATAATGTGTCTAGGAGAAATATTAATTGTAAATTACAGTATTGTGTGTTGTGAATTATTGTGCTAATTGTGAGATCGATATTGTGATTATAGGTCTTTCAAACGCAGATAAGTATATTGTGTAGTAGTAATCAACGCGAAAGGCAAGTTTCTTAACTCAACCTTGAGTTATATCTTTTTAAATATTATGGTTGTTACTTATAGTTGATTAGACCACGTCTGAGAATTATTGTTGATTATTCGCTATTAGTGCATGTTTATTAATTCAAACTGAATTAGTGATTCTGAGAATATACTCGGAGAATAACTGTTATTGGATATTCACATTCGTAGAAGCTATTATTGATAGTATAGATAATTCCTGTCTATTGTTGAATTATGTTGAGAAATGTCTCATCTAATTATTCTGGCTAGACGAACATTTGTTAGAACTTGATAGGTTCGAGAAGAGAATTCAATTATTATTGATAGATCGATGATAATTATTTCAGCTAGATTGAGAAAGTGATTAGATATTAAAATCAATGTATTTCGTTGTTGTGATTCGAATTCTGGTTATAAGACTGAGAAGAACAACCTTTTATATAAAGGGAACATTTTGGTCGTATATTCGGCCGCTGCGCGCGTGTAAGTATTATGCATAATATAGGGTACAAGGATTTGGTCGCTCTAAGTACTTTCTGGGGGGTATGATTTAATCTTTATGGCTATCTGATACACCTGGGTATATCAAAGTAAGTCTTTGATAGTTACTCGAGAAGAGAAGTTCAAGATCCTTAGGAATCAATCAGCATAAAGTCTAAAGAATATTTTTCAGTTTTTTATTCAATTGAATATCGTAGAAACTTTGAAAGTGTTGTACTCTTTCATTATCAAATGATTGTGTTGCATAGGTTGCAAGAATACTTGTTAGTGATTAACGATTTGTTCAGCTATTTCAAAGATCTCTGAACTTTGGTGTTATTCTATCGAAGTAGATAGTCTGTTATTCTTGATTCTTATACATTCATTGTATGTCTTAACTTGCGGGGTAAATTTATTACTCACCCTTGCTAAATAAAACATTTCAGCTAGGAACGAAGTGGCTGGAGGTTTTGAGAAGGACAAAGGAAAAGGCTTATTGCTGGAATAGTGTAATGAATATTATTATTATGTTGTATTGGTAAACCTTTTTCATATATCTAAAGGGTATGTTTATAATATTAAGGTTAGATAACTTGGGACGAATGTATTAACAATATCTGTTAATGAGATATGTATTGCTACTTATAAATAAATGGGTAGTTAGATGTTATTTATATTGTGGATTATGAGCGCCAAACTCGGGGGCCAGGTAACCCTGATTTGGGGGCGTCATATGCTGCGCCCTTGTTTGTTTACATAACCGGTGCTGCAGCGTCAGTACAAGACAAAATCGCTGAGTGGCACTGTAGCACTGGAATTGTACTATAGGACGACGCTACAGCGCCGAAGTACATTTCCAAGCAGATAGTGTTCGCGAAGAACACAAAATAAAGCCAAATTAGCTTACAAGCTACTTTCTAACAACAAATTTAGCATACACAAAACACATAAACTTTATAGAAAAATAAATTAATGTTCCTAACATGTTTATAACCGTAAAAACAGTATAAACAACAAATTTAAAACCTCTAATTTCATTATTCTTGTTAATACTTCACTTTTAGACATTATTAGCGAAACAATTCACTGTAAATTCGTTTTTCAACCAAAACAATTAATTTAAATTGCTTTGTTTTCGTTTCTTCATGTATTTTCACAATCAATAATCAATTTATACTTTATACTATGAATTGAATTTCAATTTTGACTCTAAAATAAGCCATATTCATATATATATATATATATATATATATATATATATATTTTACTATAATATAATTTTCTCCATATATATCATATTTACATGGATTGAATTACTCTAAATTATATACTAAACATATAAAATAGTTTATCTACAAATTATTATATATATAAATTATATAATCACAATTACTACCCATATAACTTTTACAGAGAACTTTTCATATAAAAGAAAACTAGAACCTTAGAAAAAAACTAAACCTTTGGAAAGTAAGATTATACCTTTGCTAATTAAAGATGATTACAGAACTTTTAATTACTACTCCTTGCTTCTTGTAAAAACTTCTTCTCATAAATCTCTCTCTCAAATTCTATCTAGAACTCTCTCATTTCTCTCTTAGTTCTTCTCTGTTCTTTCTTTGTAAGTAGGATAAGCTAATAATACGTAAAAGAAAACTGACAACATAATATGTCTAATTAAACATCAGTTACACAATTAATTTTTTTTTATCATGTTTTAAAATTCAAGAGTCATAAGGCTTGTTTGGCTAAAATAAATTAAAATAATGACTTAATCATTCTTTAAGCTTCGTTTGGCAAAACAAGATTAAAATAAGAATTTCAAAAGCTCTAAGGCTTTGTTTGGTAAAACCAAATTAAAACTCATTTAATTTATTCTCATAACTCATTTTTCATATAGTTTATTGTCACATTTTATTCAATTAAATTCCATATTTAAATTTAATTAAATTAAAGCTAGTAACAATTTATTAAATCAATTTGCCACATAATTCAATACAACAAATTTATAATTTCCATTATAATTGTATTTAATAAATTAATACATCACTTTAATTACTAAATTAAATTAAAAAAACATTATAACAATTCCTTTAATCCTCATCAATTCTCTAATTTAATTATTAAATTAAATTATAATATTATCTCATAAAATTTAATTCATCACTATTTTATTTTAATTAATTTCAAATTACTAGTTATCAACTTAATTAAAATCTTACCTAATTAAGTTAATTCTCCCAACTCATAATTATTTATTTAATAAATGTAGACACTCGATATTTTCTGCACTCCTATTCCTAACATTGCAGGAGGGTAGATTTGTCTTTTAGAGATAACCCTGAAAGACAACTTACATCCATGCCGGATACTAACAGAAGTTCAGCTCCAACCCGGAACACAAACCGAGAACATCATCTCAACCCAGAACACACACCTGGAGTGTCATTTCCAATCTCGGAGATAACCCCGAGATATGCAGATCAAAAGACCGGCAACAACACCGGAGAGGACAGTCCTGTCTTGGCGATAACACCGCGACGTTTAGTTCCAGTCCTAGAGACAACACTGGGAGTAGCAACCCCATCCTTGGTGATAGCCCAAGGGATGCCATTGCAGTTCCTGCAATAACCCCGAAAATGCTTGTTTCAAACATGTGCAATCAGCTTCAATCCAGATGACAGTGAGGCATACAAACAAGCAGTCCAATCTCAAATATAACCCTGAGAAACATCTGCTTTCCGCTTAAACCGGCGATAACCCCGGTGAGGAGTCACAACGTCATCTGTCCACGTCAACAAGATGATATCGCGACATACCAATAAGTAGTCCAATCTCAGCTGTAACCCTGAGCAACGTCTACTTTCAACTCAAACCGGCGATAACCCCGGCAAGGAGTTAAACGTCATCTTGTTCCTTCAAACAATCGCACGTCGTCTCAACACTTCATACATACATACAACAATGTCCACAAGATCCGAGGATTGACAATCCCGAGTGACTATTACGTTTGGCAGTACTTTGGATAGAATTTGAAGCTTGAAGACCATGGGCATAGACCCCTCTTCCTGACTTTGTACAACCTCTAATCCATGTCATTACGTAACTCTCGACACAAGTGATCTGAAGCAGTACAGATATACTTTGTTTGGATGCTCGGATTGAAGATCTGAAAGTTCGAGCGAACATTACAGTGCATGACTGCACGTACTATGAGACGACGGGACCCGCATGGCTCAGATTCACCACGACCAGCCGCAGGTACAACTGCAGCTGTCGTAGGTACAACTACGGCCACCAGTCTATAAATATAGGCTGAGGGGTCAGCCAGTTAAAGAGAGAGAGAGAAGGAAAAAGGCGAGGAAGCCCTATCCATTTTACTCTGTATACACATCTTTTGAGTGTTTCCTCTTCTTTAAACACTAGTTAGCTCACATATAGCTACTTTTTATCCGGCGGAAGCTGAGTGTTTATCCATTTAAAGTCTAAGAAGTCTACTTTGGCAGCCTGTTGTAAGCCTTCTTATATTCTATAAAGCCTCTTTCTCATATATCACACACTGTTGTACACGTTGATAGACGTGTAAGTGTTTTTTCCTGGACTTCGATCCGTGGTTTTCATTTCTGTCTGTATATATATACTAATATATGTATATATTTCGTATACATGGACTAACATTATCGAGTTATGCCTCGATTGAGCCTAGACTTCGGTCTGGAGCGTTTACTTGCTTTTATAAATATATATATACTTATATATATAAACTGTGGTCAGACTCTGTCTGATGAGCCTGGAATTTACATCCGGAGCGTTTAATTGTTTTTGTATATATATATATATATATATATATATATATATATATATATTTATATATAACTATTTTCAGACATATCTGATGAGCCTGAATTTTATATCCGGTGCGTTTACTTACTTATATATATATTATATATATATATATATATATATATATATATATATATATATATATATATAATCGCTATCGGACATATCCGATGAGCCCAGATTTACATCCGGTGCGTTTACTGCTTATATATACATATATATTTGTGTATATATATATATATATATATATATATATATATATATTTACATTCCTGGAGTTCACTTCGTGGCAGTTGATTGCTTTTTACAGATTTATTTACATTTTTGTCCTGCCTAGAGTTTACTTCGTGGCAGTTGATAGCATTTACTACTTTATTTACATTTCTGATCCCCCATGGAGTTGCTTTATGGTGGTTGATCATGTACATATATATATTTATCGCTTATATATATATATATATAACTGCTTACTGCTTTCCATATAAATTGCAGTATCATGTGAGCCTAGGAATCATGTGATCACAGGTTCAGTCTACTGAACCTAGATTCGGTTCCCATGATGGACATTTTTTAGCTGTAAGCAGCTTTTACATTATTGTATAATGTGTGAGTTTCCTTGGATGGCTGTCATGCCCATAAGGAATTCGGCATTGCTGTATATTATTTTCTCGAGGATGCATCGCATCTCGAAAATAAAAGCAAACAAGCCGAACATTTAACAATAAAATAGAAGTATGAAAAGGTCTCAATTCCTATTGAGCACAGGGTTTGAAAAACCTCTTTTACAAAACTTCATTGCTATATCTTGGTTAAAACTGAATTTTCCTATAAAATTCAAACCTTATGTATATAGGTGCGAACGAGGCCTCACACTACTTTCAAATAATTGCACATTGATCCACACACACACACATCCATATAATAATTTCTTTGAAAAGTGGTGGTCACCGTGGTAACACGGATGTCGAGGGGTGTCTAACACCTTCTTTCTGCATAATCAAGCCTCCGAACCCTTAATGAATCTCGGTTTCACAGACCCTTTTAGCAATGTCAAATCACTGGGTTAATGTGCTAACCTTTTCAGTTGCGTTGGTGCAACCAGTTATATACACCAACTGGCGACTCTTAAAGTCAATCATCGACATTATACATGTCAGACCTTTTTCACTTGTTTTTTCAAACAAATCTCACATTAACATGAGAACACCAAATAACAAGTAACGAAAAGGGACACTCAAAAATCCCGACGTCGACAATAAATAAATAATAAAATTAAACAAATATTTATTCAACAATATCACATCTATTAAAATATTTATTTACTTCAATAAATATTTGAATTTATAATTAAAATTTTGTTTTGTTACATCCTTCTCTCCTTACATGGATTCTATCCCTGGAATCACAACTCAAACAATTAATTAATTCATTTGTCACATTCTTCCCCCCTTACAAGGATTCTATCCCCAGAATCGAAGACACAATTAAACAAATAACTCAGAATAGTTCTTCATCATTTTGTCTTCGAGTTCCCACGTATCTTGTTCAGCATTGTGGTTCCTCCATATCACCTTCACGGAAGGTATCACTTTATTCCTGAGCACTTATTCTTTCCTGTCAATTATTTGGATAGGAACCTCCTCAACAGATAAGTTCTTATTGAACTGTAACGATTCATACTCGATTACATTCTTGTAATCAGGTTTATACAATCCAATAAACCTCGGGCTTAGCTTTTCCTTTTTACCAAAATGTATTTTCCCCTTCAAGGAGAAATTTTTAGAAAAACAAAATTTCGTACGTCGAATTCGCGATCTTGTCTATGTTGATTAGCATACTTCTTCTATCTAGTCTTGAGCAGCTACCAATCTTGTCTTGATGAGTTTGACAACCTCAGCGGTCTGTTGTACCAGTTCTGGTCCTAACAGTTGACGTTCACCAACTTCATCCCAGCACAGTCGAGTTATGCACTTCCTGCTGTACAATGCTTTATAAGGCGACATGTCAATGCTTGTGTGGTAACTGTTTTTGTAGGCAAATTCTGCCAGTGGTAAATGATCATCCCAGTTCCCATTGAAATCTATGATACATACTCTGAGCATATCTTCCAACGTCTGGATTGTTCGTTCACTTTGGCCGTATATTTGAGGATGGTATGCCGCACTCATTGTCAATTGTGTTCCCATGCATTCTTGTAATCTCTTCCAGAAGTTTGATGTGAATCGCGGATCTCTATCTGACACAATTGACACTGGAACTCCATGTCTCAAAATGATCTCCTTGACGTACAAATTTGTCAGCTGATCAGATTGAATCTAATCTTTATTGTCAAAAGTGTGCTTATTTTTTCAATCTGTCCACTATCACCCAAATCACATCGTAACCTTTCTGAGTAGTCGGAAGACCTACCACAAAATCTATTGTGATGTGCTCCCATTTTCATTCCTGTATTTCAAACGGTTGAAGTAATCCACTTGGCTTCTGATGCTCGGCCTTGACTCTTTGACATGTCAAGCATTTTGCGACACATTCTGCAACATCTCTTTTCATATTCGGCCACCAATAATGTTGTCGTAAATCTTGATACATCTTCGTACTTTCCTAGATGAATTGAATATCTTGAGTTATGAGCTTCAGTCAATGATTTCATCTTTAATATCCGGTATTGTTGAAACCCAAATTCTTCCCTCAAACCCTGAGCAATCCATTGGTATCAATCTTGTACTTCACCTCACTACCCTCGACCACTCTTTCTTTGATTTTTCCGTATTCTTCATCTTATAGTTGAGCTTTCTTTACTTTATCCACTAAATTTGGACTAGCTTCCATCTGGAACAATCTTTCATCGGATACTTTTAGAAATTTTATTCCCAACTCTAGCCTTGTCATTGCTGAAATAAGCTCTTCATGAGAAGTTAACAACATCAGTTTCTCACGACCTTTGCTACTCAAGGCATCAGCAACCACATTTGCTTTACCTGGATAATAAAAGATCTCACACTCATAATCTTTTATCAATTCTAGCCATCTCCTCTGACCCATGTTCAGATCTTTCTGTGTGAAAATATATTTCAGACTTTTATGGTCCGTATATATCTCACATTTCTCTCCATAGAGATAATGTCTTTATATCTTCAGAGAAAATACCATCACAGCCAACTCTAAATCATGAGTCGGGTATCCTTTCTCATAGTTCTTCAGTTGCCTGGATGCATACGCAATGACTTTGCCATTTTGCATAAGCACACAACCTATTCCTTTATGTGATGCATCACTATACACCACAAAGTTTCCTGTATTATCCGGTAATGACAACATAGGAGCCATGCTAAGTGTGACAACACAAGAAATTAGATAATTTATTAAAATCTTAAATGATTGATTTAAGGTCAAATAATAGACCTAGACAGAAAATAAGTGTATGCGTTTGATATTTTTGGGATGGAATTTTGAGGATTTCAAATTTTGTGTAGGAGTTTGGAGAATTATTCAGGATTAAGTATATATGTGTATATGTGTGAATATGTTATTATATGTGTTCAGAATATGTGGTTAAGGGTCAAGGGTTGACCAGATAAATTTTATTAGTGGCAAACCCTAATATTATGAAGAACGACAACGTTCAGTTAGTAAACCCTAACGTCTGACAAGAAACCCTAGAAAGCAGTTCTAAAACCCTAATTTTAGTTCCGAGAATTTGAAACCCTAATTCAGAACTTAGAAACCCTAATGTACAGTTATGGACTTAATTGCTAAATAGCAATTTAAATTGGGATAAAATAATCTTAATAATAAGATTGATTTATGAATGGGAAAGTTTAATTTAATTCGAGAATCCTAATTACAATTTAGAAATATTAATTTTCTATTTTTGAAAACCTTAAGGGTTAATAACCGTGAATTTTAAGTCACTATATATGTATGTACACTATTGATATTTAAAACTTTGTGTTATATAGTGATTTAATATGTCACAAAATATGTGAAGTGGTGCATAGATCAATAAACATATATACTATAGTTATGGATATATACATTTATAGATTTCATTAAAAATGAAAGCTTCGTAACCTAATTATACATTAGGTGAGACAATTAAATAACCTAAGGGTTATGGTAATAAGGAAAAGTTAGTATTTAATATGTATACTAACGTAAGTGGATAATCTTGTTATTTCAAGTGACTAATAATTTTAAACCTATTTCGTATAAACCTAATTAGGTTATGAGCTAAAGTCACATGTTTAAGTAATTAAATTTCATAATATTAGGAATGGAAACCCTAAATAATCAAATTAGGCAACATATATTAAAATTGCTAGACTATGTTTAGTACATATCCCAAAACAATTAAGGAGGGAGCCCAAATGAAATAACATTCAAACCAATACTTAGCCCACTTGATTAAGGGTATTTTAGACTTTTGATTAATCAAATTTGTGCATTAAAATAAAAGCTAAATGGAGGATAAAATGGGCTAGAAGGGACCGGCCATATTAGGCCAAATAAAGAAACAAATTAAGCTAATCAATGTCTATTAGTAGTAACTCTTACACACAAGGACATGTTTGTCAAGCTCCCATTGGTTGCCACTCTATTAAGCACTCTTAATCATGATTAGACTAATTGAAGTGATAAGGCAAAGCTTTTATCCATGGGTCAAGGAAAGTATGGGGGATAATAAGGGATCAGCCATCTCATTTGCTAGAATACTCCACTTTCTCTCATTCTTCTTCTTCTTCTAATTTTCTCCCAAGCTAGCAACTTCAAGAGAGAGAAAAGAAAGAGAGGTTCGGCCATTGCAAGAGAGAGAGAGAGAGAGAGAGAGAGGAGTGCTAGCTGTTCATGCATCCTGAGTTTAGATACTACTTTGGTAAATCAAGGAAGATAGCCATTAAATCAAGGTATAACCTAACTTTTATTTTCTTCTTCTACTTTGTTTTATAGCTTGTGTTTTGTTGGAATTATGAACAAATACTCAAGATACCCTAGTTCTACATATCATCATGTATGGAACTAAGTATCTTGAGTGTTGGATCAAAGGCTTAGAGGAAGAAAATGAGCATATGTTCTCCAAGGGTGAAAACTCTTGTTTTTCTTCCACTAAATCTTGTGTAACTCAAGTTTTACAACTTCGATTTGTGATCCGTCAAAGGGGGGTGCTAGATACATGAGTTACCTAGTAAACCTAAGTCATAGAACATAAAACTAGCAAGTTTTGAAAGCTTTGGGACCGTTTTCCCCAAAATAGTCCACTTTGAATGTTAAGGGTTCAAAACCCTAAAATAGTTAATATTCCATTTTTCTTGAGGCTGTTTTGGTCAGTTTCTAGTTTTTTTAAAATCTGGGAAAAATCACAGAGGTACCTTAAGAAGTTATCTACGTGTAGGAAAAAGAACAGATGCATTTCGAGTTATAGGTTGTGCGTAATGGCTATTTCCGTAAAGGACTCTGAAATATTAACCTTCGAATATCTCACTGTGTATACACTGGAAAATTCTGAAATTTTTACAGTAGGTTCATGTATATTAGGAGAGAATACCCTTAATAGTTCATATTTTTCTAAGCAAAACTCAATTTCTGAAAAATAGATCAAGATCCGAGTGTTTTGGGCACTTTAAAAATAGTAAATCATTTTCTAAAATTCCAAAAAAATTAGGGGATCATTTTTGGTTCATATTCTGTCAAAATCCAGAAGTTGAGAATTTTTAGAGTCAATTTGTTATTTTTCCAAAAAATGATTATGTTATGAATAAAAAGAAATAAATAGCTAAATGATGTCTTTAATAATAAAAATGTGATTTTTATGCTTGAATACTCATAATATGTTACATCATGACTATCTTAGGGCATTTTGGTAATTTATGATAAGAAATATTATTTATGACCTTTTATGGATATTAAATAAGAGGTTTTATAAAGGATGAACAATTAGAATAAATTATTTATTAATCCAATATATTATTAAAATATTATTATGATATTAATAATATTAGAATATGATATTGTTAAGTAAATAAAAATATTAATAGTAAAACTTCTTTAAAATATTATTAAATGGTTAATAATATTTGATTTAAGCATTAATAAATGAATAAAATATTATTAAATGATTAATAATATTAGTAAATGAATAAATATTATTAAATGATTAATAATATTAGTAAATGAATAAAATATTAGTAAATGATTAAAAGTATTATTAATTTATTAATGATACTAAAGCATAAGTAAGATATTATTAAGGTAGTAATATTAATGCATGATTAAAATATTATTAAGAGGATTAATAATATTAGTATGTTATTAAAATATTATTAAGGTGTTAATAATATTAGTAAGCGAGTAAAAGTATTATTAAGGAACTAATAATACTAAGAGGTGAATTAAATATTATCAAGATTAATAATATTAAGTGAATTAAAGGTAGTTGTTATCTGAAAATTATTGCAAGTCTATGAAAATTGTTTTGACTGATAAGGAAATTTTCTAAGATATTCTTAAGTGTTTAGGCAGAGTTTAAGTAAACTTAAACTCGATATTTGTCCGACTAGACCGTCGGGATGATAGAATTGTGTCAGTTTCAAGTCAGACTGAAATAGTTTGACCTGATACTAGGTCTTATGTGTATTATAGACTGATAGGGTTATGTGTTATGTGTTTAGGTTATTCTATGTATATATGTATAATAGTATTATACTATGATGATATTATTCTAATATTGGAGATCTATATTACTAATATTAGGTCTTCGGATAAAGCGTTATAAATTAAGTAGCGGTAATCAATGGTTCAGGCAAGTTTTACTTAACTCTACTAAGAGTTCTTTCATTCAGATATGCTTATGGTTAATCATTGCTGATTGCTATGGATAATTGTACTCTGTACATATTGCATGTATAAGTCAGGTATGAAAGGCTGATCACCTTCATTACCAGTTGATCCAGATATATTTGTTCATGTTCAATACTTGTTCAGTCAAAATTTTTTTCGTGCTAGTTCTCAATTATATTGATGAATTATAGCCAGCCTATTATTCAGACTCTTTCAATCATGATATATCCTTAAATTATATGTAAACTTGTTGGGCAAATTTCATGCTCACCCTTGCTATATCATGATAAACATTGCAGATAAGACGAATGCGTTCGGATACAGGAAAAAGGATAATGCCAAGTTCTACTTGGGATAAAATGTGCAGCTAGATTATAATAGTATAGTTTGATAATAATGTCATGTGTTAGATAAGTTATGAATTGTGTATAAGTTAAGGTTACTTGACCTTGGAGAATAGTGTGTAATGTATTGTATAAACAATTTATGTTTATATCTTCCGCAATAGTAATAGAATGATTGTACTGGATCCATGGTGATTTGGGACCTGGATTCGGGGCTCTCACACTAAGATTCTTCTTCAAGTCTTTAAAACTCTCTTCACTTTTCCATCCAAACAAATTTTACAGATTTCCTTGCCAAATTCGTTAATGGAGTGGCAATCTTGGAAAAGTATTGAATAAATCGTCTGTAGTAACCTGCCAATCTCAAGAAATTCCTCACTTTCGGTGGTGTCCTTGGTTGCTCCCAATTTATTATAGCTTCCACCTTTGATGGGTCCATTATAATCCCATCTTTGTCAATCACATACCCAAGAAATTGCACATGTTCTAGCCAGAATTCAAACTTAGAGAATTTTGCGTATAACTTTTCCTTTCTTAACGCCTCTAACGTCAAACGTAAATGTTCCACGTGTTCTTCTTGAGATTTGGAGTACACCAGAATATCATCGATAAATACCACCACAAACTTATCTAAGGATGGTTTAAACACCCTGTTCATTAAATAAATGAATGTTGCAGGGGGCATTAGTTAAACCAAAAAACATTACCAGAAACTCATATTGTCCATACCGAGTTCTGAATGTCGTCTTAGGTACATCATCCTTTCTTACTTTTAATTGATGATACCCACTTCTCATATTTATCTTCGAGAAGTACTTGAATCCTTTCAACTGATCAAACAAGTCATTTATTCTTGGTAACGAATACTTATTCTTAATAGTGACTTTATTTAATTCCCTATAATCAATGCAAAGATGCGTTGACCCATCCTTCTTCTACACGAATAACACCGGCGTTCCCCAAGGTGATACACTCGGCTGAATATATTTCTTATCTAGCAGTTCTTTCAATTGTACCATCAGTTCCTTCATCTCCACCGGAGCCATCCTGTACGTGGCCTTTAATATCGGAGCAGTCCCTGGTGCTAAATCGATAACGAACTCGATCTCTCTGTCAAATGGAAGTCTTGGCAAATCCTTTGGAAATACATTCGTAAAATCCCTAACAACCGGTATCTCCTCCAGTTTAACACCCTTCTTTTGAGTATCGACTATGTAAGCTAAGTACCCTACACAGCCTTAACTCAACAACTTCTTGGCCTACATAATAGTTAACATCTTGCTTGTCTAGGTGATTTGTTACCATAGAAGACTACCTTTGACGGAGTCATAAGGTTTACACATTTCTTTTGGCAATCAATTATTGCTCCATAATTGAATAGCCAATCCATTCCTAATATAACATTAAACTCTCCAAGTTTAATCGGGATTAAATCTACTATCATAATATTCCCTTTAATATTCACCCTACAATTCTTGTATACGAACCTAACAGGAATCACCTCCCTATTCGCAATTTATATGTTTAAAGGGAAATTTAACTCTTCACTAGATAATCCTAATCTCTTAGAAATTTCATCAGATATAAATGAGCAAGTAGCACCTGAATCAAATAATACATATGTGTTTATATTAT
Source organism: Panax japonicus (assembly GCA_020205505.1). Taxonomy (NCBI): domain Eukaryota; kingdom Viridiplantae; phylum Streptophyta; class Magnoliopsida; order Apiales; family Araliaceae; genus Panax; species Panax japonicus. The sequence goes on along the minus strand of CM035103.1, from coordinate 23,368,502 downwards.
TGATTGGGATAATACCTGATACAACATGTTTTGATTGCACAACATCCTGCACAGTCATATTGAAGGTTCTGGCCATGGGTCTGTTTGATGACATTGGTCCATCAATAACCAATGTACCTCCACTGCCGCCTCCCTTGCTTTCAGTTGCCTCTCCAACTTTCTTCTTAGGGCACTCGCGAGCAAGATGATCTTTTGACCCGGATGTGTAGCAAGCATTCTTCTCTGGTTGATGGCAATTTGGAGCAATGTGACCCTCCTGGCCACAGTTGAAGCATACTCGCTTACCCCTTAAAGCACACTCTAGTGTGATTCTTCCCACATGTAGCACATGCTTCAAACTTCCTTTTTTGCTGACTACTCTATTGGCTTCCAGCACCAACACTCGCATTCCACTTCCTCTTCAGGTTATTATTATTATTACCACCACTGCTACCACCATTCTTACCTTCACTCTCACTCTTATTCTTTCTTTGTTCCTGATTATACTTCGTCACAGCCTCGCCTCTACCCTCAGCGATAATTGCCTTCTCCAGCACCGCTAAAAACATCTTCAACTGAAACATGGAGACTCTGCTGTTCAACCAGGACTTCAATCCCTGTTCAAATCTCCTCGCCTTGCGCTCATCTGTGTTAATTTGATATGGAGCAAACCTCGCCAACCCATTGAACCTTGCTGCATACTCCGACACTATCACTAAGCCCTGCTTCAGCTCTAAAAACTGCACTTCCATATGATTCTTTGAAATCTCTGGGAAATAGGTCTCGGAAAATATTTTCTTGAACCTATCCCAAGTCATCACTCCTTGACCTCCTCGGGTTTTATTGGCTTATCATCAATAACTAGCCTCTACTTTAAACCTAAATGTTGCAAAAGCAGTCTTCTGGTCCTCACCGACTCTAGCAACATCAAAAACTTTCTCTATTTCCATGAGTCAGGTTTATGCCTCAACCAGATTCATGGTCCCACAGAATTCTGGTGGTCCAACCGCCTTGAAATCCTTAAAAGTTGCAGCTTAATTTTGCAATTGATTCTGTAGTGCTCCCATCAATATTGTCACCAATTGCTGAACTGGATTAGCTTCAACATTGTTGTTATTAGTAGACCCCTAAGGGGTTCTTTGTCATGGTTGATGTCTTCTTGGAGGCATTTTCTAATTAAAAAAAAAAATACACTTATTATATTATTACCCAATCTTTTAAATATCTTATACTTCACTTGCACATCATAAGAGATCACCACAAAACACATCACATCTAGAATAAATACTAACATTTTATTCATTCATCATTTAAAAAAATAAGAACAATATCATCACTGCTATTTACATTACTTTTCCTGAACTACAAAAGTTACAAGATAACATTCTCATCATATCCCATTGGTTACATAACACTTGGGATTTACATCGTATTTATTAAATAATCACACAATAATTACATTCTTTACGATGACCTACTAAAATGCTGCATAGCCTTACGACGCTCTTTTTCCATAATACGGAACATTGTTCTGTGATCTAACATATATCATGGCAGCATTTTGAACTGAGTCGAATAGTACATGACTCATTCTTGAGCTCACCTCTCCCTCTACCCCTATCTGCATGCTAGAAAGCTTTCTCGTACGCATCTTCGACTCTTTCTCTCTTGGCGGATTCTTCTTTCAATTTGTCCTTCAGCTTCGCAATCTCTTATGTCAACTGCTCATTCTCCCCTTCTATGTGAATCAACTTGCATTCCACATTACTTAGACGCTCGTCTAGATATCGGATCTCATCGTCCTTCTGCGCCATCGAAGTCTGACGTTCAGCTACTAACTCTTCCAACTCCTCAACTCTATCCTGCAGCTCAATGTTGCGGTCGTATACTTCATCATACATATGAGCTGCAATAGAGTTTGGTGGAAACTCTTCCTCCTTCTCCTCCTCATCATCATCCGTCTTTGGCAACTCAACGGGATCTTCCTCATCCGTCTCTACAACATCCTCTTCATCAGGTATATTCTCCTGCTCAACCACTGTGACCAACGGAGATGACTCCCTTGGTACTAGTTGTTCCCACACTACCTGAATATCTCGAGGCTCCTCCTCTCTAGGCATCTGAGGTCCCTCCTCCCTAGCCTGACTGGATTCTCCCACATTAGCTATCCTGATAACAAAATTTTTTAAGTGTTTAATTATTATTCGTCGCTATTCGACACTCACGAACACATAGGTTACAACCACATAAGCACATAAAGTTTTTTATTATTTCTTTCTTAAAAATCAATAAGAGTTTATCACCACTATCTTTTCAATCTCCTATAAGGTTAATTCTTAAGGTCCCCCCCCCCCACATAAGGTTCATAACCTAAAGCTTTGATACCAACTTGTGACACCCCCAAATCTGGGTACTTCATTTCCACAAGATTTGGTGTTCACTGTCTAAACATTCATTTCTAACTACCCAAATATAATAAAATTTAAGCAGTAAACCATCCCATTAAAGGGTTACATAACTTAATAAATAAATCTCCCAGGTTATCTAACCTTTTAAAAAAAACATACATCAAGTGCGGAAAATTAAATAATACATCAAAATATTTAATATAAAGTCTGACATCAAGAAAGTCAATAAATTTTACAAGTCTTCAACACTTGTTCAATTTTCCTTTCCCTTTGCTAGTGGTTGGTTCATCAACCTTCTCAACTTTAGCTGCAATAATTATATATGTAAGAGTGAGAAAAACAAATGCTCACTTGAAATGACAATGAATGGCAATATCATAATAACTGTCAAATGAATAGGCTCAATAAAATTGAATAATATTATCTACCAATGATAATCAAGAAATAAAAATAGAATTTAAAATAAATCTGAGGGTCACAAGACCATGAACTATGTCCAAGGTTATAAGTATTCTTTTAACTTAAACCTAAACAGTCATAAGACTGTAGGGACTTCCCGTACATAGGGGGATCAGCCCTTCGTAGCATATATTGTGCACAAACATCTAAACACGTCGCGTAAATTATTCCCTATAATAGGGTTGTTCATCTCAGTATTTAGAATATAAGTCCGCACCAAAGTAAGTTTGGTTTGGATAAGCTTCAAGGTAATTTAGAGTTCTACGAACATCAACTAAGGATTATTTGAATCAAAAGTGTAATAACTATTCAAGGATTTGATAATAAAGAAATATGAAATAACTATGGGTTATAAGTGATTAAACATCAAGCATCAAAATCATGCTTTAGGAATACTAAAAAGTATTGAAAAGTAAAATAAACCTTGCTTGAACAATGATAATAAGCTAAGGTTACATTTGTTGATAATAAGGAAATAATTTAGGAACTTTGTTCAATGGTTTGCATCATAGAGCATAAATAGGACTCAAGAGTTTAATAAAAGATCAAGTAACTTGTGAAATCTTAAAAGTATAACATGATTGCAAGAAGTAAACTTTGCTGAATAATAAAATAGCAAAGGTTAAATAACTTACATGAATGTAATCAAGTTGGGATTCATAAGAGTACAATTAAGACTTGCTCAATTGTAAGTAAGATAGGACAACTCAAATAAAGATTGGGGTTTGAAAACTTGTCTTGCATGTAAGCTAAACCGTATACTTGATTCTCAATATCTTATATACATGTCATCATGACATAATTAGTTACTATATGTAGTCAGCACATAATTAAGTATCTATTTTATATATGACTTGTAGTCTTAAGTTCAACTATTTAGTTAAACCACAACTCTTAAATTTATCACATAATTCATTAATTGCTAATAATATTTTCATACTTGGTATTGTAACACTACAATATGATAAAAATCACATTTTATCAGTCATAACATTACTCTTTATCAACAATTATAGAATTGTATAATTAAAATAAATTTTCTGTCTAAACTACCAACTGGCTCTTCAGCGCCCTAGTTTGTACTGGGAATGGTGCTGCGGCGCTGACCTGGCACTGTCGCGTGAGACAAAGGCGTATAACTGGTTCTGCAGTTGTCTCGTCGCTGCAGCCCCCCCGTTTGTTCACATAACCGGTGCTGCAGCACCGATACATGACAAAAGGCACTGAGTGGCGCTGTAGCGTTGGAATTGTACTATGGGACAGTGTTGGAATTGTACTATGGGACAGCAGTGCTGAAGTACAGTTCCAGGCAGACAGTGTTCGCAAAGAACACAAAATAAAGCTAAATTGGCTTACAAGCTACTTTCTAACAACAAAGTTGGCATACACAATATATATAAACTTTACATAAACATAAATTAATGTTTCTAACATGTTTATAACCATAAAATAGTATAAACAACAAATTTAAAACCTCTAATTTCACTGTTCTTGCTAATACTTCACTTTTAGACAATCTTAGCGAAACAATTCACTATAAATTCATTTTTCAACCAAAACAGTTAATTCAAATTATTATTTTTTTCTTCATTTTTTCATGTATTTTCACAATTAATAATTAATTTATACTTTATACTATGAATTGAATATCAATTTTGACTCTAAAATAAGTCATATTCATATATATTTTACTGTAATATAATTTTCTCCTTATATTACGTTTACATGGATTAAATTACTCTAAATCATATACTAAACATATATATAGTTTATCAACAAATTATTATATATACAAATTATATAATCACAATTACTACCCATATAACTTTTATAGAGAACTTTTCATGTAAAAGAAAACTAGAATCTTAGAAGAAAACTAGAACTTTTGAAAGTAAGAGTATACCTTTGCTAGAAGATGATTACATAACTTTTGATTACTACTCCTTGTTCTTGCAAAAAACTTCTTCTCACAAATCTCTCTCTCAAACTCTCTCTTTTCTCTCTAGTTCTTCTATGTTCTTTCGTTCTTTTGTTCTTTCTTTGTAAGTAGGATAAACCAATAATACGTAAAAGAAAATTGACAACATAATACGTCTAATTAAACAACAGTTACACAATTAAATTTTTTTATCAGTTTTAAAATTCAAAAGCCATAAGGCTTGTTTGTAAAAATAAATTAAAATAATAACTTAAGCATTCCTTAAGTCTTGTTTGGTAAAACAAGATTAAAATAAGAATTTCAAAAGCTCTAAGGCTTTATTTGGTAAAACCAAATTAAAACTCTTTTAATTTATTCTCATAACTCATTTATCATATAGTTTATTGTCACATTTTATTCAATTAGATTATGTGAGGTCCCCGAACCCAGATACTTGAAACCCGAACTCGGTACTTCACGATACCATTTCTATGAGCGGAATACTACTAATAATAATAACAATAATATAAAACTTAAACTTAAATTTATAAATACATCAGAGTCTTTCTCCCAGGTACGTAACCTTTAAACATTCATTACATGTCATAACATATATAAATATATATATCATAGTCTTCATAATCTAAAACTATTACAAACAGTAGCATAAAAAGTCATTCAACAACTTTCCCTTTTCCCTTGTTCTTGACAGTTCCTTCTGGTCCTTCACACTTAGCTGAAAACATTTAAATTAAGCAAGAATGAGCATTTGAGTGCCCAACAAGTATTATATATATATAGGCTGAAGGAATTTAAATGTTTTCTTTATAATATTCTTCTACAACTAGTAAGTAGTTGTGAAGTAATCTGCACCAATAATAATAACATAACAACCCTCTTTCAAATTTTTGAAACTACGTATTGACTATACATGGGGTTTCTGTGACATACTATGAACATTGTTTTGCATTTTCGAAAAGGTTTGAATAGAAATTCATCTGTAAACCGTCATGACTTACGGGCACGGAGGGTGATCAGCCCTGTTGTACCTTGTATTGATCAATACTACATGTATAAGAACGATGTTATCGTTCAATCTGTCCGCCTTGGGCGCATAAAAATTTTCCCATTATTGGGATGTTCATACATGTCGGGTTTTCATAACAAAGGTCTTATATAATTCAACATATATGTATATAAAAAGGGTATCAACATGCGATTAAATATAATGATTATCCAAGTGGGGACACTTGTATGATCATTTATAGAAATTAACGAACAGAATATATATAACTGAATTATCATATACTAGCATGTTGATAGTCAATGGGCTTATATAATATAAGTTTAACAATCTGTACAATAATAACATTGATTCTGAATTTCTCACTTCTATCCATTGCATAAAGAAAATGCAAAGTTAGGATACTTGCCTGTTGCGCTGCTTACACTTACTCAACTTAGATCTACCCTTTTTTATCACAACCTATCATTAATCAGATCATTTTACTGATTAGTATAATATATCGTACACATAACACTGCTTATTGCAGGCAGCACATTTCCTATTCACATTGTCATACAACCTAAATAAACCATTGAATCACAAATAAACAGTTAATTTAACCAATTATCTAAGTCCAGATCAATTTCTGATCTATATCGGTCTACTGACAGCTTTATCGGGTAAATATCGAGTCTAAGACTCTAAACCGTAGTTCAATATCCATTTGGATAACTTAAACATCAGTCGCACTATTTTTCATGGCCTTATAATAATTATTAAATAATTATTATCATTCATTATAATTTTTGAAATATCAGAATCATTATTAAATGATTTAAATTTTAAACAATTCTATTATCATTAATATTTAATTAATATTAAACTATTAATGAAACCATTGCCAAAATATTAAAGTTATGTATAATAACTCAAAATATTTTTAAAACATTTATATTACCTTTAAATTGATTCTTAAACATTTAAAATCATCATTAAATAATTATCATTAATATTTAAATATTAATGAACTATTTATCTAAATATTAAAAGTCATTAATTATAACTTAAAATATTTTTAAATCATTAATATCCTTTTTAAATGATTTTTAAATAAATAAAACCATTTTTAAACTATTTATTTAATATAATTATTAAATAAATTTAATATCATTAATAATAATTTAATAATCATTAATATTAAATTATTAAAGAAATTATCCTTTAAATATTAAAAGTTATATTTTATAACTTAAAATATCTTTAAACACTTTATTTTTATTTAAAATTATTATTATAATAATAAAATCATTTTCAAACTAAATTATTTAATATAATTATTAAATAACTTTATTATCATTAATCATAATTAATTAATGAAATTTACCTTTAAATATTAAAAGTTATATTTTATAACTTAAAATATTTTTAAATACCTTATTATTATTTAAAATGATTTTTAATATAATAAAATCATTTTTAATTCATTTATTTAATTCATTTAATTAAATAACTTAATTATCATTAATATTACTTTATTAATGAAAATTATCAAATAATATTAAAAGTTATCAAAATAACTCAAAAATATTTTATAACACAATAATATATTTTTTCATGATTTTTCATGAATTAAAATCATTTTTAAATAATTTATTTAATATTATAATTAAATAAATTAATTACTTTTAATATTCCAAAAATATTAAATATTTATGAAATATATTTAAAATAATTAAAAACTAATTTTCAGAATTTAAAATAATTTTTCATAATTTATTTTGTATTTTTAATAATTAAAAACTATTTTTTTCTATTTTTTTATTAATTTCCGAAAATATTAATTAAATCTGTCGCTAAAGGCCTATAGCGACGCTTTCTGTCGCTATAGGTGTTCTTGAGCTACCCAGAAAATAATTAACAGAAATCGAGTAGCTATGTTTGACCGTGTGTAACGCTTAACACAAAATATTTCTGGGTGATCGAACACATATATATTGTAGTACTCATGTAATACTAAAAGTACATAACAAATTTCGTGGTTAAACAACATCAGATCTTTGAGAAATCAGCCATCAAAGTAGCTATCAACACTGTTTCTCACGAAGAACAGTTCGAGGTGCCTACTTTGGACCTCTATAACTTGTAATCCGTGTAACGTTTTTGTGATCTATCACTTCCAGTGTGTAGTACTCATGTAAGACTACAACTATATCACTTAACATACGTATAACAAAACGAATCCAACTGGAAACAATCGGTCAAAGTTCACCACGAAAAACGTTCAAAAAAAATCTGGTTTCGCTGTTTTAGCAGTTTCGGTCAACGGGTATTGACCAAGAATAACTCCCAATATATAATAGATATGGCTTTGATTCGTTTTTCATCTTACAGAACACATAACAAGCTATACATACATCTTACAAACACCAAAAACACTAAATAATCACAGAGATATAAGGCTCGACATTTGCCTAAAAATAACAGATTTCGGTATTTTTAAAAGTTGGAAAAACTTTGATTTTGAGCACTTTGATGTTATGGGTCATGAATCTAACAACCCAGAACATTAATACACTCCTTATTACACATATTTAACAAATCAATTTCAACAATTAACATCAAATCAAAGGATTTCTAATTTTTGAGATTTTATACCTTTGATGATTGATTCTTGATTTTTGGCTTCTGATCTGTTGTTGATCTGATATGGTGGACGTGGGGCTTGATAAAGGGACTGATCTAACAATATAATTCGTGGGTTTGAGAGAAAATAAGGGTTGGTTGAGTTTTGTATAAGTTTGGCTAGCAAAAATCACTTTTTCTCTATCTTAATCTATTTATAGGCAACATGGATACATGAATTGGCTGAGTTGTTGCTTGTTGCTGGAGTTTTGGGCATGTGGAGTTGTTAGATTTGGTGAACAACCATCCCTAAATGTCAAAACCTAAGAACTAGCTTCTTAAATGCCTAATATGGGCATTTTTGTCATTTCTTTTTTTTTTCTAAAAAGTTGTCTTAGGTTTAGGGTTTAGATATTTTAGTGTTTAGGGTTTAATATTTAACCCTTAAAGATTTAGCAACTAGGATTTCAAAAATTTCCAATTTTAGGATTTATTAATTTAGGGTTTATTACAAAAATAATAACTAAATTTTAGTTTCTAATATTTTGAAAAATTAACTTTGTTAATTAGAATAAGTTTGTAATTATCTAACACATGGGCCTTAGGGTTTAAAACCCTTAATCACAATTAACTTTGCTAATAAAGCAATTAGGGTTTATTCTTTTGGTAATTAGGGTTACCAAATTACTATTAGGGTTTTTAATTACTAAATTAGGGTTTTATTTTAGTAATTAGGGTTTAACAATTTAGGGTTTCTAAAATTAATAATTGTAATCATAATACTTGATAATTGATCACATTAATACAATACCCAACAATCTCAAACTCTAATTTTAAATTAGGGTTACTAATTATAGCAATTAGGGTTTTCAGAATTTTTAATTAGGGTTTACCTAATTAATACATTAAATACATGCCATAATTAATATTATACACTCATAAAATAACCTTATACTCTAATTTGGATCTCAAATTAGGGTTTAACATGATTACTAGGGTTTGGGTCAAAATACACCGTAATTGACCAACTATTTTCAATACGGACATATCGTACATATACATAGCACTGAAAAATCAAAATATAATTTATATTATATCATTATTCTCATACCTTGACAATAATCCAAAATTAGGGTTTGGATTCCATATCTGATTTATCCTTTCAATTTAACCTTAATAATTAAGGTAAAATATTTAACTCTTTTAATTTATTCTCATAACTCATTTATCATATAGTTTATTGTCACATTTTATTCAATTAGATTATGTGAGGTCCCCGAACCCAGATACTTGAAACCCGAACTCGGTACTTCACGATACCATTTCTATGAGCGGAATACTACTAATAATAATAACAATAATATAAAACTTAAACTTAAATTTATAAATACATCAGAGTCTTTCTCCCAGGTACGTAACCTTTAAACATTCATTACATGTCATAACATATATAAATATATATATCATAGTCTTCATAATCTAAAACTATTACAAACAGTAGCATAAAAAGTCATTCAACAACTTTCCCTTTTCCCTTGTTCTTGACAGTTCCTTCTGGTCCTTCACACTTAGCTGAAAACATTTAAATTAAGCAAGAATGAGCATTTGAGTGCCCAACAAGTATTATATATATATAGGCTGAAGGAATTTAAATGTTTTCTTTATAATATTCTTCTACAACTAGTAAGTAGTTGTGAAGTAATCTGCACCAATAATAATAACATAACAACCCTCTTTCAAATTTTTGAAACTACGTATTGACTATACATGGGGTTTCTGTGACATACTATGAACATTGTTTTGCATTTTCGAAAAGGTTTGAATAGAAATTCATCTGTAAACCGTCATGACTTACGGGCACGGAGGGTGATCAGCCCTGTTGTACCCTGTATTGATCAATACTACATGTATAAGAACGATGTTATCGTTCAATCTGTCCGCCTTGGGCGCATAAAAATTTTCCCATTATTGGGATGTTCATACATGTCGGGTTTTCATAACAAAGGTCTTATATAATTCAACATATATGTATATAAAAAGGGTATCAACATGCGATTAAATATAATGATTATCCAAGTGGGGACACTTGTATGATCATTTATAGAAATTAACGAACAGAATATATATAACTGAATTATCATATACTAGCATGTTGATAGTCAATGGGCTTATATAATATAAGTTTAACAATCTGTACAATAATAACATTGATTCTGAATTTCTCACTTCTATCCATTGCATAAAGAAAATGCAAAGTTAGGATACTTGCCTGTTGCGCTGCTTACACTTACTCAACTTAGATCTACCCTTTTTTATCACAACCTATCATTAATCAGATCATTTTACTGATTAGTATAATATATCGTACACATAACACTGCTTATTGCAGGCAGCACATTTCCTATTCACATTGTCATACAACCTAAATAAACCATTGAATCACAAATAAACAGTTAATTTAACCAATTATCTAAGTCCAGATCAATTTCTGATCTATATCGGTCTACTGACAGCTTTATCGGGTAAATATCGAGTCTAAGACTCTAAACCGTAGTTCAATATCCATTTGGATAACTTAAACATCAGTCGCACTATTTTTCATGGCCTTATAATAATTATTAAATAATTATTATCATTCATTATAATTTTTGAAATATCAGAATCATTATTAAATGATTTAAATTTTAAACAATTCTATTATCATTAATATTTAATTAATATTAAACTATTAATGAAACCATTGCCAAAATATTAAAGTTATGTATAATAACTCAAAATATTTTTAAAACATTTGTATTACCTTTAAATTGATTCTTAAACATTTAAAATCATCATTAAATAATTATCATTAATATTTAAATATTAATGAACTATTTATCTAAATATTAAAAGTCATTAATTATAACTTAAAATATTTTTAAATCATTAATATCCTTTTTAAATGATTTTTAAATAAATAAAACCATTTTTAAACTATTTATTTAATATAATTATTAAATAAATTTAATATCATTAATAATAATTTAATAATCATTAATATTAAATTATTAAAGAAATTATCCTTTAAATATTAAAAGTTATATTTTATAACTTAAAATATCTTTAAACACTTTATTTTTATTTAAAATTATTATTATAATAATAAAATCATTTTCAAACTAAATTATTTAATATAATTATTAAATAACTTTATTATCATTAATCATAATTAATTAATGAAATTTACCTTTAAATATTAAAAGTTATATTTTATAACTTAAAATATTTTTAAATACCTTATTATTATTTAAAATGATTTTTAATATAATAAAATCATTTTTAATTCATTTATTTAATTCATTTAATTAAATAACTTAATTATCATTAATATTACTTTATTAATGAAAATTATCAAATAATATTAAAAGTTATCAAAATAACTCAAAAATATTTTATAACACAATAATATATTTTTTCATGATTTTTCATGAATTAAAATCATTTTTAAATAATTTATTTAATATTATAATTAAATAAATTAATTACTTTTAATATTCCAAAAATATTAAATATTTATGAAATATATTTAAAATAATTAAAAACTAATTTTCAGAATTTAAAATAATTTTTCATAATTTATTTTGTATTTTTAATAATTAAAAACTATTTTTTTTCTATTTTTTTATTAATTTCCGAAAATATTAATTAAATCTGTCGCTAAAGGCCTATAGCGACGCTTTCTGTCGCTATAGGTGTTCTTGAGCTACCCAGAAAATAATTAACAGAAATCGAGTAGCTATGTTTGACCGTGTGTAACGCTTAACACAAAATATTTCTGGGTGATCGAACACATATATATTGTAGTACTCATGTAATACTAAAAGTACATAACAAATTTCGTGGTTAAACAACATCAGATCTTTGAGAAATCAGCCCTCAAAGTAGCTATCAACACTGTTTCTCACGAAGAACAGTTCGAGGTGCCTACTTTGGACCTCTATAACTTGTAATCCGTGTAACGTTTTTGTGATCTATCACTTCCAGTGTGTAGTACTCATGTAAGACTACAACTATATCACTTAACATACGTATAACAAAACGAATCCAACTAGAAACAATCGGTCAAAGTTCACCACGGAAAACGTTCAAAAAAAATCTGGTTTCGCTGTTTTAGCAGTTTCGGTCAACGGGTATTGACCAAGAATAACTCCCAATATATAATAGATATGGCTTTGATTCGTTTTTCATCTTACAGAACACATAACAAGCTATACATACATCTTACAAACACCAAAAACACTAAATAATCACAGAGATATAAGGCTCGACATTTGCCTAAAAATAACAGATTTCGGTATTTTTAAAAGTTGGAAAAACTTTGATTTTGAGCACTTTGATGTTATGGGTCATGAATCTAACAACCCAGAACATTAATACACTCCTTATTACACATATTTAACAAATCAATTTCAACAATTAACATCAAATCAAAGGATTTCTAATTTTTGAGATTTTATACCTTTGATGATTGATTCTTGATTTTTGGCTTCTGATCTGTTGTTGATCTGATATGGTGGACGTGGGGCTTGATAAAGGGACTGATCTAACAATATAATTCGTGGGTTTGAGAGAAAATAAGGGTTGGTTGAGTTTTGTATAAGTTTGGCTAGCAAAAATCACTTTTTCTCTATCTTAATCTATTTATAGGCAACATGGATACATGAATTGGCTGAGTTGTTGCTTGTTGCTGGAGTTTTGGGCATGTGGAGTTGTTAGATTTGGTGAACAACCATCCCTAAATGTCAAAACCTAAGAACTAGCTTCTTAAATGCCTAATATGGGCATTTTTGTCATTTCTTTTTTTTTTCTAAAAAGTTGTCTTAGGTTTAGGGTTTAGATATTTTAGTGTTTAGGGTTTAATATTTAACCCTTAAAGATATAGCAACTAGGATTTCAAAAATTTCCAATTTTAGGATTTATTAATTTAGGGTTTATTACAAAAATAATAACTAAATTTTAGTTTCTAATATTTTGAAAAATTAACTTTGTTAATTAGAATAAGTTTGTAATTATCTAACACATGGGCCTTAGGGTTTAAAACCCTTAATCACAATTAACTTTGCTAATAAAGCAATTAGGGTTTATTCTTTTGGTAATTAGGGTTACCAAATTACTATTAGGGTTTTTAATTACTAAATTAGGGTTTTATTTTAGTAATTAGGGTTTAACAATTTAGGGTTTCTAAAATTAATAATTGTAATCATAATACTTGATAATTGATCACATTAATACAATACCCAACAATCTCAAACTCTAATTTTAAATTAGGGTTACTAATTATAGCAATTAGGGTTTTCAGAATTTTTAATTAGGGTTTACCTAATTAATACATTAAATACATGCCATAATTAATATTATACACTCATAAAATAACCTTATACTCTAATTTGGATCTCAAATTAGGGTTTAACATGATTACTAGGGTTTGGGTCAAAATACACCGTAATTGACCAACTATTTTCAATACGGACATATCGTACATATACATAGCACTGAAAAATCAAAATATAATTTATATTATATCATTATTCTCATACCTTGACAATAATCCAAAATTAGGGTTTGGATTCCATATCTGATTTATCTTTTCAATTTAACCTTAATAATTAAGGTAAAATATTTAACTCTTTTAATTTATTCTCATAACTCATTTATCATATAGTTTATTGTCACATTTTATTCAATTAGATTATGTGAGGTCCCCGAACCCAGATACTTGAAACCCGAACTCGGTACTTCACGATACCATTTCTATGAGCGGAATACTACTAATAATAATAACAATAATATAAAACTTAAACTTAAATTTATAAATACATCAGAGTCTTTCTCCCAGGTACGTAACCTTTAAACATTCATTACATGTCATAACATATATAAATATATATATCATAGTCTTCATAATCTAAAACTATTACAAACAGTAGCATAAAAAGTCATTCAACAACTTTCCCTTTTCCCTTGTTCTTGACAGTTCCTTCTGGTCCTTCACACTTAGCTGAAAACATTTAAATTAAGCAAGAATGAGCATTTGAGTGCCCAACAAGTATTATATATATAGGCTGAAGGAATTTAAATGTTTTCTTTATAATATTCTTCTACAACTAGTAAGTAGTTGTGAAGTAATCTGCACCAATAATAATAACATAACAACCCTCTTTCAAATTTTTGAAACTACGTATTGACTATACATGGGGTTTCTGTGACATACTATGAACATTGTTTTGCATTTTCGAAAAGGTTTGAATAGAAATTCATCTGTAAACCGTCATGACTTACGGGCACGGAGGGTGATCAGCCCTGTTGTACCTTGTATTGATCAATACTACATGTATAAGAACGATGTTATCGTTCAATCTGTCCGCCTTGGGCGCATAAAAATTTTCCCATTATTGGGATGTTCATACATGTCGGGTTTTCATAACAAAGGTCTTATATAATTCAACATATATGTATATAAAAAGGGTATCAACATGCGATTAAATATAATGATTATCCAAGTGGGGACACTTGTATGATCATTTATAGAAATTAACGAACAGAATATATATAACTGAATTATCATATACTAGCATGTTGATAGTCAATGGGCTTATATAATATAAGTTTAACAATCTGTACAATAATAACATTGATTCTGAATTTCTCACTTCTATCCATTGCATAAAGAAAATGCAAAGTTAGGATACTTGCCTGTTGCGCTGCTTACACTTACTCAACTTAGATCTACCCTTTTTTATCACAACCTATCATTAATCAGATCATTTTACTGATTAGTATAATATATCGTACACATAACACTGCTTATTGCAGGCAGCACATTTCCTATTCACATTGTCATACAACCTAAATAAACCATTGAATCACAAATAAACAGTTAATTTAACCAATTATCTAAGTCCAGATCAATTTCTGATCTATATCGGTCTACTGACAGCTTTATCGGGTAAATATCGAGTCTAAGACTCTAAACCGTAGTTCAATATCCATTTGGATAACTTAAACATCAGTCGCACTATTTTTCATGGCCTTATAATAATTATTAAATAATTATTATCATTCATTATAATTTTTGAAATATCAGAATCATTATTAAATGATTTAAATTTTAAACAATTCTATTATCATTAATATTTAATTAATATTAAACTATTAATGAAACCATTGCCAAAATATTAAAGTTATGTATAATAACTCAAAATATTTTTAAAACATTTATATTACCTTTAAATTGATTCTTAAACATTTAAAATCATCATTAAATAATTATCATTAATATTTAAATATTAATGAACTATTTATCTAAATATTAAAAGTCATTAATTATAACTTAAAATATTTTTAAATCATTAATATCCTTTTTAAATGATTTTTAAATAAATAAAACCATTTTTAAACTATTTATGTAATATAATTATTAAATAAATTTAATATCATTAATAATAATTTAATAATCATTAATATTAAATTATTAAAGAAATTATCCTTTAAATATTAAAAGTTATATTTTATAACTTAAAATATCTTTAAACACTTTATTTTTATTTAAAATTATTATTATAATAATAAAATCATTTTCAAACTAAATTATTTAATATAATTATTAAATAACTTTATTATCATTAATCATAATTAATTAATGAAATTTACCTTTAAATATTAAAAGTTATATTTTATAACTTAAAATATTTTTAAATACCTTATTATTATTTAAAATGATTTTTAATATAATAAAATCATTTTTAATTCATTTATTTAATTCATTTAATTAAATAACTTAATTATCATTAATATTACTTTATTAATGAAAATTATCAAATAATATTAAAAGTTATCAAAATAACTCAAAAATATTTTATAACACAATAATATATTTTTTCATGATTTTTCATGAATTAAAATCATTTTTAAATAATTTATTTAATATTATAATTAAATAAATTAATTACTTTTAATATTCTAAAAATATTAAATATTTATGAAATATATTTAAAATAATTAAAAACTAATTTTCAGAATTTAAAATAATTTTTCATAATTTATTTTGTATTTTTAATAATTAAAAACTATTTTTTTTCTATTTTTTTATTAATTTCCGAAAATATTAATTAAATCTGTCGCTAAAGGCCTATAGCGACGCTTTCTGTCGCTATAGGTGTTCTTGAGCTACCCAGAAAATAATTAACAGAAATCGAGTAGCTATGTTTGACCGTGTGTAACGCTTAACACAAAATATTTCTGGGTGATCGAACACATATATATTGTAGTACTCATGTAATACTAAAAGTACATAACAAATTTCGTGGTTAAACAACATCAGATCTTTGAGAAATCAGCCATCAAAGTAGCTATCAACACTGTTTCTCACGAAGAACAGTTCGAGGTGCCTACTTTGGACCTCTATAACTTGTAATCCGTGTAACGTTTTTGTGATCTATCACTTCCAGTGTGTAGTACTCATGTAAGACTACAACTATATCACTTAACATACGTATAACAAAACGAATCCAACTGGAAACAATCGGTCAAAGTTCACCACGAAAAACGTTCAAAAAAAATCTGGTTTCGCTGTTTTAGCAGTTTCGGTCAACGGGTATTGACCAAGAATAACTCCCAATATATAATAGATATGGCTTTGATTCGTTTTTCATCTTACAGAACACATAACAAGCTATACATACATCTTACAAACACCAAAAACACTAAATAATCACAGAGATATAAGGCTCGACATTTGCCTAAAAATAACAGATTTCGGTATTTTTAAAAGTTGGAAAAACTTTGATTTTGAGCACTTTGATGTTATGGGTCATGAATCTAACAACCCAGAACATTAATACACTCCTTATTACACATATTTAACAAATCAATTTCAACAATTAACATCAAATCAAAGGATTTCTAATTTTTGAGATTTTATACCTTTGATGATTGATTCTTGATTTTTGGCTTCTGATCTGTTGTTGATCTGATATGGTGGACGTGGGGCTTGATAAAGGGACTGATCTAACAATATAATTCGTGGGTTTGAGAGAAAATAAGGGTTGGTTGAGTTTTGTATAAGTTTGGCTAGCAAAAATCACTTTTTCTCTATCTTAATCTATTTATAGGCAACATGGATACATGAATTGGCTGGAGTTTTGGGCATGTGGAGTTGTTAGATTTGGTGAACAACCATCCCTAAATGTCAAAACCTAAGAACTAGCTTCTTAAATGCCTAATATGGGCATTTTTGTCATTTCTTTTTTTTTTTCTAAAAAGTTGTCTTAGGTTTAGGGTTTAGATATTTTAGTGTTTAGGGTTTAATATTTAACCCTTAAAGATTTAGCAACTAGGATTTCAAAAATTTCCAATTTTAGGATTTATTAATTTAGGGTTTATTACAAAAATAATAACTAAATTTTAGTTTCTAATATTTTGAAAAATTAACTTTGTTAATTAGAATAAGTTTGTAATTATCTAACACATGGGCCTTAGGGTTTAAACCCTTAATCACAATTAACTTTGCTAATAAAGCAATTAGGGTTTATTCTTTTGGTAATTAGGGTTACCAAATTACTATTAGGATTTTTAATTACTAAATTAGGGTTTTATTTTAGTAATTAGGGTTTAACAATTTAGGGTTTCTAAAATTAATAATTGTAATCATAATACTTGATAATTGATCACATTAATACAATACCCAACAATCTCAAACTCTAATTTTAAATTAGGGTTACTAATTATAGCAATTAGGGTTTTCAGAATTTTTAATTAGGGTTTACCTAATTAATACATTAAATACATGCCATAATTAATATTATACACTCATAAAATAACCTTATACTCTAATTTGGATCTCAAATTAGGGTTTAACATGATTACTAGGGTTTGGGTCAAAATACACCGTAATTGACCAACTATTTTCAATACGGACATATCGTACATATACATAGCACTGAAAAATCAAAATATAATTTATATTATATCATTATTCTCATACCTTGACAATAATCCAAAATTTGGGTTTGGATTCCATATCTGATTTATCTTTTCAATTTAACCTTAATAATTAAGGTAAAATATTTAACTTAATAATCTGTACAAAAATTCATATAATAAAATAATTATTATCTTTATTCAAAAATCACTTCATATATTATTTAAATAATATATGATTATATATTCATGGAAAATAATTAATAAAAACATTTCTATCTTAAAATTAATTATTATAAAAATATTCTTTACAATAATCAATAATTATTAAATAAATTTACTTGTAAATATTCATGTAATAAATATATTTTTATTTACCACATAAATACATATACACATAATCTTGTACAAATCCTCATCCTTAAATTAATAAAAAAAAAATTATACACAAAATTTATGATTTATTTATATAGAAAATATCGGGTTGTCACATTCACCCTCCCTTATAAGGATTCCGTCCCCGGAATCACCACTTAAAAACCTACACATAACCAGGTTCATAGCATACAAAATCTTTGCAAGTAGATCTCGATCAACTTTGATCGAACTGATCTTTAACTAATCACATTAAGCTTGTTTTTCTGATTAAACGGAAATTTGATTCTTAAAAGAACTCAAATTCGTCCCTCAAATTTATTTATAAAATAATTTACTATAATTAGAAAAATTATAAATACGCAATTAAAAGTTATTCGAATATTACCTGGAACTGCATTGCCAGCTGCCACCGTGTCTTGAACCGTCATGTTGAAGACTCTTGATGTTGACTTTGTTGGTTTGTTCGATGATGCCGGTCCCGTGATTGTTAACGTCCCACTATTCTTACCAGTATTCACACTACCTGCCTCTACCCTCCTGTTCGGACATTCCTTAACCCTGTGCTTCATTGACCCGCAAATAAAACATCCACTGTTCATTCTAGGATTGGGGCAGTTGGGAGAGATATGGCCCTCTTGCCCGCATTTGTAACACACAAATTTTCCCTTCAAACACTCCCCAGAGTGGTTCTTTCCACATTTTCCACACTGCACCCCTAGCTTCTTAACACCTTCCTGTTTAACCTGGACATTACCAAAATAGTTCCCCTTCCTTTTTCCATCGACACTCCTGCTTCCACTATTTGTCCTTATCTTCTCAACTCCCTCGACCTTGGCCTTGTTCTTCTTCTCCTTATTGTAGAGGCTCATAGCCTCACTTCCCTCCTCCGCAATTATCGCCTTCTCCAAGAGTACTGCAAATGTTGGGATCTGCAACACTGCCACCTTGTTATAAAGCCAGGGTTTTAATCCCAACTCAAATCTCCTCGCCTTCCTAGCCTCCGTATCGACTTGATGCGGAGCAAACCTAGCTAACTCATTAAATTTAGAGGCGTATTCTGCCACTGACATATCTCCTTGCTTCAACTCCAGAAATTTTACCTCCATTCTAGACTGCATACTGGCTGAAAAATAATTTTCGAAAAATAACATCTTAAATCTATCCCACGCTACCACACCTGCTCCTGCCCTCACCTGATTTGCTTCCCACCAGAAATTTGCCTCACCCTTCATCAGATAGGTGGCAAAAGAGGTCTTTTGCCCCTCAGCTACCCTAGCTATTATAAACGCTTTCTCAATTTCCCTAACCCAATTTTGGGCTTCTACAGGGTCAGTCGTACCTTTAAATTCTGGTGGTCCTACAGCCTTAAAATCTTTAAAATTCGCCAAGTGATTATCCGGCTGGTTTCCTTGTTGCATAGCTTGAGCTACCATATTCGCAAACTGCTGTATCGGGTCTGCTTGTTGTTGTCCTTCAACATTGTTGACAGACTCTTCTGCCCTTGGATTTCGAGTTTGACGACTTGGCGGCATTATCTGGTTAAGTAAAAACCATAAATTAACTTACATTCTAAACCTTATCATATAAGTTTAAACTTATTAAACTTGTTTCATAACTCAAACTTTGATCCATATTCATTCATTGCTTTCAAAATATTTTACATATCATAGCACATAGTGCTTTAAACATCAGTTATCCCATTGTGACAACAAAAGTCGGGATTTACATCACCACTTATACAAAAGTTTTATAATAATGCATTACACAGACATACTAAACACACATATAATATTAAACATGCTTACACAACATAACCTATACTACTTATTTACTAAGTCTTCTTTCTTGGACAGTTTTTCGCCTGATGATCTTCCTTTCCACAAACAAAACATGCTCCCCGTTTATAATCAGGACAATACAGAGTGGTATGCCCTTCATAACCGCAAAGATAACATATTCTCTTCCATTTCTTCTTCCCATGTTTTCCTAAATCTTGGTCTTCTACCTTCCTTTTTCCCTTATCTTTTGGAGCTGCAAACGAAGTGTTGCTTGTGGCTCCTATCTGATTGATTTTAAGTTTAAGCTTATCCTGCTCTTCCATTGTTTCTATTAACGCTTGACGCAATTGAGTGTTAAGCAGTTTTTCTGTCTTCCACAACCCTTCTAGAGAAGAAACCTTGTTCCTCAATTCCTGTATCTCCATTGATGTTTGATCAGCTTCAACTTTAGTGTTTGAATCATTATCTGTCAGATCCACTATTTCCGGATCTGGTACAATGTTTTCCACGATAACCACCTCGTCCGAGTTGGTTTCATTGTGAGCTTCTATTTCCGCTATTGGCTTCGATATTGGCTCCTTCTTTACGATCCGTGGGTATCCTAATCCTTTTTCACCTGACATCTACACACAGCAATTATCCTGATTAGCATATAATATATACACATAACACATAAAGGTTTCATATAAGTTATCTTTTAGTTTGTTTGACGATGAATTTATCCAATCCATCTCTTTATTTAAACTCTATATGAGTTATTTATATTTTCAACGTTTCCCTCTGTTCTAAGGTTATAGCCTAAGGTCTATCCCACCTAAGGTTTCTAACCCTATAGCTCTGATACCATCCTGTGAGGTCCCCGAACCCGGATACTTGAAACCCAAACTCGGTACTTCACGATACCATTTCTATGAGCAGAATACTACTAATAATAATAACAATAATATAAAACTTAAACTTAAATTTATAAATACATCAGAGTCTTTCTCCCAGGTACGTAACCTTTAAACATTCATTACATGTCATAACATATATAAATATATATATCATAGTCTTCATAATCTAAAACTATTACAAACAGTAGCATAAAAAGTCATTCAACAACTTTCCCTTTTCCCTTGTTCTTGACAGTTCCTTCTGGTCCTTCACACTTAGCTGAAAACATTTAAATTAAGCAAGAATGAGCATTTGAGTGCCCAGCAAGTATTATATATATATAGGCTGAAGGAATTTAAATGTTTTCTTTATAATATTCTTCTACAACTAGTAAGTAGTTGTGAAGTAATCTGCACCAATAATAATAACATAACAACCCTCTTTAAAATTTTTGAAACTACGTATTGACTATACATGGGGTTTCTGTGACATATTATGAACATTGTTTTGCATTTTCGAAAAGGTTTGAACAGAAATTCATCTGTAAACCGTCATGACTTACGGGCACGGAGGGTGATCAGCCCTGTTGTACCCTGTATTGATCAATACTACATGTATAAGAACGATGTTATCGTTCAATCTGTCCGCCTTGGGCGCATAAAAATTTTCCCATTATTGGGATGTTCATACCTATCGGGTTTTCATAACAAAGGTCTTATATAATTCAACATATATGTATATAAAAAGGGTATCAACATGCGATTAAATACAATGATTATCCAAGTGGGGACACTTGTATGATCATTTATAGAAATTAACGAACAGAATATATATAACTGAATTATCATATACTAGCATGTTGATAGTCAATGGGCTTATATAATATAAGTTTAACAATCTGTACAATAATAACATTGATTCTGAATTTCTCACTTCTATCCATTGCATAAAGAAAATGCAAAGTTAGGATACTTGCCTGTTGCGCTGCTTACACTTACTCAACTTAGATCTACCCTTTTTTATCACAACCTATCATTAATCAGATCATTTTACTGATTAGTATAATATATCGTACACATAACACTGCTTATTGCAGGCAGCACATTTCCTATTCACATTGTCATACAACCTAAATAAACCATTGAATCACAAATAAACAGTTAATTTAACCAATTATCTAAGTCCAGATCAATTTCTGATCTATATCGGTCTACTAACAGCTTTATATTGTAAATATCGAGTCTAAGACTCTAAACCGTAGTTCAATATCCATTTGGATAACTTAAACATCAGTCGCACTATTTTTCATGGCCTTATAATAATTATTAAATAATTATTATCATTCATTATAATTTTTGAAATATCAGAATCATTATTAAATGATTTAAATTTTAAACAATTCTATTATCATTAATATTTAATTAATATTAAACTATTAATGAAACCATTGCCAAAATATTAAAGTTATGTATAATAACTCAAAATATTTTTAAAACATTTATATTACCTTTAAATTGATTCTTAAACATTTAAAATCATCATTAAATAATTACCATTAATATTTAAATATTAATGAACTATTTATCTAAATATTAAAAGTCATTAATTATAACTTAAAATATTTTTAAATTATTAATATCCTTTTTAAATGATTTTTAAATAAATAAAACCATTTTTAAACTATTTATTTAATATAATTATTAAATAAATTTAATATCATTAATAATAATTTAATAATCATTAATATTAAATTATTAAAGAAATTATCCTTTAAATATTAAAAGTTATATTTTATAACTTAAAATGTCTTTAAACACTTTATTTTTATTTAAAATGATTATTATAATAATAAAATAATTTTCAAACTAAATTATTTAATATAATTATTAAATAACTTTATTATCATTAATCATAATTAATTAATGAAATTTACCTTTAAATATTAAAAGTTATATTTTATAACTTAAAATATTTTTAAATACCTTATTATTATTTAAAATGATTTTTAATATAATAAAATCATTTTTAATTCATTTGTTTAATTCATTTAATTAAATAACTTAATTATCATTAATATTACTTTATTAATGAAAATTATCAAATAATATTAAAAGTTATCAAAATAACTCAAAAATATTTTATAACACAATAATATATTTTTTCATGATTTTTCATGAATTAAAATCATTTTAAAATAATTTATTTAATATTATAATTAAATAAATTAATTACTTTTAATATTCCAAAAATATTAAATATTTATGAAATATATTTAAAATAATTAAAAACTAATTTTCAGAATTTAAAATAATTTTTCATAATTTATTTTGTATTTTTAATAATTAAAAACTATTTTTTTTCTATTTTTTTATTAATTTCCGAAAATATTAATTAAATCTATCGCTAAAGGCCTATAGCGACGCTTTCTGTCGCTATAGGTGTTCTTGAGCTACCCAGAAAATAATTAACAGAAACCGAGTAGCTATGTTTGACCGTGTGTAACGCTTAACAAAAAATGTTTCTGGGTGATCGAACACATACATATTGTAGTACTCATGTAATACTAAAAGTAAATAACAAATTTCGTGGTTAAACAACATCAGATCTTTGAGAAATCAGCCATCAAAGTACCTATCAACACTGTTTCTCACGAAGAACAGTTCGAGGTGCCTACTTTGGACCTCTATAACTTGTAATCCGTGTAACGTTTTTGTGATCTATCACATCCAGTGTGTAGTACTCATGTAAGAATACAACTATATCACTTAACATACGTATAACAACAACTAATCCAACTGGAAACAATCGGTCAAATTTCACCACGGAAAACGTTCAAAAAAATCTGGTTTCGCTGTTTTAGCAGTTTCGGTCAACAGGTTTTGACCAAGAATAACTACCAATCTATAATCGATATGGCCTTAATTCTTTTTTCATCTTACAGAACACAGAACAAGATATACATAACATCTTACAAACACCAAAAAGACTAAATAATCACAGAGATATAAGGCTCGACATTTGCCTAAAAATAACAGATTTCGGTATTTTTAAAAGTTGGAAAAACTTTGATTTTGAGCACTTTGATGTTATGGGTCATGAATCTAACAACCCAGAACATTAATACACTCCTTATTACACATATTTAACAAATCAATTTCAACAATTAACATCAAATCAAAGGATTTCTAATTTTTGAGATTTTATACCTTTGATGATCGATTCTTGATTTTTGGCTTCTGATCTGTTGTTGATCTGATATGGTGGACGTGGGGCTTGATAAAGGGACTGATCTAGCAATATAATTCGTGGGTTTGAGCGAAAATAAGGGTTGGTTGAGTTTTGTATAAGTTTGGCTAGCAAAAATCACTTTTTCTCTCTCTTAATCTATTTATAGGCAACATGGATACATGAATTGGCTGAGTTGTGACTTGTTGCTGGAGTTTTGGGCATGTGGAGTTGTTAGATTTGGTGAACAACCATCCCTAAATGTCAAAACCTAAGAACTAGCTTCTTAAATGCCTAATATGGGCATTTTTGCCATTTCCTTTTTTTTCTAGAAAGTTGTCTTAGGTTTAGGGTTTAGATATTTTAGTGTTTAGGGTTTAATATTTAACCCTTAAAGATTTAGCAACTAGGATTTCAAAAATTTCTAATTTTAGGATTTATTAATTTAGGGTTTGTTTAGGGTTTAATATTTAACCCTTAAAGATTTAGCAACTAGGATTTCAAAAATTTCTAATTTTAGGATTTATTAATTTAGGGTTTATTACAAAAATAATAACTAAATTTTAGTTTCTAATATTTTGAAAAATTAACTTTGTTAATTAGAATAAGTTTGTAATTATCTAACACATGGGCCTTAGGGTTTGAAACCCTAAATCACAATTAACTTTGCTAATAAAGCAATTAGGGTTTATTCTTTTGGTAATTAGGGTTATCAAATTACTATTAGGGTTTTTAATTACTAAATTAGGGTTTTATTTTAGTAATTAGGGTTTAACAATTTAGGGTTTCTAAAATTAATAATTGTAATCATAATACTTGATAATTGATCACATTAATACAATACCCAACAATCTCAAACTCTAATTTTAAATTAGGGTTACTAATTATAGCAATTAGGGTTTTCAGAATTTTTAATTAGGGTTTACCTAATTAATACATTAAATACATGCCATAATTAATATTATACACTCATAAAATAACCTTATACTCTAATTTGGATCTCAAATTAGGGTTTAACATGATTACTAGGGTTTGGGTCAAAATACACCGTAATTGACCAACTATTTTCAATACGGACATATCGTACATATACATAGCACTGAAAAATCAAAATATAATTTATATTATATCATTATTCTCATACCTTGACAATAATCCAAAATTAGGGTTTGGATTCCATATCTGATTTATCTTTTCAATTTAACCTTAATAATTAAGGTAAAATATTTAACTTAATAATCTGTACAAAAATTCATATAATAAAATAATTATTATCTTTATTCAAAAATCACTTCATATATTATTTAAATAATATATGATTATATATTCATGGAAAATAATTAATAAAAACATTTCTATCTTAAAATTAATTATTATAAAAATATTCTTTACAATAATCAATAATTATTAAATAAATTTACTTGTAAATATTCATGTAATAAATATATTTTTATTTACCACATAAATACATATACACATAATCTTGTACAAATCCTCATCCTTAAATTAATAAAAAAAAAATTTATACACAAAATTTATGATTTATTTATATAGAAAATATCGGGTTGTCACAGATTCTATATTCAAATTTAATTAAATTAAAGCTAATAATAATTTATTAAATCAATTTGCCACATAATCTAATACAACAAAATTATAATTTTCATTATAATTTTATTCAATAAATTAATACATCACTTTAATTACTAAATTAAATTAAAACAATATTATAGCAATTTCTTTATTCCTTATCAATTCTCTAATTTAATTATTAAATTAAATTAGAATATTATCTCATAAAATTTAATTCATCACTATTTTATTTTAATTAATCTCAAAATACTAATTATCAACTTAATTAAAATCTTACCTTAATTAAGTTAGTTCTCCCAACTCATAAATTATTTATTTAACAAATAAACAATCAAATTAAACAAATATTTATTTAAAAACAACACAACAATTAAAATATTTATTTAATTCAATAAATATTTGAATTTATAATTAAAATTCTGAATTGTTACACCCCTAGCTCTTGGTTTTCTATAAAAGGCAATCCATTTGCTTGAAGTGTTAGTTTATTTTAACCAACACATTCAAGAGCAAAGGCATAATATTGATAGAGAAGAGAGGGATTTCGGATGGAAGTTGAAGAGAAGGAAGAAGGAAAGCTAGCAATTAGTAAGCTTTATCAAGAGGAAGAAGAAAATTAGCAAGCTAGTCATTCACCAAGTCTAATTAAATAAGAAAGGTAATAATAAAACCTAACTTTAATCCATCTTTCTTTAAGTATAATGTGTAAGATTATATAACTTATTGATTATGAAAGTAAAAGATGGTAGAAAATGATAAGGAATATGCTTTAACCAAAGAAATATTTAAGAAAAAAAATGAAGTAATAAGAACTTAAAAATTCTCTTTATCTATTTCTTTTTAAGCTTTCATATGTTATATGAAGTTTGAATGACTCAAATGAATAATATGAATGATCTAACGTAATAAAGAATAATTAACAAACTTATAACATTAACAAATGCATGACAAGTTTTTATATGCTTGGTTAGGAGATATTAGATTTCAGAAAATTGTGAAAATGTTTCCCTTGGAACAAATTAAAAATATCGTATAAAAAATTTATGATGAAAATTTTAGTAAAGAACGTTAATAGTTGAAATCATAGTTCATTATGATTTCCTGACGAAATTGTAATGCCATAGAATGAATATAAATAATTAGGGTTTTATAAGAATGTGAAAGAACATGAAAAATGTGAACCATAGGTTCAAGAAAAAACTCATTCGGATATCAGATGAGTAAATTACAAACGAACGAACGATAAACACCAAAGACGTAGAATGAACGAGGAAGGACTTTTGAGATAAAATTAAGCTAAGTTATGGTCCCATGAAAATTATCCCGTCTAAGAGAATTTGAAAAGGACGTAGTAAGCTTTCCAATGCCTTAAGAACAAATTTAATTTTGAATTTAAACGATCAAGTTACTAGATCGTAAAGGTAGCGTTGCAAATATGCATAAAAATTACAAAAATTTTCAAAGGCATAGGCACGACGACGCAACCCAGGCCAAGACTTGGGAAGCGGCGTCGTAGCGTCTGGGCAGGATAAGGCCCAGAAATGAGCTTTTAATTGCTCAAATCTTGGGGAAAGAATACAGAACGAATATGAATGTAAAGCTCACTTAATATAGCACTTTAAAAAGTGATTTGAATCTTAAGTAAAGAATGAATATAAGGTTAAAAGATAAGTAATGCAAACGTAAAATGCATAAAAGCTGTAAATGAAAAGTATTCGTATCAGACGATTGATATCAGCATACAAAAGAATCGTATGACTTAAATGTTAACGAATGATAGTGATGTATGACATTATGTTTTTGGGAAGCTATAATGAACGATTAATAACTTAACAAACATTATAATTTTAATGATTCAGACAAGTTATGTTAGAAAGAAGGAGAAGATGATATAAATCATTATGAATGATAATAATAAGGGTTAGGAAATCTACGAATGTCGTAACATTAAAATGGAAGATTATAACTGATAAGTGTTATTTTTAACTACTTATAGAATACCAATTCATGCGAATTGTGCCTATCTCAAGTATATTTTATTGTGTTTTAGTTGCATTTCACGTTATTTCATGTTACATTTACTTAAGACTCCTTTTGGTGAATAAGTGCAAGAATCGGCTTAATTTTGGTGGTATTAGAGGGCACGAGGAGAATGGATGCGTAAAGGCGAAGCAAAGGCAAGGATGTGCATGGCATGGAGTACAATGAAGCATGGAGACCAAGAAAGCAAGAGGATCAGGCATGAATGAACAAGCAGCAGCAACAGCACAGAGCCAGAACCTGTAGAGAACAAGCCGCGCGGCTGCACGGCGGGACAAGCTTAGACTAGCGCGCCCGCGCGAGTACATGTCTATACAATGAAGACCTACTGCAAGTTGAGCGCCCGCGTGAGAGGCTGGTTTGACTGGACATACACACTGTAGGTCTCGCGGCCGCGAGACTGAGAAGCTATAGAGGCGCGCGGCCGCGCGCGATGCTGATGCTGTAATTCTGTTTTATTTTTAATTCTTAATTAAATGATGCGTAATGGTTTAAAAATGATATTGACGTGTGTCAGAAAGGGGGACTTGACAATTTTACGTATTTTCATCATAAAAACTAGGGTTTACACTTTAGGGGATAGATTCCAACGTAGAACGAAGCCGAAACGTTTATTTCTTTACTTCTTCTTGGAATTCTCTGTCATCGTGGATTTTGATTATTAACTATTAGATTTTTATGAGGATTTAATAGTTGATCATTGGTTTATATTCAGCGATTGAGTTTGATTGTTCTATCTTTCCTACTTCAATTGTTTGTTTATTGATCATGTTTAGCATTGATCCCATAATGGCTATTGGTTCAGTCATGAACTAAACTCCATTATGGGATTCTAACGGATTTTAATATGTAGTTTGGTTGTACACTAAATGCTAGGGTTGTTTTGTATATCATATGGGAAATCTGTCATGGTTGTTTTACATGTATGAATGCTTGATCACCATTCGTTTCAGTATTTGTATAGAATTGACAATGAACATATAAATATGGATTGTAATCATGATAGCATGTGAATATGGGGCTGTTGTATATGGCTTGCATTTTTTTGTGAACCAGATAGACATATTATTTCACCGTATAAGCTAGAGTAAGGGCTTGTGCTTAAAATCAATAGGATTGCAATTTTGCATAGACATATGGTGATTGTGATTATATTGGTGATTACATAGAGTCTAACATCTGTAGATGTTGTGTAAGTAGGTTATAGTGCATTGAAAAATGGTTATAACTCTCTTCGTGCTCTTGGCTATTTTCCTGTGATATTTGAACACTGCTTGCATGACCGTTGCGATTAGATGAAATATTAAATGAAGTTAGGGTCCCATTATTTCCATATTATATTTAATTCATTTGTATTTTCATTTTTAGTTAGTAATCATACTTAGTTTAATTCAACAATTTAGTCAACAGTCTAAGCATATAAGTATAGTGATTTAATTAATGCATAATAGTTTAAAATTAACAACTTTCTTTGTGGGATCGATAGTCTACTTACTCTGTATTACTTGTTGACCCGTGTATGCTTGCATGAGTCAGAGATCTTTTATAAGAACTATAAAAGAGGCAACAAGTTTTTGGCGTCGTTGCCGGGGAAAGGCGTTAATTTAGATAATTATCATTAGTTTAAAGCTATATTGTATGACTTAGACAATTCTGATCGTTTCTCATTTCTATTTTTATTTTGTTTTTGGTTACAGGCACTTGTAGAGTTTTATGCACACAGGATCATCCAACTCAGAGTTAGCACCATCGCATGCTAATATAAACGGAAAAGGTTGGAAAGAAAGTGTGCGGAGAAATTTGCAAGCACAGTTAGAGAGCACTACAGTCAGTATGGCGGAAGAACAGAGAATTGAGCAAAGAGAAGAGCATCCAGCTTTAAGGGACTATTCCATGCCGAACATAAATGAATTATAGTCTAGCATAGTCAGACCGGCGATAGAAGCCAACACCTTTGAAATCAAACTGGGCACTATTCAGATGGAGCAGAACTCAGTACAGTTTGGGGGTTCTACTACGAATGATCCGAATGAACACCTATTGAGCTTCATAGAGATCTGCGACACATTTAGATATAACGGTGTGACGGAGGATGCCATCACACTACATTTATTCCCATTTTCATTGAGGGATAAAGCAAGAAGTTGGCTACATTCTTTGTCGGCAGGGTCAGTCACTACATGGGAGGACTTAGCACAGAAATTCTTAGCCAAGTTCTTCCCAATGGCTAAGACTGCGAAGATGAGGATGACCATATCCCAGTTCGAGCAACATCAGGGCGAGTCCTTATATGAGGTATAGGAGAGGTATAAAGAGATGCTCAGAAAATTTCCGTATCATGGTATGCCAGACTGGATGGTGATAAATTCCTTTTAAAATGGGTTAGGATGGCAGTCGAGACCGATTGTGGATGCAGCCGCAGGAGGGGCATTATGGCAAAAAGCTATGACGAGGCCTATACGCTTATTGAGACTATGGCTGAAAATGATTATCAGAATTCGACAGCTCGGATGCCACAGCCTAAGGTTGCACGTGTGTTGGAGGTAGATGTGATTACACAGTTGTCAGCACAAATGGCAGCTATGGCTAAGAAGATAGATACTTTGGCAGAGAACAAAGTGAAAACAGATGCTTTCGTTTGTGAGATTTGTGCAGGATCACACTCCATGGATCAATGTGCTATCAGCTCGGACTCAGTGCAGTATGTGAGCAACTACAGAAAAGACCAAGTTCAATTTCAAAACACATACCATCCCAACAACCGCAATCATCCGAACTTCAGTTGGTCTAACAACCAAGGACAATAGCAAAATCAGTTCCAGCCGAACCAACAGTTTTAACCACAGTCATCGCAGCTACAGTTTACACCAAAACCATCGTTTCCACCGGGATTTCCTCAACAGCAACAACACCACACTCCAGTTGTACCACATCCAGAGAAGAAATCAAAAATGGAGGAGATGATGTTAAAATACATGACAAACACTGAGGTTATGATCAAAAGCCAAGCAGTGGCTATCAATAATTTGGAGACTTAGATGGGGCAAATGGCAAGCATGCTTACTAATAGGCCCCAGGGTGCATTGCCAAGTAACACAGAGAAAAATCCTAGAAGAGACGAAAAGGAGCTGTAGTAGCCCCGAACCCGGGCCCCAAATCGCCGCGGACTCGGTACACTAATTATATAACTATTTGCGGAAGATATAAACATAAATTGTTTATACATTACATTACACACTATTCCCCAAGGTCGAGTAACCTTAACTTAAACACAATTCATAAAATATCTATTACACAACAATATTTATCAAATACGCTATTACAAACTAGCTGCACTTTATATCTCAAGCTGAACTTGGCATTATCATTCCTATTGATAATTCATTTGTTTAAGCATCATATCTATTCTCATTTCAAAATAAACCTTATTTATCTATACAACACTTCCAAACTATACATAGCTGACAATTACATTTGACAAATTATCAATGATAGATCTATATCATTTCTAAATCAAGAAAATGTATTCATTTTATGCATCGCTCAATCTTCATAATTCGTATAGCAAATAATATTGTCTAACATCATTAACCTGCAAAAAGTTTATGTTTGCAAGATTGAGCTCGACAGCCCAGCAAATTTAACAATCTATTATGTTTCACATAGCACACAATTCTATATGCACTACAATTCCTTTAATATGCATATCTACATGCATCATATATTCTTTACTATGCATATCCTACATGCATCAATAATTCCTTACAAAACATACATTCATACATTATACAATTCTAATTTATCGAGTTACATCATACAACATGTAATCACGTATAGATTGAGTTCCATAACCCAATTAACTTAGTCATATTTTGACTTTTAACAATTCATAGAGCATGATATGTAATTTAACACATAACCACATTCCATCCACAAACATAATAGAACTGAAAAACTTGTCTGCACCGTTGATTACCGCAACGCAATTTATAATGCTTTAACCGAAGACCTAATATTAATAATATAGATCTCCAATATTAGAATAATATCATCACAGTATAATACTGTTATAATTATATCCACAAAATAATCTAACACGTTACCACATAACCCTTTCAGTCTTTACAACACATAAAACTAGGTATCAAGTTAAACTATTGCAGTCTGAGTTGAAACCGACACAATTCTATCATCCCGACGGTCTAGTCGGACGAAAATCGAGTTTAAGTTCAATTAAACTCTGACTTAACAGTTAACAATTATCACAGATAATTTCTAACCAGACAAAACATTTTTCCTAGGCTCGTAATAATTTTTGGATAATTATTACCATTTATTAACATTTTTCAATCCTTAAAACCGTATTTAAATGAATTAAATACCACTTAATACCTTAATCATTAATATTTATTTAATATAAAATATTAATGAAAAGTATAACATAATATTATAATATAATTATAATATAACAAAGTATTTTTAATCCTTTAAAATCATAATTATATGATTTTTAAACACTTAATTCCATTATCCGATAATTGCTATTAATGTTAAAATATTAATATTTTCATGCCAAAATATCAAAAGTTATATTTTATAACTTGAAAATATTTTTATAACACTTAAATCATTTTTATATGATTTATAAAGCATTAATTCTATTTTCCTTAATTTATTTAATATATCTATTAAATAAACTAATTATCATTAATATTGATTAATTAATGAAATTCATCCCAAAATATTAAAAGTCATCAAAAATAACTTAAAATATTTTCTTATACCATAATATTATTTTTCATGATTTTTCATGAATTAAAACCATTTTTAAATAATTTATTTAATATTATAATTAAATAAATAAATACCATTTATATTCCAAAAATACTAAATATTTTTGAAATATACTCGAAATAGTTAAAAACTATTTTTCAGACTTTAAAATAATTTTTCATAATTTATTTAGTACTTTTAATAATTAAAAACCATTTTTTTCTAATTTTTAATTAATTTCCGGAAAAATAAATAATAATCTGTCGCTAAAGGCCTATAGCGACACTTTCTGTCGCTATAGGTGTTCTTGAGCCAAACCCAGATTTTCCGGCCAGTTACGAGGGGCTAGGTTTGACCGGCAATAACTTTGTGGTATTAACGAATTTGGACAATCTGTAAGTTGGGTCTTGTAGAGGAAATACCATACTACAATTAACAATAAACATAACCTCTAAACAACATCAGATCTGAAAGAAATTAGCCATCAAAGTAGGTGTCAGAGCTGTTCTTCATGAAGAACAGTTCAAGGTACCTACTTTGGACCTATATAACTTGATGATCGTGCAATGTTTGTGCGATCTATCACTTCCAGTATGTAGAAAACATGAAGAACTACAACTATAACACTTAATATCAGCATACAAACATTAGATCTAACTGTAAATGGTCGGTCAAAGTACAACACGGAAATAGATCTGGAAAAATTCTGGGTTCGCGATTTCACAGAATTGGTCAACGGGTTTTGACCGCTTGTAACGTTTGATCTAAACGTTATATAGCTTTGATTCTTTTTGTATCTTAAAGCCCACATGTCAGGCTATACATAAAATCTTACAAACAACAAAAAACGTAATTTATCATAGAGATATAAGCTCTAACATTTGACCAAAAATCACAGAAATGAAATTTTCCAGATTTCTCAAATCTTCAAATTCGTGTACTTTGATGTTATGGGCTCACGATTTATCAACCCAGATCATCAATTGACACCCTATAACACATATTTAACCATTCAATTTCAACATATAACTTCAGATCATAAAATTTCTAAATTTTTGGAATTTTATACCTTCAAGCTTGATCTTTGATTTCTGATCGTGATGATCTGTTCTTGGCTGGCTAATACTTGATAATGGATCATCTTTTAACTCTCTCTCACTCTAGATTTTCGAAGCATGGAGAGAGAGAATGGTTTAGACCAAAAAATTTGGAAAGTGAGACTTTTTTTCTTAATTCTAATCTATATAATTGATAATGCATTGCACATGGCTGATTTGGATGAGATTGCTGGCCAAATAAGTCACATGCTAGGCTAGGTTGTAGCTAGGGTTGTTGAACAACTTTGGATTTTGCAAGATTTGCAAGTTAGCTAAAATAATACACAAATGGGGCAATTTTGTCATTTCCTTTTATTTCTAGATTTTTGCATTTGATGAAACCCTAAATTTTTAGTGTTTGGATCATTTTAAGGTTTAGGGTTTAACCCTTTAGGTTTTATATTTTACCCCACAAATAATTAGCAACTTTGATTTCAAAATAATTCTCTAATAAAATTTAAAATAAATTTTTTTTAAATTTTTAACTTATAATTAGGGCTTCCTAATTATATCATAATCTCCTAATCATGAATCAATCTTACTAATTAGGACTAATTTATCCTAATTAAAATTGTTAATTTAGCACTTAGGGCCATAATTGCACATTAGACTTCAAAACCACATATTAGGGTTTTAAATAAAAATAATATTTCAATCATAGAAATTAGTTTTCTTAATTCGATTAGGGTTTCTAATAACTCGTAAATTGAAATAATTAGGATTAGGGTTTCCTAATTAACATTGCTACTTTTAGCAATTAAATCCACCACTGAACAATTAGGGTTTCTGACGGAACAATTAGGGTTCCAAAAATTAAAAATTAGGGTTTGTTAATTAATTAACCTTTACCCTAATTAGTACTTAATTAATAGCACTTAAGCATTAAAATTCTCGGTTATAATCCCAGATTAGGGTTTTATTTTATCAGAATCTGAAATTAGGGTTTTCAGATCTGGTATTAGGATTTTCAAATAATCAATTTAGATTTTAGATAATTCATTAGGGTTTTCCCTAATTAATAAAAATTATAGGCGTTTAACCTTGTACATATATTGTATTCCCAAACTAGGGTTTTCAATATCCGAATTAGGGTTTCGTACACCCGGAACTGAAACTAGGATTTCCAGAACCGATTTCTAGGGTTTCTTATTAAACGCTAGGGTTTTCTAACTGAACGTTGTCGTTCTTAATATAAAATTAGGGTTTATCACAGATGTAATTTATCTGATCAACCCATGACCCTTAACCACATTCTGAACATATCATTAACCATAAATATAGAACATAATCTCATAAATCCTTAATCCTGAATAATTCACCTATTTCCTTTACAGAATTTTGAAATCCTCAAAATTCAATCCCAATAACATTAAACGCATACACTTATTTTCTGTCTAGGTCTATTATTTGACCTTAAATCAATCATTTAAGATTTTAATAAATTGTCTAAATTCTCGGGTTGTCACATTCACCCCTCCTTATAAGAATTTCGTCCCCGAAATTCACCTTACACCTTACACCATTCACACATATCACATGCTACCCAATATACCACTCACAAGGGTAAAAAGTTTAAAACTGTGCTGAGGAATCATTTAGACTGTTTGTTTGTCATTTTCGCAAAGGTTTTATCGAAATTCATCCGCAAACCGTCATAACTTACGGACACAAAAGGGTGATTATCCCGATATGCCCGGTACTTGGCCAAGTACTGTTGGTCGGAACAATTTGTTCCACTTATCCGCCTTAGACGCACAAAAATTATTTTATCTGTTTTCCCATCACTGCCCAAAGGCACAAAAATTTTACCTCAGTCTTAATTGATTCCACAGCAAAACAATTTGTTTTGGGAAATTTCTTTCAATAAAACATTTTTGAGAATGACGTCATGATGCCGCACTGTATTTAACAGTCCGTTGAGGATTTCGTCATTTTGTGACTTTGTTATACTACATCATACTGTAGTGGGCTGACGAACCTTAGATCACATCCAACACCAAGTAATTTTGCAATGATAACTCCATCATTTTTTTATCATCTCTGCACCAGGTCACATGGTACATAAGTGATAAATGAAAACAAAATTTTTAAAAGGCACATAGTGCGTATTTAGGTTGTTGTCAAAATTTTGAAATCCAACATAGATAGGGGTTTAAGAAAACCTAATTATCCACTAATGATCATTTGCTTAACAATCTATCTGTTCCTATAATCCTTAATACTCCATTCACACACAACTATACCCAGTTCATAAAACCACACTTATGAGTTCATAACCTGGCCACAATTATATGAGTTTACGAACTGACCCTAGTCTGACCTTTGGCGTCCATTCGCTGAGGGGTTCATAAACATTTCATATAACTATGCATCAAGAATGTCACATAAGTATGAGTTTTAAGAACTCGTACTTAACCTTATATCATCTACCTATGACCTATTTATCTGTCATACACATGAGAAAGGAATCACCCTCTTAACACGCATATAGCAAATAGTGCGACGCAAACATTTCAATGATTATCAGTGCCAGAAACTAAGTGGTCGTCAAACCAAACTCAGCCACTAATCAATATAGAAAGATAAGTGAACAATTCCCCACCCATACAAAGAATTGGTTAACCTAACCACTACATCGACCAGGAAGCTAAGTGATTCTAAAACCAAGTACAAATTCCCCGCCCATACAAGGAATTATACAACTCAGCTGTCGACATGAGTCCTCAATTAAATCCCCACCTAATACTTAACCCCCTTTTTTTTCAATACGAATTCTATTCGTATTCATAATCCATAACTCTTTCATGAGTTTTTATAGTACAATTTCATAGTACAACTGATACACAACATCTTGCTGTAAACTTTTCAATCATCAGATTGATTCTTATCCCCTACCATAACCTTTTTAGATCACGGGGTGATCTTATCGTATATATTACGATTCAATTCCATGTCTTGTTTTGT
Source organism: Panax japonicus (assembly GCA_020205505.1). Taxonomy (NCBI): domain Eukaryota; kingdom Viridiplantae; phylum Streptophyta; class Magnoliopsida; order Apiales; family Araliaceae; genus Panax; species Panax japonicus. The sequence goes on along the minus strand of CM035103.1, from coordinate 23,331,429 downwards.
TTTACGATCTCCTATCCCAGCACTTGTAATCTTTTAGACTCTATCTATCCACTTCCTATATTTGGTACACATCGAGTCTCTAACAGTTTTCAATATGGCACGCTGAGTGGTTTCCCACAAACAACCAACAAACTAGGTTCCGAGTTGCTAGTTCGTATATACCTCCGCTCTATGAAGGAATCGTTTAGCCCAGATACCATACATCAACTATTAAAGAGTACAATTGTACCATACCTAAATATAACTTTTCGATTCTTAACTTCTTTATCAGAGTTAGGGAACTCCGTATCTCTTATAACTCTCCGAGATTCTTCTTTGAATCTTACAGACACACTAACTCGATTTGAGTTAATACTTAATCCTAATCACTGCGGTTATTGGTCTCAGATATTACTACTTAAGCTTTATAACCAACAGCTCTGATACCAACTGTAGTAGCCCCGAACCGGGCCCCAAATCGCCGCGGATTCGGTACACTAATTATATAACTATTTGCGGAAGATATAAACATAAATTGTTTATACATTACATTACACACTATTTCCCAAGGTCGAGTAACCTTAACTTAAACACAATTCATAAAATATCTATTACAAAACAATATTTATCAAATACGCTTTTACAAACTAGCTGCACTTTATATCCCAAGCTGAACTTGGCATTATCATTCCTATTGATAATTCATTTGTTTAAGCATCATATCTATTCTCATTTCAAAATAAACCTTATTTATCTATACAACACTTCCAAACTGTACATAACTGACAATTACATTTGACAAATTATCAATGATAGATCTATATCATTTCTAAATCAAGAAAATGTATTCATTTTATGCATCGCTCAATCTTCATCATCCGTATAGCAAATAATATTGTCTAACATCATTAACCTGCAAAAAGTTTATGTTTGCAAGATTGAGCTCGACAGCCCAGCAAATTTAACAATCTATTATGTTTCACATAGCACACAATTCTATATGCACTACAATTCCTTTAATATGCATATCTACATGCATCATATATTCTTTACTATGCATATCCTACATGCATCAATAATTCCTTACAAAACATACATTCATACATTATACAATTCTAATTTATCGAGTTACATCATACAACATGTAATCACGTATAGATTGAGTTCCATAACCCAATTAACTTAGTCATATTTTGACTTTTAACAATTCATAGAGCATGATATGTAATTTAACACATAACCACATTCCATCCACAAACATAATAGAACTGAAAAACTTGTCTGCACCGTTGATTACCGCAACACAACTTATAACGCTTTACCTGAAGACCTAATATTAATAATATAGATCTCCAATATTAGAATAATATTATCACAGTATAATATTGTTATAATTATATCCACAAAATAATCTAACACATTACCACATAACCCTTTCAGTCTTTACAACACATAAAACTAGGTATCAAGTCAAACTATTGCAGTCTGAGTTGAAACCGACACAATTCTATCATCCCGACGGTCTAGTCGGACGAAAATCGAGTTTAAGTTCAATTAAACTCTGACTTAACAGTTAACAATTATCACAGATAATTTCTAACCAGACAAAACATTTTTCCTAGGCTCGTAATAATTTTCGGATAATTATTACCATTTATTAACATTTTTCAATCCTTAAACACGTATTTAAATGAATTAAATACCACTTAATACCTTAATCATTAATATTTATTTAATATAAAATATTAATGAAAAGCATAACATAATATTATAATATAATTATAATATCACAAAGTATTTTTAATCCTTTAAAATCATAATTATATGATTTTTAAACACTTAATTCCATTATCCGATAATTTCTATTAATATTAAAATATTAATATTTTCATGCCAAAATATCAAAAGTTATATTTTATAACTTAAAAATATTTTTATAACACTTAAATCATTTTTATATGATTTATAAAGCATTAATTCCATTTTCCTTAATTTATTTAATATATCTATTAAATAAACCAATTATCATAAATATTGATTAATTAATGAAATTCATCCCAAAATATTAAAAGTCATCAAAAATAACTTAAAATATTTTCTTATACCATAATATTATTTTTCATGATTTTTCATGAATTAAAACCATTTTTAAAAAATTTATTTAATATTATAATTAAATAAATAAATATCATTTATATTCCAAAAATACTAAATATTTTTGAAATATACTCAAAATAGTTAAAAACTATTTTTCAGACTTTAAAATAATTTTTCATAATTTATTTAGTACTTTTAATAATTAAAAACTATTTTTTTCTAATTTTTAATTAATTTCCGGAAAAATAAATAATAATCTGTCGCTAAAGGCCTATAGCGACACTTTCTTTCGCTATAGGTGTTCTTGAGCCAAACCCAGATTTTCCGGCCAGTTGCGAGTGGCTAGGTTTGACCGGCAATAACTTTGTGGTATTAACGAATTTGGACAATCTGTAAGTTGGGTCTTGTAGAAGAAATACCAGACTAGAATTAACAACAAACATAACCTCTAAACACCATCAGATATGAAAGAAATTAGCCATCAAATTAGGTGTCAGAGCTGTTCTTCATGAAGAACAGTTCGAGGTACCTACTTTGGACCTCTATAACTTGATGATCGTGAAATTTTTGTGCGATCTATCACTTCCAGTATGTAGAAAACATGTAGAACTACAACTATAACACTTAATATCAGCATACAAACATTAGATCTAACTGTAAATGGTCGGTCAAAGTACAACACGGAAACATATCTGGAAAAATTCTGGGTTCGCGATTTCACAGAATTGGTCAACGGGTTTGACCGCTTGTAACGTTTGATCTAAAAGTGATATAGCTTTGATTCTTTTTGTATCTTAAAGCCCACATGTCAGGCTATACATAACATCTTACAAACAACAAAAAACGTAATTTATCATAGAGATATAAGCTCTGACATTTGACCAAAAATCACAGAAATGAAATTTTCCAGATTTCTCAAATCTTCAAATTCGTGTACTTTGATATTATGGGTTTATGATTTATCAACCCAGATCATCAATTGACACCCTATAACACATATTTAACCATTCAATTTCAACATATAACTTCAGATCATAAAATTTCTAAATTTTTGGAATTTTATACCTTCAAGCTTGATCTTTGATTTCTGATCGTGATGATCTGTTCTTGGCTGGCTAATACTTGATAATGGATCATCTTTTAACTCTCTCTCACTCTAGATTTTCGAAGCATGGAGAGAGAGAATGGTTTAGACCAAAAAATTTGGAAAGTGAGACTTTTTTTCTTAATTCTAATCTATATAATTGATAATGCATTGCACATGGCTGATTTGGATGAGATTGCTGGCCAAATAAGTCACATGCTAGGCTAGGTTGTAGCTAGGGTTGTTGAACAACTTTGGATTTTGCAAGATTTGCAAGTTAGCTAAAATAATACACAAATGGGGCAATTTTGTCATTTCCTTTTATTTCTAGATTTTTGCATTTGATGAAACCCTAAATTTTTAGGGTTTGGATCATTTTAAGGTTTAGGGTTTATATTTTACCCCACAAATAATTAGCAACTTTGATTTCAAAATAATTCTCTAATAAAATTTAAAATATTTTTTTTTTTAAAATTTTAACTTATAATTAGGGCTTCCTAATTATATCATAATCTCCTAATCATGAATCAATCTTGCTAATTAGGACTAATTGTTAATTTAGCACTTAGGGCCATAATTGCACATTAGACTTCAAAACCACATATTAGGGTTTTAAATAAAAATAATATTTCAATCTTAGAAATTAGATTTCTTAATTCGATTAGTGTTTCTAATAACTCGTAAATTGAAATAATTAGGATTAGGGTTTCCTAATTAACATTGCTTCTTTTAGCAATTAAATCCACCACTGAATAATTAGGGTTTCTGACGGAACAATTAGGGTTCCAAAAATTAAAAATTAGGGTTTGTTAATTAATTAACCTTTACCCTAATTAGTACTTAATTAAAAGCACTTAAGCATTAAAATTTCCCGTTATAATCCCAGATTAGGGTTTCATTTTATCAGAATCTGAAATTAGGGTTTTCAGATCTGGTATTAGGGTTTTCAAATAATCAATTAAGATTTTAGATAATTCATTAGGGTTTTCCCTAATTAATAAAAATTATAGGCGTTTAACCTTGTACATATATTGTATTCCCAATCTAGGGTTTTCAATATTCCAATTAGGGTTTCGTACACCCGGAACTGAAACTAGGGTTTCCAGAACCGATTTCTAGGGTCTCTTATTAAACGCTAGGGTTTTCTAACTGAACATTGTCGTTCTTAATATAAAATTAGGGTTTATCACAGATGTAATTTATCTGATCAACCTATGACCCTTAACCACATTCTGAACACATCATTAACCATAAACACAGAACATAATCCCATAAATCCTTAATCCTGAATAATTCACCTATTTCCTTTACAGAATTTTAAAATCCTCAAAATTCAATCCCAATAACATTAAACGCATACACTTATTTTCTGTCTAGGTCTATTATTTGACCTTAAATCAATCATTTAAGATTTTAATAAATTGTCTAAATTCTTGGGTTGTCACAGGAGCAGTGTCAAGCAATCACACTGTGATCTGGGAAAGATTTGACAGGCTCTGCATGTCGCGCGCCTGCGCATGATAATACCACATAGGCCGCGCGGCCGCGCGAGGCAGAGCAGTTGAATGGTGAGGAAGAAAATCTGGAAAATTTTGTGGTTCAGCAGGAAGAGAAAAATAAAGTAGACTCATAAGAGAAGGTAAAGAGTCTAGTACAACCACTGCATCTTCAAATACCATATCCGCAGAGGTTAATTACGCAGAAGGATGACAAACAGTTCAACAAGTTTATTGAGGTATTTAAAAAGCTGCAGATCAACATACCATTCGCCGAGGCATTGGAACAAATGCCAAGCTATGCAAAGTTCATGAAAGGTATATTGTCAAGGAAGAGAAGATTAGATGAGTTCGAAATAGTAGCCTTGACAGAGGAATGTAGTGCAATGCTCCAACGCAAACTACCTCCAAAGCTGCAAGATCTGGGCAGCTTCACAATTCCGTGCACCATTGGGAAAATGAATTTTAGCAAGTGTTTATGTGACCTGGGGGCAAGTATAAACTTGATGCCTCTGTCAGTGTTCAATCAGTTGGGACTGCCAACTCTAAGGCCGACAAACATATCATTACAGTTAGCTAACAGGTCCATCACGTATCCATTGGGAATTGTTGAAGATGTGTTGGTTAAAGTGGAAAAGTTCATTTTTTTGGCTGACTTTATCATCCTGGATTTTGAAGAAGAAAAGAATATACCAATCATACTAGGGAGACCATTTTTAGCCACAGGCAGAACTCTGATAGATGTACAAAAAGGGGAACTCATGATGCGCGTTCAGGATCAAGAAGTCATTTTTAATGTCTTCAAGTTTATGAAATTACCAATAAATGAAAGGGACTGTTTCTTCGTTGATTGGGTGAATCGAATTCTAGATGATGACATACAGAGTCTAGCAAACTATGAACCCTTGAGGAATATCACTGATGAGAACTCAGATGCAGAGGATGATGAATTTGACGAATTCGTGCAATATCTGGATACCAATCCACAATTCAGGAGATTTAGACCACCTGCAGAGCCATTGACAATAGCTGGAGACACCTCAATAAAGTTAAAACTATCTCTTGAGACACCTCCAGACTTGGAATTAAAGCCACTTCCGGAACATCTCAGGTATGCATTTTTAAATTTGGATTCAAAGTTACCTGTGATTATTGCTTCTGCACTAACAACTTGTCAGGAACAAAAATTGCTGCGAGTGCTTCGAGAGTTCAAATCAGCTATTGGGTTGACCATAGCAGATATCAAAGGGATCAACCCTTCATATTGCATGCACAAGATCCTGATGGAAGACGTTAGCAAGCTAACAGTTGAGCAATAAAGGCTTAATCCCATAATGAAAGAAGTGGTCAAGAAAGAGGTGCTAAAATGGCTAGATGCAGGTATAATTTATCCGATCTCAGACAGCTCATGTGTAAGCCTAGTACAGTGTGTTCCAAAGAAAGGTGGCATGACAGTCGTGACTAATGAGAATAATGAGTTAATTCCGACACGAACAGTAACGGGGTGGAGAGTTTGCATGGATTATCGCAAGCTCAACAAAGCTACGAGGAAAGATCATTTCCCACTCTCGTTCATTAATCAGATGTTGGACAAACTAGCAGGGCATGAGTACTATTGCCTTCTGGACGGTTACTCGGCTTATAATTAAATTATGATAGCTCCGAAAGATAAGGAAAAGACTACTTTCACATGTCCATACGGCACTTTTGCTTTTAGAAGGATGTCTTTCGGGTTGTGCAATGCTCCAGCCACATTTCAAAGATGCATGATGGCCATATTTTCAGACATGGTGGAACAGAATGTGGAGGTATTTATGGACGACTTCTCAGTCTTCGGGGATTCATTTGATCTATGCCTCGAGAATTTAGTTATGGTTTTGAAAAGATGTGTTGAAAGAACTTAGTGCTAAACTGGGAAAAATGTTACTTCATGGTACAAGAAGGAATCATACTGGGACACAAAGTTTCAAAGACGGGACTTGAAGTGGATAGGGCGAAGCTGGAGATTATTGAGCATTTGCCACTTCATGGTTGTTTTACATGTATGAATGTTTGATCACCATTTGTTTCAGTATTTGTATGGAATTGACAATGAACATATAAATATGGATTATAATCATGATAGCATGCTAATATGAGGCTGTTGTATATGGCTTGCGTATTTTGTGAACCAGATAGACATATATTGTTTCACCGTATGAGCTAGAGTAAGGGCTTATGCTTAAAATCAATAGGATTCAATTTCGCATAGACATATGGTGATTGTGATTGTATTGGTGATTACATAGAGTCTAACATCTGTAGATGTTGTGTAAGTAGGTTATAGTGAATTGAAAAATGGTTATAACTCTCTCTATGCTCTTGGCTATTTTCCTGTGATATTTGAACATTGTTTGCATGACTTTGGCGATAAGATGAAATATTAAATGAAGTTAGGGTCCCATTATTTCTATATTATATTTAGTTCATTTGTATTTTCATTTTCAGTTGGTAATCATACTTAGTTTAATTCAACAATTTAGTCATCAGTCTAAGCATATAAGTATAGTGATTTAATTAATGCATAATAGTTTAAAATTAACAACTTTCTCTGTGGGATTGATACTCTACTTACTCTGTATTACTTGTTGACCCGTGTATGCTTGCATGAGCTAGAGCTCTTTTATAAGAACTATAAAAGAGGCAATAATAACACGTGTTATGACATCTCCGAATGTCGTAACATTAAAATGGAAGATTATAATACGTGTTGTGACATCTTCGAATGTCGTAATGTTGAAAAGACAAGAAAGTCATAATATGTGATAACGAACTTAATGAATAAGGAAAGGAATCCGAGTTTAGTAACACGGACATAAAAGTAAATGAATAAAGTTTACATAAGCTAGTGATTAATGACTTTACATAACTAATGTATGTATTATCCTTATGAAATATATAGGAATTAAAAAGAGCAATACAACGTAAACTGTAAGTTGTAAGTTGTGCTTAAGGCAAGTTTTCTAACTTCATTCATATTCTGTATTGAATGCTAGTTTCTTTAACTTACTGAAATGTTGTATATGAGTAAGTTATAATCTATTTGAAAATGTGTTATATTTGTGCAAGATGTATATCATGAATTGTGCTACGTGCCAATTATTTGCACTTATGTGCTTTTAAAATGAATGGTTCTATGATTGACCTGTTCAAGTTGTAAGAGTTCTGTTTATTCATAAATTATTTAAAGAATGAATTTGTGTTGATTATATCAACAAGACAAAGGTAAAAATGGTAAGTTAAGTTTAAGTTGTTTTACAATCATACGTTTGAATCGTTGATGTGTAGTATCTGAGTTAAACGACTTCTTTGTTTTAGGCAAATGTTTAAGATGAATTAGTAACCAATCTAACTCGCTGTGAAATGAAATCCTTGCAATTCCTCTTCTAATGACCTGAATTGTTACAATGAAAACATATTACTTTACTAGCTAGATCAACTTTCTTTTGTTCCTTCACTTTTTCCTTGCCCTTAGCCTTCTTGGTTTTCTTCTTTCAAAAAAATACCCTGGGCCTCTTCCTTTTCAAGGAAGAATCATCCACCATTAAGACATGTCCCTTCTTGGATGGGAAGCGACCTTTAGTAGTTTTTAACATGTTAAGTAATTCAGGCAAGCTGACATCCAACTTATTCATGTGAAAATTCACAACAAATTGTGAGAAGGTGTCAGTGAGTGACTTCAAGACTAAATCTTGACTGAATTCCCCATCCATGATGAACCCAAGTTATCCAAGACGTTCAATCAGATTGATCATTTTTAGGGCATTAGTCTCAACAGCAGTGCCCTCGGTCATCTGAGATCAAAAGAACTCTTTATATATCTCATATCTAGAAGTCCTACTTTGCTCACCATACAACGTTTGGAGGTGCAACAATATAGTAGGAGCATCCATAGTTTCATGTTGACGCTGAAGCTCATTACTCATGGATCCAAGCATGATGCATTGAGCCACAGATGCATCATTATGTCACTTCTTAAAAGTAGCAATCTCATCCTCAGAGGTTGTTTCTACAATATTTACAGGGATAAACGAATTTAAGACATAAGAAATCTTTTTAGCAGTGATAACTATTCTCAGATTCCTTAACCAGTCTGTTCAGTTTGTTAACATCCGATAGGCTACGTAGTGAAATTAGTGATTGTGACATTTTCAAAATCCTGCATGTGAAAAACAACATTTTAGCAAACTTTCATTTAATTAATTAATTTTACCAAAATAAATTAGGTCTTATTTTAAATTGGTACCTCCCACTATTTTCTTCAAACTATATTACCCTGACTTATATAGTTCGACAAAATCTAATTAAAGATTTGCTAGTGAGAATAAGTATCACATTTCAAATGTGTATAGTCTTGTACAACAGAACAAACTATATATAAATAAATAGGTAGACAACTCTTGTCGATTACATCAACATATAACTCTTTTTATTTTGCCTCTTAGAATATTATAATCAAGTGCGACACATCTGAATCATAATTATCCAAAATAAGTGCAGCCTAGCACTTCCATATATTCAAAAAGAAAAATAGTGTCCTTGTGCGACACAACAAAACAACTTTGTTTGATTTCTTTATAAGCATCAAATGTGATAAAATAACATCTCAAAAAATTAATGTAAGCCATGTGAGACACAACAAAATTATAGTAATTTATTTGACACTATTATTTTTATCATGCTAGAAGGCAAAGTTCAATATTTCAAATATCTTTGAACGCTTTAGACTTAATATAATTTCTTTGAGGAGTTTGTTATTATTTATCTTATCTTGTTTAGCGCGCGCACACGCACACACATAAACACACACACACACACACACACACACACACACATATATATATATATATATATATATATATATATATAATATGCGTCATATTAATCAACATGCAAATCATGTTACATAATATTTAATATATATAGTATAAGTATGCATATAGAATACTATATTCTACCCAGATTGAATATGGAATTTATTCTAGTTTGGTTCATTAGCAGGAGTGAGAAACTACCTTGCTTAGCAAGTTTAAATACAAGAATAATATATCATGATTGAGAAAAGAATTTAACTTTCAGATTTTTCAACAATCTATAACTATTGTGAAAGAATATGAATCATGTTTCAATAATTGGATATTGAATAAATAACGATGAGCGGTCAGAAATGACCATGAACACGTACAAAGGATTTATTAGTAATTAAATTGAACCAAAAGGTCAAACCCTAGGGTGAAAGAATTTAATTTAAACATAAATATTACATTTAAACCTGGGTTCCATTACAAACAGGTCTTCAATAACACCTTGCTCTTTGGTCTCCTATTCTTTAAAATTTTAATTCCAACTATTTCTACTACAAAACTATTTCTAAAAATAGATACCTTGATCAACAGTCAAGAGAAATTACATAGAAGGGAGATAGAATTTACATTGAGAAAAACTAGAGAAAACGAGGTATGCATGTAAGACCCCAATTTTTCTTTTTGAATAAAAGAAATTTCCTCTATTTATTATTTTGAAATAGTAAGGGGTTGATTCGATTAATGTGGTTAGTTATGGGTAAAATGCGCAAATATTTTAAGTAAGCAAGTGGTTATAAAATATTCATTGTTGTAGGGGAATATTCATTTGGTCATGAAATATTCTTGCTATCGGAGAATATTCGTACGACGGCACAACTATTTTTGGGCCCCATAACGGAAAACTGTCAGATGAAGAAAATGACAAGTATGAGTTTTTTTATAAATAACAGTGTAGTTGTTACCGTTAACACTGTTCGAATATTCGGTGTTTAAAATACAGTAATACGCAATGTTGCACAGTAGCACACGGTATTGCACCAATTATTGATTCTTACGTAAGAAATCATTACTCAATAATTGTTACAATAATTACTGTTCAATATTTTATTGATTCAATAATTGTCACTACACAGTATTTTCTATTATCAGATCAATAATTCATATTATTTGAATAATATTATTAGATAGTATTATTGGCAATGTCTAAGAAAGTTCTGTCTAGGAAAGGGGTTTGTTCATCTAATTGCGCGCCAATAAGAAGAAATCCTTATCGGAAAGCCCCCTCTTTCTTAGGAACGACCTGGTTGTCATTATTGTGATTCTGTAATATTATTTATGAATAATTAATTATTGATAAAAATGATGAGAAAATATTTATTTTATGTGGATATAAATAATGGAATTAATGCTCAGGTGTTTTATCAGTATTTTGTCGGAATGGAGGAATTTTTAGAAAATTGACAATTGTTGAAAACTGATATTTTATCTTTTCTGATAAAATAATTCATTCAAATATATTATTATATTACATTATAAATGTATAGTGTGATAATCTAATAATATAATAATAGTGACTTTTTTACACTAAATTCACGGTGCATGAATCAAATGAGAGAAATCTAGAAATCAAGAGAAGAACAAAATATGGAGATTTTAAGAAAAAATAATTTTTTACTTGATTTTGTAAAATCCATAACTCTTTGTGTATAATGAGTTAGGAGATAAGCCATATATCAAAAGAAAGCCCTGAAAATAAGCTAAACATAGAAATTGGAATCATCCAAAAATTCTTTGTGGATTTTTCGTGGTGACTATTTGAGTGAAACTGGTACGAAGGACTCATAGTCCGGGAAAACAATTGGTGTTCTTAAGCTCTATTGCGTGAGCTATAATTTTTAATCCGACCGTTGGATCATTGTGATTTTTGGATATGTTATACATATATAAGTTGATTATATGTCCACAAATTTTGAAATGTTAAAAATTAATGTATGATTTATTTTGAATTTTAAATGGTGACTGATTTAGAAATTATTGTAGCAAAAATTTTGGTAAGCCTTTCTCTCTATGATAGAGGCGGAATTTGGAAAAACTTTCTACTACAATGTTGTATAGAATTAAATTTCCTATGGAATGGACATAAGATTCGAATTTTTCTGATAAAAGGGCTATTTATTATGAATTATTGAAGTTTCTGAATTTATAAAAGATTGAAAATATTTTTTTGGAGATTTCTAGAAGTTGGGTTACACACTTATCCTTTGGCATGTTGTAAATATTGAAATAAGATTTCAAAGTGTGCGTATGATTTTTTTATAAATAATATTATTTTATTAAATTTTTTGCTTTGGTGTTCTAAGCATTTTCCTATAAATAGGATGCTTAAGTTAGAATTAAAAATCACACCAGAATCAGAAGTTTTCTCTCTCTATAATATCGAGCGTATTTTTGTGAGTATTTAGATACTTTGAGTGTTGCTATACGTTGCAAGTTTTCTTTAGCATTATATCCAATATTCCAGCCATAAGTATTATTCTTCTGAGGAAATGAATGTTATTTTTTTCGTAAATGATATTATTTCTTTCAATATCATTATACCAAAATATTGGTATGAATTTTATTATAAAATTTTTACCTTTTCATGTCGAGGTTACTATTAACGTATGTGACACTATTCACATATACAACACTATTCACGGATACGGTACTATTCACGAAGTATGATTTTTCTTGTGAAATTTTTATCTTTTCGTGTTGGGGTTACTATTCAAGTATACGATACTATTCAAGTATACGAAACTATTCACATAAAGATAAAATTTTCTTTGTCCAAGTTGTCTACTATGGTTACTGTAAGACCCCAAATTTTATGAATAAAGATTTAATTTCTCGAAATATTTTTTTTAATATTAAGGTGTGGATTTTTTATAATGCTATAGTTGTTGGTAGTATTTATAAATTTTGCAAAGTATGTAAGTTGTCATAAAATATTCGATTGTTCGGGGAATATTCATTTTATCAGGGAATATTCGTACGACGACACAATCATTGGTGAACCCCACAATAGAATTACTGTTGAAATGAGAAAACGACAGAAATATCTTTTTATAAAAATAACGGCAAAAATTTTACCCTTAAACTGTTGAAATACCCGGTGGTAAAAGTACAGTAATACACGTGGTTGCATAGTAGCACACAGTATTATACATTATCTTTGATTATTGATGCTTACGTGAGAAGTCACTCAGTTTTATTCAATTATTGTCACAGTAATTGCTGCATAATATCTCTCATATTATTGATTCAATTATTATCACAGTATCAGCTGCATAATATTTTATATTTTTAAATCAATAATTGAGACGACAAAGTTATTCATATTATTATTTGCAATATTGAAGATGTCTAGAAAGTTCTGTCGAGGAAAGGGATTTGGTCACCTAACTGCGCGTCAATAGGGAGAAATCCTTATCGGAAAGCCCCATCTTTCCTAGGAATGATCTAGTTGTTAAATACTGTGAGTTATAATATTAATGATGAATAAGTTCATGTTGATTAAAGATGAAATTGATATTTTCATTGTGTTGGGATTATAAGTGTTAGTGGAAATCGTCGTTTATTTTGATAATAATTAATTTTTGGAGGTTAAATTGACCAATCAGGTAATTAATCGGATAAATGAGCAATTATTGTTATTAGTTCACATGCATATAACTATTTGTTCACATGAATGAAACTATTGATTCACATGATGTATTATTAGGGGATGTGGTGCAAGTTTGATAATACTTGTAGGACTAAATTAAAAATAGAGGAAAAGATGAAGGTACTATACTATAATAATTCGAGCCCCAAACGTGTAATTATCAAAACTATGTTTTCCTATAAATAGAAGCTCATTCTTCTTTAATTCTCATCAATTCACTAAGACTCACAAGAGAAATTATAGAGAGAGAAGCTATAGAGAGAAAGAAGAAGAGTATTCTGCTACTTCACTATTCCAGTATCCAATCTTCTTCTAAGGTAAGTGATATTATTTCTTTTGTATTTATAAGGAATATTATTTTTGTTCAATATCCGTATGAAATAATATTTTCTTCTATACTCTGTAGTATGTAAGTAATATTATTTCATTTTAGATTCTGAATTCTACACTCATTTTGTTAAAGTATTGCTTCTATACTCCGTGAAATTAGTAAAATATCCTTGAAATTTACGCTTCATCTAGTATCGTTTCACAAAGATATTTTTCTGAACATTCTTGTTAAATTTTAAGCTTTTCATACCGGAGTACTATTCATGGGTACTATTCATTTATACGACACTATTCATACATACGGTACTATTCACATAGTACTATTCATGGGAACTATTCATAAATACGGTACTATTCACAAAGTACTATTTAAAAAGTACTATTAATGAAGTACTATTCATGAAGTACTATTGACAAAGTACTATTCATGGGATACTATTCATAAAGTACTATTCATGGGGTACTATTCAAAAAGTACTATTCTCGAAGTACTATTCACAGGGTACTGTTCACTCAGGTACTATTCACCCAGAGTACTATTCATGATAAAAATTGATTTCTTTTTGGTCCAAATCATTTTTGATACAATATTATTCTTGATTTTTACTCCACAAAGCAGTATCATGTTGACAATTTGGATATTATTCAATTCTGGATAAATTAACTTATAAATCTTTAAAATTTATCCTTGCTTTCATTTAATTGAATTCTTATATCATTGTTATCATCCTCATGCTTATATTATGATGAAAGTCATCTATGGCTTACGTGCATAGATGGACTGTTGATTGGTATGATTATGACCAGAGATTATTCGGTATAATCATGACCGTAATGTTACAAATGATGTGGTAAAAGTTCTTATTGGCCCGTAGTGTATTGATGAACAATTATTGGTATGATCATGACCATGCGTTCTCTTCGGCCAAGGGTGCAAAGATGAATTGTTGTTTGGCATGTTCATGACCATTAGTGAAAACACGAATATCCTTGGCCCGTAGTGCAAAGATGAATTGTTGTTTGGCATGTTCATGACCATTAGTGAAAACACGAATATCCTTGGCCCGTAGTGCATGGATAATTCGTGGTCGTGATACTAATATATATCCTTGGCCCGTAGTGCATGGATAATTCGGTGATGTTGATTATTTATTAAGCTGAGCTCATCGATAAAATTGATGATAAACTTTTAAATCATAGAAGATAGTAGGTATCATGCTCTACTTGACTCTTCTAATAGATTACTTATTCCCCTGCAGTTGTTGATCTAAAACTTGTTGTCTACTGTATTCTATCAGTTGTTATATTGTTGAAGGCTAAGGATAATTTATTCTGCATTATCTTAGTCATAATATTTCTTACTGGGCTAGTTGAGCTCACCCTTTTCTTTCATTGTTTTGTTCAGGAAATGAGAATATAGCTGGGACTAGTCAGGGAATGGATTGACGGTCTAGATGGTTGCTTTAGTAGTCCTCGCTATTCTGTGAAATAGTCTGATAATAATTGTAATGAGATTGAATTTGAGTTTGGATATTGTCTAGGAGACAATATTCGTGTTAAAACTCTCAGCTATGTTTTGTCGTATTCTACACGACAGTTGTATAATTAAGTTGTAGTTGTATTTTATACCAAGTATTTGGCGACCCAAGATGGGTGATGATGTATACGTATTTTGGGGGCTTCACAGTTGGTATCAAAGCTTAGGGATATAATCCATGTCTGAGATATGAGACTAGAACTAGAAGGGGAGAGACGGGTAATTCCTTCGCTAATATGACCTACCTAAGTTTATTTGTTATTTAGTTGGTCGTTCAGCGTATAGGGATAATATGTGGCATGTAAATTAACCCTTATTTTGTGACAGTGTTTGAGAATGACATCTAAAAATGTTGAGATAAGCAATGAAGCACATGAGACCGTTGAGTCACCAACAATCAATAACCAGGATAATGTGCATCATGAAGGCAATAATCCTCGTGTAAACAACAACACCGACCAAATGATGAATGATGATATGTTTAGGAACTTTTTAGAATTTATGCAAAACCAAACGAGAGAGATTCCAGTTCAAAATGCAGGTGGAAACACTTGACAACTTACTGCTGGTCACCTGCTAAGTAGTTTATAGAGGTTGGAACACCAGAGTTTTTGGGAAAGCCAGAACCACTTAAGGCAGAGACGTGGATAAAGCAGATCACCAAGATATTTGATGTCTTAGAATGCTCAGAGGAGTAAAAAGGTTCCCTTCGCCACCTTTATGTTGTGTGAAGAAATAGATTACTGGTGGGAATCTGTAAGGCGTACTCATCTTTTCGCACTAAAGATGTCTTGGGAGAAGTTCCAAGAATTTTTCAACGACAAGTACTTTCCTGAAAGTATTCGTCACATGATGGAGGTGGAATGCATCAAGCTGGAGCAAAACAATATGACCGTGTCGTAGTACGATGCTAAGTTTGCTGAGTTATCCCGGTTTGCATCCCATTTGGTAGATAATGAGGAGTGAATGAGGCGAATGTTTTAAAGAGGTTTGAAACCCAAAATACGTCAATACCTTATTTCTCACAAACTTTGTTTGTATTCAGATGTTGTGAATAGGGCTCAATTATTAAAACGCGATTATGAGTCAGTCCAACCAAAAGGTACCAACCAACAACATGATAATAATCATAACAGTGGCAATGACCATCGGAACAAAGATAACCATCATGGAGGAAATTATCATGCTAGAAATGGTAACCACTTCAGTGATAATCATGGCCAAGACAATAGGAAAGGTGAACTAAGTGAGAACAAATTTTAGAAGAGAAGATTCAACAATGACGGAAAGACATCAACAGCAGCACCGACACCTATTTCAAAGGAAGAAGAACGACCACCGGTCGTATGTTTCAAATGCGGACAGGAGGGACACATCTTTCCAAACGGTACACAACAACCCAAAGCGTGTTTTAATTGCGAAATAGAAAGTCATTTAACTCAATTTTGTCATGTAGTGAAGTCAAGTCCAGCGGGGATGGTGATGCCAAAGGATGTCCCTGATAAGTTAAAGTCGGTACTTTAAGTGAGAGCGTTTATCGAGGAACTCGAAAAAAGTTATCACGGGTAAGTTAATTATAAACTCTTGTAAAGTCTATACTTTATTCGATACTGGCTCTACCCACTCTTTTATTTCTCCTATTTGCGTTCAACGTTTAAATTTGACTCTTGAGAAATTAGACTTTGACTTATCGGTTGAAACTCCGTTAGGAGAAACCTTCGTTACATCCATTGTTTATAAATTTTTTTGACTCAAATAGATACTCTCACATTACCTGTTGATCTTATCTCTTTGAAAATACTTTCCTTTGATGTGATTTTAGGAATCGACTGGTTAACTACTCACCATGCTAAAATTGATTGTTTCGTAAGGTTGTTAGCCTCCCTAACCAAACTGTTATGCAAATTCAAGTAACCAAACTTCTAAAGTCAATCACTGTCATATTAAGCCATAAGTATAGAGGCCCGAGCATTTCGTTGGCGACTTCTAAGTCTTGGAATGCACCGAAGCCAGACTCTCTATAGGGGACGCCGTGAATAACGGTGGAAAGTTGATAGGTATCAATGTGACGTGCAATCCAAGTCTTGGATTAGAGTCACAGTTTTGAATGATATTTCTATCGTTAATAAATTTCCTGACGTATTCCTTAAAGAACTTCCTAGCCTACCCCTAGAGCGTGAAATCGAATTTTGTTTTGACTCCAGTACAAAACCCATTTCTAAAACCTCAAATATTTCTTCAAATAAAGTGAACGTATCATGTGCCATAGACGTTGGCTCGAGCTGTTGAAAGATTACAATAATACCATTCAATATCATCGTGGAAAAAGCGAACGTGGTAGTTTACGCGTTGAGTAGAAGATCGTATGCGGTTACGAGTGCGATGTCGTTAACACAAAGACCCATTTTGTATAATTTACAAAGGATGGAGATAGAGTTAAAGAATCCAAGAACCTACGTGAAGATAGCGAATATACGAGTAGAATCGACTTTAATCGATAAAGTTAAAGCCGCTCAAGGTACAGACTCAGAGCTGATGAATGTGAAGAAGAAGGTGCAAGAAGGAGTTATTCTAGAAGCATGAATCGACGAAGAGATGAAATCTGAACCCTTGATTTTGTTGGTCTATTTAAAATCCTCGATCGAGTAGAAACTGTGGCCTATAGACTCGCTTTACTGCCAAGTATGTCACGTGTTTATAACATTTTTCACGTATCGATGTTACGTAAATATGTGGACGACCCGAACCACATTATTGAATTAGAACTAGATGAGATAGCAGAAGATTTAACGTATGAGGAGATACTTGTTAAAATATTGGATAAAAAGGATTATATTCTACGCTCAAAGGTTATACCTCAAGAGTTAGAATCTAACGAGGTGTCCTCACCTCTTTGGCATACCATGTACGTACGTTAATTTTGAGGATGAAATTTCATAAGACGGGGAGGTTGTAAGACCCCAAAATTTATGAATAAAGATTTAATTTCTCGAAATATTTTTTTTAATATTAAGGTGTGGATTTGATATAATGTTATAGTTGTGGGTGGTATTTATAAATTTTGCAAAGTATACAACTTGTCATAAAATATTCGATTGGTCGGGGAATATTCGTTTTATCAGGGAATATTAGTACGATGGCACAATCATTGGTGAACCCCACTGTGACGCCCCCAAATCCAGGTAACTTCCAACCCGACAGATGGTGCTACATGGTACTACCATTCACACATACATTCAATTAAAAAGCCTCAAAAGAACGAATATGTCTTCTATATATTCAGAATAATATTAACATTCCCGAGGATCTTTATAACCATTACATTTGTTCTTGTCATATTAACAAATATAATACAACATTAAACCTATACTATTACATAAGTATTCTAAGGGTTCGTCTTTGCTTCTCCCTTATCCTTGCTGGATCCTTCGGTCCATTCGATCTTAGCTGCGATCATATGGTTCAAGAAGTGTGAGCATGACTAGCTCAGCAAGTACAACAATTCTGTTTAACAATATGCTTGAATCATATAATACATATATCTTCAATAACTGAAAAATAGTTATGAAGTACTATCGATAATTTTAAACGGCACTTCTCTTTTCTTTAAAACATTTTACAATAACAATATTCAGGTAAAACATCAATTTCAGTCCAAGACCTTGAGCATTTCATACTTTATTTGAAAAGGACATCCCGACACTAAGTCCGTAAGTCCGACATTTCTTACAATCACGTCTAGGTGATCAGCCTATAGTACTCTAAGTTGATCAACACTACATTCATTAAACGTATGTACGTTTAAGTTGTGGCAACCTCACGTGCCTGTCCTTTGACGAAAAAACATTTTTAGCATACTCAGTCTTCATTTGAAAACCACACCAATATAATTGGGTACAACATTGACCATGCTTTGATAGATTGTAAGAAATCCAACATATCATAAGTCTAGCCGAAAGAATTGGCTTTGACTTTATCATACATCCATTCATGCGTAAGAATACATGAACCACAAAGCTTGTTCAGATTGAACTGAAATAAGGGTTAAAATACTTGCCTTCAGTGTCTGCTACGATTATTATACGTTCACGTTAAGTCTTTAAGGTTTTTACAATAGATAATCACATCACATAACACATTAGGTCATGAGCAAATATGCATGGTTCCTAATGAATCTTACCCTTCTTCTCAATCTAAACATAACTTAGATTTGTTATTATTGGTTCTAGCTTTCCGATATAGTTTACATTGTTCTCGCGTTCATGTTTGATTACTTATCTTCGACCTTTATGTTTCATACTTAAGGTTTCATAAAGATTTAACAATATTCATTTGATGCTAAAGTCGTTTAGCATGGCAAACTCCATGGGATGTCTCATGGTGATGAGCCATGGAGTGTATCTCTCTTAATAGTCCCCATAGACTCCAAAAAGAGAGATCGCGTGAGTAACTATTATGTATGCGATGAAATGTACGAGACTTGATGTTGATCATGTTCTGGAGAAGTTCACTGTGAGTCAGTGAAAAACATCTTAAAGGTCTTAACCGGCACTAAGGATGTGATTAAAATTTATGGTGGGTCTGAATTAAAACTAGAGGGCTTAACAGACTCAAGTTTTTCAGACAAACCAAGACGACAGAAAATCCACTTTAAGGTAAAGGGTTACCTTGAACGGTGGTGCAGTGAATTGGAAAGGTTCCAAACAGCAAAGAGTTGCTGGTTTAGTGATAAAGACAAAGTATATAGCTATAAATGAAGCTGCAAGTTGATTGTTTGGATTAAAAGTTCATTACAGAACTAGGAATAGTTCCTAAGTCTCATCTTGGACCCAAACATATGTTGTGGCACTTTCATTTGATTATAGAAATCATTGAAAGATGGGAAATCACTATAGAGATAGTGGACTCTCAAGAACAACATTACATATCCATTAACTAAAGCTTATCCAACAGCAGGATAATCGTCACTTAGAGAAGAAGAGTATGAGATACCATGACGATTGGCTTTAGTGCAAGTGGGAGATTGAAAGTAATATGCACACAAGCCAATCATGTTTGATGATAAAGCATATACTTTGTAACAATCTTATTCATTTATTAATAAAAAGTTTAATTTATTAAAGGCTTTTAATTATCTACATGATGCTGTTTTATAATATGTGATAAACCCATAGTTTTAAGCAATGCTTTTAGAATAATAATGATGATCATTCTAATGAGATCTAAATTCTTAGAAAGCTTAAAACTAAAATAGTTCTCAATCATTGGATTACTAAATTGGGGATTAGTGAATTCGGATAGATTGGTACATACGTTGCTTGCTCATTGGATGAGGATGATTGATCTCATGATCATTTGTGTGGAGACACTAAAGCAAGTATGTAGGTGCTTATTAGAGAATAAGTTCACTGAACGTGACTCGCTAAGGAATACCTAATGGAGTTTTACTTGCATGTCAATAGGAATTCCTGTAGTGATAGTAGTACAAGTGATCCTTGGACTTGAGATCATCATAGTATCTTGTGTATGATGAGTTATACTTTGACTTATTCCTTAAGACCCTTAGGGTATATCAAAGGGTGTGCTTGGGTATAATAAGTTGTACATGGAGATAATGTATGATCAATAAAGAATCTACCACTTCTAGTAAAAGAAGAGAAATGTCCTATGTGATTCGATAAATGACAACCCAGTAGTCCTTGGCCAAGGCAGAGTGAAATTAGAAAGGAGTTTCTAATTTGCATTATTTGGAGTTGTGCATTTAAGGATCGAAATACATATAATTGAATAAAATAAGACTTGACAGTAATTCCATGTCTTATATTTAATTGGGACATTGTATGGTGGAATGATTGAATTGTACGGTAACTATTTACTCAAATGTTCTTTTATGATTAATGTTGAAATCTATATTATCTGGAAAGTCGTTGATCGCTAGGGAGGCTTATCCCTATTGTAGAATAAATATTATTTATTTAAATAAACTATTAGTTTAATTTATTTATTTAAATAAGATTAGAATTGTTCTAATTGATTTATTCACAACCGGTTTAATATGGAGAACCTAAAGGGTCACACCATAAAAGGAAGAATAATTATTTAAGAAGTTAATGGCATAATCGTAATAATAAGTTAAGTATATTTAATTTAATCTATGGTGATAGAATAAATTAAATAGCTTAATATTTATTATTTAATATTTTAGAAATATTAAATATAAATTAATAAGAGGAGTCTTATTATTATTATTACTATTATTATTATTTAATTCCTAAAGGAGTTTAGGAATTAATTAATAAAAGTACTCTCAAATATCCTAATAGGATTATGAGGCAAATTAATTAAAAGAGTTTAATTAATTATTCCTAATAAGATTAGGGAGATTAATTAATTAAAAGGTTAATTAATTATTCCTAATAAGATTAGGAGCCTAATTAATTAAAAGAGGTTAATTAATTAAAATAAAACTCAATTCCTTAATTGTTAAGGATGGGTTGCCCACATCTATAACTAAGAGCAGTCTTATTATGGGCGGAGAGGTGGTTGACGTATTATTAGAATACGTAATTCCAATAGTTGGGAGAGTACGCCTTTTTCTATAGAGATAGAAAAACTAGGGTTTAGCCAACCACCCATCTTCTTGAATTCTTCTTCTTCCTTGGTGGATCACCTCTAGAGGCCAAACACTTGGGTGGCTAACGTTGATCAAAGGAAGGAACCAAACCCGGTGGATTCAAGTTGAACGCTTAAAGGATTGGAGGTGAACTTGTACCTAAGAAAGCTCGGATCTTCAAGGGTATGATTTTATTCTTTATCTTTTCGTTTAATTAATAATTGCGCATAAAGGGTGATCCGGGTTTATGGTTTGTAAAATTTTAAACTCTGATTTTTACACGCTTCCGCTAATTTTATGCAATTTGATTGCGTTCATGAATATTACAAACCTAACACCAAACTCATAGCAGAATGCAAAGAGGACCACACCAAGCTGCTAACTACAAAAGTTGTTTAGAGCTTAATGACATCTTAGCAGCTCAGCACCAATAACAACAACAACTACAACAACAAGAAGCCAGGGCCTGAGGGGTCCTTTTTCGGAGGGACTAAATAAGTTTCCAAGCCTGCTGGGCTTGAAGAGTTCCTAGGGAACTAGAGAAGTTCCAAGGCTGCTGGCCTTAAAGAGTTCTTAGTGAACTGAAGTTCCAAGGTTGCTGGCCTTGAAGGAATCTTAGTGATTCAGGGTGCTGCACTTCCTTAGTGGAAATCTAGCTAGTTGAAAGCAGAAGAGTGGATTAGGAGCTTGAGTCTCTGAACCACTTAAAACCCTTTGTGTCTTTTACTTTATGTCATTTACATTATGTACATTAATTGCTATAACTGTTATGTATGTTTTAACTGCTTACCATTGAACTAACTCTATGAACAATGTATGTATGATTATGAATATATCAATAAAATGGATCTTTTACTTATTCTGCTGTGCTTGAAAAGATTCTTATGTTTGTCACATGCTAAATTATTAGCAATACAAAATAAACCAGAAAAGTATTTAAAAGTAAAAAGGATCAATTCAACCCCCCTTCTAGATCTATTGTGCCTACTGGGAACTAACAATTGGTATCAGAGCAGGTTTTCATGCTATTCAAAAGCTAATCGCTTTGAGTCTGATCCTAGGCACAAACATTGTTCTAAACTTAGTTTAGTAATAAGTCACTTGTTATATGCAGATGAGCTCACACGTTTGAAATATTATGTATAGGTGCATATATATATTTGAAGCTGCTCAGATTGGTCCATACTCTCGATTTCCATAATCAACAAGACCATTAACTCACAGTCAATCTTGTTGTCTGAAGACCAGGCTAGAAAGCTCAAGAGACATCAACAGAAAAGATTCAAACATTCACCAGCCTGAAAAAATGAAAAGGCCATTCATGCTAAGTAATGTTTATCCAAAGAAGAAAGAAGGGCTTCTCAAACATGTGTCTAACCAACCTGCAGCTGGATGTAAACCTTGTGAACTCAAGGATGTCAAAGAATTAGAGATGCTGACACTCTTTTAGCTTGTTTCTTCAAAACCACGACTGATTGACTAAAGATCAACTGGAGCAACTAGCTGTCAGAAGCAAATGAGAAATCATGCACTTCAATGCCTAAAGTCAATATATCCAAGATAAATGACTGTTAAGAAACTATCAACAAAGGTACGGTTCCTCGCTAACATAGATATGCACATCATATTTGCACCTTACTTATGAAATATTACAGGTTTCCTTTAAGCATTCACAATCTATCTAAAAAGGTGAAGAGAGAAAGTACACTGATGATAGAAACTCAAATGTCTATAAACCTTCTCTCCATCTCAGTTTTAGGTTGAAGCTGATAACTTGAAAGAGACCTGAAATGGTTTTGAGAGCCTCACAGGTAAAGTGTATGTGAAGAAATCCTTGCTAATGGGTTAATGTGCTTTGTACATCCTATGGTCTAAGTGTTTAATGATGCACATAGTATGATCAGATGTAATACCCAGTAAAATAATAAATAAATGACTTTTAAATGCATATATTTTTTTATTTTGCTTATTGGACTTTGTCTTCTATTTGGGTCAATTAGTTATTTAATTTATGTGGGCTAATGTATTAATAAGTGATGTGGTAATATTGGGCTTTAAATTAAGTGGGTCAAATTTAGAATTGAGTAATCTTTTTAAATCTTATTAAAATTAGGTGAGAGTTAATAAGACACGTTAATAAATAAATAAACAAACCTAATTAGACTCTGATACGTTTTATACGTGATCGAGGGAAAGAGAGATAAGAAGCAGTGTCGGCTGGATTTTCCAAAATCGCTGGTAGCAAACGGAAGTAAAAGAAAAGGGAATTGATTAAGGTAAAAACTTGATTGTTCATAAATATTATATGTATGTATTACATAGTTAGAATAATCCATTTTTTTTACTGTGAACCAAAGCAAGACGTGCGGGATTATATATATACATATATGATTTTTATAATTTATCATATCAGTACTCATAGAATTCAGTAAAGCAAGTTGTATATATGTATATATGTGATTTGACTACAATTGTTGTTCTGTAATCATCAAGTTCATGGGTGTTTTTTTTATTATTATTATTAAATTATAGGGTCATTCACGTGAGTAATGGTTAATACCTTATTTGTTAGATTTTATTTATTTATTTTTCATTTTGTCTAAAAGGTTAAAAAAAATAAAAAAAAAAAACACTTTAACAGTCGCTCCATACAAATGATGTGATAATATTTTTTTTATTAATATTTTATTATTAGTTCTGAACTATGTAATATTATTAAACTATATATATATCATTGCATAATTAGTAGATTTTACAGAATGTTATTGTATTATCATTAAAGTTTTTAAAATTTATAAATTGTTAAAATTTACAATTTAGTAATCTAATTTAAGGTATCATATTATTTTGGTGATTAGTTCGAACGGTGGGAGTCTAAACGAGTAATAATTGGAATATACGTTGTGTATTACGTTACTTAATCCAGGTACGGATTCCGTACTCTTCCAGCAAGACTCTTTTGTTTTTAATTCGTTCGTTTCGTTATTCGTTTCGAAATCTAGTATTGTCTCTCATAATTGTTCCTTGTCCATTTATTGTGATAAATTTATTTTGGCGTTGTATTAGAACACACATTGTACTCTTTAGACTAGTGTGTCATGTCTAAAATTTATTTTTATATTTATAGTGATGTACATGTTAGTATATTTTAGAGACTTGTGTTGACGATTCGTCCGATTTAACATGTACATGTTAGAACCCCTTTATGTTAATATTTTGTCGCATGTGTTGTGACATTATATTTTGTTAGAATACCGTAGGGTATACCTGAGCTATAACCACCTGTGGGGGTACCATAGGCATGTCCTCTTGGCACCGAGGCATGACACCTTCCGTGGCGGTGTGATCAGTCCACGGCGTCTCCGTTTTGTGCTCCGGTGGGAGTTGGCCATTTGGTGTTTTGTTGTGGGAGGCGTATGGGTCGACCCTAGTTTCTGTTCTGCTCTGTTCTGCGGATTGGTGATGTTTGTGCCAAACACACCTTCCGATTTTGCACGCATCTGGATTGCGCAGTCCGATGTGTGATTGCCTGTGTGGCATTATTTGACTTGCCTGTGTGGCAAGATATATTACTATTTATTTTGAGCTCGGTATGAAATAACACCCAGCCATTTGATTCAGCCTACCATTTTATTGTGTTAGCTTTATTCGTTTCGTTTCAGTTCGTTTTGTTCAATTCATTTAATTGAGTTAGTTATTTCGGTTTAATTCTTTTATTCTATATCCGTACTGGGCATTTGGCTCATGCTGTGTTTTTCTTCCGGCAGGTAATCAGGGGGATCAAGGGCAAGTGTGACGAGAGCTTCCTTTAGTCCAATGGTTTAGAAATGTTCTGTTTAGACTTGATATGTCATTTATCTAGAATTGTAATAAATAATTTAGATTGTGGTTTGAGCCAGTGTGGCATTTATTATGGTTTGTCTTATGATATTGAATTATTATGAGATTACTCTTTTGTGGTTTAGAGCCTTGTGATCTTCTTAGTTCTGTTGTGTTTTGGGTAACCTCTCTTTCTATTTTGGAAAGGGGGATATTGTACCACATGCAACGGATGATACTGATAACTTCTCAACGCCGACACATGGAATACATTGTGCACATGAGCCAACTGTGGAGGAACCATTCGGAGCGAGAAGCCACTTGGGAGATGGAAGAGTCTATTCGAGCGGAATATCCGCATCTCTTTGAAAATTAGGTGTGTTACATTCTTTTAATTCCGGGGACGGAATTCTTTTTAAGGGGTAGGTGATGTAATACCCAGTAAAATAATAAATAAATGACTTTTAAATGCATATATTTTTTTATTTTGCTTATTGGACTTTGTCTTCTATTTGGGTCAATTAGTTATTTAATTTATGTGGGCTAATGTATTAATAAGTGATGTGGTAATATTGGGCTTTAAATTAAGTGGGTCAAATTTAGAATTGAGTAATCTTTTTAAATCTTATTAAAATTAGGTGAGAGTTAATAAGACACGTTAATAAATAAATAAACAAACCTAATTAGACTCTGATACGTTTTATACGTGATCGAGGGAAAGAGAGATAAGAAGCAGTGTCGGCTGGATTTTCCAAAATCGCTGGTAGCAAACGGAAGTAAAAGAAAAGGGAATTGATTAAGGTAAAAACTTGATTGTTCATAAATATTATATGTATGTATTACATAGTTAGAATAATCCATTTTTTTTACTGTGAACCAAAGCAAGACGTGCGGGATTATATATATACATATATGATTTTTATAATTTATCATATCAGTACTCATAGAATTCAGTAAAGCAAGTTGTATATATGTATATATGTGATTTGACTACAATTGTTGTTCTGTAATCATCAAGTTCATGGGTGTTTTTTTTATTATTATTATTAAATTATAGGGTCATTCACGTGAGTAATGGTTAATACCTTATTTGTTAGATTTTATTTATTTATTTTTCATTTTGTCTAAAAGGTTAAAAAAAATAAAAAAAAAAAACACTTTAACAGTCGCTCCATACAAATGATGTGATAATATTTTTTTTATTAATATTTTATTATTAGTTCTGAACTATGTAATATTATTAAACTATATATATATCATTGCATAATTAGTAGATTTTACAGAATGTTATTGTATTATCATTAAAGTTTTTAAAATTTATAAATTGTTAAAATTTACAATTTAGTAATCTAATTTAAGGTATCATATTATTTTGGTGATTAGTTCGAATGGTGGGAGTCTAAACGAGTAATAATTGGAATATACGTTGTGTATTACGTTACTTAATCCAGGTACGGATTCCGTACTCTTCCAGCAAGACTCTTTTGTTTTTAATTCGTTCGTTTCGTTATTCGTTTCGAAATCTAGTATTGTCTCTCATAATTGTTCCTTGTCCATTTATTGTGATAAATTTATTTTGGCGTTGTATTAGAACACACATTGTACTCTTTAGACTAGTGTGTCATGTCTAAAATTTATTTTTATATTTATAGTGATGTACATGTTAGTATATTTTAGAGACTTGTGTTGACGATTCGTCCGATTTAACATGTACATGTTAGAACCCCTTTATGTTAATATTTTGTCGCATGTGTTGTGACATTATATTTTGTTAGAATACCGTAGGGTATACCTGAGCTATAACCACCTGTGGGGGTACCACAGGCATGTCCTCTTGGCACCGAGGCATGACACCTTCCGTGGCGGTGTGATCAGTCCACGGCGTCTCCGTTTTGTGCTCCGGTGGGAGTTGGCCATTTGGTGTTTTGTTGTGGGAGGCGTATGGGTCGACCCTAGTTTCTGTTCTGTTCTGCGGATTGGTGATGTTTGTGCCAAACACACCTTCCGATTTTGCACGCATCTGGATTGCGCAGTCCGATGTGTGATTGCCTGTGTGGCATTATTTGACTTGCCTGTGTGGCAAGATATATTACTATTTATTTTGAGCTCGGTATGAAATAACACCCAGCCATTTGATTCAGCCTACCATTTTATTGTGTTAGCTTTATTCGTTTCGTTTCAGTTCGTTTTGTTCAATTCATTTAATTGAGTTAGTTATTTCGGTTTAATTCTTTTATTCTATATCCGTACTGGGCATTTGGCTCATGCTGTGTTTTTCTTCCGGCAGGTAATCAGGGGGATCAAGGGCAAGTGTGACGAGAGCTTCCTTTAGTCCAATGGTTTAGAAATGTTCTGTTTAGACTTGATATGTCATTTATCTAGAATTGTAATAAATAATTTAGATTGTGGTTTGAGCCAGTGTGGCATTTATTATGGTTTGTCTTATGATATTGAATTATTATGAGATTACTCTTTTGTGGTTTAGAGCCTTGTGATCTTCTTAGTTCTGTTGTGTTTTGGGTAACCTCTCTTTCTATTTTGGAAAGGGGGTGTTACATCAGATCTCCAAGAGAATCTTGAAGATTCAGAGAAACTGATCACCTCCATGAATCAACCAGATACTAATAAATCGTAGAGCTAATTCTCACTATGTGAACATTTAAACTCTGAGATCATAACTTAGCATATGATGATACCATCAAAGAAAAGAGTGTTTTATTAAAATGAAAAATTTCTCTCACACTCACCACCATGCATCTCAAAATGTATTATCTAAAAGAAGTATGTACATGATTATGACTGATGGTGGTCAATATGATGTTTATCCTAATATATGAGGAACAAGGGTTTAGTAACTAACCTAGCAGGACCCATCTAACCATGGGTACCAAAAATTAGAAATGTCTAACCTGCAGGTACTTGGTCTATACCACACTAAGGAATGACACAGAAAAAGACTTCAGTCAAGAAGAGTCAACCAACAGAAGGCTTAGGGCTGTTCAGAAATAATTCTGGAAAAATTCCTACATATCAAAGCCTGTCCTTGAAGACCTGCTGAGCTAATCTAAATAAAGATCAAATGGCTACATACCTTATATGAAAGCAGGCCACTAAAAGGGTCTTAGATGCTAAAGTATGCAAAACTTGTTCTCAAGAAAGATCACATCAGAGAACTACAGAGCATCAAACATTAGGAACTAAGCACGAGAGCAGAACTCCACGAACACAAGCTGATAAGGAAGACTACGTTCGTAGTGTTATCAAAGGATCGTAGAGTGATCAACCCTGAAGATACTCATTTCTACGATATAAGAAGATTTAATGACTTCAGTCAGAAGGAGATATGCAGGGATGCTTCCTTATGTTCATAAGGAAAAAGGAATCACACCTCGCTAAAAAGACATCATCAACCATGGGGGAGCAGTGATCTGTTAAGGAACAATAGTACTGAAATGTTTTATGAAGCGAAGTACCAGCTACAGAGTCCCAAAATTTGTGGTTGATGAACCAAATGAAAATCCATAGTCAGTAGGAATGTCTCAAAACGTACTATTGATAACCTATCAGCCACCCAATTCAAATCGTGGAGCACCTACAATCAAACATATGATCGTAGTGTAAAAGCAAGAAGACACCACGATCACAGCAAATGCAATTGTCTAAAGTTGATAAAGGGTCACCTCACCAGAAAAGGTCAAAAGAGATATCAGTGCAAATTACTCCTAAAGCAAATTCATCTGGAAAGCGCCTCAGGGACAAACCTGACCCTTAGCTCACTCTAAGAGGTTGGCCCTTCCTGAGTTACCTTATCCCAGAAGAATTGCTTAATAAAGTTCATCTCAAGGACCAAAACAGTCAACGATCGTAGAGTAGAGGTTGAAGAGAACTTCATGATCGTAGTGCAGCCTCAGCGATCATAGAAGCAAACTCGATGATTACAGTCCTTCCAGAGGATACTCTAGCTCATGAGAAGCTCGGAAGAACTAAAAAATTGCCCAACCATTCAGATTGTGAGGAGATAAGTTCGAATGCTGGTTGGAAAGATGTCCTGCTGAAGGAAAGTGCCCAAGGCTTCATAAAGTACAACAGTAGATGAGCCGTGGAGGTTCAAAATGAGAAGTAATGTCAAAACCATCCACTGCAACATCATTCAGAGAGTTGATCGTTGAGTCAACAAAGGAACGTAGAATCAATAGTTGTCCTATCATGATACTCCACGAACTCAAGAGGTCAAATGTCAATTCACGTCAATCAATCGTCACTCTTCTAAAAGAGACAGCTAACTGACAAGTTACTGGGGAGTTACAGCTTGTTACTGGGCAACGTACAACTAATGACTGGGTGACACATCACAGTGTATGCAGAGTCAGAAGGAACTGCCATAAAGACAGATTCAAATCTGTAAACAGTTACCAAAATCCATTGAACCTCTCTCCCTCCCATTTTCAAATCCTAGAATTCTCTTCGAAGCCAAACCACTAAAACTTCCAGAGTTTAAATCACAATCAGCTATACTTCATAAATCTCCCTGAATCAATATCCATATTCCTTGAATCATTCAAATGGAAGATTGGCGAGTAATTACTGGCATTCAACTCGGAACGAAGTTATTTGAGAAATCCAAAAAGAAGTTCAGAGACATTTTTGAACTCATGAAGAAAGCTGGATTCTCAGAATGTCTTGAAGCAAGCACTCGAGTCTACACTGATCTGGTTAAGGAATTCTACTCAAATGCATTCGTAAATGCCTGAACTCTTTCAACCAAGGTTAAAGGTCAGTCTCTAAAACTAAAATCATCTAATATCAACCAATGCCTAGATTTTCCTGACCTAGGACTGAAAAGCCTTGATGAGATTGACATTGAGAAAGCAAAGGATATTATGGGGTACCAAAGAAACCCTAGTCTGAAGGACATGAAGAAAAAAGAGTTTCTAGAGGAATTCGAGTTCCTTGCTGAGATAGTGGGAAAATGTATACTGTGCAAAGACACTGCACACGACACTGTACTGAACCAACAGTTGAAGATTATGTCTGCCATAGTTTTGAAGAAGCAGATCAACTTTGGAGTTGTCCTATTCGACCAAATCTCCAAATGGATAGAAAAAGCTGAGTTGAAGAAATCTACAGACAAACCACTTACAAAAGTATTTCATGGAAGACTGTTGAGCATTGTGATAAAGAAGAAGCTGGGAAGTAAGATCAAGGATGATGAGGGAGAACCTCTGAATGTGCACAAAGTAATTTCACCATAACTATTTATAAATTAGAAGAAAATCCCAAAGGAAAATAGAAGGCTAACACAAACTGGAGTCAGTAGAAAAGTATCTGCAAAGAAGAGAAAAGAAAAGGAGGTGGAAAGCTCTGAGTCTTATGAATCTGCATCAGTTGCGGCAACACTGGCAAAGAAGAAGCCTAAGAATGTGAAGAATGCAGAGGCTTCGTCAAGACATGTCTCCACTAACATGAACAAACAAGGAGCATGAGGAGAACAAGCATCTACTGCTGAAAACCCAAAAAGAAGGAGTAACAGACTACTTCAAGAACCACCCAAGAAGAAACCAAAAGTGATGAAAAAATTAGCCCCAGCTCCCCAGGAAAGTCCATCCAACCAAGAAGAACATGAAGAGTCTGACGATGAGAAAGGAACTGAAAGTTCAAAGATTAAACCTTTAAGGAGCAAGTTCAACAATGAAGAAGAAGTTGAATCTATGGAAGAAAGAACCAAGGTTGATAATAAAGAAAAGAAATATGCATGTCCAGTGACCAACTCTCAGAGTATTCACTCTGAAGATAAAGAGAAGCTGCAAAATGACCCATCGAAATTTCCAAATGCAAGTGCTCTAACAAGCCTTCATGATGGCTCAAAAGATGATGAATTCAAAAAAGAAACACCTACCCCTGTCAATGATGAAAATCAAGAGAGCCTATCTGCTGACTCAATGACCTCAGAGTCTAAAGAACAAGATGTGTCTGTTTCACCCATAACTGAACCTCCAAGAAGAAGGAGTCTTAGATTGATAACTCAATTTGCCTCTGGAAGGAGAAATGATCAATCTACTGAAATCATTGAACTAAGTAATGATGAATCTGCATCAGGGGAAGAGAATTCTGAAGATAAGACCAGCATTGAAGGAGATGATTCCAAGGAAGCTATTGCTGAAGAGGATTCTGAAGATGAAGTTCATCAAGAAGAATCTATTGATGAATCTGAGGAACTAGAATATTATCATGTTCTCTCTCCAGCCAGAATTAGCAGAAGAATTGTAGTGGAAGTCTTTGATGAGCCACCAGCAGAACCATCAACAAAATGAATAAATCAAGGAAATGAACAACTTCAAGTTGTAAGAATGACCACAGATGAAGTACTTCACAACTGGAAAAACATGGAATTAGACTGTACAACAATACTGTATGACTCTGAAGACCTTCTGATGAGATGGTTCTTCCCGTGGATGCCATGGTTGAAGGCACATACTAATGTTGATGAGAGCTACTTTAGTTGGTGCTACTCTCAGTTTCCAAACTTGGAACTGGTATCACGAAACTTCCCCAGGGTTAAGAAGTTTACAACCATGATGATCAACAACAAGCCCCACTA
Source organism: Panax japonicus (assembly GCA_020205505.1). Lineage (NCBI taxonomy): Eukaryota > Viridiplantae > Streptophyta > Magnoliopsida > Apiales > Araliaceae > Panax > Panax japonicus. The sequence goes on along the minus strand of CM035103.1, from coordinate 23,299,326 downwards.
CAAGATCTACCGACATGTTGAAAATCATTATATACCTTATGATCGTGGAGTGGACTCTGATGGAAAAAGGAATTTGGCCAAGACACTAATTATAGAGTTTGTTCACTCTACCACTGATAATGATCAAGTCCAAAATCAGATGTCTCTATCTGCCCGAACACAACTATCTAACATTTCTGCATCCTCAACCAGTGATTGGAACTCAACAATTCTTTAAATTCTCAACACCTTCAAAAATCTGTCAAAAAAAGCAGATCGTAGAGTCCAATCTGGTGTTTAGTAAGAGACTGCCCAACAAAATGACGAAGTCTCAATGGAGCAAGAGCTAATGAAAAACTCCGATGAACTGATTGAGAAGATATCTCTAATCCATGGAGAATCACAAAGAGTGACAGCGGCTGGAGATAATTCAGTTCCAGATAGACTCCAAGCAACTATGGCTGATGTATCCCTCAAAATTAGAGAAAGAGATCAAATCTATCTCAAGGCTCTACATGATTAAAAGGCCGAAGTTCTACTAGCAGAAAAGGCAAATAAAAAGAAACTCAAAGTCCTCTCCGACAAGATTGACAACATGAACCAGTCCTTCTCCATGCAACTTGAGTTAAGCCAACAAGAACTCAAGATTAAAGTTGGTAACTCCTCTTACATGATGTGGCAGCTTATGTCCTACATGGAGCAGCTCTCTTAAATGATTAATGACAAAAAGGGGGAGAGAAAGAGGCACTCTAGAAAGAGCAAAGAGAGCAAGAGCAAACAAGTCAAGAAGACGAAGAAGGAGAAAGCAGAAGAAATAGATGGTTCATCAGATGAGGGGGAGTCTAAGGCTGAGGGGGAGCCAGAACCCGAACCAGGAAAAGAAGAAAGGAATATCTCTACGCCCCAAAGGGAGCAGGAGCAAAGGAATCAATAGATGAGTAGCTGATCAACAGACATCTTAGAAAAAATCATGGAGCCAAAGAGGTACATCTCTAACTAGTTAAGTATGTTCTAGATCCAGGTTGTAAAATGTCAGTGTATTAAATTCATTCCACATCTAGCTTGCATTAAGAAAAGCTGTAAAGTCCCTTGATAGATAATAGAAACATATGTTCAAGGACTTAAAATGAATTGATCAAATGTGTTAGGTTGATCCTACATAAGCAAAACAGCTTTGTAAAGTCCTTAAAAGAAATAATGTACAAGGACTATAAATATAAAAAGATCAAGCATGTTAGGTTGTTCTTATGATGTAATAGATAGACTTGTCTTTATCGTCGAGCACTGCACCAGAAATCGTAGTCTGCCAGAAGAGTCAAGGATAACTCGAGAGCTATCAAGGCAGAATTGTAGTTTGTAAGATAGTAGATCTCAGAGTTCGTAGACTGCCAGGAGAGACGAGGAAGGATCGTAGTGTGTCGAGTAAAGCTTCCTCAGAGCAGTAGTCTACTGAGGAAGTCATGTTCAGAATCGTAGAGACAGCCTGCCTACGAGCCGACCGAGCATCTGCCAAAGTCAGTCAAGAATCGTAGACTACTCTCGGAGTCGTAGAGTCTACTAATGTCAAAGCTAATTCAAGAATTATAGACTGAACTCAGAATCGTAGAGTCGACTGATCATATCAAAGGAAGAAATCGTAGTCGAGCAAGATCAGATGAAGACAACAAGCACAACGACTGAAATCGTAGTGTCAAGATCTAATCTCAAGGTCGTAGTGTCTGCACAGCCGAAGCTGAATCGTAGAGTGCAGAGCTAAGACCTTAACAGATGTGCACACAAAGCCAAAATAGAATCGTAGAGCAAACACGATTCTCAAAAACTGAGCACTCCCAGAATATCCAAAGAAATGAATCCTCTGGTTGGTAATGCAAAGATACATCTCACCTGAAGAAAGCCAGAACACACTCAACGAATGGCATGCAAGCTAACAGAAGACCTAAGCACCAACCCAATCAGCATCAAGATTGAGTTGTAAAGCCATTAGAGATAAAGTCTTCCACAAGATGATCATAAGAAGACTTCAGTAGTTGACTAAGGAAAGTCAGCATATGCAATAGCTGTCAAGTAGAAAGATGACAACGATCGTGGAAGCAACCAAAGTCGTAGTGTTTGCTAAATAAAGAAGGAACTGATGGAGTACACACTGAGATACTAGTCAGCCTCTGAAGAACAAGGCTAAAGTGATTAAGCATTGGGTCAGTCCATTGATGATAAGTGAACGGGAAATCACAAAGAGAAAGTGAGCTGGACACGCCACAAATCTGAAGTGTCTTATTATTTAGAAGAGGCCAGAGCAAGGAATCAAGCCATCAGTATCTGAGAACAGTCGAGGCAAACAGAAGTAATAAAGTACTGCACAAAAAGAGTAAGAGGTGTTCTACACTAAAGATCAAGTGAATATTCCTCAAGATTGTAGTGGTGTTTTTACAAGTCAACTAGAACACTACGATCAGGTCCATAAAGACATACATCAGAAACGCAGAGTTTGAATAGCTGAAGACTGAAGCATTGGCAACGGTTCAATCTGAAGAGTAATATTCGGATTAGAGCCTATTGATAGCATCGATTCAAGGACAACCTCTGATCGAGAAATCAGAAGGGTGAAATAATGTCATTGACCTGCCCAAGACATCAAAGTGACATAGCTGACAGGGTTGGTGAAATAGCAGACTGCAGTGACAGGAAGTCCGAAAAAGATGTCATGTCATATCTTCAGTCTGTACCAAATAACTCGAGATCTGCGAAGTAATTTGAATAGCTTTCAAAGGCTACTTTCCAACAGGAAGATTGAGAAGTAGTATAAATCAACAGAGCTTCAAAGATCAAGAGTCGAAGAAGAGAGTTGTGAAGTTGCAGAATCGTTGAGTTGGTGAATGCTATAGTTGACTCTATGAGTTTCACCAAAGATAAACAGAATAAGTCTCAGTGACAGTGAGACTACCAAGGTGGAAGTGAAGTAGCTTTGAAGAAGAACTCAAACAGATCGAAGATTCACTCAACAAAGATGAGAATGTCACTAAAGATGGCAGCCAAGCTGAGAGCCAAGAAGGCCAAACAGATAGAATTCAGAAAAGTGGCTGAGTACAAAGAAGATCAAGAGAGCCACTCTACAAATCACCATGAATCAAAACCTAAAACTGAACAAGTGCAGAACCATATCTGCAAAGTATTCTAGAAGGGTTCAGGGATTACTAAGTGCCAGACGAAGTCTACTAAAAGCACAGAGATTTAGCAAACCTAGACGGTGATGGTACAAAGCTAATACTAGATAAGGTTAAGCATAAAAAAAATGAAGATCAACTGCACCAAAGAAGATGTGGTCCAGACTCAAAGCAGAATGCAAAGAGGACCAAACCAAGCTACTAACTACAAAAGATGTTCAGAGCTTAATGACATCTTAGCAGCTCAGCACCAACAACAATAACAATTACAACAATAAGAAGCCAGGGCCTGAGGGGTCCTTGTCTAGAGGGACTAAATGAGTTTCCAAGCCTGCTGGGCTTGAAGAGTTCCTAGGGAAGTAGAGAAGTTCCAAGGCTGCTGGCCTTGAAGAGATCTTAGTGAACTGAAGTCCCAAGACTGCTAGCCTTAAAGGAATCTTAATGATTCAGGGTGATGCCCTTCCTTAGTGGAAATCCTGCTAGTTGAAAGCAGAAGAGTGGATTAGGAGCTTTAGTCTCTGAACCACTTAAAACCCTTTGTGTCTTTTACTTTATGTCATTTACATTATATACATTAACTACTATAACTGATATATATGTTTTAACTGCTTACCACTGAACTAACTCTATAAACAATGTATGTATGATTATGAATATATCAATGAAGAGAATCTTTTACTTATCCCGCTGTGCTTGAAAAGATTCTTATGTTTGTCACATGCTAAATTATTAGCAATACAAAATAAACCAGAAAAGTATTTAAAAGTAAAAAGGATCTATTAAACCCCCCCCCCCCTTCTAGATCTATTTGCCAACTGGGATCTAATAGATTTGTTCATTGTTCTAAATGCGTTCAATCCATCATATAAACATTTCAAACTACATATTACATCAACTTATTTTTAATTTATGTTTTGGCTTTTCTTCATAAGTTTATAACTTAACAAATTATAAACTACTAGATTACATTCCTTATGACTTATTATTGGTTTAAGTCCTTTAAGCAACATTCTTACATATTTTCAATCATACTAACTTCTTAAGGTAAACATATGACAAGTTCATATATGTTCATCATAAGTTCATAACTTATTTAGGTTTATCTTACTTATTATGACTTATTCGGCTTAAGTCCATTGCTTATTCACTTCTTATGATTCTTAACATACATGACCATCACTTCTCTATCAATCTAACTTGGAAGAAATGGAAAATTATTGGACAAGAGTCTTACCCTTGATGAACTAGTTCTTCTCTTCTTCTTGAAAAACTAGCAATGGAAGTTTTGACTTATATGTGCTTATTCTCTCTAACACTTAAGTTGCTTTATAAAGAAAAGTTGTTAGATAATTGAACAAACAAATAATGAAATCCAACTTGCTATTTATAGACTTCCTAAAGTTAGGGCGAATAGGTTTTAAGACATCCTACCATCCTTAACAAACCTCCTTACTATTCACTTACTTAACAACTAAGTTAACTTTCTAGCCACACTAATTACTTGGCCACCACATAAAATACTTGTCCATTACATAATTGTCTTGGTCACCAAGATTAACCACATTAACATGGGTTGTCCCATGGGTCATTATAACCCAATGGATCCTAGCTTGGGCTTGGATTACTTAACTTAACTTAAGCTTTTGGGCTTTAACATTTCTCCCACTTGGCTTCTCATTAACAACCACTTGAGCATGCACCTTAATTCTTATTGGACTATATAAATTGCTAAAAAATCATCCAAATCGAATTCATTTGGCTAAAAGTCTTATTACATATTCTCTATGTATTATACTCATATTCTCTTTCGTATACTAATTCATAATATACGTTATTCCATCATCCGCACATACTCGTATAACACTTCATATTATACTTGTATTCGTTAACTCGTACAATACATACGTATCATACGATCTTTACATTATCATCTTAATGCTTGATTTTCTGAACGTTCTCTAATTAAGTCCACATGCGAAATATTGTGTTTTCCATACTTAGATTATTATTACATAATCCATCTCACCTTGATATTATAACGTTACGTATTTCTCAGAAGTTCAAAAATAATTCCAGAGCGGAAATCGATGAATGGTGATTTTTAGAAAAATTTCTCAGAAATCTTTTATTTTCGTCTTGGAAATTCAAACACTTTAATTCCTTCACGTAGTTAAAATACTATGATATTCCGACGTTTCTAGATTATAAAACGACATTCATTTGATTAACACATAATAATAACAAATAATATTATTTTATTCATTATAAAAGTATTTACAAAAGGTTTGATTTTCTGGGGCGTTACACTCTCTCCCCCTTATAAGGATTCTGTCCCTAGAATCTCGCAAAAAAAATAAAAATTACACAAACAAGTGAGGGTAATTCTTTTTCATCTTTTCTTCAAGTTCCCACGTTGCTTCTTCTGCATCGTGGTTCTTCCATAACACCTTTACGGAAGGTATAACTTTGTTCCGCGGAACTTGTTCTTTTCGATCGACAATTTTAATTGGCGTCTCTTTGTACGTTAAGTCCTTCTCAATATGAATAGGCTCATACTCTATTAAGTGCTTATTATCCGGCTTATAAGGACACAATACTGATACGTGAAACACGTTATTTATTCGTTCTAGGTCTGGAGGTAACGCTACCATATAAGCTACCTCACCTACCCATTTTAACACTTCAAAAGGTCCTATAAACCTTGGACTTAACTTTCCCTTCTTTCCAAAGCGTATCTTTCCTTTCCAGGGAGATACCTTTAGAAATACGTAAGAACCTACTTCAAATTTTCTATTTTCTCGATGCAAATTTGTAAATTTCTTTTATCTGTCTTGAGCTGCTACTAAACGCATTTGTATCAGCTGTTTGTTGCACCAATTCTGGCCCTAGCATTCGGCGTTCTCTTACCTCATCCCAATACAATGGTGTTCTATATTTCCTCCCGTACAAAGCTTCGTAAGGCGGCATACCTATGCTTGCATGATAACTATTGTTATACGCAAACTCTACTAATGGTAGATGATCATCCCAACCACCCGTAAAATCCATGACACAAGATCTTAACATATCTTCTAATGTCTGAATTTTTCTTTCACTCTGTCCATTAGTTTGTGGATGATATGCCGTACTCAGCTTCAACTGCGTTCCCAAATGCTCCTGCGGACTTCTCTAAAAGTTCGATGTGAATCGTGGGTCACGATCTGACATAATCGATATTGATACTCCATATCTAGAAATTATTTCCTTAATATAAAGTCTAGCTAACTGGTCCAAGTTATACTTGACCCTAATTGGCAAAAAGTGAGCCGACTTTGTCAATCGGTCCACTATCACCAAAATCACATCATACCCTTTTGTTGTAGTCGGAAGTCCCACAACAAAATCCATTGTGATATTCTCCCACTTCCACTCCAGAATTTCTAATAACTTTAACAACCCACTTGTCGTTGATGTTCGGCCTTAACTTTCTGACAAGTCAAGCACCTACTCACATACTCGACTATTTCTCTCTTCATGTTCGGCCACCAAAAACTCTGTCGAAGGTCTTGATACATCTTAGTACTCCCAGGATGAATTAAGAACCTCGAACTATGAGCCCCTTGTTATCAAGACTTTACTTAGTATCTTTTTCACTGGTTAGTCGCTCCTTTACCCGGTCACACTCAACAGTTTTGAGTTGCACCTTCTTGACTCTTTTTACAATGGTAGATTGAATCTCTGTTGTAAACAATATCTTTTCTGATTCTCTTGGCAACTTCACCTGTATTTCCATCCTAGCCATCTCTGTTATTAACTCAGTTTAAGTTGTTAACATAGATAACTTCTCCCGACCCTTCCTACTTAAGGCGTCAGCAACTACATTAGCTTTTCTAGGGTGATACAGGATTTCACAGTCGTAATCCTTTATCAACTCCAACAATCTCCTCTGTCTCATATTCAACTCTTTCTGTGTGAAGATATATTTTAGACTCTTGTGGTCCTTGTATATCTCAGATTTTTCTCAGTAAAGATAATGTCTCCATATCTTTAAGGCAAAAACTACTGTGGCCAATTCCAGATCATGAGTAGGGTAAACTTTCTCATAATCCTTCAAATACCTTGATGCATACGCAATGACCTTGCCATGCTACATTAGCACGCAACCAAGTCCTCTATGCAAAGCATCACTATAAACTACGGAATTTCCTATGTCATCGGGTAATGAAAAAATAGGTGCTTCACTCAATCTCTTCTTCTGTTCTTGAAATCTGTCCTCAGCATTTATCATTCCACACATATTTCACCGTCTTTCTTGTCAAGTTAGTCAACGAAATAGCTATCTTCCAAAAAATTTGGATGAATCTCCGATAGTAACCCGCTAACCCTAGGAAACTCCGCACCTCAGTCGGCATTTTCGGTTGTTCCCAATTCATCACGGCTTCCACCTTCGCTTATTACCACAGTAATTGCTGCATAATAACTCTCATATTATTGATTCAATTATTGTCACAGTATCATTTGAATAATATTTTATATTTTTAAATCAATAATTAAGTTGACAAAGTTATTCATATTATTATTTGCATTATTGACGATGTCTAGAAAGTTCTGTCGAGGAAAGGGGTTTGGTCACCTAATTGCGCGCCAATAGGGAGAAATCCTTATCGAAAAGCCCCCTTTTTCCTGGAAATGATCTGGTTGTTAAATACTTTGAGTTATAAAATTAATGATGAATAAGTTCGTGTTGATTAAAGATGAAATTGATATTTCTATTGTGTTGGAATTATTAGTGTTAGTGGAAATCGTCATTTATTTTGATAATAAATAATTTTTGGAGGTTAAATTGACCAATCGGGTAATTAATCAGATAAATGAGCAATTAATTGCTATTAGTTCACATGCATATAACTATTTGTTCATATGAATGGGAGTATTGATTCACATGATGTACTATTAGGGGAGGTGGTGCAAGTTTAATAATACTTGTAGGACTAAATTAAAAATAGAGGAAAAGATGAAGGTACTATACTATAATAATTCTAGCCCCAAAATGTGCAATTATCGAAACTATGTTTTCCTATAAATAGAAGTTCATTCTTCTTTAATTCTCACCAATTCACTAAGACTCACAAGAGAAATTATAGAGAGAATCTATAGAGAGAAAGAAGAAGAGTATTTTGCTACTTCACTATTGCAGTATCCAGTCTTCTACTAAGGTAAGGAGTATTATTTATTTCATATTCGCTTATGATATTATTTTTCGTATTCGTAAAAATTTTATTTTGTTCAATATTCGTAAGAAATAATATTTTCTTTCATACTCTGTAATACGTAAGTAATATTATTTCGTTTCAGATTCCGAATTTTATACTCATTTTGTTAAATTATTTCTTCTATACTCTGTAAAATTAGTAGAATATCCTTAAAATTAGCGCTTCATCTAGTATCGTTTCACAAGGATATTTTTCTAAAAATTCTTGTTAAATTTTAAGTTATTCATACTGGAGTACTATTCATGGATACGATTCATTTATACGACACTATTTATATGTACGGTACTATTCATAGAGTACTGTATTCATAAATACGTTACTATTCATAAGTACGGTACTATTCAAAAAGTACTATTCACGAAGTACTATTAAAAAAAATACTATTCATGAAGTACTATTCACAAAGTACTATTCTCGAAGTACTATTCACAAAGTATTATTCCTGAAGTACTATTCACGGGGTACTATTCAACACGACGGTTGTATATTTAAGTTGTAGTTGTATTCTGTACCATGTATTTGGCGACTAAAAATGGGTGATGTATACCTATTTTGGGGACGTCACAGTTGGTATCAAAGCTTAGGGATATGATCCTGGCTGAGATGTGAGACTAGAACTAGGAGGGGAGAGACGGGTTAATCCTTCGCTAGTATGACCTACCTAAGTTATTTGTTATTTAATTGGCCGGTCAGAGTATAGGGATAATATGTGGCATGTCAATTAACCCTTATTTTGTGACAGTGTTTGAGAATGGCATCTGAAAATATTGAGATAAGCAATGAAGCACATGAGACCGTTGAGTCACCGATGATCAATAACCAGGATAATGTGCATCAGGAAGGTAATAATCCTCAGGTAAACAACAATGCCGACCAAATGACGAACGATGGTACGTTTAGGAGTTTTCTAGAATTCATCCAAAACCAAACGAGAGAGACTCCTTTTCAAAATACAGGTGTAAACACTGGAAACTCATGGCAGGTCACCGCTAAGCAGTTCAAGGAGCTAGGACCGTCGAAGATTTTGGGAAAGCCAGAACCACTTAAGGCGGGGACATGGATAAAGAAGATCCCCAAGATATTTAATGTCTTGGAATTGTTAGAGGAACAAAAGGTTCCCTTCGCCACCTTTATGTTGTGAGAAGAGGAAGATCATTGGTGGGAATCTGTAAAACATACTCAACCTACTGCACTAAAGATGTCTTGGAAGAAGTTCTAAGAATTGTCATTGAACAGCTCTTGGAACTTCTCCCAAGACATCTTGAGTGCATCAGGCTGGGTACGTTTTACAGATTCCCACCAGTAATCTGCCTCTTAACGCAACATAAAGGTGGCAAAGGGAACCTTTTGCTCCTCGGAGCATCCCGAGACATCAAATATCTTGGTGATCTGCTTTAACCACGTCTCTGCCTTAAGTAGGTTCTGGCTTTCCCAAAAACTCCGGCGGTCCCAGCTCCTTGAACTGCTTAGCAGTGACTAGTCGTGGGTTGCCATTGTTTCCTCCTACATTTTGAACATGAGCCTCTCTCTGCCTGATGATGTATGAATTGCATAAATCCTCTGAACATCCCATCGTTCATCATTTCATCGATGTTATTATTTACTTGAGGATTATTGTCTTCCTGTTGCACATTATCTTGGATATTGATCGTTGATGACTCAACGATCTCACATGCTTCATTGCTTATATAAACATTTTCAGATGCCATTTTCAAATACTGCCAAAAAACAAGGGTTAATTGACATGCCACATATTATCCCTATACTCTGACCGACCAATTAAATAACAAGTAATCTTAGGTAGGTCATACTAGCAAAGGAATTCCATGTCTCTCTCCTCCTATTTCTTGTCTCACATCTCAGACAGGGATCATATCCCTAAGCTTTGATACCAACTGTGACGCCCCCAAAACAGGTATACATCACCAATCTTGAGTCGCCAAATACATGGTATAAAATTCAAATACAATTTAATAATACAACTGTCGTGTAAAATACGACAAAACATAATCTAAGAGTTTAAACAAGAATATTGCCTTCTAGACAATATCCACTCTCAATGGAGTCCTCATTACAATTATTATAACACTATTTCACAGAATAATGAGGACTACTAAAGCCACTTATCCTGAACCATCACTCCATTTCCTGACTCGTCCCAGCTACGTTCTCATTTCCTGAAGAGAATAATAAAAGCAAAAGGGTGAGCTCAACTAGCCCAGTAAGAAATATTATGACTAAGATAATACAGAATAAATTATCCTTAGCCTTTAATAGTATAACAACTGATAGAATACAATAGACAACAAGTTTTAGATCAACAACTGCAGCGGAATAAACAATCCATTAGAAGAGTCAAGTAGAGCAAAAAATCTACTATCTTCTATGATTTAAAAAGATTTTCATCAACTTTATTGCTGAGACTCAGCTTAATAAATAAATCACATCATCGAATCATCCCTACACCACGACCAATGATATTCATGTAATCATCAATGGTCATGATTATACCGAATAATCCCTAGTCATAATCATACCAACAACTGTCCATTAATGAACTACAGACCAATGAGGACTTTTACCACATCATTCATTATATTACGGTCATGATTATATCGAATAATCCCTGGTCATAATCATACCAATTCCATCTATGCACGTAAGCCAAAGATGACTTTCATAACAATATAAGCATGAGGATGATGACCATGACATAATAATTCAATAAAACAAGTTCAAGGATAAATTTTAAAGACTTATAATTTAATCTATCCAGAAATCAATAACGTCCAAATTGTCAACATGATACTGCTTTGTGGAGTAAAATTCAAGAAGGCTCAGAAGAATATTTCCATGAAAAGATACTGGATGAAGCGCAAATATCAAGGATATTTTACTAATTTCATAGAGTATAGAAGCCAAAACTTTAACCAATTGAGTATAATAGAATATATGAAACTGCAAATGGATTTTCACCCGCCATGCGGTAATCTACGTAGACAGATCATTTCCACAATTTAATAAGGAATGAATACGAAGGGTCATTCACCATGCATGCGGTAGTTCGCGTAGACAGGTTATTCCAACAGAATAATAAAGAATAGAATAATAGAAGAATTCACCATGCATGCGGTAGTCCGCGTAGACAGTTTATTCCAACAGAATATAAATAAATATTGGAATAACAGAAGAATTTACCATGCATGCGATAGTCCACGTAGACAGGTTATTCCAACAGAATAATAAAGAATGGAATAATAAAAGAATTCACCATGCATGCGATAATCCGCGTAAACAGGTTATTCTAACAGAATATAAAAGAATGGAACAACAACCCTTTCGAGTATTGAAAGAAAATAACTCTCTTCATGAATATGAAAGAAATAATACCCCGTACCTTAGAAGAAAACTGAATACTGGAATAGTGGGGTAGTAGACTTCTCTTCTTCTTTCTCTCTATAATTTCTCTCTATAATAATTGCTCTTGTGAAACTTAGTGAATTGGTGAGAAATGAAGGAAGAATGAGCTTCTATTTATAGAAAAATACAGTTTCAATAATTGCATATTTTGGGGCTCAAAATATTACAGTATAATACCTTTATCTTTTTCTTCATTTTTAATTTAGTCCCGCAAGTATTATCAAACTTGCACCACCTCCCCTAAAAGTTAATCATGTGAATCAATAGTAAATCATGTCACTCAATAGTTCTATACATGTAAAAAAATAATTATAGTATAATACCTTCATCTATACCTCCTATTTTTAATTTAGTCATGCAAGTATTATGCAATCTTGCACCATCTCCCCTAATAGTAAATCATGTGAATTAATAGTACACACATGTGAACACATAGTTATAAGCATGTAAATTAATAGCATTTAATTGCTCATTTATGTGGTTAATTACTCGATTGATCAATATAACCTCTAGACATCAATTATTATCGAAATAAATATCGATTTCCACAAACACTAATAATCCCCACACAATAGAACTATCAATTTCATCTTTAATCAACACGAACGTATTCATCATTAATATTATAACTCACAATATTTAACAACCAGGTCGTTCCCAGGAAAGTGGGGCTTTCCAATAAGGATTTCTCCCTATTGGCGCGCAATTAGATTATCTAATCTCTCATTGACAGAACTTCTAGACATTGTCAATATTGCAAATAATATATGAATAACTTTGTCGTCTCAATTATTGTTGTAATAATATAACATATTATACAGATGATACTGTGACAATAATTGAATCAATAATATGAGAGATATGATGCAGTAATTACTATAGTAATAATTGAGTATAACTGAGTGACTTCTTACGTAAGCATCAATAATCAATACCGTGTGCTACAATGTAACCAGGCGTATTACTGTACTTTTACTACCGGGTAGTTCAACAGTTTTAATGGTAACACTTTTGCTGTTATTTTTATAAAAAGATAATTATGTCATTTTCTAACTACGACAATACTTCCATTGTGGGGTCCACCAATGAATGTGTCATCATACGAATATTCCCCGACAAAAAAAATATTCCCCTACCAAATAAATATTTTATAACCACTTGCATACTTTGCAAAATTTTCACATATCACCCTTAACTTTAACCTTTTATCAATTTAACCATTTATGAAATAAAATAATAATTATAAGAAAATTGAATACTTTCATTTCATAAAATTCGGGGTCTTACAATCTCCCCTCCTTCTGAAATTTCGCCCTCAAAATTTACGTACGTACCTGGTATGCCGAAGAGATGAGAATACCTTGACTTTATTTCATATTCCAACTCTTGAGGTATACCCTTTGAGTGTCGAATATGATCCTTCTTATCCAAGATTTGAACACGTATCTCCTCATACGTTAAATCTTCTGCTATCTCGTCTAGTTCTAATTCAATAATGTAGTTTGGGTCATCCACATATTTACATAACATCGATACGTAAAAAAATGTTATGAACACGCAACATACTTGGCGGTAAAACAAGTCTATAGGCCACAGTTCCTACTCGATCGAGGATTTCAAATAGGCCAATTAAATCGAGGGTTAAGATTTCCTCTCTTCATCGACTCTTGCTTCTAGAATAACGCCCTCTTGAACCTTCTTCTTCACATTCATCAGATTCAGGTGTGTAGCTTCAACAACTTTAACTTTATCGATTAAAGATGATTCTACTCGTAATTTGATATCACCATGTGGGTTCCTAGAGTCTTTAACTCTATATTCATCATTTGTAAGTTATACGAAATGGGTTATGTGTTAACAATGTCACACTCGTAACCTCATACGATCTTCTACTCAACGTATCAGCTACCATGTTTGCTCTCTTTCACGATAATATTGAATGGTATGGTCGTAATCTTCAACAGCTCGAGCCAACATCTTTGGCGTATTATACGTTCATTTTGGTTGAAGAAATATTTAAGAGTTGAATAAATGAGTTTTGTACTGGGGTCAATACAAAATTCAATTTCACGCTCTGGGGGTAGGCTAAGAAGTCTTCAAGAATACGTCAGGAAATTTATTAATGATAGAAATATCATTCAAAATTATGACTCTCATTCCAAGACTTGGATAGCACGTCACATTGATACCTATGAACTTGCCACCGTTATTCACGGCGTCCTCTACAGATAGTCTGGCTTCGGTGCATTCCACACAAGGAACTCACCAGCGAAAGGCTCAGGGCACTTACTTATGGCTTAATATAACAGTGATTGACTTTAGTGGTTTGGTTGCTTGAATTGGCATAACAGGTTAGTTAGGAATATGAAAGCTAACAACCTTACGAAAACAATCAATTTTGGCATGCTGAGTAGTTAACCAATTGATTCCTAAAATCACATCAAGGGCAAGTATTTTCAAAGAGATAAGATCGACAGGTAATGTGAAAGTGTCGATTTGAATCAACAAGATTTATAAATAGTGGAGGTAACAAAAGTTTCTGCTAACGAAGTTTCAATCAATAAGTCAAAGTCTAATTTCTCCTGAGTTAAATTTAAACGTTGAGTGCAAGAAAGAGAGATAAAAGAATGGGTAGAACCGGTATCTAATAAGGTATAGACTTCGTAAGAATTTATAATTAACTAATCCGTGATAACTTCGTTTGGGTTACTCGCTTTTTGAGAAGTCACGAAAGACGCTCCTTCTTAAACCACCGACCTTGTTTTTTCCGTATCCGCCTTTGGTGCCACCGTCCCAGCCTGGACTTGACTTTGGTGCACGACAAAATTGGGCTAGCTGACCTTATTTTCCACAAGTGTAACATGCTTTGGACTGCATCGTGCAGCTTGGACTGATATGTCCCTCCCCTCCGCATTTGAAGCATACAATTGGTGGTCTTTCTCCTTCCTTAAAAATGGGTGTTGGTGCTGCTGTCTTTTCATCGTTGTTGAACCTTCTCTTCTTGAAATTTTCACTCCTATTATTTTGGCCATGATTACCACCGAAGTGGTTACCATTCTTGGCATGATAATTTCCCCCACGATGGTTGTTGCCACCAGTACGATTATTATCGAGTTGTTGCTCGTTATCCTTTGGTTGGGCTGGCTCATTATCGCGCTCCAATAACTGTGCCCTATTTACTACATCTGAATATAAGAAAAGTTTGTGAGAAATGAGGTATTGACGTATTTCGGGTTTCAAACCTCTTAGAAACATTCACGTCATTCGTTCCTCATTATCGACCAAAAGGGATGCAAACCGGGATAACTCTGTAAATTTAGCCTTGTATTGCGACACGGTCATATTGTTTTGCTCCAACTTGATAAACTCCACCTCCTTTATGTGATGAATACTTTCGGGAAAGTACTTATCGTTAAACAGCTCTTGGAACTTCTCCTAAGACATCTTGAGAGCATCAGGCTGGGTACGTTTTACAGATTCCCACCAGTAATTTGTCTCTTCACGCAACATAAAGGTGGAAAAGGGAACCTTTTGCTCCTCGGAGCAACCCAAGATATCAAATATCTTGGTGATCTGCTTTAACCACGTCTCCTCCTTAAGTGGTTCTGACTTTCCCAAAAACTCTGGCGATCCCAGCTCCTTCAACTGCTTAGCAGTGACCATCCGTGGGTTACCAGTGTTTCCACCTGAATTTTGAACAAGAGTCTCTCTCGCCTGATGTTGCATGAATTGCATAAAGCCTCTGAACATCCCATCGTTCATCATTTAATCGGTGTTATTGTTTACCTAAGGATTATTGTCTTCCTGTTGCACATTATCCTGGATATTGATCGTTGGTGACTCAACAATCTCATGTGCTTCATTTCTTATCTCATTTTGAAATACTGTCACAAAACAAGGGTTAATTGACATGCCACATATTATCCATATACTTTGACCGACCAATTAAATAAAAGTAAACTTAGGTAGGTCATACTAGCGAATGAATTCCCCGTCTCTCTCCTCCTAGTTCTTGTCTCACATCTCAGCTAGGGATCATATCCCTAAGCTTGATACCAACTGTGACGCCCCTAAAATAGGTATACATCACCAATCTTGAGTCGCCAAATACATGGTACAAAATTCAAATACAATTTAATAATACAACTGTCGTGTAAAATACGACAAAACATAATCTAAGAGTTTAAACAAGAATATTGTCTTCTAGACAATATCCACTCTCAATGGAGTCCTCATTACAACTATTATCACACTATTTCACAGAATAGTGAGGACTACTAAAGCCACTTATCCTGGACCATTACTCCATTTCCCGACTCGTCCCAGCTACGTTCTCATTTCCTAAAAAGAATAATAAAAACAAAAGGGTGAGCTCAACTAGCCCAGTAAGAAATATTATGACTAAGATAATACAAAATAAATTATCCTTAGCCTTCAACAGTATAACAACTGATAGAATACAATAGAAAACAAGTTTTAGATCAACAACTGTAGCAGAATAAGTAATCCATCAGAAGAGTCAAGTAGAGCATAAAATCTACTATCTTCTATGATTTAAAAAGATTTTAATCAACTTTATCACTGAGACTTAGCTTAATAAATAAACCACATCATTGAATCATCCCTGCACCACGGCCAAGGATATTTATGTAATCATCAATGGTCATGATTATATCGAATAATCTCTGGTAATAATCATACCAACAACCATCCATCAGTGAACTACAGGCCAATGAGGACTTTTACCACTTCATTCGTTACATTATGGTCATGATTATACCAAATAATCACTGGTCATAATCATACCAAGTCCATCTATGCAGGTAAGACAAAGATGACTTTCATCACAATATAAGCATGAGGATGATGACCATGACATAATAATTCAATAAAACAAGTTCAAGGATAAATTTTAAAATTTATAATTTAATCTATCCAGAAATCAATAACGTCCAAATTGTCAACATGATACTGCTTTGAGGAGTAAAATTCAAGAATGCTCAGAAGAATATTTCCATTAAAATATACTGGATGAAGCGTAAATATCAAGGATATTCTACTACTTTCATGGAGTATAGAAGAAAAAAATTTAACCAACTGAGTATAATAGAATATATGAAACTACAAATAGATTTTCACCCGCTATGCGATAATTCACGTAAACGGATCATTTTCACAATTTAATAAGGAATGAATACGAAGGGTCATTCACCATGCATGTGGTAGTCCAAGTAGATAGGTTATTCCAACAGAATAATAAGGAATGGAATAACAGAAGAATTCACCATGCATGCGGTAGTCTGCGTAGACAGGTTATTCCAACAGAATAATAAAGAATGGAATAACAGAAGAATTCACCATGCATGCGGTAGTCCGCGTAGACAGGTTATTCCAACAGAATAATAAAGAATGGAATAACAGAAGAATTCACTATGCATGCGGTAATCCGCGTAGAAAGGTTATTCCAACAGAATAATAAAGAATGGAATAATAGAAGAATTCACCATGCATGCGTTAATCCGCGTAGACAGGTTATTACAACAGAATAATAAAGAATGGAATAACAAAAGAATTACCATGCATGGGGTAGTCCACGTAGACAGGTTATTCTAACAGAATAATAAAGAATGGAACAACAACCCTTTCGAGTATTGAAAGAAAATAACTCTCTTCATGAATATGAAAGAAATAATACCCCTTACCTTAGAAGAAAACTGGATACTAGAATAGTGAGGTAGTAGACTTCTCTTCTTCTTTCTCTCTATAATTTCTCTCTATAATAATTGCTCTTCTGAAACTTAGTGAATTGGTGAGAAATGAAGGAAGAATGAACTTCTATTTATAAGAAAATATAGTTTTAATAATTGCATATTTTGGGGCTTGAAATATTGTGGTATAATACCTTCCTCTTTTTCTTCATTTTTAATTTAGTATTGAAAGTATTATCAAACTTGCACCACCTCCCCTCATAGTAAATCATGTGAATCAATAGTAAATGTTGTGACTCAATAGTTCTATATATGTGAAAAAAATAATTACAATATAGTACCTTCATCTATACCTCCTTTTTAATTTATTCATGCAAGTATTATCAATCTTGCACCAACTCCCATAATAGTAAATCATGTGAATCAATAGTACACACATGTGAACACATAGTTATAAGCATGTGAATTAATAGCATTTAATTGATCATTTATGTGGTTAATTACTCGATTGGTCAATATAACCTCCAGACATCAATTATTATCGAAATAAATATCGATTTCCACTAACACTAATAATCCCCACACAATGGAACTATCAATTTCATCTTTAATCAACACGAACGTATTCATCACTAATATTATAACTCACAATATTTAACAACCAGGTCGTTCCCAGGAAAGAGGGGGCTTTCCAATAAGGATTTTTTCCTATGGGCGCGCAATTAGATTATCTAACCTCTCCTTGATAGAACTTCTAGACTTTGTCAGTATTTCAAATAATAATATGAATAACTTTGTCGTCTCAATTATTGATTTAATAATATAACATATTATACAGATGATACTGTGACAATAATTGAATCAATAATATGAGAGATATGATGCAACAATTATTGTAGCAATAATTGAGTGACTTCTTATGTAAGCATCAATAATCAATACCGTGTGCTACTATGCAACCAAGCTTATTACTGTACTTTTACTACCGGGTAGTTCAACAGTTTTAACGGTAACACTTTTGCCGTTATTTTTATAAAAAGATAATTCTGTCGTTTTCTAACTACGACAATACTTCCATTGTGGGGTCCACCAAAAGAATATTCCCCGACCAAACAAATATTTTATAACCACTTGCATACTTTGCAAAATTTTCACATATCACCCTTAACTTTAACCTTTTATCAATTTAACCATTTACAAAATAAAATAATAATTATAAGAAAATTGAATACTTTCATTTCATAAAATTCAGGGTCTTACAAACTTGGTCACCTAATTGCGCGCCAATAAGGATAAATCCTTATCGAAAAGCCCCATCTTTCTTGGGAACGATCTGGTTGTTAATATTGCGAGTTATAATAATAATGATAAATGTTATTAAAAATATTGAGGGAATTTTTATTAAGTATTTGATGTAAATCTTGCTTATTTTATGGACCCCCATTTACCCATTTTTCAAAATAATCGGTAGAAAATTATTATAAGAGGTGGGGCCCACATGTGATGATGACATATGGTGGGGCCCACGGGTGAAGACTTTTGCGAGGGGGAAGTCTGAAGTTTTTTGTTGTTGATTCACGAGAGGCGTATTATATATATATATAATAAGTTTTGTTTTTTTATTAAAAAATAGAATATATTTTATTTTATTATGCATAGTGCATGCATAGTGATTTTATAGTAAAGATTAGAAAATTAGATGTTTTTCTTTCTTTCGCCCGTGTGCTCTTCCTGTGCATCCGTGATTTTTATTTCCAAATAGTATCATTTCCTTCTCTATAAATAGGATGCTTAGTTAGAATTGAAAATCACACAAGAATCAGAGAATTCTTCTTTTATAATATTGAGCGTATTTCTTTAGAGTTTAAGGAAGATTTGAGTGTAGAAAATAGTGAAAGATTTCTTCAAGAATATTTCCACTATACCAATCACAATTGCTCTCTTTTTGAGGTAAGGGGTATTATTTACTTCATATTCGCTTATGATATTATTTTTTGTATTAGTAAGAAACTTAATTTTGTTCAATATTCGCAAGAAATATTATCTTCATTTAATATTCGTAAGGAATATTATTTTTGTTCAACAGTAGTAAGGGATGTTATTTTTTTTCAATATTCATAAGAAATAATATTTTCTTTCATACTCTGTAGTACGTAAGTAATATTATTTCGTTTCAGATTTTGAATTCTACACTTATTTTTTTAAGTTTTTGCTTCTATACTCCCTGAAATTAGTAGAATATGTTAGGTTTGTAATATTCATAAACGCAATCAAATTGCACAAAATAAGCGAAAACGTGAAAATCAGAGTTTTAAAATTTTATAAACCGCATACCCGGGTCATCCTTTATGCACAATTATTAATTAAACGAAAAGATAAAGAATAAGAATCATACCTTTGAAGATTCGAGCTTCCTCAGGCACAAGTTCACCTCCAATCCTTTTCGAGTTCAACTTGAATCAACTTGATCAATCATTCCTTTGATCAACATTAGCCACCCAAGTTTTTGGCCTCCAGAGGTGATCCACCGAGGAAGAAGAATGATTCAAGAAGATGAGTATTTGGCAAAACCCTAGTTTTTCTATCTCTCATAGAAAATGAGCGTACTCTCTCAACTATTAGAATTACGTATGTTGTGAAAAAGTCAACAATCATCTCACCCATAATAAATCCTCTTATTTATAGATGCGAACAACCCTCCTTAACAATTAAGGAATTGGGTTTTATTTTAATTAATTAAATTTCTTTAATTAATTAGGCTATCAATCTAATTAGGAATAATTAATTAAACTCTTTTAATTAATTAGCCTCCTAATCTTATTAGGATATTTGAGAGTACTTTTATTAATTAATTCTTAAACTCCTTTAGAAATTAAAAAATAATAATAGTAATAATAATAATAAGACTCCTCTTATTAATTTATATTTAATATTTCCAAAATATTAAATAATAAATATTAAGCTATTTAATTTATTCTATCACAATAGATTAAATTAAATATACTTAACTTATTATTACGATTATGCCATTAACTTCTTAAATAATTATTCTTCCTTTTATGGTGTAACCCTTTAGGTTCTCCATATTAAACCGGTTGTGAATAAATCAACTAGGACAATTCTAATCTTATTTAAATAAATAAATTAAACTATTAATTTATTTAAATAAATAATATTTATTCTACAATAGGGATAAGCCTCCCTAGTGATCAACGACTTTCCAGATAATATAGATTTCAACATTAATCATAAAAGAATCTTTGAGTAAATAGTTACCGTACAATTCAATCATTCCACCATACAATATCCCAATTAACTATAAGACATGAAATTACTGTCAAGTCTTATTTTATTTAATTATATGTATTTCGACTCTTAAATGCACAACTCCAAATAATACAAATTAGAAACGCCTTCCTAATTTCATTCTGCCTTGGCTAATGACTACTAGGTTGTCATTTATCGAATCACATAAGACATTTCTCTTCTTTTACTAGAAGCGATAGATTCTTTATTGATCATACATTATCTCCATGTACAACTTATTATACCCAAGCATACCCTTTGATATACCCTAAGAGTCTTAAGGAATAAGTCAAAGTATAACTCATCATACACAAGATACTATGATGATCTCAAGTCCAAGGATCACTTGTACTACTATCACTACAGGAATTCCAATTGACAGACAAGTAAAACTCCATTAGGTATTCCTTAGCGAGCCACGTTCAGTGAACTTATTCTCTAATAAGCACCTACAAACTTGCTTTAGTGTCTCCACACAAATGATCATGAGATCAATCATCCTCATCCAATGAGCAAGCAACGTATGTACCAATCTATCCGGATTCACTAATCCCCAATTTAGTAATCCAACGATTGGGAACTATTTTAGTTTTAAGCTTTCTAAGAATTTAGATCTCATTAAAATGATCATCATCATTTTTCTAAAAGTATTGCTTAAAACTATGGGTTTATCACATATTATAAAACAGCATCATGTAGATAATTAAAAGCCTTTAATAAATTAATACTTTTTATTAATAAATGAATAAGATTGTTACAAAGTATATGTTTTGTCATCAAATATGATTGGCTTGTGTGCATACTACTTTCAGAATATCCTTAATATTTAAGCTTCATCCAGTATCTTTTCATGAAAATATTATTCTGAGCATTCTTGATAAGTTTTAACCTTTTTATGTTGGAGTACTATTCACGGGATACTATTTACTCGAGTACTATTTACTCGGGGTATAACTATTCATGACAAAAATTGATTTCTTTTCAGGTCTAAATCATTTTTGATACATTATTATTCTTGAATTTTACTTCACAAAGTAGTATCATGTTGACAATTTAGATATTCTTGAATTCCAAATAAATTAAATTATAAAAATTTTAATATTTATCCTTGATCTCGTTTGATTGAATTTTTATATCATTGTCATCATCCTCATGCTTATATTATGATGAAAGTCATCTTCGGCCAAGGGTGCAAAGATGAATTGTTGATTGGTATGATTATGACCAGGAATTATTCGGTGTAATCATGACTTATAATATTACAAGTAATGTGGATTATTAAGCTGAGTCTCAACGACTAGTTGTTGGTATGATCATAACCTATACGTTCTTTTCGGCTAAGGGTGCAAAGATGAATTGTTGTTTGGCATGTTCATGTACCATCGGTGAAAACATGAATATCCTTGGCCCATAGTGCATGGATAATTCGTGGTCGTGATACTAATGAATATCCTTGGTTCATAGTGCATGGATAATTCAGTGATGTGGATTATTTATTAAAGCTGAGTCTCAGCGATAAAATTGATGATAAACTTTTAAATCATAGAAGATAGTAGATATCATGCTCTATTTGACTCTTCTAATAGACTGCTTATTCTGCTGCAGTTGTTGATCTAAAACTTGTTGTCTATTGTATTCTATCAGTTGTTATACTGTTGAAGGTTAAGGATAATTTATTCTGCATTATCTTAGTCATAATATTTTTTACTGGGCTAGTTGAGCTCACCCTTTTGCTTTTAGTAGTCCTCACTATTTAGTGTGATAATAAATGTAATGAGGATTGAATTTGAGTTTGGATATTGTCTAGAAGACAATATTCGTGTTGAAACTCCCAACTTATATTTTGTCGTATTGTACACGATAGTTGTATAATTAAGTTGTATTTGATTTTTGTACCATGTATTTGGCGACTCAGAATGGGTGATGTATACCTATTTGGGGGCGTCACATTTGGTCACCTAATTACGCGCCAATAGGGAGAAATCCTTATCGGAAAGCCCCCTATTTCCTGGGAATTATCTGGTTGTTAAATATTGTGAGTTATAATATTAATGATGAATAAGTTCGTGTTGATGAAAGATGAAATTGATATTTCCATTGTGTTAGGAATATTAGTGTTAGTAGAAATCAACATTTATTTCGATAATAATTGATTTCTGGAGATTAAATTAACCAATCGGGTAATTAATCGGATAAATGAGAAATTAATTGTTATTAGTTCACATACATATAACTATTAATTCACAAGCATGTACTATTGATTCACATGCATGTACTATTAGGGGAGGTGGTGCAAGTTTGATAATATTTATAGGACTAAATTAAAAATAGAGGAAAAGATGAAGGTACTATACTCTAATAATTTGAGGCCCAAAACGTGTAATTATCGAAACTATATTTTTCTATAAATAGAAGCTCATTCTTCTTTCATTCTCACTAATTCACTAAGACTCACAAGAGCAGTTATAAAGATAGAAGCTATAGAGAGAAAGAAGAAGAGTATTATGCTACTTCACTATTGCAGTATCCAGTCTTCTACTAAGGTAAGGGGTATTATTTATTTCATATTTTCTTACGATATTATTTTTCATATCCGTAAGAAATTTTATTTCATTTAATATTCGTAAGAAATAATATTTTCTTCCGTACTCTGTAGTATGTAAGTAATATTATTTTGAATCTAAATTTTATACTCATTTTGTTAAAGTATTGCTTCTATACTCTGTGAAATTAGTAGAATATCCTTGAAATTTGTGCTTCATCTAGTATCGTTTCACAGGGATATTTTTTGAACATTCTTGTGAAATTTTAAGCTTTTCATGTCGGAGAACTATTCATGGGTACTATTCATTTACATGGTACTATTCATATGTATGGTACAATTCACAGAGTACTATTATGGGTACTATTCATAAATATGATACTATTCATGTAAGACCCCAAATTATTATTAATGAAATTGAATTTTCTCTATTTATTATGTTGAAATAGTAAGGGTTGATTTGATTAATGTGGTGAGTTATGGGTAAAATACGCAATTATTTCAAACATGCAAGTGGTTATAAAATATTCATTGTTGTTAGGGAATATTCGTTTGGTCGTGGAATATTCTTACTATCGGGGAATATTAGTATGACGGCGCAGCTTTGTGTGGGCCCCATAATGGAAAGCGATTGGAGGAAGAAAACGATAAGAATAAGTTGTTTATAAATAATGGCGTAGTTGTTACCATTAATACTGTTAGAATACCCGGTGGTTTAAACACAGTAGCACACGGTATTGCACCAATTATTGATTCTTACGTAAGAAGGTACTACTCAATAATTGTTACAGTAATTACTGTTCAATAGTATATTTTATTGATTCAATAATTGCTACGTTGATATTATTGTTGTTTTAACAATTGTCACTGCAAAATATTTTCATTATCAGATCAATAATTCATATTATTTGAATAATATTATTAGATAACATTATTGGCAATGTCTAGAAAGTTCTGTCTAAGGAGAGATTTGGTCATCTAATTGCGCGCTAGTAAGGAAAAATCCTTATTGAAAAGCCCCCTCTTTCCTAGAAACTGTCTGGTTGTCAGTATTGTGATTCTGTAATATTATTTATGAATAATTAATTATTAATTTATATGATGAGGAAAATATTGATTTTATGTGGATATAGATGGAGAAAATTTTTAATGTGACAATTGTTAAAAATTAATATTTTATATTTTTCTGATAAAATAATTTATTTAAATATATTATTTTAATAATATAATAGTGGTGATATTTTTACAATGAATGTGGGATATATGAGTATATGAGGAGGAAGAGTATTTTTGTTGCATTAAATGATTAACACATATTTTGTGTGTCGATAGACTCCAAATGTTGATCGAAATTTGATTATAGCCTGTAAAATAGCCCGTTTGTAGATTTCGGTTAATTTCTGTTTGGAATTTGGAAAAACTTTCTTCTGCAAAGTTGTAGAGAATGAAATTTTCTATGGAAAGGACATGTGTTTCGAATTTTTCTGATAAAAGGGCTATTTATTATGAATTATTGAAATTCCGAAGTTCCGAAATAATTGATTTTTGGAAGTTTTATTTATTTTTTTGATAAAAAATGTTTTTTGTATTTTGTGGAAATCATTAACATGTGCAAAGTGCTGAAATCAGATGTCTAGAGGTGGGCTAAGGAAAATTTGATAAATATATTAATATTATACTAAATTTTTTGCTTTGGTGTTCTAAGTATTTTCCTATAAATAGGGTGCTTAGGTTAGAATTGAAAATCACACCAGAAACTGAAGTTTTCTCTCTATTTCTCTCTCAATATATTGAGCGTATTCTTGTGAGTATTTTGATACCTTGAGTGTTGCTATATGGTGCAAGTTCCCTTCAGCACTATATCTAGTATTCCAGTCAGGAGTACCGTCTTTTCGTGGTAAGAGATGTTATTTTTTTCATATATGATATTATTTCTTTCAATATCATTATGCTGAAGTATTGATCTGAACTTTTAATCAAATTTGGAACTTTTTGTGTCGGGGTTACTATTCACGTATACGACACTATTCACGAATACGACACTATTCACAAAAAAAATTAATTTTTTGTATTTTGTCCAAAATATCTATTATGGATACTAGCTTTGATTGTATCCATATTTTGATCATTCTTGAATTTTACTTCACCATGATTGTTTATGAAGTATTCTTGAACTCGAATTGTTTAAAGTACGAATCCATAATACTTGTTCTTTTGTTTCACTGGATTCGTTTTTTTTAAAATTATTTTCATCATCCCCAGTCCTAAATGATCATGTTACTGAATATCTTTGGCCTGTAGTGCAAATATGGTTGATTTTATGATGAATATCTTTAGCCCGTAGTGCAAAGATGTACAGGTGTTGAGATGAACATGACCGATTGATGAATATCTTTGGCCTGTAGTGCAAAGATGAATATATGATTCAAGATGTGCATTGATTGATGTTACAGGGATAAAATAATGATGATGGACTTTTAAATTCATAGATTATAGTAGATTTCATTCTCTACGTAACTCATCTATGAATTATTATTTTCGTTGCTGATCTGAAACTTGTTGTCTATTGTATTCTATCAGATTTTCCCTATTGAAGACTAACGATAATTTGTTCTATATTATCTTAGTCATAATATTCTTTACTGGGCTAGTTGATCTCACCCTTTTCCTTTTTGTTTTATTTTTCTTCTCAAGAGGCGAGAATGTAGCGAGTACTAGTCGGGGTACGGAATGAAGGTTCTAGGAAGTTATTTTAGTAGTCCTCACCATTTTTTAAA
This sequence comes from Panax japonicus, assembly GCA_020205505.1. Lineage (NCBI taxonomy): Eukaryota > Viridiplantae > Streptophyta > Magnoliopsida > Apiales > Araliaceae > Panax > Panax japonicus. Next base: position 23,273,181 of record CM035103.1, on the reverse strand, counting down.
GTATTTTATCAATAATTGTAATGAGGACTTAGTTGGGTATATATATTGTCTAAATGACAATATTTGTATTTAAACTCATAGTTTAAGGGTTATATTAATAAAGTTGTAGTTGTTTCTGTACCATGTTATTGACGACTCAGAATGGGTGATGTATACCTATTTTGGGGGCATCACAATTCATTAGTATGATACTATTCAAAAAATACTATTCATAATGTACTATTTAAAAAGTACTATTCACGAAGTATTATTCTCGAAGTACTATTCACAAAGTACTATTCCCAAAGTACTATTCACGGAGAACTATTTACTCGGGTAATATTCACCCGGAGTACTATTTATAACAAAAATTGATTTTTTTCGATCCAAGTCATTTTTGATACAATATTATTCTTGTATTTTACTCCACAAAGCAGTATCATGTTGACAATTTGGATATTATTGAATTTTTGATAAATTAAATTATAAATCTTTAAAATTTATCATTTGTTTTTTTTAATTGAATTCTTATATCGTTGTCATCATCCTCGTGCTTATATTGTGATGAAAGTCATCTTTAGTCGTAGTGCATAGATGGACTGTTGATTGGTATGATTTGACCAGGGATTATTTGTGATGCCCCCAAAACAGGTATACATCACTCATCTTAAGTCGCCAAATACATGGTGCAGAATACAAATACAAACTTAATTATACAACGTTGTTTAATATATGACAAAACATAACTGAGAGTTTAAACAGGAATATTGCCTTCTAGACAATATCCACTCTCAAATAGAGTCCTCATTATATTTATTATCACACTATTTTATAGAATAGTGAGGACTACTATAACACCATCTCGGACCATCACTCTGTTCCTCGAAGATAGTATTAGTAATTCTCACTATTCTGTTAAATAGTGTGACAATAAATGTAATCAGAACTCTTTTGAGTGTGGATATTGTCTAGATGACAATATTCCTATTAAAACTCTCAGTTTATGTATTGTCATATATTACACGACGGTTGTATAATTAAGTTTGTATTTGTATTTTGTACCATGTATTTGACGACTCAAGATGGGTGATGTATACCTATTTTTGGGACTAGTCGTATATTTTTGTACCTATTTGTATTTGTATGTATACTCTCTTTTGGTTGGGTTGACTCATTATCGCGCTCCAATAACTGAGCCCTATTAACAACATCTGAATACAAACACAGTTTACGAGGGATAAGATATTGACGTATCTTGGGTTTCAAACCTCTTAGAAACATTCACGTTATTCTCTCCTCATTATCAACCAAATGGGACGTAAATCGGGACAACTCGGCAAACTTGGCTTCGTACTACGACACGATCATGTTGGTTTGCTCCATCTTGATGAACTCTACCTCTTTCATGTGACGAATACTTTTGGGAAATTACTTGTCGTTGAACAATTCTTGGAACTTCTCCCAAGTCATTTTCAGTGCGGTAGGTTGAGTATGCTTTACAGATTCCCACTAGTAATCTGCCTCTGCTCGCAACATGAAGGTGGCAAAGGGAACCTTTTGCTCCTCGGAGCATCCCAAGACATCAAATATCTTGCAGATCTGCTTTATCCACGTCTCCGTCTTAAGTGGTTTTGTCTCTCCAAAAAACTTTAGTGGTCCGAGTTCCTTGAACTTCTTAGCGGTGACCAACCGTGGGTTGCTATAGTTTCCACCATGCATTATGAACAAAAGTCTCTCTCGTTTGGTGTTGCATGAACTGCAAAAAGCCTCTGAACATCCCATCGTTCATCATTTGATCAGTGTCGTTGTTTACCTGAGGATTATTGTCTTCCTGTTGCACATTATTCTAGGTATTGATCTGTGGTGACTCAACAGGTCTCATGTGCTTCATTGCTTATCTCAACATTATCGGATGTCATTTTCAAATACTTCCACAAAGCAAAGGTTAATTGACATATCACATATTATCCATATACTCTGATCGACCAATTAAAAACCAAATAAACTTAGGTAGGTCATACTAGCGAAGGAATTCTCCGTCTCTCCCCTCCTAGTTCTTGTCTCACATCTCAGCCAGGGATCATATCCCTAAGCTCTGATACCAACTGTGATGCCCCCAAAACAGGTATACATCATCCATCTTGAGTCGCCAAATACATGGTACAGAATACAAATACAAACTTAATTATACAACGTCGTTTAATATACGACAAAACATACTGAGAGTTTAAACAGGAATGTTGCCTTCTAGACAAAATCCACTCTCAAATAGAGTCCTCATTACATTTATTGTCACACTATTTTATAGAATAGTGAGGACTACTATAACACCATCTCGGACCATCACTCCGTTCCCCGACTAGTCCCGACTACGTTCTCATTTCCTGAAGAGAACATTGAAAGCAAAAGGGTGAGCTCAACTAGCCCAGTAAGAAATATTATGACTAAGATAATGCAAGATGAATTATCATTAGACTTCAAGAATGTTAAACTGATAAAATATAATTGACATTAAGTTTAACTGCAGCGGAATAAGTAATTAATTAGAAGAGTCAAGTAAAGCACGATATCTACTATCTTCTATGATTTAAAATGTTTTCATCAATTTTTATCGCTGAGACTCAACTTAATAAATAAACCACATCATCGAGTTATCCCTGCACTACAAGCCAAGGATATTCATTAAATCATCAATAGTCATGACTATACCAAATAATCCCTAGGTCATAATCATACCAAAAACTGTCCATCAATGCACTATAGGCCACTGAGGACTTTTACCACATCATTTATAACATTACAGGTCATGATTATACCGAATAATCCCTGGTCATAATTATACCAAGTCCATCTATGCACGTAAGCCAAAGATGGCTTTTATCACAAAATAAGCATGAGGATGATGACAATTACATAATAATTCAATAAAACAAGTTCAAGGATAAATTTTAAAGATTTAAAATTTTAGTTTATCCAGAAATCAATAATATCCAAATTGTCAACATGATACTTCTTTGTGGAGTAAAATTCAAGAATGTTCAGAAGAATATTTTCATGAAAAGATACTGGATGAAGTGCAAATATCCAGGATATTCTACTAATTTCATAGAGTATAGAAGCCAAAACTTTAACCAACTAAGTATAATAGAATATATGAAACTGCAAAGGGATTTTCGCCCGTCATGCGGTAATCCACGTAGACAGATCATTTCCACAATTTAATAAGGAATGAATATGAAGGATCATTCACAATGCATGCGGTAATCCACATAGACAGGTTATTCCAACAGAATAATAAAGAATGGAATAACAAAAGAATTCACCAGGCATGCGTAATCCGCACAGACAGGTTATTCCAACAGAATAATAAAGAATGGAACCAGGTCATGCGTAAACCGCACAGACAGGATATTCCAACAGAAATATAAAGAATGGAACCAGGTCATGCGTAAACCGCACAGACGGGATATTCCAACAGAATAATAAAGAATAGAATAACAAAAGAATTCACCAGGCATGCGATAGACCGCACAGATAGGTTATTCCAACAAAATAATAATGAATGAAATAATTGAAGAATTTCACCATGTATGCGGTACTTCGCATAGGCAGGTTATTCCAACATAATAATAAAAAATGGAATAATAGCTCTTACGAGTATTGAAAGAAAATAACTCTCTTCATGAATACGAAAGAATAATACCCCTTACCTTAGAAAGAAGAGTATTCCGACTGGTAGGGCGAGGATATTCTTGAAGAAAACTAATACCGTTTTCTACGCTCAAAGCTTCTTGAAACTCTAAAGAAATACGCTCAAGATTATAGAAGAAAAATTCTCTGAATTTCTGGTGTGTTTTCAATTCTAACTAAACATCCTATTTATAGGAGAATGGAAAGGATACTATGCAATAAAATATAATATATTCTATTTATAATATATATATATATATATATATATATATTTAAAATCTAATAAAACAAATAACTTTATAAAAGTATTCTGTTTTATATAAAAAGATTTTACTATGCAAATACTATGCAGACACTATGAAAATACTATGCATAATAAAATATAATATATTCTATTTATAATCTAATAAAACAAATAAATTTATAAAAGTATTTTGTTTTATATAAAAAGATTTTACTATACAAATACTATACATGCACTATGCATAATAAAATATATTATATTCTATTTATAATCAAATAAAACAAATAACTTTATAAAAGTATTCTGTTTTATATAAAAAGTATTCTGTTTTATTATATTTATAATAATAATAAAATAAAATTCATCATCATTATCATAATTCACACTATTAATCGACCAGGTCGTTCCCAGGAAAGAGGGGGCTTTCCAATAAGGATTTCCCTTTATTGGCGCGCAATTAGGTGACCAAATCTCTCCTTGACAGAACTTCTAGTTATCGTTAATATTGCAAACAATAATATTAACAACTTTGTTATCTCAATTATTTATTTAATAATATATAAAATATCGATAATAATTGAATCAAATAACGTGAGATACTATGCAACAATTATTGTAGCAATAATTGAACAAAACTGAGTGACTTCTCGCGTAATTAAGCATCAATAATCAATACTGTGTGCTACTATGCAACAATGCGTATTACTGTACTTTTAACATCGGTTGTTTCAGCAGTTAACAGTAAAACTTCCAATGTTATTTTCATAAAAATATTTTTATCGTTTTCTCAATCCGATAATAATTCTGTTGTGGGGTCCACCAATGATTGTGCCGTCGTACGAATATTCCCTGTTAAAACGAATATTTCCCGACCAATCGAATATTATATAACAACTTGTGTACTTTATAAAATTTATAAATATTACCCACAACTATAACATTATATCAAATCCACACCATAATATTCAAAAAAATATTTCGAGAAATTTAAATTTTTATTCATAAAATTTGGGGTCTCACATTATTCGGTATAATCATGACCAGTAATGTTACAAATGATGTGGTAAAAGTCCTCATTGTCCCGTAGTGTATTTATGGACAGATTTTGGTATGATCATAACCATGCATTCTCTTCGGCCAAGGGTGCAAAGATGAATTGTTGTTTTGACATGATCATGACCATTGGTGAAAACATGAATTATCCTTAGCCCGTAGTGTATGGATAATTCAGTGATGTGGATTATTTATTAAGCTGAGTCTCAGCAATAAAATTGATGGTAAACTTTTAAATCATAGAAGATAGTAGATATCATGCTCTACTTGACTCTTCTAATGGATTGCTTATTCCGCTGCAGTTATTGATCTAAAACTTATTGTCTATTGTATAATATCAGTTGTTATAATGTTGAAGGTTAAGGATAATTTATTCTGCATTATCTTAGTCATAATATTTCTTACTGGGCTAGTTGAACTCACTTTTTTCTTTCACTATTCTCTTCAGGAAATGAGAATATAGTTGGGACTAGTCGGGGAATGGATTGACAATCCAGATGGTTGTTTTAGTAGTCCTAACTATTCTGTAAAATAGTGTGATAATAATTGTAATGAGATTGAATTTGAGTGTGGATATTGTCTAGGAGACAATATCCGTGTTAAAACTCGTATTCTACACGACAGTTGTATATTTAAGTTGTAGTTGTATTTTGTACCATGTATTTGGCGACTCAAAATGGGTGATGTATACTTGTTTTGGAGGCGTCATAACAACTCTTGTCAATTACATTAACATGTAACTCCTTTTATTCTGTCTCCTAGAATATTATGATCAAGTGTGAAAAAATCTGAATCATAATTATCCAAGTTAAGTCCAGCTTAGCAGTTCCATATATTCAAAAAGAAAAACACTGTCTTTGTGTGACACAACAAAACAACATTGTTTGATTTCTTTATAAGCATCAAATGTGATAAAATAACATCTCAAAAAATTAATATAAGCCTTTTGCGACACAACAAACTTATAGTAATTTATTTGATACTCTATTATTTTTATCATACAAGAAGGCGAAGTTCGATATTCCAAATACCTTTGATCGCTTTAGACTTAATATAATTTCTTTGAGGAGTTTGTTATTATTTGTATCATCTTGTTTAGCGCGCATGCATACATATATATAAAATACGCGTCATATTAATTAATATGCGAAACATGTTATATAATATATATATATATATATATATATAGTATATAGTATAAACATGCATATAGAATACTATATTCTACTCACATTGATTATGGACTTTATTCTAGATTGGTTCACTAGAGCCTTCAAGTGAACCTAAAAGAATTATATTTAAACATAACTATTATATTTAAACCCGAGATCCATTACAAACGGGTCTTCAAGCGCTCCTTGCTCCTTTGTCTCCAATTCTTCAAAATTTTAATTCTAACTATTTCTATTACAAAACTATTTATAAAAATAGATACCTTAATCAGCAGTCAAGGGGAAGTACATAGGAGGGAGATAAAATTTACATTGAAAAAAATAAGAGAAGGCGAGGTACGCAGAACCTATTTAACAAAACCAATACATTCATGCATCTAACTAAAATCAAATCAAATTACATTGGTCAATAGTCTATAATCAATCTCATTTATTATCATACAAATCATCATATGCATCAATAAATAAATATTCATCACATGAATAATAAAACCATTCTGTAGATAGGCGCGGCCGTGCCGGGTAGCAAAAACAAAAAACTTCATATTTTTTCATAGAAAATTTGATTCAATTGCATATCAATTCATATATGGAATCATAAAATCAAAAATTAGTATAAGGTTTGGCTTTGATATCATACAAAATAGTACGTAAGCGCGATAAATTAGAATTTAAAATTTTCATACAATCCCATGACATAATCATTCTTTGTGCTTAATTATCAATACCAACGAAGAAGAAGAAGAAGATCATAATTATACCCTTGAATATTCAAGTTTCCTCAGGTACAAATTCAACTCTTAGTCCTTCGTGGTCTCCTTAAATACGTGGGATTGGATTCCTTTCTTTGATCAACGTTAGCCACCCATTTGACACCCCCAAAATAGGTATACATCACCCATCTTAGGTCGCCAATGTAAGACCCCAAATTTTATGAATAAAGATTAATTTTCTTGAAATTTTATTTTTTAAGTATTAAGGTGTGGATTTGATATAATGTTATAGTTATGGGTAATATTTACAAATTTTTCAAAGTAAGCAAGTTGTTATAAAATATTCGATTGGTCGGGGAATATTCGTTTTATCAAGAAATATTAGTACGACGACACAATCATTGGTGGACCCCACAACGAAATTACTGTCGGAGTTAGAAAATGACAGAAATATCTTTTTATAAAATTAACGGCGAAAGTTTTACCATTAACTGTAACGTCCACAAATTTTAAACTCCTTATTAATTAAATATGTGATTTAATTTTAATGAGTTAGTTTTGTGAGTCTACTAAAACCTTATGTGGTTATGTGAATTTATGAAATGATTAAAGGGAATCACTAATAGTTATTTAAATTAGTGGGCTAACCCTAAGAGTTTCAATATCAAGAAATTGATAGGATTCTTATTCTTTAAATATTCAATCTATTTGGATATAGTGGCAAGATTTGTACATATTAATTTATGTCAAGTATGGGTATATCACCATTGAAGAAGTTAATTATTCCATATGAAACTTATGTGGTGATAGGATTTGGAACTGGCTTGAAGCTAACCTATTTCGGCACTACCAGGGACCGGCACAGCTATGTCGTCTTAGCAGTGCAAAATGGCGTAGCTACGCCAGTGTCCAGTCTGAGATAGTTAAGTTTTGCTATAGAAAATGAATTTGAACATTGGAGAAATGTGTGGCATGCATAGAATCATATGATAAGAATATATTCTAATGATATGGAGTATCAAGTAGTGCAATAAAATCATAAATGATTGTTAAATAGAAATAAATGAATGTCCGTGTATTCGAGAAATTGGAAAAGAAGTTATGTGTGCACACTGGATATATATAATATTAAATAATGTGTTTATGTGTGTAGTAAAATATAATTATGGAGATACCCGGTTAATATACCTAACTGCATTATTTTACAGCGTGTATTTAATGTACATGGGTTATATAATGTGAGTACATAAATAAATCCCAAATTTCCTTTGTGTAGTAGTAGTAACACATTTATATTACATTTTGGGAATTATAGTATCCAAACTAAGCCTTAAATAACTTATTGCTGAGCTTGTCCCAAATTAAGAGTCACATTAGTACATGAACAGTGTCTTGAGCTAGTTTACATAACTTTAATAGGCTAGTAAATTCTAGGCCATTGGCTATGGAAGTGGCAGTTGGCCAACTTTCTATCATCCAATGTTTTCTTGATGTTTCCTTTGATTCAAAGCTCAGTATAAATTGAATGCCCAGTACAAGCTTCTTGTATAAATGGTAGCTTTAATTTCAATTTTTACGTTGCTTTGTTTTGTCTGTTGCAATACTGAGAAATTGTGTTTGTGAGTGTATTGTCTAAACAAGAAGTTAGCAAGCTCAGAAGAGGGAAACTAAGTACTTTAAGCTTCAAGAGGTATAAAATCTTAACTTGTGTTCTTGAAATGGGTTTTGTTAAATGATAGAAATTACTTGAAATTCTTTGTTAATCAAAGTGAATTAGCATGTTATTATGTGTTTAGGAAGTAGGCTTACATGTTTGAACTCTCAAATGATGGTTTGGAACATGTTTGAAGCAAGTGAAACCAAGTTGGTTAAGGCTCTGCAAACAGAGTCTGCTTACTGTCTCTGATACAGGCACGACGCAGCTGCACCCTAATTGTACTAGGGTGCAGCGCAGCTGCGCCATAACCCAAAATTAATTTTATTTTTGGCACGGCGCAGCTACGCCCTAATTATTCTAGGATGCAGCGCAGCTACACCAGGCCTGCATCAGCTATGATAATTTCTGTTTAGTTTATGTTCATGCTAACTTGTTAGTACACTGTTAAATCAAGCTTGTAAACTATTTTAACACGCACGTGTAAGCACATGCATATAGGATGAACAAGTATAGCAATGATTGACACAATACTTGTGGTCTTGAAAGAAGATTTACGAACGCATCACGTGAGCATTTTTACTTTATGAACATGATAATATGGTTTATATTGACATGAAATATAAGACTAAAGTGATTGAACACACTAGCATACATGATTGAAAGATTTGACTATTTCAAAGATAAGAAACTTAAGACTTTTCAAAGAGAACTTGACGAAGATTTTTATCTAGTAAGTTCTGACTATTTGAGCATGTATATGTGACTTTAATATATATTGTAAATGCATGAGAATTATATGCTAATATGCCTTGTATATGCTAAGTTGACTTAGTGTAAAATTCAAAGAAAATTAGAATGAGGAAACTAATGTCATAAAGTAATGAGTAAAGTATGTTATGATCATGCATGCATGTGTATTAGGATTCATTATGCCTATAGATATATTGACATGAACATCGTTTGATTAATGCATGGTTTTCACTTATTCACACATAGTCATAAAAGGGAAATTTCTAAAATATGAACTATGTGAGTAAAGTATACATGTGATGTATATATATACAAGCATGACTACTGAGTATTGAATGATCAAGTTGTAAGGAACAAATGATTACATGACCTTGTTATGTTTTAATGACATATAAATTGTAAGTAAACTTGTGATAGTGAAGTCAAGTATGGTCATGTGTTATATGTAAAAATCTAGCATGTATGTATGTTAAAATACATGTATAATTAGTGTGTTAGAGTTAGACTAAAGTCAGGAGAGCAGAAGCTCAACCTTGGTCTGGCCAAGGGATAGCGCAGCTGCGCATTCCCTAAGCCTAGACCAGGCGCAGCTGCGCCATCCTACAGTCACAAATAGATTCTGTTCTTGGTTCTGAAATTTAAGGCATGTTTATATGATTTCTTTATCTTGTAATATGTGACCAATGTACCATATAACGTGTTAAGAAGCATGTTGTGTGAAGACTTGAGTATTTTAAGTGTAGACTCATAATAGTTTACACATACTAATTGAAAAGACCGACTTGTTAATGTTAGGTCGTTTCAACGCAAGTAATTAAAGCTAGAATTAATTGTAGCTGAGCAAACATGTAAGTTTCTGTGAACTTCACTCTTTGATTGTGCAAGTTTTCTTGTATTCTTGAACTGGGTTAGATAGAGTCTGAACCTTTATTCGGTCAGACAAGCGTATGAAGTTTTATAAAAACTATCCAAGTCAATTGATGGTAAGGATTCTTAGACTGAAAGAACACCCCTTCTATGATAGGGGGTACCTCAGGTATCTAATATAAGATACACAAAGCAGATTTAAATGTTATGCATATACATAGTGTACGTGAGGTTGATCCCCTCAAGTACTTATTCTGTAGCCAGTAACCAAAGGGTCAATTAGCTATTGATTCCATTGGAGTGTTATAATTCAAAGTCTATTTGACTAGCAGTTATTCTAAAAGCAATCATTATCTTTGCTTACGATATTATATTGTTGAATCCTTCAGATATTCATATTATTGAATTTATTTTCAGTTATTTTTCCATTCATCATGATATATCCTTATTGTTGTATTTAAACTTGTTGGGCAAACTTGTTGCTCATTCTTGCTATATCATGAATTATATTGCAGCTAAGCCCGAGACCTCAGGGAAGGACAAGGGTAAAGGAAAGATGTAAAATACTATTATGTAACATGAACCCTAATATTTATTTTAGGGTATGATTATAAAATGATATTAAGGTTATCGTATCTTGGGACTAGTAACACCTTTTGAATGAACGACATACGATTAATATATTCCGCATTTTAGTTATCGTATGTTGTTTAGAGGTGGATGTTAGTATTTTATCATGATGACCAGACCTGGGGTCAGAGGACTGTTGGGTAAATTTTATATACGTACAACACACAAGTATACGTAGTCAACAAGTAATATAGTAATGAGTAGAGTATCGTTCTCACAGAGACAAAGTAGTAAGAAATTTAACCTTACAAGTATCAATTTCCTATTAACCCTAATTTTATTAAACTATTCGATTCAATGATTATAATTATAAAAACTAAATTATGAAATAAATAAATTACCACAAAACAATCACAAATATCAAAATCTAGAATTTCAAACAATTAATGGAGAATTAGACTTATGATTTCACCCTAAGTTTTACTCTGATTTCTACACCATTATTCCAATTCAATTCACTATCCCAGTTTATTAATCAAGAACATGAATGTAGTATTAGCCACCTCTTGATGCACTAAAATTGTATTAACTTAAATCCATAATTTTTATAGAAAGAAGTTAAACACCTTAATCAACTAATTCACTATATCTCTATGTGAATTATAATTAAAGAAGGTTGAAGAATAAGTTCTCTATCCGATTATATGCGATGTCAAGCATATCTCTACCTTAACATTCATCAAGATTCTGTTATTCACAAAATTCATGAACACATGCTATATTAACTAAGTCTAGATTCGAATATCCTCTCTCGATTCCATACAAATCCACAAAGAATTGTTGATCAGGCAATTCATAAATTCAAGCTCAAATTAATATAGATAAACTGGAAATAGCTTATTGAACTGGAAATCAAGGTTTACAAAATCATTGATTCACTTAAGGATCCATCATAAGCATAAAAAGTGAATTAGTTCATCATAAATGAATTAACTACTGAATAAATCAAAGATAACATTCTTTCAATTACAAATAATAGTCTAAGAAGAAGAATATTGAAAAAAAACACCATTCACGTAGCCTAGAATTGCAATTGTCCCAAAAATCTCTCTAAAATCTTCCTCCAATGCTTGCTTAGGAAATCTGGAATATTTTCTCCGTAATATGCCTTGTGTGTTGTTTAATTCATTATTAATGGAGTAATAGATGTCTAACACACAACTCCCAGTCGAAATTCTCCACTCATTAGAGTCTATATGCTATTCAAACTGCTCAAATTCATATCCCAACAGAGTTCAGAACACAACAGGAGTGTCAGCCAATCGAGACCCCCTGCCCCGGCGGGGGTCTGTGCCTATATCGAGCCCGCCCTGGCGGGCATCCTTTCTGCTAACCAATATTGAAGACCCCCCCTCCCCGGCATGGGGTATATAAGCATAATAAGCCCGCCCCGGCGGGCCTCTATTCTGCTAACTGACTTCTTTTGCTTCATGAATTCTTCCACAAATGCTCCCATTTGACTCCAAATTATATTAAATGCCACAATGACCACCCTACACATAAAAGAACACAAAAACAAATAAAAACGAACATAAACACAAAAAATAGCAACAATTAAGCATGAAATGGACAACGATTCGTGGATATGAAATCTACTTATCAAAATCCCCCAAACTTAAACCGTGTTAGTCCTCGAGCACAAAACAAATTACATGCAATGCAATGCAATAAGATGAAATAAATATGATCTAATCTTTATGCTTGCAAATCCAACAGTATCGCATAATCAAAATTATCTTATCGGCCTCAGAGAAAACAAGCATACTCTACAATATTAATTACCAAAACCAATCCATAATTCCATAATAATTCTCAAATCTTAAACCATCATCACTGGTATAGTATGCGTGTGTGATCAACATCCATGATAACTGATACGGACTCAAATTCAATACATAACCAATTTCTTAAAAGGAATCATACAGTGCAAACTTAAAAATTCCAAAAATAAGTGAATTCCAGCTAAAAATAAGCAATTACTATTTCCAGGGGTTCATACAGGGTACTTATACTTTATTTATAAATATATATTTTTTCCTTCTTTTTTTTCATGGGGGCTTTTTGTTCTTTTCCCGTTTTATTCATTTTTTTAACCATGACTGTGAAATGTCTCATTCCATTAGGCTAAAAGTACTACCCCTTAGCGAGCTTTCAACCAACGACTTCCAGACCATAAAAGACCTAAGGGTGCTAGGTGTAAAGACAATCCCCTCGGGCGTACTTTCTCAAGTAACAAAGGCCCCGAAACAAAACTAGTCACGGTATTATTTTTTTTCTTTTTTTTAGATTTTTTATTTCTCCTCTTTTTACATAAAGATTATGTACCCCCACAGTTATTCCCCCAAACTTAGGTTCTTGCCCAATTCTTCGCATTTACTGCCTATCCTTGTCGTTTTCTCATTTACTCTAGCATTATCCTTTAGAAACTATTTATGTATCAATTTGAACTGACCAGTCAATAAGGATGTTATTAGCGTGCTAACCTTTTAATACCAGTTTCAAACAAGCGCAAGATTCAATTCATAATAGAAATTATGTCATAGTTCTAATAATCAATGCTGTATTGGTTAACTTATTCTCAATCTCATCATTAGCCCACAAATAACACGAACTACAACACTGCTGGATATATGCAAACACAATATTTAACTAATTTTTTTTTAGATAACATAACAAAATGCACTATTAACAGAATTAAAAATAACGCAATAACAAAAATAACCTAAGCTGCTATGTATGCGCCTAAGTTATCATGCAACTATGTCAAAACATATATGCAACCCTGGAATTAAAATGACAAATTTAAACCTAAGTACTACATATGCATGCAAACAAGAATTTAAATCCCCCAAACTTAAGTAATTCAATGCCCTCATTGGATGAATAATCATAATTAAGTATGTGAGGACTTCCCTATAATCGCTTAAGTTTGAGGAGGTGGTTGTTGATCTTCTTCTTCTGAATCACTTGGTTGAAACCGCAGCATAGGCACATGCTACTGATATGGAAATTGTGCAGCTGGATTGAAACTCTGAAGGGTCGTGTTGAGTGAGGTGAAAGATGCGTTCATAGCATCAAACATGTGGTCTTGCCTCAATGCGAGTCGTCGCATCTCCCGACGTGCTGCCTTGATCTGGGTATTCATTTGACGTTGAAATTTAAGGAACTGAGGACTGGATAGTGCCTCGGTCTGCGGTACCTGCTCTGCCCCTTGATCTCTCATAGCTTCATTATCATCCTCCGACGTGTCTGCAACATCAACTTCATCCTTCGAAGACGATGGAATAATAAAGCCCAGTCCTCGAGGATGGGAATCGCCTCCGGCCCATACTGAATATCGTGCTATCATTCTGGAGTCTAGCAATGCAAGCGACATCTATGTGGGCTCATCGTTTGACCATCTCACACCTACTTAGCGACACAACCAACATATGAGTGATGGGTGTGGCAAACCGCCCGAAAAGTTTCCACGTAAGCACTGGCGGATGGAGAAATAAATGATGGCCCCGACGTCTATGATGAAATCTTGCACAATCGCGTATAACAGTAATGCCTTTTCTTTGGTCACGTCTGAGGTGTGTTGGGGTGGATACAGTTTAGCACATAGGAATGTGTACCAAATTTTTCTATACCGACTGAGATCTTTGCTATGGAACATTGTGCCTCCCTTCCGACCTTTGATCCATGTTGTTCCCGGTTTAGTTATTTCCTTTAGTATTTCCTCGTAGTCTGAATCAAAATCCTGTAGTTGGGCATATTGGCATTGTCGAGGCACATGCAATTGGTAGAAGGTGTTGATTGCATCGGCACTGAATGGAACCAAGCGACCCCGCACATAAGCGTTGAATGGGGCTTTGTCCTCGGCGTTCGCATAGAATTCCTTGACTATGTTGACCACGGCGGGTTCAGGCTCTTCAGTGAATTTGTTCCAACCCTTCTGATAGATTTGCTGCATCATCTCTCCATCAACAGGATCCGGTGCCAATCCCCGCTCCGGTGTAATTACTTTTGTCAACATATAATTATACCAGTCGGTGGTGGCGGCACTCATAAATTTCCGGTGATCAAAGGTCCATGTTGGTTGTACGGGCCTTGAACTCTCACCCCTTTGGCATTTTGATATTGGTTGTGAAGCCATTTGCTCTCTATTGCTTGTATCACAATATCTTTGCCCCCCAAACTTGGTTCACACACTTTATCGAACACATGGTGTGCACAGACAAATTTTCCCCCAACTTGTCAATTTGACCCTCAATTGCTCTCAAGTAGTCCCTATGAATTCCCTAATTTGAAAATAGTTGAAGAGTTTTGTGAAGAATTTGGGATGAGATGTGGCAATATATAGAGGTGGTGTGATGGGGTATATTGGTGGATTGAAGAGGTGGGGAGAAGTAATGGAGTATTGGGATTAGTGGGGTAGAAGTGGGTGTAGTGGGTGGTGGTTAGAGTTAAGATGGAGGAGGAGTATTTGATGGTGGCACAATCGTGGGTGAGAAGTAGGAGTAGTGAGATTGATGTAGAGGTTCAATTGATGGAGAAGTAATGAGGTCTAGCAACACACATAACTGCCAAGAAGTCGGTTGATTTCCAAGACCCCCGCCCCGGCGGGGGGTACAGTTAATTTTAGGCCCGCCCCGGCGGGTATAGCTTCTGCTAAACTCCTTTGTTTCTCATCTTTGCTTCATGCTAACCAACTCAATATTCCTTTTTCCATCCTGCAAGATATGTAACATACGAATTAGTGTATTGTTGATAAAATAAAGTATGGTGGAGAGATTAACAAGACTTTTATTATATAATACTACCTAAAAACTTAATTAAAACTGTATTCTAACAATTGTGAATAAAAACACTAAAAATAAATGTATGATTGGGTTGCCTCCCAATTAGCGCTTGATTTTAAATCGTTCAGCCTGACTACTCACTATTCATGGTGCGTCGGCCAATAGTGCTTTAAACATTGACCGTTGACTTTGAACGTTTCTAACGGATTGCGATTGTAAAGTTCAACGGCGCCATGAGAGAACACTCACTTTATAGTGAATGGTCCCGACCATCTTGACTTAAGCTTTCCTGGGAACAATCACAGCTGTGAGTTGAACAAAAGGATTGATTGACCCGGCTCGAATGTTCTATGCAAAATTTTTTGGTCGTGCCATCTTTTAACTTTTTCCTTGTATAACTTGGAGTTCTCGTAGGCTTGAAGGCGAAATTCATCGAGCTCATTTAGTTGAAGTAATCTCTTTTCCCCTACAGCTACTTAATTGAAATTGAGTTTTTGTATTGCCCAATAAGCCTTATGTTGTAGCTCGACTGGTAGGTGACAAGCCTTTTCGTACAGTAGTTGCTATGGTGACATCCCGAGCGGTGTCTTATACGCAGTTTGGTATGCCCATAATATATCATCCAACCTGAGCGACCAATCCTTACGATTCGGATTCACCACTTTCTCCAATATTTACTTGACTTCTCTGTTCGACACCTCAGCCTGCCCATTGGTTTGGGGATGGTAAGCCATTGCTACCTTGTGGTTGACCCCATACCTTGCCAATAGAGTTGTGAATGATTTGTTGCAAAAGTGACTACCTTCGTAATCCACTGCAAGTAGAATATACTGATTGTTCAGAGAAGAAGGGAATGGCCCCATGAAATCGATGCCCCGTACATTAAAAATTTCAACTTTGAGAATTGTTTGTAGAGGCATCTCATTCCTTTTTGAAATGTTGCCCACCCTTTGACACCTATCACATGTTTTGACAAAATGGTGGGCGTCCTTGAATAGTGTAGGCCAATAAAACCTAGATTACAACACCTTCGCTGTTGTCCTCTCACTCCCATAATGTCACCCATACGCAGATGAGTGGCACTCATGCAGAATGTTCTTCACTTCAATGTAGGGCACGCACCTTCTAATCATTTTGTCGGCGCACTGCTTGAACAAATAAGGTTCGTCCCACATGTACCATTTTACATCATGAAGAAACTTCTTTTTTTGTTGTCTTGTGAAGTCAGGTGGAAGAACGTTACTCACAAGATAATTTGCATAATCCGCATACCAAGGAAATTCTGCATTCATCCCAAATAATTGCTCATCTGGGAATGATTCGTTAATTTCACACTTGTCATCTTTCAATTTCACTTGGTTTTCCAGCCTAGACAAGTTATCGGCTACTCGATTCTCCATCCCCTTTCTATCCTTTATTTCTAAATCAAACTCTTGAAGCAGGAGAATCAATCGGATAAGGCGTGGCTTAGCATATTTTTTCGCAATTAGGTCCATGTAGACTGTCACCTTAGTCCCGATCAAGTGTGCCTGGAATTTGTCAAACGCATACACCACTGCAAGCAATTCCTTTTCCGTAGTTGTATAGTTCATTTGAGTCTCCGTGAGCATTTTGTTTGCATAATATATAGCGTGAAACACCTTCTCTCAGCGTTGACCCAACACAGCCCCAACCGTGTAGTCGGTTACATCACACATCAGCTCGAAAGGCATATTCCAATCCGGCGTGATAATCACGGGGGCTGTAGTCAACTTCTTTTTCAACAACTCAAAGGCTCCCTTACACTTTTTGTCAAAACTGAAAACAGAATCCTTCTCTAATATATTGCATAAAGGCTTCACAATATTTGAGAAGTCCTTTATAAATCTCATGTAGAGCCCCGTGTGTCCAGAAAACTTCTAATACCCTTAACTGAGCTCGGTGGAGGCAATTTCTTGATTATTTCCAGCTTCAGTTTGTCGACCCTCAATCCTTGAGCCGATACCTTGTGGCCCAAAATTATGCCCTCCTCAACCATGAAGTGGCATTTTTCCCAGTTAAGCACGAGGTTCGTATCTTTGCATCACTGTAACACCATTACAAAATTCTCTAGGCAAGTATCAAAGTTGTCCCCATAGACAGAAAATTCGTCCATGAAGACTTCAACATTTTCTCCACCATGTCTAAGAAAATGGCCATTATACACCATTGAAAGGTCGCAGGTGCATTACATAACCCGAATGACATTTTCCTGAATGCGAATTTACCATAAGGGCACGTAAATGTAGTCTTCTCTTGATCCTCAAGAGCGATAACTATCTGGTTATATACCGAGTATCCATCCAATAAACAGTAATACTCATGCCACGCCAATCTGTCCAATATTTGATCGATAAAGGGCAGCGGAAAATGATCTTTTTAAGTTGATTTATTCAACTTCCTATAATCCATGTAAACCCTCCAACCTGTCACTGTTCTTGTTGGTATTAACTCGTTATCCTCATTCTGCACCACAGTCATACCTCCCTTTTATGGCACACACTGGACCGGACTAACCCACTTACTGTCGGAAATCGGGTAGATGATACTGGCATCCAACAACTTCAAAATTTCCTTCTTCACAACTTCCTTCGTGATGGGGTTAATTCGTCGTTGTTGTTCCACCTTCGATTTTGCATCATCTTCCATCAGAATCTTGTGCATGCAAAATGAAGGGCTGATTCCCTTTATATCAGCTATTGTCCACCCTATCGCTGATTTATGTTCCCTAAGCACCCTCAGCAATTTTTCTTCTTGCAAATTGTTAAGTGCAGCAGAAATAATAACAGGTAAAGAATTTGAATTGCTTAAATACGCATACCTAAGATGTTTAGGGAGTAGCTTAAGTTCCAAAGTTGGTGGCTCCTCCAATGACGGTTTCAATTTTTCTGTGGTTGTCTCCTCCATGTGCAAGGGTTCAAATGGTGCTCTAAATCGGCTCACTCATGGCAACGAATCTAGCATCTGTAAGTAGTCCACAAATTTTGGGTCGTCAAACTCTTCATCCCCCAATAAAGTTATTTCTAATGGATCGTTGACCAAACTCTTACCCATATCTTCACTGATAATTTGCTCAATTATATCCATCCGATAACATTCTTCCTTATCTGTAGGGAATTACATGGCCTTGAACACGTTGAATTTGATTTCTTGATCTTGGACCCTCATAGTAAGTTCTCCTTTTTGCACGTCTATAAGTGTCCTACCCGTGGCCAAGAAAGGTCTCCCTAAGATAATCGGGATGTTCTTGTCCTCCTCAAAATCCAGGATAATAAAGTTCGCAGGGAATATAAACTTATCCACCATAACCAGTATGTCCTCTACTATGCCTCTCGGATATGTGACTGACCTATCCGCCAGCTGCAATGAAATATTCGTAGGCTTTGGCGCGGGCAAACACAATTCTGTGTATACTAACAGTGGCATAAGGTTCACACTCACCCCTAAATTACATAAACATTTGTTAAAAGACATGTTCCCAATCGTGCATGGGATAGTGAAACTCCCCGTGTCTTTCAACTTGGGTGGCAACTTCTGTTGTAACACCGCACTACACTCCTCTGTTAGTGCCACTGTTTCAAAGTCTTCCCATTTCTTCTTTCTTGACATAATCCCTTTCATGAATTTCGCATAACTCGGCATCTGCTCTAAGGCTTCTGCGAATGGGATGTTAATCTGAAGTTTCTTGAAAACTTCCAAAAACTTCGCGAACTGCTTATCTAATTTCTGTTTGTGGACCCTCTGCTGAAATGGTAGTGGAGGATATACAACTACTTTGTCGTCTAACTTTGTTTTCTGACCTTGCTTATCCTCACCCTTGTTTCCTTCAACCACTTTACTGTCATCAACTTTTTCATCCGAAATTGCTGAATTTTCTGCTTCTTTACCATCAAGATATTTTCCACTCCTCAATGTAATTGCTTGACACTGTTCATGGTTTCCCTTCTGATTTCTCTTTGTATCGCTTGGTAGGGTCCCTTGTGGCCTGTTATTTAATGTTAAGGCAATTTGCCCCATCTAATTTTCCAAGTTCTTGATGGCCATTGCTTGATTTTTCATTGCTGCCTCATTGTTAGTTATGTACTTCGACACCAACTCCTCGAAATCTAATTTTCTTTCCTGATGTTGATCTGGTTGTTGGTGATTCTGAAAACCTGAGGGATATGACAGTCGTGGAGCTTGATGTTGTTGATTATTGCTCCACGGGAAATTTGGGTGATTCCTACTCCCCTGGTTATAAGTGTTTTGGTACATATTTTGCGGACCCCTGTTGTAGCTACCTACGAACTGGACGGATGTTGGATTGATTACACACTGATCTGTAGGATGGTCACCCGCACAAAATTCACATACTACCGCAACCTGCTGTACCTGAGCCCCTGTCATGGCATCCAACTTCTTGGACAGGGCATAAATTTGTGTTTGTATTGCAGTCACCCCATCTACTTCCAACATCTCAGCCGCCTTTGCTTGTGTCATTCTTGCTGTGGGCCACTAGTAGTTGTTAGCTGCCATGGTTTCAATCAAATCGTAGGCTTCCTTGTAACTCTTAGCCATGAATGCTCCACCCGACGTTGAATCAATATTCGTTCTGAGATTCCCATGTAGTCCGTTGTAAAAAGTGTTCATTTGCAGCCACTTGGGCAATCCATGATGTGGGCACTTCCTAAGCAATTCTTTGTATCTCTCCCATGCCTCATATAATGAATCCCTATGTTGCTGCGCAAACATTGTTATCTCATTCCTCATTTTTGCAGTCTTTGCCGGTGGGAAAAATTTGGCAAGGAATTTTGAAGCTAAGTCTTCCTACGTAGTTATCGAACCCGGAGGTAGAGAGTGTAACCAACTCTTTGCCTTGTCTTGTAAAGTGAATGGGAACAATCTAAGTCTCATCGCATCATCCGACAACCCATTATACCTAAAGGTGTCGCATATCTCTAGAAAGCTGACTAGATGTTCATTTGGATCATCATTAGCCAATCCCCCAAACTGCACTAAATTTTGGATTATCTGAATCATCCCAGGCTTGAATTCGAATGTATTTGTAGCAATTGTGGGCCTGGTGATGCTTGACTGCAGTTCAGTCACCTTGGGTGTGGCGAAGTCCCTTAACGCTTTCTGATCTTTAGCTGCCATTTCCTCTTCTTTCATAGAATTTTCAAATTCTTGCCTCGTTTCCTTGATCCACTTACTTAACCTCTGAAACTGTTTCTCAATGTCATCCTCAAAAGGCAGCAAGTCTGGATTTTTGGACCGAGTTTACATAAACCACTTCAAAAACCTGAAAAAAGAGGAACAAAACAAAAATAAAAATTTTTAAGTAAAACTGGATTAATTAAATTGATATTGTAAAAATATTAAGATCTATACTAAATAGTCCCCGGCAACGGCGCTAAAAACTTGTTGGGTAAAATTTATATGCGAACAACACATAAGTATATGTGGTTAACAAGTAATATAGTAATGAGTAGAGCATCGTTCCCATAGAGACAAAGTAGTAAGAAATTTAACCTTACAATTATCAATTTCTTATTAACCCTATTTTTATTAAACTATTCGATCCAATGATTATAATTATAAAAACTAAATTAAGAAATAAATAAATTATCACAAAACAATCACAAATATCAAAATCTGGAATTTCAAACAATTAATGGAGAATTAGACTTATGTTTTCACCCTAAGTTTCACACTGATTTCTACACCTTTATTCCAATTAAATTCACTATCCCAGTTTATTAATCAAGAACACGAATGTAGTATTAGCCACCTCTTGATGCACTAAAACCGTATTAACTTAAATCCACAATTTAGATAGAAACAAGTTAAACACCTTAATCAACTAACTCACTATATCTCTATGTGAATTATAATTAAAGAAGGTTGAAGATTAAGTTCTCTATCCGATTATATGCGATGTCAAGCATATCTCTACCTTAACATTCATCAAGATTCTGCTATTCACAAAATTCATGAACATATGTTATATTAATTAAGTCTAGATTTGAATATCCTCTCTCGATTCCATACAAATCCACAAAGAATTGTTGATCAGGCAATTCATAAATTTAAGCTCAAATTAATATAGATAAACTGGAAATAGCTTATTGAACTGGAAATCAAGGTTTACAAAATCACCGATTCATTTAAGGATCCACCATAAGCCTAAAAAGTGAATTAGTTCATCATAAATGAATTAATACTGAATTCAATTAATCAAAGATAACATTCTTTCAATTACAAATAATAGTCTAAGAAGAAGAATATTGAAAAATCACCCTTCACGTAGCCTAGAATTGCAATTGTCCCGAAAATCTCTCTAAAATCTTCCTCCAATGCTTGCTTAGGAAATCTGGAATATTTTCTCCGTAATATGCCTTTTGTGTTGTTTAATTCGTTATTAATGGAGTAATAGATGTCCAACACACAAGTCCCAGTCAAAATTCTCCACTCATTAGAGTCCATATGCTATTCAAACGCTAAAATTCATATCCCAGCAGAGTTCAGAACACAATAGGAGTGTCAGCCAATCGAGACCCCCTGCCACGACAGGGGTCTGTGCCTATATTGAGCCTGACCCGGCGAGCACCCTTTCTGTTAACCAATATTGAAGACCCCCCGCCCCGGCGGGGGTATATAAGCATAATAAACCCCTCCCCGACGGGCCTCTATTCTGCTAACTGACTTCTTTTGCTTCATGAATTCTTCCACAAATGCTCCCATTTGACTCCAAATCTTGTTAAATGCCACAACAACCACCCTACACATAAAAGAATACAAAAAAAAAATAAAAACGAACATGAACACAAAAAATAGCAACAATTAAGCATGAAATGGACAACGATTCGTGGATATAAAATCCACTTATCAAGGACCCAGATTCGGGGGCGTCACAGGTTGGTATCAGAGCCGTAGGTTATAAACGTTAAGAATACGAAACCTAGGTTATAACCTTATTAGAAAACTCAAGTAGAGTATGTAAGTGATGGGTTGAGGAAATCCATTGAGTTTTATTGTGATAATGAAGTTGTTTATTTAAATCAAAAATGATTGATAGACGTCTTAAACTTCTTAATGCTAACATGAATAACATATCACATAAAGCCTAATAATTTTCTTCCTTTCTTCAGATCATACCACCTAGGAGAATTCCACGGAATCAGAGAGAGGAAGGATCCGTTAACAATGGTGGAGGGGAAAATGTTGATCCCATGCAGAACTTCGTTAACCTATTAACTGAGGCAATGCAAAACAGACCCCCACCGGTAGCAGGATAGCCAGGATAACACTTAGCTAGCTTTAAGGACTTTAAATTGGTAGAACCACTGGAGTTCCGAGGAACTTTGGATCCAATTGAAGCCTAGACATGGATAGAAGAGATGAAGAAAGTAGTTGAGGTCGCACGCATGGCCGAAGCACAGAAGACAAGTTTTGCCACTTTCATGATGAAGGGCGAAGCTAACTATTGGTCGAAAGCCAATAAGTGGCAAGCAGAAGAGGGAGTTATTCCTTGGGACAGATTTAAGGAGCTATTCCTCGAGAATTACTTCTCGAAGAATATGTAACAGGATATGGAAGTTAAGTTTCTGGAACTGAAGCAAGGTAGTATGCTTGTTGCAGAGTACGCGGCAAAATTTAACGAGTTAGCCCGATTCGCTTCACATCAGGTTGACACGGAGGCCAGAAAGGCAAGAAGGTTCGAATTAGGACTGAAACCATGGGTGCAAAAGGCAGTGGTTGTGTTGAAGATTAGGACTTACTTTGATCTTTTGGAAAGGGCTATCATTATCGAATGAGGAAATGAAGCCATTCGCGCGATTTAAATAAGAAAAGAAGACCGGTCATGAAGGTCATAAAGGGGAGAAGCAGCGGAGGCAGAAACCCCAACAAGAGTAAATGGACGGAGAGTCAATCCTCTGGAGGCAATAAGTCTAGAGGGGAGGCCAAGAAAAGTATGAAGTGCAACAATTGTGGGAGGAACCACTCGGGAGAGTGCATGAAGGGAAAGAGTGTTTGTTATCGTTGTGGACAACAGAGGCACATGGCTCCTCAATGTACCGAATAAGTAAAAGGGAGGTTGTTTCTCGTGTGGAGCCATAGACCATCAAATTAAGGACTGCCTGAAGAAAAAGGGCGATGCAGCTAGCGGCAAACCACAACAACAATGGGCTGAACATTGGAGGGCCAGCCAATTAAGCCAACAGACCAACGGCACGAACGTTCAACATGACCGTACAAGATGCGGTGGAGTCTAAGGATGTGGTGTCATGTATCATTCCGATCAATGATATAGATGCATATGTGTTCTTTGATTCGGGTGCTACCTGCTCGTTTATTTCAGAAGAATTTGCTAAACAGTTAGACTTACCCCGTGAGAGATTAGAACACCCTATGAACGTAGAAGTAGCGAACAAGGAAATTATCCCCGTAGAATACATTCATAGGAATTGTTTTACCGAATTGCAAGGATTTAAGCTCAAAGTGGATTTGATACCGATACGTTTGGGGGAGTTCAATGTAATCCTTGGAATGGATTGGTTATCGATTCACGGAGCAGTTATAGGCTGTAAGAAGAAGTGTGTACACCTTAAGACTCTGAATAAGTCGAAGGTGGTATTTTATGGTAGTAAATCATTGAGACAATCTATTTGTCTGATGATGGTGCAAGCACAGAGATTGCTTAGGAAGGGTTGTATAGGTTATTTGGCTCACGTGGTTGATACTCGACGAGTCAAGGGTGAACTGAGTCAGATACCTATTGTAAGGGATTTCGTTGATGTCTTCCCAGGTAAGATTCCGGGATTGCCACCGGATAGAGAGATTGAGTTTGTCATTGATTTAGCACCAGGGACAGTACCGATATACAAAGCACCGTATCGTATGGCACCGGTAGAGATGAAAGAACTAATGGCTCAATTACAAGAGTTGTTAGATAAGGGATACATTCGATCGAGCGTATCACCGTGGGGAGCACCAATCTTATTCGTAAAGAAGAAAGATGGGTCGCTAAGACTTTGTGTCTACTACCGAGAGTTGAACAAGGTCACCATTAAGAACAAGTACCCGTTGCCCAGGATAGACGATTTATTTGATCAATTGAAGGGGGCAAAGTACTTTTCAAAGATTGAATTAAGGACTGGTTATCACCAACTGAAAGTGAGGCCGGAGGATATTCCAAAGACGACATTCAGAACTCGGTATGGACACTTTGAGTTTCTGGTAATGTCATTTGGTTTGACGAACGCACCAACAGCATTTATGGATTTAATGAACAGAGTGTTCAAACAGTATTTAGATAAGTTTGTTGTCGTATTCATCGATGACATTCTATTATATTCAGAAATGGAGGAAGAACATGTCGAGCATCTTCGCATAGTGTTGGAGACATTAAGGAGGGAGAAGTTGTATGCAAAATTCTCCAAGTGCAAGTTTTGGTTGCAGAGAGTGCAGTTTTTAGGACACGTTATCAATAAGAATGGTGTTTCGGTGGATCCAGTGAAGGTAGAAGCGATTATTAATTGGGAGCAGCCGAAGACGCCGACAGAAATCAGGAGTTTCTTAGGATTGGCGGGATACTATCGGAGATTTATTCAGGATTTTTCCAAATTAGCATCACCGTTGACCAATCTTACCATGAAGACAGTTAAGTTCATTTGGACGGAGAAGTGTGAAGAAAGTTTACTAGAATTGAAGAAGAGGCTTAGTCAAGCACCTTTGTTGGCCTTACCGGACAACACGAGAGGGTTTGTAGTGTATAGTGATGCGTACACACAAGGTCTTGGCTGTGTACTGATGCAACACGGTAGGGTCATTGTGTACGCCTCACGTCAGCTAAAAGATTATGAGAAGGGATATCCAACTCATGATCTGGAGTTAGCAGCAGTAGTTTTTGCCTTGAAGATTTGGAGGCATTATTTGTATGGTGAGAAGTATGAGATATATACGGACCACAAGAGACGCAGAAAGGACTAGAATTCTAGCCATCGACGTTTCCTTGAGCAGAAAGGGCTACAAATCTTTGATCAATTTGTAGGGTCAGTGTGAGGCAGCGCCGATGGCTAGAATTGATCAAAGATTATGATTGTGAGATTCTGTACCGTCCAGGCAAAGCAAATGTAGTGGCGGATGCCTTGAGCAGAAAAGGCAGAGAGAAGTTATTGAAATTGACCATTCAAGATGAATTGGTGAAAGATTTTGAACGATTGCACTTGGAGATTAAGTATCCGATGGAGACCAACGACCAATTATTTACAGTGATAACGAGTCCAACTTTATTGGATAAGGTTAAAGAAGCACAAGAAAGGGACGAAGATTACATTAACATCAAGAAGCAATTGACTGAAGGTGATGAATTGAAATTTAAGATTGATAGCACTGGACTGCTAAGATTTGAAGAACGAATTTGGGTACCGCTAGTACCAGAACTGAGAGAGGAGATTTTGCAAGAAGCGCACAATATGAAATACTCGATACACCCAGGAAGCACGAAGATGTACCAAGATTTGCTTCACCACATCTAATGGCCAAACATAAATAGAGAGATTGCAGAATGCGTGAGTAGATGCCTAACTTGTCATAGAGTTAAGGCAGAGCACCAACGACCAAGCGGGTTATTACAACCATTAGAAATTCCAGAATGGAAATGGGAGCACGTCACAATGGACTTTGTGGTGGGACTTCCAGCAACGTAGAAAGGGCACGACGCCATATGGGTGATTTTAGATCGTCTTACTAAGTCAGCTCACTTGTTGCCAATTAAGATTAAGTATAGTTTGGACCAATTAGCCAAATTATATATCAAGGAAATTATCTCGAGGCATGGGGTGCCGGTATCTATTATATCATATAGAGATCCACGATTCACGTCAAACTTTTGGAAGAGACTTCAAGAAAGAATGGGGACACAACTACAGATGAGTACCTCGTATCATCCGCGGACAGATGGACAAAGCGAGAGGACGATTCAAACACTTGAAGACATGCTTCGAGCTTGTATGATGGACTTCAAGGGTAGTTGGGAGGATCACCTTCCATTAGTAGAGTTCGCGTATAACAATAATTATCACGCCAGTATTAGAATTCCGCCATACGAAGCACTGTATGGGAGGAAATATAGAACGCCCTTATACTGGGACGAAGTTGAAGAACGTCGACTGTTGGGACCAGAATTGGTACAATAGACTGTAGAAATCATCAAGGTGATAAGAGCCCAATTAGTAGCAGCTCAAGATCGCCAGAAGAAGTATACGGACTTGCTTCGTAAGAAGAGAGATTTTGAAGTAGGAAGCTATGCGTTTCTGAAAGTATCTACCTGGAAAGGGAAGATTCATTTTGGGAAGAAGGGCAAATTGAGCCCTAGATTCATAAGACCTTTCGAGATTCTGAGGTGAGTCGGTGAAGTAGCGTACGAGGTAGCATTACCTCCTGAACTTGAGCACATTCATAATGTGTTTCATGTGTCAGTATTACGAACATATAAACTGGACTACAAGCACGTTATCTCCTATGAACCAATTCAAGTCGAGAAAGACTTATCGTACGAGGAAGTTCTTGTCCAAATACTAGATAGGAAGGAACAGAAGCTGAGGAATAAGATTATTCATTCGTTAAGATTCTTTGAAGGAATCATGCAGTAGAAGAAGCTACGTGGGAGCTAGAAAAGAAAATAAGAGCGAATTATCTGTTTTTATTTGAATAACCTTATTTTTACAATTCTGAGGACGAATTTTTATAAGGGGGAGAGATGTAACGTCCAGAAATTTTAAACTCCTTATTAATTAAATATGTGATTTAATTTTAATGAGTTAGTTTTATGAGTCTATTAAAACCTTATGTGGTTATGTGAATTTATGAAATGATTAAAGGGAGTCACTAATAGTTATTTAAATTAGTGGACTAACCCTAAGAGTTTTAATATCAAGAAATTGATAGGATTCTTATTGTTTAAATATTCAATCTATTTGGATATAGTGGAAAGATTTATACATATTAATTTATGTCAAGTATGGGTATATCCCCATTGAAGAAGTTAATTATTCCATATAAAACTTATGTGGTGATAGGATTTGGAACTGGCTTGAAGCTAACCTATTTCGGCACTGCCAGGGACCGGCGCAGCTGCACCGTCCCAGCAGTACTAAATGGCGCAGCTGCGCCAGTGTCCAGTCTGAGACAGTTAAGTTCTGCTATAGAAAATGAATTGGAACATTGGAGAAATGTGTGACATGCATAGAATCATATGATAAGAATATATTCTAATGATATGGAGTATCAAGTAGTGCAATAAAATCATAAATGATTGTTAAATAGAAATAAATGAATGTCTGTGTATTCCAGAAATTGGAAAAGAAGTTAGGTGTGCACACTAGATATATATAATATTAAATAATGTGTTTATGTGTTTATGTGTGTAGTAAAATATAATTATGGAGATACCTGGTTAATATACCTAACTGCATTATTTTACTGCGTGTATTTAATGTACATGGGTTATATAATGTGAGTACATAAATAAATCCCAAATTTCCTTTGTGTAGTAGTAGTAACACATTTATATTACATTTTGGGACTTATAGTATCCAAACTAAGCCTTAAATAACTTATTGTTGAGCTTGTCCCAAATTAAGAGTCACATTAGTACATGAACAATGTCTTGAGCTAGTTTACGTAACTTCAATGGCTAGTAAATTCTAGGTCATTGGCTATGGAAGTGGCAGTTGGCCAACTTTCTATTGTCAAATGTTTTCTTGATGTTTCCTTTAATTCAAACCTCAGTATAAATTGAATGCCCAGTACAAGCTTCTTCTTTAAATGGTAGCTTCAATTTCAGTTTTTACGTTGCTTTGTTTTGTCTGTTGCAACACTGAGAAATTGAGTTTGTGAGTGTATTGTCTAAAGAAGAAGTTAGCAAGCTCAGAAGAATGGAAACTAAGTTCTTTAAGCTTCAAGAGGTATAAAATCTTAACTTGTGTTCTTGAAATAGGTTTTGTCAAATGATAGAAATTACATGAAATTCTTTGTTAATCAAAGTGAATTAGCATGTTATTATGTGTTTAGGAAGTAGGATTACATGTTTGAACTCTCAAATGATGGTTTGGAACATGTTTGAAGCAAGTGAAACAAGTTGGTTAAGGCTCTGCAAACAGAGTCTACTTACTGTCTCTGATACAGGAACGGCGCAGCTACGCCCTAATTGTACTAGGGTGCAGCGCAGCTGTGCCATAACCCAAAATCAGTTTTGTTTCTGGCATAGCGCAGCTACGCCCTAATTATTCTAGGGTGCAGCGCAGCTGCGCCAAGCCTGCACCAGCTATGATAATTTCTGTTCAGTTTCTGTTCATGCTAACTTGTTGGCACACTGTTAAAGCAAGCTTGTAAACTGTTTTAACATGCACTTGTAAGCACATGCATATAGGATGAATAAGTATAGCAATGATTGACACAATACTTGTGGTCTTGAAATGAGACTTGTGATTTCAAAAGTGAACTTTGTCACGAATGCATCATGTGAGAATTTTTACTTTATGAACATGATAGTATGATTTATATTGACATGAAATGTAAGACTAAAGTGATTGAACACACTAGCATACATGATTGAAAGATTTGACTATTTCAAAGATAAGAAACTTAAGACTTTTCAAAGAGAACTTGACGAAGATTTTTATCTATTAAGTTATGAATATTTGAGCATACATATATGGCTTTAATATATGTTGTAAATGCATGAGAGTTATATGCTAATATGCCTTGTATATGCTAAGTTGAGTTAGTGTAAAATTCAAAGAAAATTAGAATGAGGAAACTAATGTCATCAAGTAATGAGTAAAGTATGTTATGACCATGCATGCATGTGTATTAGGATTCATTATGCCTATAGACATATTGATATGAACATCGTTTGATTAATGTATAGTTTTCACTTATTCACACATAGTCATAAAAGGGAAATTTTTAAAATATGAACTATGTGAGTAAAGTATACATGTGTTGTATATATATACAAGCATGACTACTGGGTATTGAATGATCAAGTTGTAAGGCACAAATGATTACATGACCTTGTTATGTTTTAATGACATATAAATTGTAAGTAAACTTGTGATAGTGAAGTCAAGTATGGTCATGTGTTATATGTGAAAATCTAGCATGTATGTATGTTAAAATACATGTATAATTAGTGTGTTAGAGTTAGACTGAAGTCAGGAAAGCAGAAGCTCAACCTTGGTCTGGCCAAGGGACTGCGCAGCTGCGCCGTCCCTAAGCCTAGACCAGGCGCAGCTGCGCCATCCTGCAGTCACAAATAGATTCTGTTCTTGTTTCTGAAATTAAAGGCATGCTTATATGATTTCTTTATCTTGTAATATGTGACCAATGTGCCATATAACGTGTTAAGAAGCATGCTATGTGAAGACATGAGTATTTTAAGTGTAGACTCATAATAGTTTACACGTACTAATTAAAAGACTGACTTGTTATTGTTAGGTCGTTTCAACGCAAGTAATTAAAGCTAGAATTAATTGTAGCTGAGCAAATAGGCAAGTTTCTATGAACTTCACTCTTTGATTGTGCAAGTTTTCAATGAATTCTTACTCTTTTATTGAGCAAGTTTCCCTAACCTTACTTAAATTTATATTGAACAAGTATCGAACACTATTTTATTGTGTTGCAATGTTTCCTAACTTACACAACTTTGTTTGTTGTGAAAGTTTCTAATCCTTCTCATATTATATTGAGTAGGTTATTGTTGAATTGAAAGTTATTCATTTATTCTTGAATCTTATTTCCAAGCATGCTATTAAGTGGTTTAATTACTTTAAAATTATTCCACATCGATATTATTGATATTCGCACTTTGTGCACTTAAGTTCGTACAGTCTTGGACTTGTACATCATTTAAAGTTCAATAATTCTTGAACTGGGTTAGATAGAGACTGAACCTTTATTCGATCAGACAAGCGTATGAAGTTTTATAAAAACTATCCAAGTCAATTGATGGTAAGGATTCTTAGACTGAAAGAACGGCCCTTCTATGATAGGGGAGTACCCCAGGTATCTAATATAAGATACATATAGTAGATTTAAATGTTATGCATATACATAGTGTACGTGAGGCTGATCCCCTCAAGTACTTATTCTGTAGCCAGTAACCAAAGGGTCAATTAGATATTGATTTCATTGAAGTGTTATAGTTTAAAGTCTATTTGACTAGCAGTTATTCTAAAAGAAATCATTATCTTTGCTTGCGATATTCATATTGTTGAATCCTTCAGATATTCATATTGTTGAATTTATTTTCAGTTATTTTTCCATTCATCATGATATATCCTTATTGTTGTATTTAAACTTGCTGGGCAAACTTGTTGTTCATTCTTGCTATATCATGAATTATATTACAGCTAAGCCTGAGACCTCAGGGAAGGACAAGGGTAAAGGAAAGATGTAGAATAGTGGCAAGGGGCAAACTTTTCCTTATGCCTAGTTTAAATTACTATTATGTAATATGAACCCTAATATTTATTTTAGGGTATAATTGTAAGATGATATTAAGGTTATCGTATCTTGGGACTAGTAAAACCTTTTGAATGAACGACGTACATTTATTATATTCCGCATTTTAGTTATCGTGTGTTGTTTAGTGGTTGATGTTAGTATTTTAATGAGCAATTAAATGTTATTAGTTCACATGAAAATTACTGTTTGTTTGCATGTATGGAACTATTGATTCACATGCATGTACTATTAGAGAAGGTGGTGCAAGATTGATAATACTTGAAGGACTAAATTAAAAATAGAAGTATAGATGAATGTACTATACTGTAAGAATTTGAGCCCCTAAACGTGCAGTTATCGAAACTATATTTTCCTATAAATTGAAGCTCATTTGTTCTTTCATTCTCACCAATTCACTAAGACTCATAAGATCAATTATAGAGAGAGAAGCTATAGAGAGAAAGAAGAAGAGTATTCTGGTACTTCACTATTGCAATATCCAGCCTTCTACTAAGTTAAGGGGTATTATTTATTTTATATTCGCTTACGATATTATTTTTCGTATTTGAAAGGAATTTTATTTCGTTCAATATTTGTAAGGAATATTTTCTTCCATACTCTGCAGTATGTAAGTATATTATTTCATTTCGTTCCTAATTCTACACTCATTTTGTTAAAGTATTGCTTCTATACTCCGTGAAATTAGTAGAATGTCCTTGAAATTTGCGCTTCATCTAGTATCATTTCACGGGGATATTTTTCTGAGCATTCTTGTCAAATTTTAAGCTTTTCATGTCGAAGTACTATTCATAGGTACTATTCACGAAGTACTATTCACAAAGTATTATTCATGAAGTACTATTTCTAAAGTACTATTCACAGGGTACTATTCATGAAGTACTATTCACAGGGTACTATTCACCAGGAGTACTATTCATGACAAAAATTAATTTCTTTTTGGTCCAAATCATTTTTGATACAATATTATTCTTGAATTTTATTCCACAAAGCAATATCATTTTGACAATTTGGATATTATTGAATTCTGGATAAATTAAAATATAAATCATTAAAATTTATCCTTGCTTTTATTTAATTGAATTCTTATATCATTGTCATCATCCTCATGCTTATATTGTGATGAAATTCATCTTTGGTCGTACTGCATAGATGGACTGTTTATTGGTATGATTATGACCAGGGATTATTCGATATAATTATGACCCGTAATGTTACAAATGATGTGGTAAAAGCCCTCATTGTCCCGTAGTGCATTGATGGACAGATGTTGGTATGATCATAACCATGCGTTCTCTTCGGCTAAGGGTGCAAAGATGAATTATTGTTTGGCATGATCTTGACCATTAGAGAAAATATTAATATTCTTGGCCCATAGTGCATGGATAATTCGTGGTTGTGATACTAATGAATATTGTGACGCCCCCAAAATAGGTATACATCACCCATCTTGAGTCGCCAGATAAATGGTACATAAATCAAATACAAACTTAATTATACAACTGTCGTGTAAAATACGACAAAACATAAGCTGAGAGTTTAAACAAGAATATTGCCTTCTAGACAATATACACTCTCAATGGAGTCCTCATTATATTTATTGTCACACTATTTTATAGAATAGTGAGGACTACTAAAATAACCATTTGGACCGTCAATCCATTCCCCGAATCGTCTCAGCTATATTCTCATTTCCTGAAGAGAACAGTGAAAGAAAAGGGTGAGCTCAACTAGC
The DNA here is from genome assembly GCA_020205505.1 of Panax japonicus. Taxonomy (NCBI): domain Eukaryota; kingdom Viridiplantae; phylum Streptophyta; class Magnoliopsida; order Apiales; family Araliaceae; genus Panax; species Panax japonicus. Next base: position 23,240,379 of record CM035103.1, on the reverse strand, counting down.
CCAGTAAAAATATTATGACTAAGATAATGCAGAATAAATTATCCTTAGCCTTCAACAGTATAACAACTGATAGAATACAATAGACAACAATTTTAACTGCAACGGAACAAACAATCCATTAGAAGAGTCAAGTAGAGCATAAAATCTATTATCTTCTATGATTTAAAAAAAATTCATCAACTTTATCGCTGAGACTCAGTTTAACAAATAAACCACATCATCGAATCATCCCTGCACCACGGCCAAGGATATTCATCTAATCATCAATGATCATGATTGTACCGAATAATCTCTGGTCATAATCATACCAATAACGGTCCATCAATAAATTACAGGTCAATAAGGACTTTTACCACATCATTCGTTACATTACGGTCATGATTATACCGAATAATCCCTGGTCATAATCATACCAAGTCCATCTATGCACATAAGCCAAAGATGACTTTAATCACAATATAAGCATAAGGATGATGACAATGACATAATAATTCAATAAAATAAGTTCAAGGATAAATTTTAAAGATTTATAATTTAATTTATCCAGAAATCAATAACGTCTAAATTGTCAACATGATACTGCTTTGTATAGTAAAATTTAAGAATAATATTCATATACCAAAAATAATTTGGACAAAAAAGAAACATATTTTTTGGGTAAATAGTACCCCGCAATAGTACCCTATGAATAATACTTCGGGAATAGTACCTCGTGAATAGTACCCCTGCATGAAAAGTACCCCAAATACCTAAGTGAATAATATTTGGGTGAATAGTAATTTGGGTGAATAGTACTCTGACATAAAAAGTGCCCCGAATACCCGAGTGAATAATACTAGAGTGAATAGTAATTGGGTGAATAGTAACCCGTGAATAGTAACTCGTAAAAGAATACGAAAGAACATGATATTTCATGACGAGTACAAAAGAAATGATATCTCATACGAGTATAATAGAATATACGAAACTACAAATAGATTTTCATCCGCCATGCGGTAATCCATGTAGACAGATCATTTTCACAATTTAATAAAGAATGAATACGAAGGATCATTCACCATGCATGTGGTAATCCACATAGACAGGATATTCCAATAGAATAATAAAGAATGGAATAACAGAAGAATTCACCATGTATGCGGTAGTCCGCGTAGACAGGTTATTCCAACAGAATAGTAAAGAATAGAACCAGGTCATGCGTAATCCGCACAGACAGGATATTCTAATAGAATATTAAAGAATGGAACCAGGTCATGCGTAATTCATACAGACAGGATATTCCAACAGAATAATAAAGAATGGAATAATAACATAATTCACCAGGCATGCAATAGACCGCATAGACAGGTTATTCCAACAGAATAATAAAGAATGGAATAACAGAAGAATTTCACCATGTATGCGGTACTTCGCATAGACAGGTTATTCCAACATAATAATAAAGAATGGAATAACAACCCTTACGAGTATTGAAAGAAAATAACTCTCTTCATGAATACAAAAGAATAATACCCCTTACCTCAAAAGAAGACTAGATACTGGAATAGTGAGGTAGCAGACTTCTCTTCTTCTTTCTCTCTATAATTTCTCTCTATAATAATTGCTTTATAGATTTAGTGAATTTGTGAGAAATGAAGAAAGAATGAGCTTCTATTTATAGGAGAATATAGTTTCAATAATTGCACGTTTTGGGGCTCGAAATATTATAGTATAATACCTTCCTCTTTTTCTTCATTTTTAATTTAGTCCTACAAGTATTATCAAACTTGCACCACCTCCCCTAATAGTAAATCATGTGAATCAATAGTAAATCATGTGAATCAATAGTTCTAGACATGTGAAAATATGAATAACAGTATAGTACCTCTGTGAGACCCCAGATTTTACAAATAAAGATTTAATTTTCTCGAAATATTTTTTTCAAAATTTTGGTGTGGGTTTGAGATAACGTTATAGTTGTGGGTAATATTTATAAATTTTACAAAGTACGCAAGTTGTTATATAATATTCGATTGGTCAGGGAATATTCATTTTAACAGAGAATATTCGTATGACGGCACAATCATTGGTGGACCCCACAACGGAATTATTGTCGGATTGAGAAAATGACAAAAATATTTTTATGAAAATAACGGCGGAAGTTTTACCGTTAAAACTGTTAAACTACTCTGTAGAAGTACAGTAATACGCGTGGTTGCATAGTAGCACACGGTATTGGTTATTGATGCTTACGTGATAAGTCACTCAATTATATTCAATTATTGTCACAGTAATTGTTGCATCATATCTCTCATATTATTGATTCGATTATTGTCACAGTATCATCGGCGTTATTTGATATACTATTAAATCAATAATTGAGATAACAAAGTTGTTCATATTATTAAATTGCAATATTTATAATGTCTAGAAGTTCTGTCAAGGAGAGGTTTGGTCACCTAATTGCGCGCCAATAGGGAGAAATCCTTATTGAAAAGCCTCCACTTTCTTGGGAACAACCTGGTTGTTAAATATTGTGAGTTATAATATTAATGATGAATAAGTTCGTGTTGATTAAAGATGAATTTGATAGTTCCATTGTGTTGGAATTATTGGTGTTAGTGGAAGTCAACATTTATTTCGATAATAACTTATGTCTAGAGGTTATATTGTTCAATCGGGTATTCAGGGCACTTTTTGTGTCGGAGTACTATTCACGAGTTACTATTCATGAGTTACAATTCACGAGTTACTATTCACGAGTTACTATTTATGAGTTACTATTCACGAGTTACAATTCACGAGTTACTATTTACGGGATACTATTCATCTGAACAAAATATATTTATTTTCGGTCCAAATTATTTTTGGGTACAATATTATTCCATTAGGAGATGTGCTAATTTTTTAGACCGTTGGTAGAAATTATAATAGTAAATTAATATGGATCATTGGTTTAAAGTTTTAATAGTTAATCAGTATGGACTGCTGGTTTAAAGTTTTAATAGTGAATCAGTATAGATCGTTGGTTTAAAATTTTAATAGTGAATCAGTATGGACCGTTGGTTTAAAGTTTTAATAGTGAATCAATATGGACCGTTGCTTTAAGTTTTAATATGGATAGTCCGTTTAAAAGTAAATCAATCTGGACCATTCATGAATTAGTTACTATTCAGTCCATTCTCTTATAAATAGAAGCTCATTCCTTCATTATTTCTTACGAATTCACTGAAAATCTAGAGAGAGAAATTATTGAGAGAAATTATAGAGAGAAGCTATAGAGAGAAAATCTATAGAGAGAAAGAAGAAGAGAAGTTTGCTACCTTTCTATTCCAATATCCAGTTTCTTCTAAGGTAAGGGGTATTATTCTTTCGTATTCATGAAGAGAATTACTTTCTTTCAATACTCGTAAGAGTTGTTATTCCATTCCTTATTATTATATTGGAATAACCTGTCTATGCGAAGTACTGCATACATTGTGAAATTCTTCTATTATTCCATTCCTTATTATTATGTTGGAATAACCTGTCTATCCGAAGTACTGCATACATGGTGAAATTCTTCTATTATTCCATTCCTTATTATTATGTTGGAATAACCTGTCTATGCGAAGTACTGCATACATGGTGAAATTCTTCTATTATTCTATTCCTTATTATTATGTTGGAATAACATGTTTATGCGAAGTACCGCATACATAGTGAAATTCTTCTATTATTTCATTCTTTATTATTCTATTGGAATATCCTGTCGGTGCGAATTTCGCCTGACCTGGTTCCGTTCTTTATTATTCTGTTAGAATAACCTGTTTATGCGAAGTATCGCATACATGGTGAAATTCAGTTGTTATTCCATTATTTATTATTCTGTCGGAATATCCTGTCTGTGCATTTTACACCGGACCTGGTTCCATTATTTATTATTCCACATTTAGTATTCTGTCGAAATATCCTGTCTGTGCGTTTACGCTGGACCTGGTTCCATTATTTATTATTTTGTTGGGAATAACATGTTTGTGCGGTCTCTATCGCGTGCATGGTGAATCCTTATATATTTCCATTCTTTATTATTCTATTGGAATAACATGTCTATGTGGATTACTACATGCATGATGAATGATCCTTTATATTTATTCCTTATTAAATTGTGGAAATGATCTGGCTACGTTGATTATGATGAGAGTCATAATAAAAGCATTGGACAGATACAAATCATGGGTATATGAAGTATTATTAAATGTTATGATGAGTTATGTTGGTTGTTATGTGAAAATATGAAAGTTTCTTAGAAATCACAAAGGGTTGAAAATCAGATTTTGGTGAAAATAGAACATGAAATTCAATTGACCATATCTCCTATTACATTTTGATTTTTTGAGTGTGGTCAAGTTCTAGAGTTAGATCTATGAGTTTTGTAGCATCTCCAAGTGGAATCACTGGAAAAGGTGTTGTAGATTTTCGTGTGGACTAATTTTAGCAAAGGGGTCTAAAGTTGGAAATTATCGAAATGCTATTGTCCAAATTTTTAGAAGGGCTGTTTCTGCCACTTAATTTATGAAACAATTTCTGGCCTTTTGGGACATGAAAATATATGGTATAAGGTACCTCCTGTCCAAAAAATGAGCTCATTCCGACTTAAAATGAGCAAGTTATGACCATTTCAATATTTAGGTGTTTCTGACGAAAAACGCTATAATCGGAGTTCTATAACTCCGATAACAATGAAATTTAAACTAGATGCTCACGTTAACATGTGTAAGATCCTGCCAAGATTTGGGAATTTCTAGAGTTAACCTTAAGGTAGCGAATTTCTTAAGGAATTAATTAGAAATTGATTTTTGAAAAATAGTAAATGAATTTTAAAAATTCCGAGAAAAATATATGTTCATTATGGGACTATATTCTGCTAAATCTCAGAAAAGAAATATTTTTGAAACTGATTTGGTATTTTTCATGAAAATGGTTTAATTACGAACTTATGAGTTAAATATGTTATGTGAAGTAACAAAGTTGGAAAATAGCATTTTGTAGCTTGAAAATCCTATATAAGGTATATGAAGATTTTTGATAAGGGATTTGATCATTGGTGATAAAATCTTATGAGTATAGCATTTTTGAATAACTAAATGCATTATTTGGTAAAGTGTAAACAATTGAAATAAATTGTTTATAAGTTTAAAAAGTGATTAAAATATTGTTATGATATTAATAATATTAGATTATGAGTGGTTGATAATATTTGGATAAATTTAAAGTCTTTAATAGTTATCCTTGTTTGCAGTTGATTAATGTTTATATCATTGTCATCATCCTCATGCTTATATGGTAATAAAAGTTATCTTGGCTTACGTGTAAAGATGGACTGTGGATTATTGAATTGTATATCTTTAGCTTACATGCAAAGATGGACTGTTGGTTGTTGGTTTTATAGTTGTATATCTTTGGCTTACGTGCAAAGATGGACTTGTTGGTTATTGGTTTTATAGTTGTATATCTTTGGCTTACGTGCAGAGATGGACTTGGTATGATTATGACTAGGGATTTTTCGGTATAGTCATTACCATTGATGATTTAATGAATATCCTTGGCCCGTAGTACAGGGATGATTAGAAGATGTGGTTTATTTATTAAGCTGAGTCTCAGCGAATAAAAGTTGATGAAAACAGTTTTTTAAATCATAGAAGATAGTAGGTTTTATTTTTTAATTGACTCTTCTAATGAATTGCTTATTCCGCTGCAGTTAAACTTGATGTCTATTGTATTTTATCAATTTAACATTGTTGAAGACTATTGATAATTTATTTTGCATTATCTTAGTTATAATATTTTTTACTGGGCTAGTTGAGCTCACCCTTTCTTTCATTGTTCTCTTCAGGAAATGAGAATATAGCTGGGACGAGTCGGGGAAAGGAGTGATGATCCAGATGATAGCATTAGTAGTCCTCACTATTCTGATTAAATAGTGTGATAATAAATGTAATGAGGACTCCTTTGAGTTTGTATACTGTCTAGATGACAATATACGTATTAAAACTCTTAGATTATGTTTTGTCGAATTTTACACGACAGTTGTATTATTAAGTTGTATTTGAATTTTGTACCATGTATTTGGCGACTCAAGATGGGTGATGAATACCTATTTTTGGGGGCATCATAGTTGGTATCAAAGCCATAAAAAAGAGCCCCGAGCCTTTATCTGGTGACTTCCAAGTCTTGGGATGCTCTGAAGCCAGACTTTTTGTAGGGGACGCCGTGAGTAACGATGGCAAGTTGATAGGTATCATTGTGAGGTGTTATCCAAGTCTTGGATGCGAGTCACAGTTGGTATCAAAGCTTAGGGATATGATCCCTGGCTGAGATGTGAGATAAGAACTAGGAGGGGAGAGACGGGGAATTCCTTCGCTAGTATGACCTACCTAAGTTTATTTGGTATTTAAGTGGTCGGTCAGAGTATAGGGATAATATGTGAGATGTCAATTAACTCTTGTTTTATGGCAGTGTTTGAAAATGACAGCTGAAAATGTTAGCAATGGAGTGAATGGGACCATTGAGACACCTTTAATCACTAACAAGGTTAATGTTATGTTAGACGAAGAAGAAATTAGAGATATCTACGTGGTGAGTAAAGAACTAATAGTTGCACCCGAGCTAGTTGTAGAGGTAGCAGCTGAGAGTGAGGAAGAAGAGGAAGAAGAAGAACCTGAGGAAATTTATTAGAAGAATTTTATGAACAAAATTTTGAATTACAAAATCTTATTCATGAGTTAGAAGAGCAAGCGAAAGAACGACAGGCGGTTGTAGAGCAAAGAGATGCAACAATTCAAAATTGTGTTACCCGATGTGCGATGCTTGAATAGAAGCACTCTTTGGCAAGGTATAAGATATTAGAGCTGGAATCTGAGAAAGCTTTGATCAAAGATCTGATGAAAGCAGAAACAACTGGACGAAGGAGAATAGATGATGCGTGGGTTAAAGCCGCACGACGCGTTGATATTGTCAAAAAAAGTTGTCCGATCCAATAAAGTCAAAATAGATGAAATGGATTTTCCTTTTTGGACAACAATTGGGAGAATCCAACATCGAATTCGGAATTACCCTGTACAGAGCGGTCAACCCCAATTCGATATGGATAGGAGAATAATGATTCAAATCATGGATCAGGAATGTGACGAAGCACTTAAGGGTGGAATGTACCCTATAGCAAAGTCAAATCCGGTAGTTTAAGTGAGAGCGTTTGTCAAGAAACCTGAACGAAGTTATTACGGGTAAGTTAATTATAAACTCTTGGGAAGTCTATATCTTATTCGATACTAGTTCTACCCACTCTTGTATTTCACCTAGTTGTGTTCAACGTTTAAATTTGACTCTTGAGAAGTTAGAATTTGACTTATTGGTTGAAACTTCATTAGGAGAAACTTTCGTTACCTACACTGTTTATAAATTTTATTTTAAATCGACACTTTCACGTTACCTATCGATCTTATCTCTTGGAAAATACTTGCCTTTGATGTGATTTTAGGAATCGATTGATTAACTACTCATCATATTTATATTTTATTGAAAGTCACCTATGGTCTGTAGTGCATAGATGGACTTGGTATGATTATGACCAGGATTATTCGGTATAATCATGACCGTAATGTTAGAAATGATGTGGTAAAAGTCATCTTTGGCCCGTAGTGCATAGATGGACTTGGTATGATTATGACCAGGGATTATTCGGTATAATCATGACCGTAATGGAAAACACGAATATCCTTGGCCCAGTAGTGCATGGATAATTCGTGGACGTGATACTATTAAGCTGAGTTTCAAGCATTATTGGTTTTACAGTTGTATATCTTTGGCCTGTAGTGCAAAGACTGAACTGTTGATTATTGGTTATACAGTTGGCCTGTAGTGCAAAGATGAATTGTTAATGAATATCTTTGGCCGTATTGCAAAGATGAATTTAATATTTTCGACGATAAAGGTATTCAGGGTATCATCACCTCTTCGTCATACCAGGTACGTAGCGTAAATTTCGAGAGCGAAATTTCATAAGGAGGGGAGATTGTGAGACCCCAGATTTTACGAATAAAGATTTAATTTTCTCGAAATATTTTTTTCAAAATTTTGGTGTGGGTTTGAGATAACATTATAGTTGTGGGTAATATTTATAAATTTTACAAAGTACGCAAGTTGTTGTATAATATTCTATTGGTCGGGAAATATTCATTTTAACAGGGAATATTCGTACGACGGCACAATCACTGGTGGACCCCACAACGGAATTATTGTCGGATTGAGAAAATGACAAAAATATTTTTATGAAAATAACGGCGGAAGGTTTACCGTTAAAACTGTTGAACTACTCGGTAGTAAAAGTATAGTAATACGCATGGTTGTATAGTAGTACACGGTATTAGTTATTGATGCTTACGTGATAAGTCACTCAGTTATATACAATTATTGGTACAGTAATTGTTGCATCATATTTCTTATATTATTGAATCGATTATTGTCACAGTATCATCTGCATTATTTGATATACTATTAAATCAATAATTGAGAAGACAAAGTTGTTCATATTATTAAATTACAATATTTACAATGTCTAGAAGTTCTGTCAAGGAGAGGTTTGGTCACCTAATTGCGCACCAATAGGGAGAAATATTTATTGGAAAGCCCCCTCTTTCCTGGGAACAACCTGGTTGTTAAATATTGTGAGTTATAATATTAATGATGAATAAGTTCTTGTTGATTAAAGATGAATTTGATAGTTCCATTGTGTTGGGATTATTGGTGTTAATGGAAGTCGACATTTATTTCGATAATAATTTATATCTAAAGGTTATATTGTTCAATCGGGTATTCAGTGCACTTTTCGTGTCGGAGTACTATTCATGAGTTACTATTCATGAGTTACTATTTATGAGTTACTATTCATGGGATACTATTCACCTGAACAAAATATATTTCTTTTCGGTCCAAATTATTTTTAGGTACAATATTATTCCATGAGGAGATGTGATAATTTTTCAAACCATTGGTTGAAATTATAATAGTAAATCAATATGGATCGTTGGTTTAAAGTTTTAATAGTGAATCAGTATGGACCGTTGGTTTAAAGTTTTAATAGTGAATCAGTATGGACTGCTGGTTTGAAGTTTTAATAGTGAATCAGTATGGACCGTTGGTTTAAAGTTTTAATAATTAATCAGTATGGACAGTTGCTTTAAGTTTTAATATGGACCGTCCATTTAAAAGTTAATCAATCTGGACCGTTCATGAACTAGTTACTATTCAGTCCATTCTCCTATAAATAGAAGCTCATTTCTTCATTATTTCTTATAAATTCACTGAAACTCTAGAGAGAGAAGCTATAGAGAGAAGCTATAGAGAGAAAATCTATAGAGAGAAAGAAGAAGAGAATTCTGCTACCTTTATATTCCAATATCCAGTTTCTTCTAAGGTAAGGAGTATTATTCTTTCGTATTCATGAAGAGAATTACTTTCTTTCAATACTCGTAAGAGTTGTTATTCCATTCCTTATTATTACGTTGGAATAACCTGTCGATGCGAAGTATTGTATACATGGTGAAATTCTTCTATTATTCCATTCCTTATTATTATGTTGGAATAACCTGTCTATGCGAAGTACTACATACATGGTGAAATTCTTCTATTATTCTATTCCTTATTATTATGTTGGAATAACCTGTTTATGCGAAGTACCGCATACATGGTGAAATTCTTCTATTATTCCATTCTTTATTATTATGTTGGAATATCATGTCTGTGCGAATTTCGCCTGACCTGGTTCCGTTCTTTATTATTCTGTTGGAATAACCTATTTATGCGAAGTACCGCATACATGGTGAAATTCTGTTGTTATTTCATTATTTATTATTCTGTCGGAATATCCTATCTCTGCGTTTTACGCCGGACCTGGTTCCGTTATTTATTATTTCACATTTATTATTCTGTCAGAATATCCTGTCTGTGCGTTTACGCCGGACCTGGTTCCATTATTTATTATTCTGATGGGAATAACATGTCTGTGCGGTCTCTATCGCATGCATGGTGAATTCTTATATTATTACATTCTTTATTATTCTGTTGGAATAACCTGTCTGTGTGGATTACTACATGCATGATGAATGATCCTTTATATTCATTCCTTATTAAATTGTGGAAATGATCTGGTTATGTTGATTATGATGAGAGTCATAATAAAAGCATTGGACAGATGAAAATCATGGGTATATGAAGTATTAGTAAGTGTTATGATGAGTTATGTAGGTTGTTATGTGAAAACATAAAAGTTTCTTAGAAATCACAAAGGGTTGAAAATCAGATTTTGATGAAAATGGAACATGAAATTCAATTGACCATATGTCCTATCATATTTTAAATTTTTGAGTGTGGTCAAGTTCTAGAGTTAGATCTATGAATTTTTTAGCATCTCCAAGTGGAATCACTGGAAAAAATTTTGTAGATTTTCGTGTGGACTGATTTTAGCAAAGGAGTCAAAAGCTGTAAATTACCGAAATGCTACTGCCTAGATTTTTAGAAGGGCTGTTTCGACCACTTAATTTATGAAAAAAATTCTGGCCTTTTGGGACATGAAAGTATATGGTATAAGTTACCTCCTGTCCAAAAATGAGCTTATTCCGACTTCAAATAAGCAAGTTATGACAATTTCAATATTTAGGTTTCTCTGACGAAAAACATTATAACCGGAGTTCTATAACTCCGATGACCGTGAAATTTAAATTGGAGGCTCACGTTAACATGTGTAAGATCCTTCTAAGATTTGGGAATTTCTGGAGTTAACTTTGAGGTAGCTAATTTCTTAAGGAATTAATTAGAAATTGATTTTTAAAAAATAGTAAATGAATTTTGAAAATTTCGAGAAAAATATATGTTCATTATGGGACTATATTCTGCTAAATCTCAGAAAAGAAAATATTTTTGGAACTGATTTGGTATTTTTCATGAAAATGGTTTAGTTACGAACATATGAGTTAAATATGTTATGTGAAGTAACAAAGTTGGAAAATAGGATTTTGTGGCTTGGAAATCCTATATAGGGTATATGAAGATTTTTGATAAGGGATTTGATCATTGGTTATAAAATCTTATGACTATATCATTTTTTAATAACTAAATGCATTATTTGGTTAAGTGTAAACAATTGAAATAAATTATTTATAAGTTTAAAAAGTGATTAAAATATTGTTATGATATTAATAATATTAGATAATGAGTGATTGATAATATTTGGATAAATTTAAAGTCTTTAATAGTTATCCTTGTTTGCAGTTGATTAATGTTTATATCATTGTCATCATCCTCATGCTTATATGGTAATAAAAGTTATCTTGGCTTACGTGCAAAGATAGACTGTGGATTATTGAATTGTATATCTTTGGCTTACGTGCAAAGATGGATTGTTGGTTGTTGGTTTTATAGTTGTATATCTTTGGCTTACGTGCAAAGATGGACTGTTGGTTGTTGGTTTTATAGTTGTATATCTTTGGCTTACGTGCAGAGATGGACTTGGTATGATTATGACTAGGGATTTTTCGGTATAGTCATTACCATTGATGATTTAATGAATATCCTTGCCCCGTAGTGCAGGGATGATTAGAAGATGTGGTTTATTTATTAAGCTGAGTCTCAGCGATAAAAGTTAATGAAAATATTTTTTAAATCATAGAAGATGGTAGGTTTTATTTTCTACTTGACTCTTCTAATGGATTGCTTATTCCGCTTTAGTTAAACTTGATGTCTATTGTATTTTATCAGTTTAACATTGTTGAAGATTATTGATAATTTATTCTGCATTATCTTAGTCCTAATATTTCTTACTGGGCTAATTGAGCTCACCCTTTCTTTCACTGTTCTCTTCATGAAATGAGAATATAGCTGGGACGTGTCAGGGAAAGGAGTGACTGTCTAGATGATAGCATTAATAGTCCTCACTATTCTGATTAAATAGTGTGACAATAAATGTAATGAAGACTCCTTTGAGTTTGTATACTGTCTAGATGACAATATACGTATTAAAACTCTTAGATTATGTTTTGTCGTATTTTACACGACAGTTGTATTATTAAGTTATATTTAAATTTTGTACCATGTATTTGGCGACTCAAGATGGGTAATGAATACCTATTTTTGGGGGCGTCACAGTTGGTATCAAAGCCATAGAAAAGAGCCCCAAGCCTTTATCTGGTGACTTCCAAGTCTTGGGATGCACCAAAGCCAGACTTTCCGCAGGGGACGCCGTGAGTAACGGTGGCAAATTGATAGGTATCATTGTGAGGTGCTATCCAAGTCCTGGATGCGAGTCACAGTTGGTATCAAAGCTTAGGGATATGATCCCTGACTGAGATGTGAGATAAGAACTAGGAGGGGAGAGACGGGGAATTCCTTCGCTAGTATGACCTACCTAAGTTATTTGGTATTTAATTGGTCGGTCAGAGTATAGACATAATATGTGAGATGTCAATTAACTCTTGTTTTGTGGCAGTGTTTGAAAATGGCAGCTGAAAATGTTAGCAATGGAGTGAATGAGACCATTGAGACACCTTTAATCACTAACCATGTTAATGTGATGTTAGACGAAGAAGAAATTAGAGATATCTACGTGGTGAGTTAAGAACTAATAGTTGCACTCGAGCTAGTCGCAGAGGTAGCAGCTGAGAGTGAGGAATAAGAGGAACCTGAGAAAAAATTATTAGAAGAATTTTATGATCAAAATTTAGAATTACAAAATCATATTCAGGCGGAAGAACGACAAGCGGTTGTAGAGCAAGGAGATACAATAATTCAAAATTGTGTTACCCGATGTGCGATGCTTGAACAGAAGCACTCTTTTTGCAGGGAATAAGATATTAGAGCTGGAATCTGAGAATGCTTTGATCAAAGATCTGATGAAAACAGAGACAACTGAATGAAGGAGAATAGATGATGTGTGGGTAAAAGCCGCACGATGCGTTGATATTGTCGAAAAAGACGTCCGATCCAATAAAGTCAAAATAGATGAAATGGATTTTGCTTTTTGGACAACAATTGGGAGAATCCAACATCGAATTAGGAATTACCCTGTGCAGAGCAGTCAACCCCAATTCAATATGGATCGAAGAATAATGATTCAAATCATGGATCAGGAATGTGACGAAGCACTTAAGGGTGGAATGTACCCTATAACAAAGTCAAATCCGGTAGTTTAAGTGAGAGCGTTTATCAAGAAACCCGAACGAAGTTATTACAGGTAAGTTAATTATAAACTCTTGCGAAGTCTATATCTTATTCGATACTAGTTCTACCCACTCTTGTATTTCACCTAGTTGTGTTGAACGTTTAAATTTGACTGCTGAGAAGTTAGACTTTGACTTATTGGTTGAAACTTCGTTGGGAGAAACTTTTGTTACCTACACTGTTTATAAATTTGACACTTTCACGTTACATGTCGATCTTATCTCTTTGAAAATACTTGCCTATCATGTGATTTTTAGGAATAGATTGATTAACTACTCATCATATTTATATTTTGTTGAAAGTCATCTATGGCCTGTAGTGCATATATGGACTTAGTATGATTATGACCAGGGATTATTCGGTATAATCATGACTGTAATGTTACAAATGATGTGGTAAAAGTCTACTTTGGCCCGTAGTGCATAGATGGACTTGGTATGATTATGATCAGGGATTATTCGGTATAACCGTAATTGAAAACACGAATATCCTTGGCCCGTAGTGCATGGACAATTCGTAGTCGTGATACTATCTTGCACTAACTCCCATAATAGTAAATGAATGTGAATCAATAGTACACACATGTGAACAAATAGTTATAATCATGTGAATCAATAGCAATTAATTACTCATTTATCCGATTAATTACCCGATTGGTCAATATAACCTCCAGACATCAATTATTATCGAAATAAATGTCAATTTTCACTAACACTAATAATTCCCACACAATGGAACTATCAATTTAATCTTTAATCAACACGAACTTATTCATCATTAATATTATAACTCACAATATTTAACAACCAGATCGTTCCCAGGAAATAGGGGTCTTTCTGATAAGGATTTCTCCTTATTGGCGCGCAATTAGGTGACCGAACTTCTCCTTGATAGAACTTCTAGATATTGTCAATATTGCAAATAATAATATGAATAACTTTGTCGTCTCAATTATTAATTGAATAATATAACATATTATGTAGATGATACTATGACAATAATTGAATGAATAATATGAGAGATATGATGCAGCAATTACTGTAGCAATAATTGAGTATAATTGAGTGACTTCTTATGTAAGCATCAATAATCAATACCGTGTGCTACTATGCAACCACGCGTATTACTGTACCTTTACTATCGGGTAGTTCAACAGTTTTAACGGTAACACTTTCGCCGTTATTTTTATAAAAAGATAATTCTGGCGTTTTCTTACTACGACAATACTTCCGTTATGGGGTCCACCAATGATTGTGCTGTCATATAAATATTCCCTGTTAAAATGAATATTTCCCGACCACTCGAATATTATATAACAACTTGCATACTTTTCAAAATTTATAAATATTATCCACAACTATAACATTATATCAAATCCAAACCATAATATTCAAAAAAATATTTCGAGAAATTTAAATCTTTATTCATAAAATTTGGGGTCTCACAAATATCCTTGGCTCGTAGTGTATGGATAATTCTGTGATATTGATTATTTATTAAGATGAGTCTCAGCGATAAAATTGATGATAAACTTTTAAATCATAGAAGATAGTAGATATCTTACTCTACTTGACTCTTCTAATGGATTGTGTATCCTGCTGCAGTTGTTGATCTAAAATTTGTCGTCTATTGTATTTTATCAGTTGTTATACTGTTGAAGGCTAACGATAATTTATTCTGTATTATCTTAGTCATAATATTTCTTACTGGGCTAGTTGAGCTCAGCCTTTTGTTTCCATTGTTCTCTTCAAGAAATAAGAACGCATCCGGGACTAGTCGGGTAATGGAGTGATGGTCCGAGATGGTGTTATAGTAGTCCTCACTATTCTATAAAATAGTGTGATAATAATTATAATGAAGACTCCGTTGAGTGTGGATATTTTCTAGAAGACAATATTCGTGTTAAAACACTCAGCTCAGCTTTTGTCGTATTGTATAAAAGAAGTTTGTATTTAAATTTTGTACCATGTATTTAGCAACTCAGAATAAGTGATGTATACCTATTTTGGGGGCGTCACAGTTGGTATCAAAGCTTAGGGATATGATCTCTGGCTGAGATGTGAGACTAGAACTAGGAGGGGAGAGACGGGTAATTCATTCGTTAGTATGACCTACCTAAGTTTATTTGTTATTTAACTGGTCTGTTAGAATATAGGGATAATATGTGGCATGTCAATTAACCCTTGTTTTGTGACAGTGTTTGAGAACGGCATCTGAAATTGTTGAGATAAGCAATGGAGCACATGATACCGTTGAGTCACCACCGATCATTAACCAGGATAATGTGCATCAGGAAGGCAATAATCCTCATGCAAATAAAAACACCTACCAAATGATGAATAATGGTACATTTAGGATTTTTTTTAGAATTTATGCAAAACCAAACGAGAGAAAATTATGTTCAAAATGCAGGTGGAAACACTGGCAACTCACGTCTAGTCACCGCTAAGCAGTTCAAGGAGCTGGGACCACCAGAGTTTTTGGGAAAATCAGAACCACTTAAGGTAGAGATGTGGATTAAGCAGATCACCAAGATATTTGATGTCTTTGAATGCTCAGAGGAGCAAAAGGTTTCCTTTGCCACCTTTATGTTGCGTGAAGAAGTAGATTAATGGTGGGAATCTATAAGGCATACTCATCTTTTCGCACTAAAGATGTCTTGGGAGAAGTTCCAAGAATTATTCAACGACATGTACTTTCCTGAAAGTATTCGTAACATAAAGGAGGTAGAATTCATCAAGCTGGAGCAAAATAATATGACCGTATTGCAATACGAGGCAAAGTTTACAAAGTTATCCAGGTTTACATCCCATTGGGTTGATAATGAGGAGCGAATAACGCGAATGTTTCTGCGAGGTTTGAAACCTGAAATACGTCAATACCTCATTTCTCACAAACTTTATTTATATTCAGATGTTATGAATAGGGCTCAGTTTTTAGAATATGATTATGAGTCAGCTCAACCAAAAGGCAACGACCAACAACACGATAATAATCGTACCAGTGGCAACGGCTATTGGAACAACAATAACCATCGTGGAGAAAATTATCAGGCCAGAAATTTTAACCACTTCGGTGGTAATCATTGCCAAGATAATAGGAAAGGTGAACTAAGTGAGAACAACCCTAAGAAGAGAAGATTCAACAATAACTGAAAGACATCGATAGCAACACCGACACCCGTTTTAAAGGAATAAGAATGACCACCGGTCGTATATTTCAAATGCAGACAGGAGGGACACATCCGTCCAAACTGTACGCAGCAACCCAAAGCGTGTTTCAATTACAAAAAAGAAGGTCAACTAGCTCGATTATATCGTGTAGTGAAGTCAAGCTCAACTGGGATGGTGACGCCAAAGGATGTACCAGACAAGTCAAAGCTGGTAGTTTAAGTGGGAGTGTTTGTCGAGGAACCCAAACAAAGTTATTACGAGTAAGTTAATCATAAACTCTTGAGAAGTCTATACCTTATTCGATACCAGTTCTACCCACTCTTTTATTTCTCTTACTTGCGCTCAACGTTTGAACTTGACTTCTGAAAAATTAGACTTTAACTTATATGTTGAAACTCCATTAGGAGAAACCTTCGTTACATCCACTATTTATAAATCTTGTTTGGTTGAAATCGATACCCTCACGTTACTTGTTGATCTAATCTCTTTGAAAATACTTGCCTTTGATGTGATTTTAGGGATTGATTGGTTAACTACTCATCATGCTAAAATTGATTATTTTCGTAAGGTTATTAGCTTTTATATTCCTAACCAACCTATTATACGAATTCAAGCAACCAAACCACTAAATTTAATCACTGTCATATCAAGCCATAAAACTGTTTGTTTATTGAAAAATGGATGTCAAGCTTTCTTAGCCCATGTCACAGATTTAAACAAAAATACGTCAGATTTGAATGATATTTCTATTGTTAATAAATTTCTTGACGTATTCCCTGAAGAACTTCCTGGCCTACCCCCAGAGCGTGAAATCAAATTTTGTATTGACCCCAGTATACAAAACCCATTTTTAAAACTGTAAAATCCGGACTTTTATGAATAAAGATTAATTTTTCTAGAAATATATTTTTGAATATTATGGTGTGGATTCTCCAGTATGTTGGGATGAGGTGGGTGAAGCAACATTGTTGGGACTAGAATTGGTACGCATGACAACAGAAAAGATTCAAATGATCCGATAACGTATAAAGACCTCACAAGATCAACAAAAGAGTTATGTTGATCTTCATCGAAGAGGCGTGGAATTCAATGTTGGAGAGCATGTGTTGTTATGTGTTGCTCCATAGAAAGGAGTTACAAGATTTGGAAAGAGAGGAAAGCTCAATCCTCAATTCATTGGGCCATTCGAAATCCTCGATCGAGTAGAAACTATGGCCTATAGACTCGCCTTACCACCAACTATGTCTCGTGTTCATAACGTTTTTTACATATCTATGTTACGTAAATATGTGAAAGACCCGGACCATATTATTGAATTAGAACCGGACGAGATAGGGAAAGATTTAATGTATGAAGAGGTACCTGTTAAAATCTTGGATAAGAAGGATCATATTCTACGCTCCAAGGTTATACCTCAAGTCAAAGTTTTATGGAGAAACCATGATGAGGAGGAAATGACTTGGAAGTTAGAATCAGAAATGAAATCAAGGTATCCTCACCTCTTTGACATACCAGGTACATACCCTAATTTCGAAGATGAAATTTCATAAGAAGAGGAGGTTGTAAGACCCCAACTTTTATGAATAAAGATTAATTTTTCTTGAAATATATTTTTGAATATTATGGTGTGGATTGATATAATATTATAGTTGTGGGTAATATTTACAAATTTTACAAAGTAAGCAAGTTGTTATAAAATATTCGATTGGTCGGGGAATATTCATTTTAACAGGGAATATTCGTACGACGACACAATCATTAGTGGACCCCACAATAAAAGTATTGTCGGAGTTAGAAAACGATAGAAATATCTTTTTATAAAATTAACGGCGAAAGTTTTATCGTTAACTGTTAAAATACCCGGTGGTAAAAGTACAGCAATACGCGTGGTTGCATAGTAGCACACAGTATTGTACAGTATCTTTGATTATTGATGCTTACATGAGAAGTCACTCATTTATACTCAATTATTGCTACAATAATTGCTGCATAATATCTCTCATATTATTGATTCAATTATTGTCACAGTATCATCTGCATAATATTTTATATTATTAAATCAATAATTGAGACGATAAAGTTATTCATATTATTATTTGCATTATTGACGATGTCTAGAAAGTTCTGTCGAGGAAAGGGGTTTGGTCACCTAATTGCACGCCAATAGGGAGAAATCCTTATCGAAAAGCCCCCTCTTTTTTGGGAATGATCTAGTTTTTAAATATTGTGACTTATAATATTAATGATGAATAAGTTTATGTTGATTAAAGATGAAATTGATATTTTCATTGTGTTGGGATTATTAGTATTAGTGGAAATCAACATTTATTTTGATAATAATTAATTTCTGGAGGTTAAATTAACCAATCGGGTAATTAATCGGATAAATAAGCAATTAATTGCTATTAGTTCACATGCATATAACTATTTGTTCACATGAATGGAACTATCGATTCACATGCATATACTATTGATTCACGTGCATGTACTATTAGAGGAGGTGGTGCAAGTTTGATAATACTTGTAGAACTAAATTAAAAATAGAAGAAAAGATGAAGGTAATATACTGTAATAATTCAAGCCCCAAAATATGCAATTATTGAAACTATGTTTTTCTATAAATAGAAGCTCAATCTTCTTTCATTCTCACCAATTCACTAAGACTCACAAGAGTAATTATAGAGAGAGAAGCTATAGATTGAAAGAAGAAGAGTATTATGCTACTTCACTATTCTAGTATCCAGTCTTCTTCTAAAGTAAGGGATATTATTTTTTCAGTATTTGTAAGAAATAATATTTTTTTACATACTCTGTAGTATGTGAGTAATATTATTTCATTTCGTATTCCTAATTCTACACTCATTCTGGTAAAGTATTGCTTCTATACTCCGTGAAATTAGTAGAATATCCTTGAAATTTGCGATTCATCTAGTATCGTTTCACAAAGATATATTTTTGAACATTCTTGTTAAATTTTAAGCTTTTCATGTCGGAGTACTGTTCACAGGGATACTATCCACAAAGTATTATTCACGGGGTACTATTCATAAAGTACTATTCATGGGGTACTATTCACATAGTACTATTCCCGAAGTACTATTCACGAAGTACTATTCACGGATTACTATTCACCCAGGGTACTGTTCATGATAAAAATTGATTTCTTTTCTGTCCAAATCATTTTTGATACAATATTATTCTTGAATTTTACTCCACAAAGCAGTATCGTGTTGATAATTTGGACATTATTGAATTCTAGATAAATTAAATTATAAATCTTTAAAAACTTATCCTTTGCTTTCTTTTAATTGAATTCTTATATCATTGTCTTCATCCTCATACTTATATTGTGATGAAAGTCATCAGTGGCTTACGTGCATAGATGGACTATTGATTGGTATGATTATGACCAGAGATCATTCAGTATAATCATGACATGTAATGTTACAAATGATAAAATTCTTCATTGGCCCGTAGTGCATTGATGGACAATTTTTGGTATGATCATGACCATTATTGAAAACATGAATATCCTATAGGGTTTCGACACATAAAACTTAGCAGAAATAGAACAATATAAAGCAATTTCGAAACCCTAAACAGGATCCATGCGAAAACCAAATTAATTCAGTGGTTAGAAATTTATACCAATTATTGAAGTTAGAATTGATACGATCGAATCTCTAATGCAATCCAAATGAACTGCGCCTCTATAGTATCCACACGAACGCCCCGCGAACCATCGTACGATATGCAATAAAAGGAACTGCGGTACTAGCCACCAAGGATGAGGATTTTCAGAATTGTTTCTCTCTAGTTTCTCTCTAAGAGCGGTTAGGGTTTTGGTTAATGAATAATACCTAAATGGCTGCTACATATCATATATATAGCAATTAAAAGGAATTAATCAAAACCTAATTTAATAAAATCCAAATTTATATATATATATATATATATATATATATATATATATATCTTAATTAAGTCTTACTTAATTAATATACCTATATATAAATTATCCTATTAATTTAAAATCGTAATTTAAATACTATCAATCATATTGACATATTTAAATCTTTACAATTTAAATTAATTCCCTTTTAATTACATTCTATGTGTGTGACCCTATAGGTTATTATTACATTGACAATAATTTTAAAATCATATTATAAAATTATAAACAGTGAGCGGCATCTAGTAATGAATCACTGCTACCCAATTAATAATAAGATCGATGATTCGATACAACCTTTTCGTGACCAATGTTTCAATGTAATTTAATCCTTTTAACCTTGACATCCTAGATTAAACTCGAGTCATGGAATGTGTCATACTCTTCCTAATTTAATCTGTGTTTTCTTGATCAATGAGTAGACTATATGAAACAAATCACTATTTGAGCATGGCCATGCATTTCATAGTCCTACTCAATCAAGAGGCCTATGGATATCACCCCTAATATATAGGATGGTTAAATTCCATCTAGATCATTCATATTCCTCACACAATTCATAATGTACCCAATAATCATCTTTATAGTCCACCCTATTGAAGGTAACATTTGATGATATCAAAACACATAAATTCCCGTGTAGTAATATAGTGATTTCAAGTCGGAGGACCATTACATCATTGTCACTATGAGACTCGCTAATGACACTTTGCATATTGTTCCACGTAGAATTCTCATGGTGGGTCTGTCTGGTACATCGTTCTCTAACATGTACCTATTCATTGACTTAATATCTCATATATTTATGACCAATGAGATTTGGTCATCAGTCAATCCACATACTAGTCCCAATGCATCATTGTTGTCCCATCAACAATGATACTCGACTAGGGACATTTAAGTACAATGATACTAATTGTAATTATATAATCTCATATTCAAGTCACATACTTGAAACTATATAATTTGTATCACTATTCTAAGAAATTTTATTATGTTAACATTTATATAACGCAGTAAATAAAAACCATAATAAAATCATTCATTTATTCAATCAAATATAATATCAAAATGTTAAGCAATTATATCAAATAATTGGCCTCTAGGACATAAACTCTAACATATCCTTGGCCCATAGTGCATGGATAATTCGTGGTTGTGATACTAAGGAATATCATTGGCCGGTAGTACATGGATAATTCAGTGATGTGATTTATTTATTAAGTTGAGTATCAACTATAAAATTGATGATAAACTTTTTAAATCATAGAAGATAGTAGATATCATGCTCTACTTGACTCTTCTAATGGATTGCTTGTTATGCTGCAGTTAAACTTGATGTTTATTGCATTTTATCAGTTTAACATTAGTTGAAGGCTATCGATAATTTATTATGCATTATCTTAGTCATAATATTTCTTATTGGGCTAGTTGAGCTCACTCTTTTGCTTTCATTGTTCTCTTCAGGAAATGAGAATGTAGCCGGGACTAGTCGGGGAACGGAGTTATGGCCCGA
Source organism: Panax japonicus (assembly GCA_020205505.1). Taxonomy (NCBI): domain Eukaryota; kingdom Viridiplantae; phylum Streptophyta; class Magnoliopsida; order Apiales; family Araliaceae; genus Panax; species Panax japonicus. Next base: position 23,218,508 of record CM035103.1, on the reverse strand, counting down.
GATGGTTGTTTTAGTAGTCCTCACTATTTAGTGTGATAATAAATGTAATAAGGATTGAATTTGAATTTGGATATTGTCTATGAGATAATATTCGTGTAAAAACTCTCAGCTCATGTTGTATAATTAAGTTTGTATTTGTATTCAATACCATGTATTTGGCAACCCAAGATGGGTGATGTATACCTATTTTGGGAGAGTCACAAAAACCCTCAAATATTTCTTTGCCCAAAACTAATGTAACTCGCGCCAAAGACGTTGACTCAAGCTACTGAAGATTACGATAATACCATTCAACACCGTCCTAGAAAAGCAAAGGTGGTAGCTGATGCATTGAGTAGAAGATCGTATGCGGTTAAGAGTGCGATGTTTATATCACAAATACCCATTTTGTATAACTTACAAATGATGGAGATAGATTTAAAGACTCTAGGGACCCACGTGATGATGTTAAATATATGAGTAGTGTGAAGCCCCAAAAATAGGTCCAATCCACCCAACCTACAAGTTAATTATTACAATTGTCGTGCAAAATATGACAACACTTATGCTGTGAGTTTAAATACAAATATTATCTTCTAGACAATATCCACACCTAAATAAAGTCCTTATTACAATTATTGATACACAATTTTACAGAATAGTGAGGACTACTAAAACAACTATCTTAAACCATCACTCCACACCCCGACTAGTTCCCGCTATATTCTCGCCTTCTGAGAAGAAAAATGGAATAAAAAGGAAAAGGGTGAGCTCAACTAGCCCAGTAAAGAGTATTATGACTAAGATAATGTACAACAAATTATCCTTAGTCTTCAACTGGGAAAAATCTGATAGAATACAATAGACAACAAGTTTTAGATCAACAACTGCAGCGGAAACAACAATTCATTAGAAGAGTTAAGTAGAGAATGAAATCTACTATTATCTATGAATTTAAAAGTTCATCATCAATTTTTATCCCTGTAACATCAATCAACATACTTCTTCAATCAAATATTCATCTTTGCACTACAGGCCAAAGATATTCATCAGTTGGTCATGTTCATCTCAACACATGTACATCTTTGCACTACGGGCCAAAGATATTCATAAGAAAATCAACCATCTTTGCACTACATGCCAAAGATATTTAGTAATATCATCATTTAGGACTGAGGATGATGAAAAATATATTTTAAATAAAACGAATTCCAGTAAGACAAAAGAACAAATATTAAGGATTCGTATTTTAGACAATCCAAGTTCAAAAATACTCCATAATAAACTATTGTGGAGCAGAATTTAAAAATGAAGATCAAAACATAGATCAAATCAAAGATAGGACCATAATAGACAATTTTGGACACAGAAAAGAAAATTTAATTTTTCTGTGATGAGTGTTATATTCGTGAATAGTGTCATATACGTGAATAGTATCGTATACGTGAATAGTAACTCCAACACTAAAAGGTAGAAACTCCACAAGAAAAATCATCATACATTCGTGAATAGTACTCGTGAATAGTAACTCATGAATAGTAACTTATGAATAGTAACTTCGACACGAAAAGATCAGAATTTCATAAGAAAAATCTTACCAACATTCCGGCATAATGATATTGAAAGAAATAATATCATTTTTAAAAAAATAACATCCCTTACCTCAAAAAAATAGTACTTCTGGCTGGAGTAACAGATATAACGCTGAAAAAAACTTACACCGTATATCAACACTCAAGATATCAAAATACTCACAAGAATACGCTCGATAATATAGAGAGAGAAAACTTCAGTTTCTGGTGTGATTTTCAATACTAACCTAAGCACCCTATTTATAGGAAAATGCTTAGAACATCAAAGCAGAAAATTTAATATAATATTAATATATTTATAATTTTTCTACGCCAACCTTTGAAATCAGATTTCAACATGTTTAACAACCCACTAATCATAACAAAAACGTTTTTATTAACAAAAATATTTAAAACTTCAAAAATTAATTATTCTAGAACTTCGAAACTTCAAAAATTTATAATAAATAGCCCTTTTATCAGAAAAATTCGAACCTATATTTTTTCCATAGGAAATTCCATTCTCTACAACTTTTCAGAAGAAAGTTTTTCCAAATTCCAAACAGAAATTGACCGAAATCCATAAACGGGCGATTTTACAGGCTATAATCAAATTTCAAGTCAAGAAATGGGGTCCACAAACATGAAAAACATGTTTTTAATATTTATTATAACAAAAATATTCTTCCTCCTTATTTATTCATATATCACACTTTCATTGTAAAAAATATCACCATTATTATATTATTAAAATATAATAATATATTTAAATGAATTATTTTATTAGAAAAGATAAAATATCAATTTTCAACAATTGTCACATTAAAAAATTTCTCCATCTATATCCACATAAAATGAATATTTTCCTTATCATATAAATCAATAATTAATTATTCACAAATAATATTACAGGATCACAATACTGATAACCATGACCGTTCCCAGGAAAGAGGGGGCTTTCCAATAAGAATTTCTCCTTATTGGTGCGCAATTAGGTGACCAAACCTCTCCTTAGACAGAACTTTCTAGACATTGCCAATAATGTTATCTAATAATATTATTCCAATAATATTAATTATTGATCCTGATAATGAAAAATACTGTACAATGACAATTATTGAAATAACAATAATATAAAATATCAACGTAGCAATTATTGAATCTATAAAATAAAATATTGAACGATAATTACTGTAATAATTATTGAGTAGTGCCTTTTTACGTAAGAATCAATAATTGGTGCAATACAGTGTGCTACTGTGTTTTAACCACCGAGTATTCCAACAGTATTAACGGTAACAACTACACTGTTATTTATAAATAACTTATACTTGTCATTTTCTTCATCCAATTGCTTTTCGTTATGGGGCCCACAAAAGGTTGTGCCGTCGTACGAATATTCCCTGACAGCAAGAATATTCCACGACCAAACGAATATTCCCCGACAGCAAGAATTTTCCACGACCAAACGAATATTCCCTAACAACAATGAATATTTTATAACCACTTGCTTATTTGAAATATTTGGACATTTTACCCATAACTAACCACATTAATCTAATAAACCCTTACTATTTCAAAATAATAAATAAAGGAAATTCCATTTTATTTAAAAAAATTCGGGGTCTTACAACCTCCCCTCCTTATGAAATTTCGTCCACGAAATTGATTTTCATACTTGGTATTTCGAAAAGGTGAGGATACCTCACTTTCAATTCTGATTCCAACTCCCAGGTCATTTCTTTAATAGCATGGTTCCTCCACAAAACCTTAACTTGTGGTATGACCTTTGTGCGTAGGACATGCTCCTTCCTATCCAAGATCTTGACAGGTACCTCCTCGTACGTTAAGTCTTCGGCTATTTCATCTGGTTCTAACTCAATAACGTGGTTCGAGTGGTCCACATATTTACATAACATTGGTACGTGAAAACGTTATAAACACGCGACATACTTGGTAGTAAAGCGAGTCTATAGGCCACAGTTTCTACTTGATCGAGGATTTCAAATGGACTAATAAATCAAAGGTTTGAGCTTTCCTCACATTGCCGATTCTCGCTTTAGGAATAACAACTTCTTGCACCTCCTTCTTCATATTCATCAGCTCTGGTGTGTAGCTTGAGCGGTTTTAACTTTATCGATTAAAGTCGATTCTACTCGTATATCATCACGTGAGTCTATAGAGTCTTTAACTCTATCTCTATCATTTGTAAGTTATACGAAATGGGTCTTTGACAATATCGCACTCATACTCGTATACGATCTTCTACTCAACATGTCAGCTACTACGTTCGTTTTTCCAAGATGGTATGGTCAGAACATATGCCGAAATGAGTCTCCTCTTGAGTTCTTCGACGCTATTCCCACATTCCTTGCTCTATTTAAATTTTGTATCTCTATGAGTCAGTTGAGTTAATGGAGTAGCGATTCAAGAAAATCTTTCCACGAATCTCAGATAATAACCAGCTAAGCCTAGAAAACTACGTATTTCGATTACTGACTTAGGTTGCTCTCAACTGTGACTCATATCCCAATCTTAGATAGCACGTCACAATGGCACCTACCAGTTTCCTACCACACAAATATGGCGTCCCCTATAGAGAGTCTGGCTTTGGTGCATTCCACAAAGGAAGTCACCAGATAGAGGCTTGGGTATCACATTCTATAGTTGGATTTTTAATTCATAAAGTTCAATAGGAGCTATTCGATATGAGATTTTAGAAATGGGTTTTGTACCGGGTTCAAAGTCGATACAAAATTCAATATCACGTTCTGGGAGTAGGCCAGGAAATACGTCAGGAAATTTACTAACAACAGAAATATCATTCAAATCTGACGTATTTTTGTTCAAGTCCATGACATGGGCTAAGAAAGCTTGACATCCGTTTTTCAATAAACGAATGACTTTATGGCTTGATATGAAAGAGTTTGACTTAAATGGTTTGATTGCTTGAATTTGAATAACAGGTTGCTTAGGAATATGAAAACTAACAACCTTACGAAAGTAATCAATTTTGGCATGATGAGTAGTTAACCAATCAATCCCTAAAATCACATCAAAATTAAGTATCTTTAAAGAGATAAGATCAACAGGTAATGTGATAGTGCCAACCTGAATCAAGCAAGATTTCTAAATAGTGGATGTAACGAAAGTTTCTCCTAACGGAGTTTCAACAGATAAGTCAAAGTCTAATCTCTCAAGAGTCGAGTTCAAACGTTGAGCATAAGTATGAGAGATAAAAGAATGGGTAGAACCGGTATCTAATAAGGTATATACTTCACAAGAATTTATAATTAACTAACACGTGCTAACTTCGTTCAGGTTACTCGTTTTTTGAGAAGTCACGAAAAAACGCTCTTCCAGGAACCGTCGACTTTGACTTTTCTGGGACAGCCTTTTGAGTCACCATCCCCGCTGGACTGGGTTTCGCTACCGTACAATCTCGAGCGATATGACCTTCTTTTCCACAATTATAACATACCTTCAACTGTTGTGGACAGTTTGGGCTGATGTGTCCCTCTTTTCCACATTTATATCATACGATCGGTGGTTGTTCTCTTCCCTTAGAATCAGTTGATGCTGGTGCTGACGTCTTTGTGTTGTCATTATTGTACCTTCTCTTTTTAAAATCTCCTCTTGACTCACTTCTTCTATTATCATGGCCACGATTACCACCAGAGTGGTTACCGCTTTTGTCCGTATTTTTCCCTCCCCGTTGGTTGTCATTGCTTCGATAACTGCTGTCACCGGTATGACCCTGGTTGTGGTCCCTCGGTTGAACGTACTCGTTATCTCGCTCTAATAATTGAGCCCTGTTAACAACATCTGAATATAGAGAAAATTTATAAGAAATGAGATATTGACGTATGTCGGGTTTCAAACCTCTCAGAAACATTCGCGTCATACGTTCCTCATTCTCCACCAAATGAGGTGCAAACCTGGATAACTACGCGAACTTTGCCTCGTACTGGGACACCGTCATGTTGTTCTTTTCTAGTCTAATAAACTCTACCTCCTTCATATGACGAATACTTTTAGGAAAGTACTTGTCATTGAACAGTTTCTAAAATGTTTCCCAAGACATATTGAGTGCGGAAGGCTGGGTATGCTTCACAGATTCCCACCAGTAATCTGCCTCATTATAGAACATAAAAGTGGCGAATGGAACCTTATGTACCTCCAGGCATCCCAAGACATCGAATATCTTGGTGATTTGTTTGAACCATGTTTCTGCCTTAATCGGATCTGGCTTTCCCCAGAATTCTGGTGGTCCAACTCTTTGAACTGCTTGGCTGTGACAAACCGTGCGTTACTATCATTTTCACCCGTATTTTGGACACGAGTCTCCCTCGTCTGATTTTACATGAACTACAAAAAAGCTTCTAAACATCCCGTCGTTCATCATCTTCTCAGTGGTGTTGTTCACAGGAAGAACATTGTCAGCCTGTTGCACGTTCTCCTCATTGGTGAGCAAAGGTGTCTCCACGGTCTCATTTACTCCATTGTTAACATTCTCAGTCGACATTCTCAATTACTGTCATAAAACAAGGGTTAATTAAAGAAATTAACATATCACATAATATCCCTATATTTTGACCAACCAACAAATAAGCTTAGGTAGGACACACTAGCGAATGATTTACTCGTCTCTCCCCTCCTAGTTTATTCCCCGATCTCCGCCAGAGACCATATCCCTAAGCTCTGATACCAACTGTGACGCCCCCAAAATAGGTCCAATCCACCCAACCTATTCTGAGTCGCCAAATATATGGTACAAAAACAACTACAAGTTCATTATTACAATTGCCGTGCAAAATACGACAACACTTATTCTGTGAGTTTAAATACAAATATTATCTTCTAGATAACATCCACACCCAAATAAAGTCCTTATTACAATTATTGATACTCTATTAACAATAATAGTGAAGACTACTAAAACAACTATCTTGAACCATCACTCCACACCCCGACTAGTTCCTGCTATATGATCGCCTCTTGAGAAGAAAAATGGAACAAAAAGGAAAAGGGTGAGCTCAACTAGCCCATTAAAGAATATTATGACTAAGATAATATACAACAAATTATCCTTAGTCTTCAACAGGGAAAAATCTGATAGAATACAATAGACAACAAGTTTTAGATCAACAACTGCAGCGAAAACAATAATTCATTAGAAGAGTTAAGTAGAGAATGAAATCTACTATCATCTATGAATTTAAAAGTCCGTCATCAATATTTTATTCCTGTAACATCAATCAACATACTTCTTGCAATCAAATATTCATCTTTGCACTACAGGCCAAAGATATCATCAGTTGGTCATGTTCATCTCAACACCTGTACATCTTTGCACTACGGGCCAAAGATATTCATAAGAAAATCAACCATCTTTGCACTACAGGCCAAAGATATTTAGTAATATCATCATTTAGGACTGAGGATGCTGAAAAATATATTTTAAAGAAAACGAATCCAGTGAGACAAAAGAACAAATATTAAGGATTCATATTTTAGACAATCCAAGTTCAAAAATACTCCATAATAAACTATTGTGGAGCATAATTTAAAAATGAAGATCAAAACATAGATCAAATCAAAGATAGGACCATAATAGATAATTTTGGACACAGAAAAGAAAATTTAATTTTTCTGTGAATATTGTCGTATTCGTGAATAGTGCTGTATACGTAAATAGTGTCGTATACGTGAATAATAACTCTGACACTAAAAGGTAGAAACTCCACAAGAAAAATCATCATGCTTCGTGAATAGTACTCGTGAATAGTAACTCATAAATAGTAACTTATGAATAGTAACTCGTGAATAGTAACTCATGAATAGTAACTCTGACATGAAAAGATCAGAATTTTACAAGAAAAATCTTACCAATATTCCGGCATAATGATATTGAAAGAAATAATATCATTTTTAAAAAAATAACATCCCTTACCTCAAAAAGAATAGTACTTCTGGCTGGAGTAAAAGATATAACGCTGAAAGAAACTTGCACCGTATAGCAACTCTCAAGATATCAAAATACTCACAAGAATACGCTCGATAATATAGAGAGATAAAACTTCAATTTCTGGTGTGATTTTCAATTCTAATCTAAGCACCTTATTTATAGGAAAATGCTTAGAACACCAAAGCAGAAAATTTAATATAATATTAATATATTTATAATTTTTCTACGCCAACCTTTGAAATCAGATTTCAACATGTTTAACAACACACTAATCATAACAAAAACATTTTTATTAACAAAAATATTCTAAACTTCAAAAATTAATTATTCTAGAACTTCAGAACTTCAATAATTCATAATAAATAGCCTTTTATCAAAAAAAAATTCAAACCCCATGTCTTTTTCGTAGGAAATTCTTCCATTCTCTACAACTTTGCAAAAGAAAGTTTTTCCAAATTCCAAACAAAAATTGACCGAAATCCACAAACGGACGATTTTACAAGCTATAATCAAATTTCAATCAAGAAATGGGGTCCACAAACATGAAAAATATGTTTTTAATATTTATTGTAACAAAAATATTCTTCCTCCTCATTTATTCATATATCACACTTTCATTGTAAAAAATATCACCATTATTATATTATTAAAATATAATACTATATTTAAATGAATTATTTTATGAGAAAAGATAAAATATCAATTTTCAACAATTGTCACATTAAAAAATTTTCTCCATCTATATCCACATAAAATGAATATTTTCCTTATCATATAAATCAATAATTAATTATTCACAAATAATATTACAGAATCACAATACTGACAACCAGACCGTTCCCAGGAAAGAGAGGGTTTTCCAATAAGAATTTCTCCTTACTGGCGCGCAATTAGGTGACCAAACCTCTCCTTAGACAGAACTTTCGAGACATTGCCAATAATGTTATCTAATAATATTATTCCAATAATATGAATTATTGATCTGATAATAAAAAATACTGTGCAATGACAACTATTGAAACAACAATAATATAAAGTATCAACGTAGTAATTATTGAATCAATAAAATAAAATATTGAACAGTAATTACTGTAACAATTATTGAGTAGTGCCTTCTTACGTAAGAATCAATAATTGGTGCAATACCGTGTGCTCCAGTGTTTTAACCACCGAGTATTCCAACAGTATTAACGGTAACAACTACGCCGTTATTTATAAACAACTTATACTTGTCGTTTTCTTCACCCAATCGCTTTCTGTTATGGGGCCCACACAAGGCTGCACCGTCAGTACGAATATTCCCCTGATAGCAAGAATATTCCACGACCAAACGAATATTCTCCTGACAACAATGAATATTTTATAACCACTTGCTTTTGAAATATTTGCACATTTTACTCATAACTAACCACATTAATCAAATAAACTCTTACTATTTCAAAATAATAAATAAAGGAAATTCCATTTTATTTAAAAAAAATCGGGGATCTTACAAGTAGAATCTACTTTAATCGATAAATTTAAAGTTGCTCAAGCTACAGACCCAGAGCTGATGAATATAAAGAAGAAGGTGCAAGAAGGAGTTATTCTAGTAGCAATAAACAATGAAGAGAGGAAATCTCAACCCTAGATTTAATTGGCCCATTTGAAATCCTCGATCGAGTAGGAAATATGGCCTATAGACTCGCCTTACCGCTAAGTATGTCGCGTGTTCATAACATTTTTCAGTTATCGATGTTAAATAAATATATGGATGACCCGAACCACATTATTGAATTAGAACCAGACGAGATAGCGGAATATTTAATGTATGAAGAGATACATGTTAAAATCTTGGATAAGAAGGATCATATTTGATGCTCAAAGCTTATACCTCAAGAGTTAGAATCTGATGAGGTATCCTCACCTCTTCGACATACCAGGTACGTACGTAATTTTGAGGGAGAAATTTCATAAGGAGAGGAGATTGTAAGACCCCAAATTTTATGAATAAAGATCAATTTTCTCGAAATATTTATTTTAAGTATTAAGGTGTGGATTTGATATAATATTATAGTTGTGGGTAATATTTAAAAATTTTGCAAAGTAAGCAAGTTGTTATAAAATATTCGATTGGTCGGGGAATATTCAATTTATCGGGGAATATTCGTACGACGACACAATCATTGGTGGACCCCACAACGAAATTACTGTCGGAGTTAGAAAATGACAAAAATATCGTTTTATAAAATTAACGGCGAAAGTTTTACCGTTAACTGTTGAAATACCCGGTGGTAAAAGTACAGTAATACGCGTGGTTGCATAGTAGCACATGGTATTGTACAGTATCTTTGATTATTGATGCTTACGTGAGAAGTCACTTAGTTATACTCAATTATTGCTACAGTAATTGCTGCATAATATCTCTCATATTATTAATTCAATTATTGTCACAGTATCATCTGCATAATATTTTATATTATTAAATCAATAATTGAGACGACGAAGTTATTCATATTATTATTTGCATTATTGACGATGTCTAGAAAGTTCTGTCGAGAAAAGGGGTTTGGTCACCTAATTGCGCACCAATAGGGAGAAATCCTTATCGGAAAGCCCCCTCTTTCCTGGGAATGAGTTGGTTATTAAATATTGATAGTTATAATATTAATGATGAATAAGTTCGTGCTGATTAAAGATGAAATTGTTGATAAAAAAATATTTCCATTGTGTTGGGATTATTAGTGTTAGTGGATATGACATTTATTTCGATAATAATTGATGTCTGGATGTTAAATTGACCAAACGAACAATTAATCGAATAAATGAGCAATTAATTGCTATTAGTTCACATGCAAATTACTGTTGGTTCCCATGTTTGGAACTATTGATTCACATGCATGTACTATTAGGGGAGGTGGTGCAAGATTGATAATACTTGAAGGACGAAATTAAAAATAGAAGTATAGATGAAGGTTCTATACTGTAATAATTCGAGCCCTAAACGTGCAGTTATCAAAACTATGTTCTCCTATAAATAGAAGCTCGTTTCTTCTTTCATTCTCACCAATTCACTAAGACTCACAAGAGTAATTATAGAGAGAGAAGCTATAGAGAGAAAGAATAAGAAATTCTGCTACTTCACTATTACAGTATCCAGCCTTCTACTAAGTTAAGGGGTATTATTTATTTCATATTCGCTTACGATATTATTTTTCGTATTCGTAAGGAATTTTATTTCGTTCAATATTCGTAAGGAATATTATCTTCGTTCAATATTCGTATGAAATAATATTTTCTTCCATACTCTAGAGTATGTAAGTAATATTATTTCGTTTCATATTCCTAATTCTACACTCATTTTGTTAAAGTATTGCTTCTATACTCCATGAAATTAGTAGAATATCGTTGAAATTTGCAATTCATCTAGTATCGTTTCACAAGGATATTTTTCTGAACATTCTTGTTAAATTTTAAGCTTTTCATGCCGAAGTACTATTCACAGGTACTATTCATTTATATGGTACTATTTAGAAATTACTATTCACATAGTATTATTCATAAAGTACTATTCACGGGGTATAATTCATGAAGTACTATTCATAGGGTACTATTCACTCGAGTTCTATTCACCCGGAGTACTATTTATGATAAAAATTAATTTCTTTTCTGTCCAAATAATTTTTGATACAATATTATTCTTAAATTTTACTCCACAATGCAGTATCATTTTGATAATTTGGATATTATTGAATTCTAGATAAATTAAAATATAAATCTTTAAAATTTATCCTTGCTTTCATTTAATTAAATTCTTATATCATTGTCATCATCCTCATGTTTATATTGTAATAAAAGTCATCTTTGGCCGTATTGCATAGATGGACTTGTTGATTGGTATGATTATGACCAGGGATTATTCGGTATAATCATAACCCGTAATATTACAAATGATGTGGTACAAGTCCTCATTGACCCGTAGTGCATTGATGGACAGATATTGGTATGATCATATCCATGCATTCTCTTCGGCCAAGGGTGCAAAGATGAATTGTTGTTTGGCATGATCATGACCATTGGTGAAAACACGAATATCCTTGGCATATAGTGCATGGATAATTCGTTGTTGTGATACTAATGAATATTCCTTGGCCCGTAGTGCATGGATTATTTATTAAGATGAGTCTCAGCGATAAAATTGATGATAAACTTTTAAATCATAGAAGATAGTACATATCATGCTCTACTTGACTCTTCTAATGAATATCTTATTCTGCTGCAGTTGTTGATCTAAAACTTGTCGTCTATTATATTTTATCAGTTGTTATATTGTCGAAGGCTAATGATAATTTACTCTGCATTATCTTAGTCATAATATTTCTTACTGGGCTGGTTGAGCTCACCCTTTTGCTTTCATTGTTGTCTTCAAGAAATGAGAACACAACCGGGACTAGTCGGGGAACTGGAGTGATGGTCCGAGATGTTGTTATAGTAGTCCTCACTATTCTATGAAATAGTGTGATAATAATTGTAATGAGGACTCCATTGAGTGTGGATATTGTCTAGAAGACAATATTCGTGTTAAAACACTCAGCTAAGCTTTTGTCATATTGTATAAAAGAAGTTTGTATTTAAATTATGTACCATGTATTTGGCGACTCAGAATGGGTGATGTATACCTATTTTGGAGGTGTCACAGCCAAATACATGGTACAAAATTTAAATACAAACTTTATTTAAACAATAAGACAAAAGCGTAGCTGAGAGTTTTAACACGAATATTGTCCCATAGACAATATCCAAACTCAAATGGAGTCCTCATTACATATATTATCACACTATTTCATAGAATAGTGAGGACTACTACAGCCACCAACTCGGACCATCACTCCATTCCCTGACTAATCCTGGCTAAGTTCTCATTTCCTGAAGAGAACAATGAAAACAAAGGGTGAGCTCAACTAGCCCAATAAGAAATATTATGACTAAGATAATGCAGAATGAATTATCGTTAGCCTTCAACAATGTTAAACTAATAAAGTACAATAAACATCAAGTTTAACTGCAGCGGAACAAGCAATCTATTAGAAGAGTCAAGTAGAGCATGGAATCTACTATCTTCTATGATTAAAATAGTTATCATCAATTTTATCGCTGAGACTCAGCTCAATAAATAATCCACATCACTGAATTATCCATGCACTACGGACCAAGGATATTCATTAGTATCACGTCCATGAATATACATTACCCTAAGGGTCTTAAGGAATAAGTCAAATTATAATTCATTATACACAAGATACTATGATGATCTCGAAGTCTAAGGATTACTTATATTACTATCACTTCAGGAATTTCTATTGACAGACAAGTAAAACTCCATTAGATATTTCTTAGCAAGCCACGTTCAGTGAACTTATTCTCCAATAAGCACCTATATACTTGCTTTAGTGTCTCCACACAAATGATCATGAGATTAATCATCCTCATCCAATGAGAAAGTAATGTATGTACCAATCTATTCGGATTCACTAATCCTCTTTTTAGTAATCCATCGATTGGTCCATAAGCTCTATCATCTTCAATGAGCTTTACGATATCTTTTTGACTCTACGGTCTTCAATGAGCTCTACTATTTTTCATAGAATTTAAGGTCTTCAATGAGATCTACGATCTGAGTTGATAACTCTACGATCTTTGGCAGAGTCTACGATCTTCAACTTTCTTTACCATCTCAAAGTAGACAGCTCTATGAACTTGATGAGAATGCTCTACGATCATTCTCTAAGCTTTACGATCGTCTTAACAACTTTACGATCAATTAAATTTTATGGTTATACATCAAGTTTATTCAAAAAAAATAGATCAACCTAAGAAGTTTGATTTTCTAATCTAGGGCCTTTTACATTAATTTCATTATAAGGACTTCACAAAAGATACTGGTTATAAATATACATTATATTATCATTAAATCAAATACTCATTTGTCCTAAAAATCTCCTCCTATTTGATGATGACAAAAATAGTTGTTTCAAGTAATCAACAATTCTAAGATATATATAATATAACACTTTTGAATTTAAATATGACTTATATACAGTGAGCAACTGTATGTCTAGAAAGAAAGAATGAATTTATTGAATGAATGAAATTTTTTACAAAGTATAAAATAATTACAACATAGATATCTATCTATCTTTTTACTTATCTATCTATTTACTTTCCCCCCCCCCTAAGATTCCTCGATGGATCTCTTCACTCAACTTCGTGTTTTCTTAAGTAGCATTCTCTCCCTTCAGTTTCTCTCCTTTGGATTTCTTCTATTGAATCTCTAGGATTGAGATTATGCATTGTTGATCGATTTCGCAATCAATGAATACGTGCAAGTATACACGGTCAACAAGTAATAAAGTGAAAGTAGAGTATCGTTCCCACGAGGAATTATTTAATAAAAATTATCAAGTACTAACTCTTAACCAAATCAATTTTATTTAAACAACCAATAATTGTGGTTTTTCTAGTTAAGAAAACTAAATTAATTAATTAAAACTAGATTACTCTAAAATTAATTCAAATAAATAAAGATTAAGACTACAATATCCCCAATTACGAACTATAAATCAATTATCCAATTATCCCAATTATTATGCCTACTGAATTGTTAACAGGAATTCTCAAATGCCAAAAGTCCTTTTCCAAGTGATCAATTGCCTTCTATTTAATCCAGATTAATCTTGCTATATTCCTATGCAAAACAATTGAATTAAACTCTTTCCAATCCCAATTCCTTATGTGTTACATGCGGTGAACAGATATTTCCATTCAATTCACAAACCTAATTATTCACTTTGCAAATAACTAAGTCATATGATATCATGCCCAGTTCTAACCGTAGAATTCCTCTTCCAATTCCTTCTAGAGTAACAAAGTAATTACTGATCAGATAATTAAGCAATATGCACAAGACAAGATAAACAACTCACTTTAACATAAATATTTGGAATATAATGAATAACTAATTCATAGCCATAAAATTTTTAATTGAAATCTTAATAAAAAGAATTAGTTCATAATTAATGAATGAAAACCAAGAATCCACAACTGAATAGACATTAAAAGATAAAAGTAAGATGAGAGAAGAGAATAGAATCTGTTGTTAGCAAATCTGATGCTCCCCTCTTGCTCTTGCTCTTGCTCTTGATCTTCAATGATATCCAAGTTGCTTCAATCTCCAAAATTAATGAGAACTAGGGTTAATGTTCTAATCTAATAGAGTGTATATCTAATCTAAGCTATGTAATCTCCTCTAATTTTATGCCTTACATCATGTATTTATAGGTTACAAGTCTAATTTTGAGTTTAGGAACAAACCCAATCCAATTTGGAGTAAAAAAGGTGTCAAAATTCGCCCAAAACGTGTCCAGGCCCGCACCAGGCCCTTCCCCAGCGCCCCAGCGCTGGGCACGATGCTGGGATTCTGCGCCCCGGCGCTGGAAATGAACTACAAATGGGCGCCCCGGCGCTGGTACAAATTCTAACATTTTTTGCTCCGACGTCCTTTGGGAAAACGGCCATAACTTCTTCGTCCGAACTCCTATTTAGATGATTCAAGATGTTCTGGAAAGAGGAGAAGTAGATCTACAACTTTTATTTTTGAAGATTTTCGAAATAATGTCTGGAGCTATATTCAAATTGGCTCTGAAATGACTGCTGTGTAAATGGCAAGCCGAAAACGCGAATCTAGCCACCCCGAACGTCGATCCATGTAACTTTTGTCCCAAATCCTACAAAACAATATAAAACATGCATGAATAGACACAAACACATAAAAACATCCTAAAAAACTTGAGAATAACAATAAATTAAGCCCGAATGTATCCAATTCATGTGTATAAAACTCACTCATCAAATACCCCCAAACTTAAACCTTTGCTTGTCCTCAAGCAAAAACACCAAAATGTTATGCAATGCAATGTAATTAAACTAATCTATATGCCTACAAATCCAGCAGTAATGATAGAAACAAGTCTATTCAACCGGCCTTAGAGAAATCAAGTAAACATGATAATACATCATATTAAAACAAATCAGTAATTTCCCAATCAATCATCAAATCTTAGACTGTTATCACTGATATAGTGTGTGTGTGCTCCACAACAATGTTAACTGATATAAAATCAAATTTAAGACATAATAGATATCTTCGAAGGCATCATACAGTGAAAACTCACAAAATTCACGAACAAGCTAGATCCAACTAAAGTCAAACATCCACCAAGTTCAAGAGTCCAATATGGGATACTTATGCTTTACTTTTCATTACGGGGGCTTTTTGCTCTTTTCCCGTTTTATTGATTTTTTTTTAACCATGACTGTGCAATGTCTCATTCCATTAGGCTAACAGTGTCACCCCTTAGCGAGTTTTCGACCAACGACACCCAGACCATATAAGACCTTAGGGCGCTAGGTTTTAAGATACCCCTTCGGGCGTACTTATTCAAGTAACAAATGCCCCGAAACAAAACTAGCCACGGTAAAAAAAAATTTCTCTTTTTTTTGATAGATGGTTGGTGAGTGCGTTTTACGCTCCATCTCACGCTTGTGTTTATGGGGAGTGTTTCTCCTCAACCCACCACAAGACTCAACATGTTTTTTTTTTTGAAGCTTATATACCCCAAAATTTCCCCCCAAACTTAAGTTTTTATCAAAATTTAGCCATCTCCGCTTATTCATGTCTTTCATTCCTTCACACTAGTATTATCCTTAAGAAATCCATTATGTATCAATTTAAACTTAATCAGTCAACATAGCTGTTATTAATATGCTAACCAAAATTATACCAGTTTCAAACAGGAAAAGATTCAATTCATAACAAGAAATCACATCAAAGCCTTAATATTCAATACTATACTTATCTACTTAATTCCAGTCTCATCATTGGCCAAAATAGACTTTTACTATCTAACAGTTGGAATCATGCAAATATAAACTAAACGCAACAAACACAGTAAACTAACTACTATTTTTGCGATTTGTAAAAAAAATTTTTTTAAACAAAAAAACTAAATGTAAATAACCCGAAAACATAACGAACTTACAATGTAAATAACTAACTATATGCAATACGACACTAAAATGCCCCCAAACTTAAACTAGACATTCTCCTCAATGACTGAAATAGAAAAAATTAAAGCAGAGGACTTCCCTGAAAATATAGCAATCTTCCTCCTTGTCCGCTAAGTTTGGAGAATAGGCTAAGCACATGGAACAAATTGGGCACCACACTTGAATTTGACTTGAATAACCTGTAAAACCATGATAGAAGCAATTTTATTAAATCCTAAATAAATGCAAATTCAAAACTACTAATATAAAACTTAATAAAAACTAAAAATAAAAAAATAAAAATTAATCTTGGGTTGCCTCCCAATAAGCGCTTGTTTTATAGTCTCAGCCTGACTTTGTCTGGTCAATGCTATCCAATTCCTCTTCGAAAGTTGAGGAACCCTCCATCCATCGGAAATAATATAGCTTTTGGTAGGTTCCCATTTACGATAGCCATTGTATTAAAGTCACCTAGCATGGTTTCTTTAGATAAGATCACATTCAAGAACGTCCAACATCTAGGTGGTTTCTCCATTGTGTCTGCGAATATATATTCTGGCATTGAGGCTTGTCAGACACAACAATTTCTTCTTCTATCTTCTCCAGCTCATCGCACCATGGTTTCGAAGGTGTACTTGCTTTTACATCACATAGAGTATTGCCGACGACATAACTACCAATCGGACAAGGTTTTGCAAATCTAACCGGACTCTTGAACTGTGGAGGAGAAGGTACTTGAGGCATAAATAACATTGGCTCATCATCATTGGGTCTCACAATTAGTTCTTCACCGACCTTGTTGTCATTATCCCCACTTGTCTCCTCTTTTTCATCTCGTGCCTCATCCAGTTGTAGATTTGGTTCGGGCTCACCATCAGTCTCGGAATCTGTGTCATAGGGCCAGGTGTATTGAGGACGGTTGTTCAACTCATGTGCTATCTTTTCCAATTGATTTTCCAGATTCTTTAACAATGACCCATGGCTTTGGAAAGTAAGATCTACTTGACTCAATTTCTTATCTTGTTCCTCGTTCTTTTTGTCAGAAGCTCTAATGAATTTTTCTAAGGCTTCTTCCAAACTTGATATCCTCTCTGGTTGTTGTGTCAGATTTTGAAATCCGGATGTGTGTTGTTGTCTAGGTGTTTGAGCTGCAGCTTGATTGTTACTCCATGAAAAATCCGGGTGATACCCCCACCCAATCCTGATGATAGTTGTTGGGATAGACATAATTATTGGGGTAATCACCACTATATTGTACCGGCTCGAAACTGATGGCGCATTGATGACTCATATGATTTCCAGCACAATAATTACAAGTAACCGCCATACTTTGACGACGCTGAGCTTCAAAAGCTTCAAACATCCTCGAAAGTGTCTCAATCTGTGCAGACAATGCAGAAAGTTTCTCGAGTCTTTCAATCTCCGCTCCCCTTGGTTGAGTCATGTTCGTGTATGGCCATTGATACACAAAGTCATCCATGGTACCTGAAAAGAGAGAATTATAGAAAGAGAATTAAAAATAAAAATATAAATATTTAAATTAAGACTAATTTGATTGAAATTAATATTGGAAAATAATTATTAAATTAATTCCCCGGCAACGGCGCCAAAAACTTGTTGATCGATTTCGCAATCAATGAATACGTGCAAGTATACACGGTCAACAAGTAATAAAGTGAAAGTAGAGTATCGTTCCCACGAGGAATTATTTAATAAAAATTATCAAGTACTAACTCTTAACCAAATCAATTTTATTTAAACAACCAATAATTGTGATTTTTCTAGTTAAGAAAACTAAATTAATTAATTAAAACTAGATTACTCTAAAATTAATTCAAATAAATAAAGATTAAGACTACAATATCCCCAATTACGAACTATAAATCAATTATTCAATTATCCCAATTATTATACCTACTGAATTGTTAACAGGAATTCTCAAATGCCAAAAGTCTTTTTCCAAGTGATCAATTGCCTTCTATTTAATCCAGATTAATCTTGCTATATTCCTATGCAAAACAATTGAATTAAACTCTTTCCAATCCCAATTCCTTATGTGTTACATGCGGTGAACAGATATTTCCATTCAATTCACAAACCTAATTATTCACTTTGCAAATAACTAAGTCACATGATATCATGCCCAGTTCTAACCGTAGAATTCCTCTTCCAATTCCTTCTAGAGTAACAAAGTAATTACTGATCAGATAATTAAGCAATATGCACAAGACAAGATAAACAACTCACTTTAACATAAATAATTGGAATATAATAAATAACTAATTCATAGCCATAAAAAGTTTAATTGAAATCTTAATAAAAAGAATTAGTTCATAATTAATGAATGAAAACCAAGAATCCACAACTGAATAGACATTAAAAGATAAAAGTAAGATGAGAGAAGAGAATAGAATCTGTTGTTAGCAAATCTGATGCTCCCCTCTTGCTCTTGCTCTTGATCTTCAATGATCTCCAAGTTGCTTCAATCTCCAAAATTAATGAGAACTAGGGTTAATGTTCTAATCTAATAGAGTGTATATCTAATCTAAGCTATGTAATCTCCTCTAATTTTATGCCTTACATCATGTATTTATAGGTTACAAGTCTAATTTTGAGTTTAGGAACAAACCTAATCTAATTTGGAGTGAAAAAGGTGTCAAAATTCGCCCAAAACGCGTCCAGGCCCGCACCAAGCCCTTCCCCAGCGCCCCAGCGCTGGGCACGGCTCTGGGATTCTGCCCCCCAGCGCCCCGGCGCTGGAAATGAACTACAAATGGGCGCCCCGGCGCTGGTACAAATTCTAACATTTTCTGCTCCGACGTCCTTTGGGAAAACGGCCATAACGTCTTCGTCCGAACTCCGATTTAGATGATTCAAGATGTTCTGGAAAGAGGATAAGTAGATCTACAACTTTCATTCTTGAAGATATTCGAAATAATGTCTGGAGATATAGTCAAATTGGCTCTGAAGTGACTGTTGTGTAAATGGCAAGCCGAAAACGCGAATCTAGCCACTCCGAACGTCGATCCATGTAACTTTTGTCCCAAATCCTACAAAACAATATAAAACATGCATGAATAAACACAAACACATAAAAACATCCTAAAAGACTTGAGAAAAACAATAAATTAAGCCTGAATGTATCCAATTCATGTGTATAAAACTCACTCATCAGGCATAATAAATCATTTTCCCCTTCAATGTGAACCCCTTGAAGATTTCTATTTATGAACATTATTTCATTGGAAAGGAGTCATGAGCTAGTAGATATTACTACACTCAACGATGTTGCCCTTGAAGAGGAAGGCGAACTGTCCATGAGTTGGACCACAACCCAGATGAATGGCTTGAGGTGCAGAAGAATCTCAAGAGGGAGGATGAGGAGGAACAATTAATGTTTGCCGAGGTTGTCTCCTCTCCCCCTTTTTGTTAGTATCTTTATCTCTTCGCGGATCATTAACTTCCTCAGAGAGTTGTTTGATAGTGTTGATGAGTTCTTGCATTTGGCTCCTGGAAAGTGCAATGTTGTTTCTAAATTCTTAATATTTGGCTTCAGATTGTTCTCTTTGTTAATGAATAATTATCATCGCATTATCAATGCATTCCATTGACTGCATCACTATACTTTTAAAATCCAGTAACGAGGAGCTCAATGAGAAAACCTTTTCAGATAGATACTTGATAGATCCTGCATTTTTAGATTGGAGAGAGAGGACAACAACTTTATGATCAACGATCTTTTTGAAGTAGATCTCGTCGTGCTTCTATAGATTCTGAAGGATAATATTTATAAGCTCTTTTATCCACTTTCCAAACTCTTTAGACATCTCCCTAGGGACTTTTGAAGTTGTTGCAACAATATGAGCTAGACCTTTCTGAATTACAGTAGCCGTGTCCTGGATCCCTTAGTGCATTCATCAGCAAAGGCATCTATCATTCTTTCAATTTGGATCTTTGATGATACTATTAAAACTCTTTTTAGGATCTGTTTCATAAGAGCTTCAAATCTTTCCTTATTACAATGTTTGAGTTGAGATAGAACTAATTCTAAGCTCGAAGTATTAAAGGAGCATGGTATTTTTGTATGAGTATGAGATGTAGAATTTATATCTGTATAATCAGTGTGATGAGTATTTACAAGCGTATGAGTTTCGATCGTAGGTTTTGAGACTCTACGATCGGAGATGATGGAGGAGATGGTGAGGTTGAGCGTTTATGTATAAAAGAGATGTTAGGTGAAGAAGATATATGTATAGGAGAGGGAGTATTTTGTGTATTGATCGTAGCATTTTGACACTCTACGATCAGGAAGTTAGGACTTTGACTTGGCGATTGCTCGACACTCATAGGCACGGCGATGCAACACAGGCCAAGCCTTAGGAAGCAGCGTCGCAGCGCTAGCTTGGTGAGAGCATTCTGCTTCCGGGCATCGCAACACTGACAATAAGCTTAAAACCCAGCGCCAACGCCGAGGCAGGATAAGACCCAAAAATAAGCTTTTAACTGCTCAAATCTTGCGGAAAGAATATGGAACGAATATGAATGTAAAATTCACTTAATATAGCACTTTAAAGAGTGATTTGAGCCTTAAGTAAAGGTTGAATATAAGGTTAAAAGATAAGAAATACAAACGTAAAATACGTAAAAGGTATAAATGAAAAGTATTTGCATCGAATGATTGATCTCGACATACAAAAGAATTGTATGACTTAAATGTTAAGGAATGATAATGAAATATGACATTAAGTTTTTGGGAAGCCATAATGAACGATTAATAACTTAACGGACATTATAATTTCAATGATTCAGACAAGTTATATTATAAAGAAAGAGAAGATGTTATAAATCATTATGAATGATAATAATAAGGGTTATGACATCTACGAATGTCGTAACATTAAAATGGAATATTATAACATGTGTTGTGACATCTTCGAATGTCGTAACGTTGAAAAGACAAGAAAGTCATAATATATGATAAAAAAAACTTAATGAATAAGGAAAGGAGTCTGAGTTTAATAACTCAGACATAGAAGTAAATAAATAAAATTTACGTAAGCCGGTGATTAACGACTTTACTTAACTAATGGATGTATTATCCTTATGTGATATATAGGAATTAAGAAGAGTAGTACAACGTAAACTGTAAGTTGTAAGCTATGTTTAAGGCAAGTTTTCTAACTTCATTCATATTATATATTGAATGCTAGTTTCTTTAACTTACTCAAATGTTGTATCTGAGTAAATTATAATCTAAATGAAAATGTGTTATGTTTGTGAAAGATGTGTATCATGAATTATACTACGTGCTAGGTGTTTGCACTTATGTGCTTTTAAAATGAATTGTTCTATGATTGAACTGTTCAAGTTGTAAGAGTTCTATTTATTCATGAACTGTTTAAAGAATGAATTTGTGTTGATTATTTCAACAAGACAAAGGTAAGAATGGTAAGTTAAGTATAAGTTTTTGTACAATCATACTTTTGAATCGTTGATGTCTAGTATCTGAGTTAAACGACTTATTTGCTTTGGGCAAATTTTTAAGATGAATTAGTAACCAATCTAACTTGATGTAAAAAGAAATCCTTGTAGTTCCTCTTCTAGTGACCCGACTTGTTGCAATGGAAGCATATTCCTTTGCTAGCTAGATCTGATTTCTTTTATTCCTTTATTTTTGCCTTGCCCTTAGCCTTCTTGGTTTTATTCTCTTTAGAAGATACCTTGGGCCTCTTCCTTTTCTTAGAAGAATCATCTATCATTAAGAAATGTTCCTTCTTGGATGGGAAGTGACCTTCAACATTTTTTAACGTGTTAAGTAATTCCAGCAAGCTGACATCCAACTTATTCATGTGAAAATTCGCAAAAAATTATGAGAAGGTCTCAGTGAGTGACTGCAAGATTAAATCTTGACTTAACTCCCATCCATAAAGAACCCAAGTTATCCAAGACGTTCAATCAGATTGATCATTTTTAGGAAATGAGTCTCAACAGCAATGCTGTCGATCAACAGAGATCGAAAGAACTCCTTAGATATCTCATATCTAGTAGTCTTAGTGTGATCACCATACAACTCTTGGAGGTGCAACAATGTAGTAGGAGCATCCATAGTTTCATATTGACGCTGAAGCTCATTACTCATAGATGCGAGTATGATGCATTGAGCCATAAATACATCATCGTGCCACTTCTTAAAAGTTGTTTCTGCAACATTTGCAGGGATATGCGAATTTAAGACATAAAAAATCTTTTTAGTAGTGAGAACTATTCTCAGATTCCTTAATAAGTCCGTGTAATTCGGCCCGTTTAGTTTGTTAACATCCAATATGCTACGCAATGAAATTAGTGAGTGTGACATTTTTAAAATTCTGCATGTGAAAAAACAACATTTTAGCAAACATTCATTTAATTAATTAATTTTACCAAAATAAATTAGGTGTTATTTTAAATTGGTACTTCCCACTATTTTCTTCAAACTATATTACCCTCACTTATATAGTTCGGCAAAATCTAATTAAAGATTTGCTAGTGAGAATAAGGATCTAATTTTAAATGTATATAGCCTTCTGTGACAAAACAAACTATATATAAATAAATAGGTAAACAAATCTTGTCAATTACATCAACATGTAGCTCCTTTTATTTTGCCTCTTAGAATATTATGATCAAGTGCGACAAATCCGAATCATAATTATCCAAGTTAAGTCCAACCTAGAAGTTCCATATATTCAAAAAGAAAAACATTGTCCTTGTGCGACATAACAAAACAACATTATTCGATTTCTTTATAAGCATCAAATGTAATAAAATAACATCTCAAAAAATTAATATAAGCCTTATGCGACACAACAAACTTATAGTAATTTATTTGATACTATACTATTTTTATCATGCTAGAAGGCGAAGTTCGATATTCCAAATATCTTTAAACGCTTTAGACTTAATATAATTTCTTTGAGGAGTTTATTATTATTTGTCTCATCATGTTTAGCGCACATGTACACATATATATAAAATACGTGTCATATTAATTAACATGTGAAACATGTTACATAATATATAATATATATAGTATAAGCGTGCATATAGAATACTATATTCTACTCATATTGATTATGGAGTTTATTCTAGATTGGTTCACTAGAGCCACCAAGTGAACCAAAAGGTCAAACCCTAGGGTGAAAGAATTAAATTTAAACATAATCATTACAGTTAAACCCGAGCTCCATTACAAACGGGTTTTCAAGCGCTTCTTGCTCCTTGGTTTCCAATTCTTCAAAATTTTAATTCTAACTATTTCTATTATAGAACTATTTATAAAAACAGTACCTTGATCAGCAGTCAAGGGGAAGTACATAAGAGGGAGATAGAATTTACATTGAGAAAAATAAGAGAAGATGAGGTACGCAAACCCCATTTAATAAAACTCATACATTCATGAATTCAACTAAAATAAAATCAAATTAAATTAGTCAATAGTTCATAATCAATCTCATTTATTATCATACATATCATCATATGCATCAATAAATAAATATTCATATCATGAATAATAAAACCATTCCATATATGCATCGATATCATTTAATGGGCAAAAGTTTGCATCCATTGGTCAAAATGACGTAGTTTTGATCATATGCAATATAAGTGCGTCTATTCGGACCTATAAAATGATGTAGTTTAACCATTAGTAGAACCAAAACTACATAGTTTTAGGCTTAGAAGAAAAGGCGCGACCAAAAGGACATAGTTTTGGGCTGCACGTTTAAACTTATACCCTTTCAGCAGATACCGCTTCTCAAAATGACACAAGTTTTGATAATATAAAAAATACTGCTCTTCAAAAACGACACAGTTTTGATAATTCTCAAAACTGACACAGTTTTGATAAAATAATTAAATAAATAAAATTTAAATAATTTTGTCTAAAGATTATATACAAGACCCAGACCCACGTGCCACGTGCCACGAGCATAAGCCCAGCCAGGCCGGACGGACGGACGGTGGCGACGGCGCGTGTGTGGGTTCGAACCTAACCTTGACTAGGTCCTCTCCCTTCCACAAAATGGGGTGCCCCTTAGGGCCCAAACCCAAGAGCACTTTCCTTGTATATAAACATATTAAACATTTAATTCCTAACCTATGTGGGACATGATTTTTTCCACATGTATTTGTTATATTTTATCATTTCCAAGTGTGATCTTTGGGGGTTAATATCTTATTCATTACTCCATGGATTTGAGCTTCCAAATACTTAATTAATCTACTCATGGAGTAGAACACATTAATATATGGAATCATTAAAAATAATTAATGAAACCTACATTAATTTAGGCTAAAATTCCAACAATGCCCTACATGAATGATATTGATTGTCAGCCTTATGCAAATGTTATGCAGACTCTGAAAGAGAGACAGAATTAGAAATCATCTGTATCGAGAGAGGTAGCTTTCGACTTTGAACCTTCCCTTGTGAAAACTATCGAGTTTACTTGTTGTCTAGTGAACATGATGTCTTGAACTGTCCAATCGTTTGTGTAAATCGAGACAATAATAATTCACACAGAATCTTTCTAGACATTATTTGGTTCTCATAATTTTTTTCATTTTGGCCCCGAACAATCCCTGATTTATGAGTGCTTTAGAGAAGTATAGCCTTATCCTTCTCATAGAATTGGCCCAGTTCACACTCACATAGGTGATTCTTAATAAGAGTATCCTGCCATACTCCACATGTTTATCAAGATTTAAGAATCATTAAAAGCATAGCTTAACCTGTAACCGTTGCAGGTATCACTATCTCGTATCATAGGAATGAGCAGAAGAAATTAATTTCTTCATAGTGATTTGGTTGAATAATTCACAATTTAGTTGTCCCTTTGAACCTAGATCTTGGGATCTCCAGTCAACTAGGTTGGGTTTCCATTATGACGATCCTTGTTTATATATGCATGGAAACATGCAGATTTTTTGTGCCGAAATTATATTCTTAATGGATTGGATAACACATTATAC
The DNA here is from genome assembly GCA_020205505.1 of Panax japonicus. Classification (NCBI taxonomy): domain Eukaryota; kingdom Viridiplantae; phylum Streptophyta; class Magnoliopsida; order Apiales; family Araliaceae; genus Panax; species Panax japonicus. The sequence goes on along the minus strand of CM035103.1, from coordinate 23,192,894 downwards.
AATGTGTATAGTTCTCTCAAAACAACATGAGAATTATGGGATTCCTTGGATAAAAAATATAAAATAGAAGATACTGGCAAGAAGAAATTCGTAGTTGGCAGGTTTTTGGACTATAAGATGGTGGATTCCAAAGTAGTCATCAACCAAGTCCAAGAATTACAAGTAATCTTGCATGAAATACATGCAGAAGGTATGTCTTTAAGTGAATCTTTTCAAGTTGCTGCTATTATTGAAAAAATACCACCTATGTTGAAAGATTTTAAAAATTATCTCAAGCATGAACACAAAGAGATGAAACTTGAAGACTTAATCGTAAGATTAAGGATAGAAGAGGAACAACTTAAATTAGTCTTTGTTTCCATGCATCTATTGCGACAACAACATGCCTGTTTGTTTCATCTTCTTTGAGCACAGGGGGATCTTCGTGAAGAAACCTCGCTAGGTTCAAAGTAATAAGATAAAACAACATCTTTTGTTTCCATCTTTTAAATTTGTTCCATTGAACTTTTCTGGTTTTTCACCATGGTTCACAGGAACATTTGGTATAGAGCTGTAGAAGAAGAACCAATTATAGTAACAGAATTGGTATCTGTCAGGAATAAGCATATGAATGATATTCCTATTTACATATGATTTGATTATGATATATATGAATGAATATGCAAGTATGCTTGCATTAAGAAAAGTTGTAAAGTCCTTTGATAGATAATAGAAACATATGTACAAGGACTTAGAATGAATTGATCAAATGTGTTAGGTTGATCCTATTTAAGCAAAACAACTTTGTAATGTCCTTAAAAAGAAATGATGTACAAGGACTATAAATATAGAAAGATCAAGCATGTTAGATTGATCTTCTGATGTAATAGATAGGCTTGTCTGATCGTCGAGCACTGCACTAGAAATTGTAGTCTGCCAGGTGAGTCAAGAAAAACTCGAGAGCTATTAAGGCAGAATCGTAGTCTGCAAGATAGTAGATCTCGGAGTTCGTAGACTGCCAGGAGAGACGAGGAAGGATCGTAGTGTGTCGAGTAGCACTTCTTCGGAGCTGTAGTCTTCTGAGGAAGTCATGTTTAGAATCGTAGAGACAGACTGCCTACGAGCCGACAGAGCATCTACCGAAGCTAAGTCAAGAATCGTAGACTACACTCAGAGTCGTAGTCTACTGATCATATCAGAGGTAGAGATCGTAGTCGAGCAAGATCAGATGAAGACAACAAGCACAGCGACAGAAATCGTAGAGTGTCAAGATCTAATCTCGAAGTCATAGTGTCCATACAGCCAAAGCTGAATCATAGAGTGTAGAACTGAGACTTCAACAGATGTGCTCATAATGCCAAGGTAGAATCGTAGAGCAAATACGATTCTCAACGAATGAGCACTCCCAGAATATCCAAAGGAATGAAGCCTCTGGTCTAAGCTGCAAAGATACATCCCACCTGAAGGAAACCAGAGAGCACTCAACGAATGGCATGCCAGCTAACAGAAGATTTAAGCACCAACCCAATCAGCATCAAGATTGAGTTTTGAAGCCATTCGAGATGAAGTCTTCCACAAGGATATCAGAAGAAGACTTATGTAACTGACTAAGGAAAGTCAGCAAGTGCAGTAGCTGTCAAGAATACAGAAGACAACGATCTTGGAAGTTACTAGGATTGTACTGTTTGTCAAACAAAGAAAGAACTGATGGAGTGCATATAGAGATACTGGACAGCTTCTGAAGAACAAGGATAAAGTGATTAAGCATTGGGTCAGTCCATTGATGATAAGTGAAAGGGAGATCACAAGGAGAAAGTGAGTTAGACACGCCATAAATCTGAAGTGTCCTACTATTCAGAACGGGCCAGAACAAAGAAGTCAAGCCATCAATATCTGAGAGCTGCTGAGGCAAACAGAAGTGTTGAAGCACTGCACAAGAGAAGGAAGAGATGTTCTACATTGAAGATCCAATCAACACTCTTCAAGATAGTAGTGTTATCTCTACCAGTCAACAAGACACTACGATCAGGTCCATGAAGACATGCATCAGAATCGTAGAGTTCGAATAGCTGAAGACTGAAGCATTGGCAATGGTTCAATTTGAAGGGTAATATTCGGACAAGAACTTATTGAGAGCATTGATGCAAAAGGACAACCTTTGATCGAGAAATCAGAAGGAGGAAATAAAGTCTTCGACCTGCCCAAGACATTAAAGTGACATCTTTGACGAGGGTAGGTGAAATAGTAGACTGTAGTGTCAGAAAAGTATGACATGTCACATCTGCAGTCTACCTCAGTCAACTCAAGATCTGTGAAGATATTTGAATAGCTTTCAACGACTACTTTCCAACGGAAGGATTGGGAAGGAGTATAAATAACCAAGAGCTTCAAATATCGAGGGTTGCTCAGAGTTGCTGAGTTTGGAGAAGTGGTGGAATGATCTAACCAACGTAAATAGTGAATGACCAATGAAGGTCTGAAGACTCACTCTACGATCCACCAAGAACACTTAGAGACAGAAAAAGTAAGAAGTAGAAGTGAGAGTTCTACAATGTAGAAGTGAGAGTTCTACTACAAAAAGAGTGTTCTAACTGTCGAGAGATAGAAGAGCATCAATGTCATCTTGATGTCCATCATGAGAAGACTCTAAGTACCATAAATGAGAGCTCACTAGTCATCTTAGCAAGTCCATCATGAGAAGGCATCAAGTATCAAGAAAGAAGATCACCAACGCCATCATGGTGGCAAGCATGAGAAAGTTTCTAAGTCCCTAGCAGAATAGCTTACAGTCATCTTAGAAACCCATCATGTGCAGCCATCAAGTATCAAGAGGAATGATCTTCAAGGCAGTTCATCAAGGGATCATTAGAAGTGGTTGAGTAACTGAAGAAGCTGAGCATCATGCAACACTCAACTGCACTTCGAGGATGAACACGCCAAGCTGTTAAGTACAGAAGATGTTCAGAGCTTAAAGACATCTTAGTAGCTCAGCACCAACTCCAACTCAACAACAAGAAGCCAGTGCCTGAGGAGTCCTTGTCCGGAGGGACTAAATAAAGTTCCAAGCCTGCTGGGCTTGAAGGGTTCCTAGGGAACTAGAGAAGTTCCAAGGTTGCTGGCCTTAAAGAATTCTTAGTGAACTGAAGTCCCAAGGCTGCTGGCCTTGAAGGAATCATAGTGATTCAGGGTGCTGCCCTTCCTTAGTGGAAATCCTGCTAGTTGAAAGCAGAAGAGTGGATTAGGAGCTTAAGTCTCTGAACCACTTAAAATCCCTTGATTCTTTTACTTTATGTTATTTACATTATGTACATTAACTGCTATAACTGCTATGTATGTTTTAACTACTTACCATTGAACTAACTCTACAAACAATGTATGTATGATTATGATTATATCAATGAAGGGGATCTTTTACTTATTCCGTTGTGCTTGAAAAGATTCTTATGTTTGTCATATGCTAAATTATTAGCAATACAAAATAAACCAGAATGAAATTATATATATATTGTGCCTACTGGGAACTAATAGTATCCATATTTCTTGCAAATATATATATATATATATATATATATATAATAAAATAATTGTCTTAAGACTGGTAGTAACCTTGAATGAAATTATATATATATATATATATATATATATATATTATATGAACTTATCTTGTAGAAAATAATCTGTCAAGGCTAGTACTTGGTACTATGTCTTTAAGAAAATTATGCCCTCCATATGGTGCTTAGAGTTAATAGCACTTGTCTCCTAGGATACAATGACTCCTGTATATCTTAGCAGCACTACAAAAGATATACTCAACGAACCAAGTATAAATGCTCTAACTCTCTCTCTTTTATAACTATGAAACTGATGAAGAAACTAAAGAATGAAATGATTAATTGCTTGCAATTGAATGAAAATGAAGGTTGCCCCTCCTATATTTTTAAGGAGGGTTGGTGACCCTTCGGATGGGTGCCTAGCCCTTTGAAAGGGCATGAGATGCTACTGAAAAGGCATATATTGCATCCATTGATCAAAACGGCGTAGTTTTGGTTATATACAGTATAGGCGCGTCTATTCGGACCTATAAAATGATGTAGTTTAAGTATTAGTAGAACCAAAACTACGTAGTTTTAGGCTTAGAAGAAAAGGCACGACCAAAACAACGTAGTTATGGGCCGCCCATTCAAACTTATACCCTTTCAGCAGATACCGCTTCTCAAATCGACACAGTTTTGATAATATAATAAATACCGCTCTTCAAAAACGAAACAGTTTTGATTATTCTCAAAACGACACAGTTTTGATAAAAGAATTAAATAAATAAATTTTATCTAAATAATTATAGACAGGACACAGACCCACGTGCCACGTGCCAGGCCAGGTCAGGCCGAAAGACGCGCTTCGAACCTAGCCTTGGCTAGTTCCTCTCCCTTCCACAAAAGTGGGGATGCCCCTTGGGGCCCAAACCCAAGAGCACTTTCCTTGTATATAAACATATTAAACATTTAATTCCTAACCTATGTGGGACTTGATTTTTCCCACATGTATTTATTATATTTTATCATTTCCAAGTGTGATCATTGGGAGTTAATATCTCATTCACTACTCCATGAATTTGAGCTTCCAAATACTTAATTTAATCTACTCATGAAGTAGAAAACATTAATATATAGGAATCATTAAAAATAATTAATGAAACTTACATTAATTTTGGCTCAAATTCCAACAATCCCCTACATGATTAATATTGACTGCCAGTCTTATGCAAATATTATGCAGACTCTGAGAGAGAGATAAAATTAGAAATCATCTGTATCCAGAAAGGTAGCTTTTAACTTTGAATCTTCCCTTGTGAAAACTATCGGATTTACTAGTTGTCCAGTGAACATGATGCCTTGAACTGTTCCAATCGTTTGTGTAAATCGAGATAGTAGTAATTCACACAGAATCTTCCTAGACATTATTTGGTTCTCATGATTTTGTTTATTTTGGCCCCGAACAATCCTGAATTTATGAGCGCTTTTAGAGAAGTATAGCCTTATCCTTCTCATAGAATTGGCCCAGTTCACACTCACATAGGTGATTCTTAATAAGAGTATCCTACCATACTCCACATGTTTATCAAGATTTAAAAATCATTAAAAGCATAGCTTAACCTGTAACTGCTGCAGGTATCATTATCTTGTATCATAGGAATGAGCAGAAAAAATTAATTTCTTCATAGTGATTTGGTTGAATCATTCACAATTTAGTTGTCCCTTTGAACCTAGATCTTGGGATCTCCAGTCAACTAGATTGGGTTTCCATTATGACAATCCTTGTTTATAGATGCATAGAAACATGCAAATTTTTTGTGCCGAAATTATATCCTTAATGGATTGGATAACACATTATACAATGTGTATAGTTCTCTCAAAACAACAAGAGAATTATGGGATTCCTTGGATAAAAAATATAAAACAGAAGATGCTGGCACGAAGAAATTCGTAGTTGGCAGGTTTTTGGACTATAAGATGGTGGATTCCAAAGTAGTCATCAACCAAGTCCAAGAATTACAAGTAATCCTGCATGAAATACATGCAGAAGGTATGTCTTTAAGTGAATCTTTTCAAGTTGCTGCTATTATTGAAAAAATACCACCTATGTGGAAAGATTTTAAAAATTATCTCAAGCATAAACGCAAAGAGATGAAACTTAAAGACTTAATCGTAAGATTAAGGATAGAAGAGGAGCAACTTAAATTAGTCTTTGTTTCCATGCATCTATTGCAGCAACAACATGCCTGTCTGTTTCATCTTCTTTGAGCACAGGGGGATCTTCGTGAAGAAACCTCGCTAGGTTCAAAGTAGTAAGATAAAACAACATCTTTTGTTGCCATCTTCTAAATTCTGTTCCATTGAACTTTTCTGGTTTTTCACCATGGTTCAAAGGAACATTTGGTATAGAAGGTGTAGAAGAAGAACCAATTATAGTAACAGAATTGCTATCCATATTTCTTACAAATATATATAATAAAATAATTGTCTTAAGACTGTTAGTAACCTTAAATGAAATTATATATATATATTTATATGAACTTATCTCGTAGAAAATAATCTATCAAGGCTAGTACTTGGTACTATGTCATTAAGATAATTATGCCCTTCGTATGATGCTCAGAGTTGATAGCACTTGTCTCTCAGGATACAATGACTCCGTATATCTTAGCAGCACTACAAAAGATATACTCAACGATCCAAATATAAATGTTCTAGCTCTCTCTCTTTTATAACTATGAAACTGATGAAGAAACTAAAGAATGAAATAATTAATTGCTTGTGAATTGAATGAAAATGAAGGTTGCCCCTCCTATCTATTTATAGGAGGGTTGGTGACCCTTCGGATGGCTGCCTAGCCCTTTGAAAGGGCATGGGATGCTACTGAAAAGGCATATATTGCATCCATTGGTCAAAATGACGTAGTTTTGATCATATGCAGTATATGCGCGTCTATTCGGACCTATAAAACGATGTAGTTTAATCATTAGTAGAACCAAAACTACGTAGTTTTAGGCTTAGAAGAAAAGGCGCGACCAAAAGGACGTAGTTTTGGGCTGCCCGTTCAAACTTATACCCTTTCACTAGATACCTGCTTCTCAAAACGACACAGTTTTGATAATATAATAAATATCTCTATTCAAAAACGACATAGTTTTGATAATTCCCAAAACAACATAGTTTTGATAAAAGAATTAAATAAATAAAAAATTTTGTCTAAAAAATTATATACAGGACTCAGACACACGTTCCACATGCCACGCTGGATTGCAGCGACGCGCTTCGAACTTAGCCTTGGCTAGGTCCTCTCCCTTCCACAAAAGTGGGGTGCCCCTTGGGACCCAAACCCAAGAGCACTTTCCTTGTATATAAACATATTAAACCTTTAATTCCTAACCTATGTGGGACTTGATTTTTTCCACATGTATTTATTATATTTTATCATTTTCAAGTGTGATCTTTTGGAGTTAATATCTCATTCATTACTCCATGGATTTGAGCTTCTAAATACTTAATTTAATCAACCCATGGAGTAGAAAACAATAATATATGAATCATTAAAAATAATTAATGAAATCTACATTAATTTTGGCTCAAATTCCAACACATTTTTTTATTAATCTTTGAAGAATTTTTAAAATACAATTCCGATATGTTTAACCAATAAATTAACTTACTTTGGACAAAAAATATATTTAGTCCGTTATGTTTTCATCTTTCATTTGACTTTTAAACTCTTTTCATCAATATTCATTTACCACCATCACCTATTTTCGTATAATTTATTATTTGCGTACCACCATCGCTTATTTTCATTTTGTTTGATTTAATTTGTATTTATTACAATTCAATTCTCATTATCAAAATATTACATTAAGTAATTATTTAATTATTATTAATATATATATATATATATATATATATATATATTATATATATATATAAGTATAGTTGTTATAGTTTAAGTAAGATTTTATTATTACATTTTGTAATTATTTAATTATTATTAAAATATATAAGTATGGGTATTCTAGTTTAAGTAAGATTTTATTATTATACACATAGATGAATCATTAATTTAAAGATGAATATTTTATTATTTTAATTATATTAATAGCAAATGAATTATTATTATATAATTTTTAAATTTACTTAATTTTTCATGAATAACTTGTTATATTTAAATTTTTGTAATATAGTTTACAAGAAACTAATATTGTCATCTTACAAAAAAATATTAACCATTTAATAATTCTAGACAATTTAATAAGTTTCAATCTATAATTTTTCTTTCAACCCAAATCTTATGTATTAGAAAAAATAAAGAAAAGAAGAGAAGGAAATTGACCAGCTTCCAACTGAAAACTACCTACCATCTTTCCTACTCACTCCAATTTTATGGCGATTTAATTCATACCACAAAAAGAGAGGAGCGTTCACATTACACAAAGTGATGTTATACTGCTGGCTACCGAACAAAGACTTCGTAGTTGAGAAATCTCCGTCAGTTTTCTCTCTATCTGATCTAACCTTCCTTGTGTTTCCTTGTTTGGGCAAAATACCCAAAGCAATTAGAGCAGAAAAACACACAAAAAAGAGGTAAATTTCTACAAGGGTTTTTCTTCCCTGTTGTGAATTTCACAAACCCCAGCTTCTATTTCTTTAATTAGTTGTTTGCTCCTCTTCTATTGGGTGGGTGGTTGAGATTTTTTGCTTTGTTTATTTGCGGTTAAATCGGAGGAATATAGAATAATTGGAAAAGAAATTTGAGGTCTATGTTTATGATAGAATAAAATAGTTAGGTGAATTTTAAAGTTTTATTTATTTATTTATTTTTGGTGTTGCTAGCAAAATTTGAATTGGATATTTAACTTTTTTTTGGCTTTGTTTCTTTCAAGCATGATTGCTGTTTTGAATTTCAGTTGTCTTTCTGGTTATTAATTGTGTTTTCATCTTTATTCAATTTATGATGCAATTTGTGGGTTTTAAGTTCTGAGAAAATTCAGTGAACTTGTCTAAATTTATGTAGGATTGTGGTACTTAAAATTGAATATCTACTTTTAGTTTGTCTGGGCAATAACTAATTTGATTAAAGGTTGAAGGGATATTCTTTGCTTCTGTTGAAGAAATCTTTGCAGTAATGCTAATGTACTTTAACGGTTCCCTTACACATAATTGAGATTTATGCAATCAGTTCATATTGTTACATTGGCTTGGCGGGGGGTTTAAAAATATTGTTTTGGAGAAATTTCAGGATACTGTATTTATACGAAGTTCTGGTCTTCATAAGGTTTGTTTGGTTACAAGTTTGTAGGAAGAACGTATGAAATTAGATAGACTTTTGATAATCTGTCTTTGGTTGACATATCTTACATGATAGTTGGTAAAACAACAGTAATCATGTTTTGTGAATGTACCGTGCTTGCATGAACTTTCTGCAGTATTTTTCGGAAAGCAGACTGTTTTTTTTCCCAAGGGTGTTAATTTTTTAATGTGCAACCTACATTGCACATGAAGAGACTAATTAAGGTGGCATCAAATGGACTAACCACATTGACTGTTATTAAATAACCATATTGACTGTTATTACACTAAAATAAAAGGGGTACCTAAATTCAAGTCGGAAGACTTGAAACCCATACCTTGCCCAACCAAAGCTTGCATACCATTAAGGTTCAGCTTGCTATCAAAGCTCAAGTTTTTAGATTATGGACCCAAAAATCTACATTACTCCAATTAGCAGGTTATAGATTACTACATTTTACTTATCCATATGTGTATATGTAAAGGAAACTGAACTAACTTTTGGGAATGACATGGCCTCTTCTCTTATCATTTAATGACTATGTGGGTCTCCTCTATTATGGTAGAAAATTGATGCTTAATAAGCCTTCCATTATGACCTGATTTACTGGGAAAGAGCATTGTTGAGCTGTACTTAAGTACGGCTATCTGATTATAAAAATTACAGAATACTTGGCTAATGTAATGTTTTATTGCATTCAACAAAACTTTCAAATTATATAATTTATTCTATGATGTTGAGATTTGGTCTCTAGAAAACAAAAATTCATAAAGTTTTGAGAGCCATCTTATCAATCCTTGACTATTGCTATGTTACTCAACTGGCAATTTATGTTTTTACTAGATCTTCTCTCACTCAAAGTTGGTTAGTTATCCGAAACTTTTAAATATCTTTTAAGCCTAGGAGCTGCATCAAATACTTTTGATTTTATTGCTTAATCATCTTCGGAAAAAGGCTAAACAACTAGCAGCAGTAATGTGCTGTTGTATTTGGATATATAGTGTCTACTTGTGCAGAAAAAAGGATTTTTCGCTTAGTAAACTTTGTTCTGAACGTCAATGGCCATCAACATGGAGCTGATCCTGCATGCTATTGGTTCAATCATTACCAACTAAGATATTAATATTCCTAGTTCTTTTGCTTACTTAATTCACACTGGTGAGTTTCTGTTTAAAAACCAATAAGACTATCTTCAATGTTTATACTACATGTAAGGCTGTAAAATGAACCAAACGGCTTGATTCGTACTCGCTTGACTCAAAATAAATATAAACAATTCAAATATGAGCAAATTTTAAAGTTCGATAAATTACTTGAGCTTTTTCAAATTACAATTTTATGTTGATACTCGGATCATATTCGCTTGAAAAGTTTAAGCTGTTCGGGCTCAATTCGAGATCGTGCTCGACTCGGTAACTAAACAAGCCTCAATCAAATCTTATTTCAGACTCGATAAATTTTATGAACCAAATCTAAACAACTCAATACTCGACTTGGTTCATTTTCACCCTTAACTACATGTTTGATGCGTTGAACTCTCAATGTTTTGTGTTTTCTTAATGAAATTAGGTGCTATAATTCTTGAATAACATGATTAGTCTTTGCTTGAGTTGATTCGATCCTTCATCCACTGCTGTTGATTCATGCTAGCAGAAAAAGTCTTACGTAAGTGTTACGGGGGAGCACTTACTCTGTTGTGCATCTATTCCAGTTCCACTTGTTGCATCCACCTCTACAATGTCGAGTTTGGAGGAGCCCCTTGGCCTGGACAAAATGCCAAGTCTGAGCACTATTGATCGACTTCATAGTTTATCATACAGTGCTTGCAGGCCCAGAGGAGAGGATGTTGGAATGGGAAACTGCTGGATTGAAGGAAGAAGTTGCAGCTCATCCAATAGTTGCAAGTAAGTGTCTCTGCGAAGCTTTATTTTTTTTGTTGCATCTACACATAAATTTTCTTTTATTTGTGCACATGAAAGTTCCATTTCCACTTTTTCCCCCATTTTGTTAAATCACTAGGAAGTTTTGACTGAGAATAATTGGGCAAAGAAACAAATTTATTGCTGTTGTTACTATTATTAACATTATTATTACTACTATTGTTGTTGATCTTATGTAATTCAATATTGACATTCTTTAATAGCAATGCTTTATGGATAAGAAACTGTTGCTAGTAATTAAATCTACTGACCAGTGCCATCATTAAAATTTTCTGGTAGAGTGACCTTTATTGTTACTCTTTTTGTTGATTGGGAGGTTCTAGTTGATGTATTCATTTGTGTTGGTTAATAAAATGTTGTTTCTATCTCTGCTTAAGTTGTAAGGATGAGGTTGACAGAAAAAAGATTAGTTTTAATTGCTATTTGGGCATCATTACTTGACAATACTTACGTTGAAATTCTACTTACCATTGTTGTATCGGCCTCAATTACTACATACCCATTCCTTGTCTTTTTGGAAACTTATTCCTAATAGATAAACAAGTAACTGCAAAAATGTTAGAAGGTAGTAAGTTCAATGAGACCTTAAAGAATCTCAATAACATGCGCACAAGATCTAAGATACATCTTCAAATATACTTGAATATTGATAATAGTCTTAATTTTGGTATATTATACTGTTTTGTTTACCTATAGATTGGGTTTTATCCTTGATATTTAGTGCTATTATTCCTGTTAAGAATTCATCTCATCTATATTGAATTCATGGGCTAGTGGCACAATTGCAACATTCAAAATTAGTCAAGGCCTCTAGGGCCACCCTCCGGGGCCCACACACACTCACAAGAGAGAAAAAAGGTCTGAAAATCTTCTCTCAACTGAATGTTGTTGCCTTTGGTCTTTGTCATGTACCCTCTTGCATCGTAAACTAGAACTCTATCATCCTCCCCTATTACTGTTGCATGTGTTGAAACATCATAGTGTTAAAGCATGATATGCATTCTTGGGTCTTCTTTTAGAGCTGTTGGTAAATTTACATGGTATCAGAGCTCTTGTTATACAAGGTCTTGGGTTCTTAAGCTTTGGACTAGTTGGTACTTAAGTTGTTAAAGTACAATAAACTGACTCCATTAGGGCCATTCTGCATGTTTCTTTTTATTCTGATTCTAACCTTGTAAAAGTTTGTGGGTAGAAATTGTTTGCTAATAGAATTTGAGGTGGAGGTGGAGGTGGAGGTGGAGGTGGAGGTGGAGGTGGGGGTTGGGGTGGGGAGGATGGGGTGGAGCACTCATGCCTCTGAGAGCATGTTATCAAGTGCCATCCTTTTATCTCTTATTATAAAGGGAAAACAAGATTTTTAACTGCGTCTCTTGAAACTGTCACAAATTTCTTTTCCCATTTGCCCTACAAATTTTTTTATTACATTTTTTTTATTTTATTATATCCCCAAAATTTGATAAAACTCTTGTAATATCCTTACATAAATTACACACTTAACGTGTGTGCCACTGGAAGTAGTACTTGATAACACACTTAAGTTGGGGCATGTCTTCTTAAGTTGCATGATGTTCTTAGGTATTGAATTTTTTTAAATCTAAACTATAAAGAAAATCTTATTAAATAAAAAAGAAGATAAAATGAAGGGTAATAGATTGAGGCAAATGAGACAATGTTTACTTCTTTAAACTTTAGACACAATGCAAGGCAATGTTAGCTGGATCACGGTTTGATATGGTACGTGGAACGAAAAATGTCAGATGTCATAGTACGACAGGGGTAGGTTTCTTCGGGACATTTTGGTTCGAAATACGTTTATTCGAAATGTGGTACGTTAAGATAACTTTAAGAAAATACAGTTAAATTTGGTTAAGTTAGTGTTGCGCATGCATATTTTTAATAGGCTACACCATGTTACCCTTGTTTGACACTAGTTGATATTTTTGGAATTTTCTTATAAATATTAGGTTTTTTGTTAGAACATTCTAGATTTATCTATGTGATAACTTAGCTTGTAAATATCCTGGATATTTTGGAAGAATGTTATAGATATGCGATCTTAGTCTTCTATTAAATTTGATCCTAACAATTTTTTTGAAGTCAACTTAAAACATTTTCGAACTCAAAATTGACATGAATTCTTTAAATCTTGATCAATAAAATTATGAATATTGTAAACTATATAAGAAATATTACTCATTATAAGATTTATAGTTTCATAATTTTTAATGAATTATCTCGATTTTGAGTTTAAAAATTTATCAAATTGACTTTTAAGTCAATAATAATCATATAATTTGGAATGAAGGAAGTATATAATTACTATATTCTATAGCAAGTTGGCAACTAGAAGGAATTAAACTCACGTACTATCCATGATTCATCTTTCCTGTTACTACTGCACTTTTCAAGAAAAAGAGGCATTTTAATATTTAAAAAAAAAAGTAAATTGTGAAATTTCAAATTTTAAATTTCAAATTTAAAAAGTTATTTATTATAGTTAATATAATCATAATTATCACAAATTATATAAGAACTACTACTGATTATAAAATTATAATTCTTGAAACTAACTTATATTAACGTCAATTTTTAATTTTAAAATTTTTCGATTTTAATTTTAGAAGAGGTGCTAAAATCTTTAGATGTAGTCCCCAACTATTAACTATCCATGCTTGAAATTTGGTATTTACATACATCTCTTCTCATTATTGAGTCAATTAAATTGTACATGTTTAGAAGTTTAAACGGCATGTGGAGGTCTTGAAGGCGATATTAAGTTTAAGTTTGTTTATTTTAAATTATTTTACTCTATTTGATTGTGATCCCACTGGCTAAAAATTTTGGGTCTGCCATTGGTTGAAATAATTTCTTAATGTTGTCAAGCTAATTGTATCGTCAATTATGCATTTCATGAGCCCAAATATAAGTTAACTGAAGCATATTTCAGCCATTATGCATTTAGTTTTGATGGATCCTTCAATTTAGAAAATATGGTATAATAGTTCTTTATTTTCAGTGAAGATTTTGAAGAGTATAGAAGAGAGTCATTCACCTGGAGACGGAAAGTGAGAGATAAGTCACAGGTCGATATCTCCTGCAGAAAGACTTCAAGTTTAGACCGCAATCATGTGGGATATGGAACTGTGTGTGATTCAAAATATTTGCCCAATCATCAGTACAACTCCTATGACAACGATAAAACCATAAAGGACATTACACATAAGGTGATTCTTTTATAATCCAAGTATTACGCTCCTTCATTCTTTATATTTTAGATTGTTACATGTGCTGAATTCTGATTATGCTCCTTCATTCTTTGTATTTTAGATTGTTACATGTGCTGAATTCTGATCAATATCTATATAATTTAACCGCTAATCACTAAATATTGTTGTTGTACTTTGTTAGAGGTTGCATATTTAAATTTGATGATGAACGCGATTAATGTATAATTGTACCAGAGAGTTTTGTAAAGTTCTTATTAATGATTTGATTCAATGTACAAAGACTTAGATTAGAAATATCAAATAATATTAGGTTGATCTTGTTAAAAACTGATCTGATGTATAGCTGATAGGATTTCAATGTTCGTAAAGTCACTCTGCTAGTTCTTAGTGTGAAGAAGTATCGCAATCAGATGATCGTAGTACATCAGACGGATCACAGAGCATCTGCAGTTAACGTAAAGTCCACTACAAATCGTAAAGCAAATTTCAGTTCACAAAGTGAACAAAGGAATTGTAAAGTTAAACAAAGCTTTTTAAGTAAATGACTGAACGTAGATTGCTGAGTAACACGATCGCAATATTAGCTTCAAAATCGTAAGGTAATATTCGTTGAGCCGATCATAAGGCAACATTCGCAGAGTGCTCACTCTATTATATGTCAAGCATCGAAGAAGAAAAAAAATCGTAGAATGAACTCTACGATGCATCAACTTTGTAGAGTATGTCAAGTCTGACAAAATGACTGATATTGGAGCGTTGCTGTTTGATGGTCCCGATGTATTCACTAAACATCCTTGGTTAAAATCGAAGATCAGAATATGTGTCTACTAGCTAGGTTGGTGAAAGTGACACGCCAAGGGTGTTAGATGAGAGAGCAGACTGATATGACAAGCAAGTTAAAAAGGAGCTAATACCCTAAGTTTAAAACGTCCACGTCAAGGATTCCAGAATATCTGAGCATTAAATGCACCAATGGGCATCTGGCAACGGGAATATTTTCAGCATATTATAAAAGGCAACTAAGGATTCAAAATGAACGAGAGACGAACACTGATCAAAAAGCCTAAACTTTACAAAAGTAAAAGAACGAACTCAACGATCTTAAATATCTAGTTCAAGCTGCTAAGTACTTGGGAAGGAAAGTTTAACGCCATCTTAGCAACACCTCTCAACAACACTCAATCAACAGATCATCAGAGGGCTTAGAGTCCTTGTTTTAGTGACTAAATATCCAAGTCTGTTGGACTTGAAGAGGTCTTAGTGCCCTTGTCTTAGTGACTAAATATCTAAGTTTGTGGGACTTGAAGAGGGTAGAGTAGTCCTTGTCTGTGTGACTAAACTCTTAGTGGAATTCCTACTCATGGAGTAGAAGAGTGTATTAGGAGTTATTCAATCTCCGAACCACTTAAAATTTACTGTCTTTACTTTACTGTTCTTACTTTTCATCTGCTTGCTTATCTTGATAAATTCAATATTGGGATTCTTTTTCAATCTATAAGGGGATTTTCAAAAATCATATTCCGCTGTGCTTAATCAATCTAATTAAAAAAATATTTGGTAACATCTTATAAGCAATCAAAAGTTTTAAAAGATTTTAACCCTCTTCTAGATCTATAAGTGCCTCTGGAAAATAACAAGCGGTATTAGAACGGGTTTCTCACGAACACAAAACTTACACCTTGAGTAGATCCATGACACAAAATAAAAACGGTTATGAGCTTTGTGGTGGTGGAAGTAAGCCACCTCTTCTAAATAGAGAAAAGTTTGCTAACTGGAAAGTGCGTATGCAGGCGTACATGGATGCTATGGATGATGATTTGTTCGAAAGTTGTCCTCCATGGTCCACATGTTCCTACTAAGCTAGCTCCTACAACAATAATCCCAACAAGGAGGTTGTCAAGATGCATGAAGAGTGGACAAAGAATGAGAAGAAGCGTGTGCAGTTAGATAAAAGGGCCAAAAATATTCTCTTTATGGATCCTAGAAGATGAACTCTTCAAAAATGTTGTCAACTGCACCACTGCAAAGGAAGTATGGGAAGCTCTATTGGCGATGCACGAAGGCACAGAAGAAGTCAGAGAAAACAAGCAGTCTCTCTTGACTTAACAATATGAGATATTTTCTCATGTTCCTGAAGATGAACATCACGATAACATATGAAAGATTCAACATCATTCTCAACTCTTTAAGATCTCAACTCTTTAAGATCATATGACAAAGTGTATCCCAACAAATACTTGAACATAAAGTTCATGTGAGCTCTACCAAGCAAGTGGGATGCCTAAGACCACCGGCTATCCGAGAATCTAAGAATCTGCACGAGATGACTATGCAGAAGCTTTATGGAAATCTCCTTACCTATGAGCTTGAGCTGAATCAAAGAGCATAAACCCTTTCTGAGAACAAAAGAAAGGATAAAGGTGTTGCTCTTAAAGCTTCTGAGGATGTCTCTAGAGCTTCAACTGAAGCTGGAGAAGAAGATGATCGAGATGATGCTGATGAAGATCATGATATAGCCCTGCTTGCTCGAAGGCTAAGAAAGTTCATAAGAAAAAGCAGCAACTGGAGATCAAAGAAGAACTTCAACAAAGGCAGAACAACAACAGGAGCAGGAAAAAGACTTTTGTTATAATTGCAAGAAGCCTGACCATTTCATAGCAGAGTGTACCAAACCTCTACGAGAGCAACTCAAGAAGTACAAAAAGAAGTATGATAAAAAGAAAGAATATAAGGACTACAAGAAGTCTCACAAGCAAGATAGAGGTCTAGTAGCAAAAGGATCTTGGAGTGATTCAGATAATAACTCTAGCTCATACTCCAGTGATGATGAAGAACCTTAAGTAACTAATTTGTGCTTGATGGCTATAGAAAAAGACTCCAACGCAACCATTGATCGTCGAGAGATCGACATCAGTGAGGTGTTTGACTTCAACTCCCCTAATGTTAATATGGATGATCTTAGATTAGACTTGCATGATATAACATCTGAATTGCATCGATATATGAAGTTGTTCAGGGTTCTATCAAATGATTATTCTCTTCTTCAAGAGGAGAAAGAGAAAGTGCAAGTGGAGTTGGCAATTACTTTACGAAGCATGACCTCTCTATCCAAGCTTGAGGCTGAAAATGAGAATTTGAGAAAGATAACTGAGACTAACACGTTGAGGGAGTCTACTCTTAACTCTAGAATAGAGGAATTAGAGGACAATTTCTATGTGGAATCGTTCTTCCTCCTCAATGGATTCACTGATCAGAAATTAGAGAGTTGTCTTTGATAGATCAGGTTTGAATTTTGAAGGTCTATCTTCATCCAACCCAAGTGTGGAAAAATCAGTGAATGTTATCAATAACGATATTTCTTCTTTCCATAAAGTATTGTGTTTGTGAAATCCAAAGAGGTTGTCGAGCCAAGTATTCCATGTCCAATCTTTGCTGACCAGACCGTTGTTCCAAAGAATAACAGGTCACACATTGATTTGGGTTTTGTAAAATTGCAGAGTAAAACCAAGCCTACGACCATGCCTCGAAGACTCGTAGAGTTTGGAAACAACTCTACGAGTCAACCTGGCATCAATCGTAGAACTTGGTCTCTACTTTACGAAATTTCAAAATCGTAGAACAGTGTGGAAGCAGGGAGTTCAACCAAGAAGAAAGGCTTATCCTCCACATATGTTCAAAGTGAGAAGATATCCACACACACACTCACAAGTGCATCATATTAATTGCTATAATCTATCATGAATATGGGCATAAGGCTGTTGACTATTATTTTGAGCATATTGCATATCGTAGACCCAAGGTTAGGCAAGCATCGAAGAAGAACAAATCGCAGAATGAACTCTACGATGCATCAACTTCGTAGAGTATGTCAAGTTTGACAAAATGACTGACATTGGAGCGTTGTTGTTTTATGGTCCCGATGCATTCACCAAACATCATTGGTTAAAATCGAATATCAGGATGTGTCTACCGGCTAGGTGAAAGTGACACGTCAAGGGTGTTGGGTGAAAAAGCAGACTGATGTGACATGCAAGCTAAAAAGGAGTTAAAACCTAGTTAAACCGTCCACATCAAGGATCCCAAAATATTTGAGCATTAATTGCACCAACGGGTTATAAGTCCCAATCAAAGCTGTAGGATTTTTGTAGAAAATAGTATTCTACTTAGGGTGAGAATAAACCACAATAAGTTGTTATTCACTTGAACTATCACTTCTTTACATACTGAAGTAATTTAAAAACATCTAAGGGAAAACTACTCTCTCCTAAACTCAAGGCCACAACTGCTAAAAATAAGGATTCCACTACTACCTCTTATTCACCAAGCAGGAAAATAGCTAATAAAAAGAATATGCCTTATAATTATAGTTCGTGCTCCTGAAGAGTAGCAACTGCACCACTAAGCTTATTAATACCGCCCTCTTTTAGTGGAACCTTGTCCTCAAGGTTCATTGGCTATGCGGTCCTCTCCATCTTTGTTTGAACCATCGTCTACTTCTAACAACAAGACCTGGGGTCCTTGACACTTGTGTCCTGGAGTGAATTTGTCATCGCAGTTAAAGCAGAGGCCTTAAAATCGCCTTTTTTGCATTTCATCACAGGTAAGACATTTTATGGGAAAAGTTGTATTGAATTTGTTGGAGAAGGGAAGTCAACAATGGATCGATTGAAAGGTCGCGCCAACGGCTCATCTTTCAGTGCAAGGCTAATAGCTTCTTTCAACGATTTTGGCTTGAACATCCTTATACCATCAGCTATTTCTGGTTTGAGGCCACCCATGAACATTCCCACAAGAGCTTTCTGCGTCCAACCACATACCCAGTTGCCCAAGCGCTCGAATTCCCGCTGGTAATCACGCAATGAACTGCCCTACCTTTTCCTTGAAAAGGCTTCATCAAAATCTTCGCACTCCGAAGGCCCAAAGTGAGCCCAGAGTTCGTCTTCGAAATTTTCCATGAGAGAGCGCGTCCTTCTTCTTGGAACGTCCTGCGAATCCACTGCCACCACTGGTTGGCCTCTCCTTCCAAGTCGTTGGAGGATAAAGAAAATTTCTGAGTTTCGGGAGTATTCTGAAATTCAAAAAGTTGGTTCACGCGATTGAACCACTATGTCGGATCATCTCCTGAGAAGTTAGGAAATTCAAGTTTCGCTGTCTTGGAGGAGACAACAAGCCGTCACCCATCGTGGCCCTCATGGTGTTGATTGGAATGGTTTGGAGGCTCCTGTTTTGCTAGTAGTACATCAGAGAGATGGTTAAGAGTTTCTTCCACATGGCGCAACATGTCAGCCATGTTGAGCTCCATTCGGTGTAGCCCATCCTCCAACTGCTCAGTACGTTCCTTATTGGTTGTCATAGCTCTGATACCAATGATATAGGTCCCAATCAAAGTTGTAAGATTTTTGTAGAAAATAGTATTCTACTTAGGGTGAGAATAAACCACAATAATTTGTTATCCACTGAACTATCACTTCTTTACATACTGAAGTAATTTAAATACATCTAAGGGAAAACTACTCTCTCCTAAACTTAAGGCCACAACTGCTAAAAATAAGGATTACACTACTAACTCTTATTCACCAAGCAAGAAAATAGCTAATAAAAAGAATATGCCTTATAAGTGCACTTCTTGGTCTTGAAGAGTTGCAACTGCACCACTAAGCTTATCAACGGGTATCTGGCAACGAGAAGATTTTCAGCAGATTATAAAAGGCAACAAGGATTCAAAATGAACGAGAGACGAATACTGATCAAAAAGCCTAAACTCTGCAAAAGTTAAAAGAACAAACTCAACGATCCTGAATATCTAGTTCAAGCTGCTAAGTACTTGAGAAGAAAAGCTTAACGCCATCTTAGCAACACCTCTCAACAAAACTCAATCAACAGATCATCAGAGGCTGAGAGTCCTAGTCTTCGTGACTAAATATCCAAGTCTGCTGGACTTTGAAGAGGTCTTAGGCGACTAAATATTCAAATCTGCGGGGCTTGAAGAGGGCAGAGTGTCCTTGTCTGTGTGACTAAACTCTTAGTGGAATTCCTACTCGTAGAGTAGAAGAGTGGATTATGAGTTATTCAGTCTTCGAACCACTTAAAATTTGTATTTTTTACTTTACTGTTCTTACTTTCCATCTGCTTACTTATATTATTTAAAGTTGCTTATCTTGCTAAATTCAGAATTGAGATTTATTTTTAATCTTTAAGGGGATTTTCAAAAATCATATTCCGCTGTGCTTAATCAGTCTGATTAAAAATATTGGGTAATATCTTATAAACAATCAAAAGTTTTAAAATATTATTTAACCCCACTTCTAGATCTACAAGTGCCTTTGAGAAATAACATTGTTGATTGTATTATTGTGTATTGTTTCCATATTCTTATTTTTAATAATAAAATTTGGTTTTCTTGTTTTGTTTGGATACATAAGGTTTTTATAGGTATACCAGATTATGTCAAGATTGTGGAAGTTGGTCCAAGGGATGGGTTACAAAATGAGAAAAAAGTTGTATCTACAGCTGTGAAGGTTGAATTAATTCACAGGCTGCTTTCTTGTGGCCTGTCAGTTATTGAAGCTACAAGCTTTGTCTCACCAAAATGGGTACCCCAGGTGATGTGGTTTTCATTTTACTATTGCATCTATATATCAATTGCACTTGCAATGCTGCACCGTCATCATTTCTGTGGAACAATTTGTTTCTTGATCTTGTAGAATAAATTTGCATGCTTGGTACAGTTGACTTTGCTACTAATGGGCCTTTTACAGTTTTATTGCCTATGTTCATTGAAAAGGGATATTTTTGTAGCAGTAGGTGGCTGACAGCCCCCTCCACCATTTTCCTTCTTTTGCGTTACTTTGTTATCTGTTTTTGCGTGCTAAATCAACTTGTATCTCAACAAGTACTAAACTATTTGTTGATTAGTCGATCTTTAATTTTCTGTAGCTTCTATGTTTCTACTTTCTCCTTCGAACTATTTTCTGTGAATTGGATTTTGTGGTGTTTCATTGTCTTTAATTTGGTACTATGTCTTTATTCCCATTAAACCTGAAACATAATTGCTCATACTGTTTTCTTATTTTTTTTATAATTTTAAATTTTTTTAATTTATAATTATACATTTGCTAAACAGCTGGCAGATGCAAAGGATGTAATGGAAGCAGTTAAACACTTGGAAGCTGCCAGATTGCCTGTTTTGACACCTAATTTGAAAGTAAGATTCCTTGAGAAAAGAATCTGATGTGCAGTTCAAGGGTTACGTGAATTAATTTCTATTTACTCTTATCACTCTTAGGGCTTTGAAGCGGCTGTTGCTGCTGGCGCAAGGGAAGTAGCTGTCTTTGCATCAGCTTCTGAGTCCTTTTCCAAAAAGAACATTAATTGTAGCATTGAAGAGAGTCTTGCTCGTTACCGGGATGTTACTAACTCTGCTAGAAAGCTCTCGATTCCTGTTCGTGGGTATGCCCTTTTCGTTTCACTAATAAATATAAATTACTCTCCCTCCCTCCATCACACACACACATTTGCTAATTGCATAAACACACATCGCGTACGTGGTTGCTCCCATGAGACAAACAAATATGGGGCACCAACACACTATTTAAGGAAAAAACCTGCCTACTCCTTCGATTCTTATTTGCAGTTGGAAGCTACATTTAGATCTTTCAGCATGAATCTATCGTGTTCTTCATATTTACTTGGATCAAGATTCGATTCAGTACGCTAAACGAAAACTAGAACATAAAATGCTCTTTCCATGGTGCAGAGTACAGTAGGGGTTGGTATCTTTGGGTGGCTTAGTTGGTAATCCAAAATGTGATACGATATGACAACTTGATTGGTCAGAACTGAATACATGTAACTAGCAATTTTTTTTTCTTTTTTTATGTTTAGTTAGTTCCTTTACTTCTAGGAAGCATGGATACAGACATTGTACACAGATGGGACACGATCCGCGACAAGACATTTTCCCAAAAAGCAGGATATGATACGTTGAGGGATACATAAATTTTATGGTATTTTTAGTTAGTTCCTTTACTTCTAGGAAGCATGGATACAGACATTGTACACAGATGGGACACGATCCGCGACAAGATATTTTCCCAAAAAGCAGGATATGATACGTTGAGGGATACATAAATTTTATGGTATTTTTAATAAAAATAAATGTATAAATAAATTTAATAGACAATAAAGCATGATAAAATCAAGCAAACGTCTAGGAACACTTATACCATAAACATCTCTAAATTAAATCATAAAACTCTTAAGAGATGACATATTTAGTACACAAATATATGCTTAAATCAGTAGAGAAGTTATATAGTTGATATTTAACTGAATACTAATAGTAGAGCAAAAAAACTTCAAAAAAACCCAGTAAATTAGGCATATATAAATTATGAAATGAATATTTTATCAACAAATTACCCACACAAGAACTCTTAATACAAACAAGATGAAATTTGTATTATCGATATGGCGAGTAAATTATATTTACAAAACCATAAGCAAGAGATTCCCAAAAAAAAACCCATAAGCAAGTCCATTAAGCAAGAGATTCCCACAAAAAAAAACCATAAGCAAGTGGTTAACTTCAAAGTTTAAGTTCAATGAAATAACTAGCACCAATCATAACGTAAGCAGAAGTACGTGATAAGTGTCCGTCAAGTTTCGGTGTACGAGTGTCCGACGTGTATCCGACACAGATTTATTGACCTACAAGAAGTGTCCGTGCTTCATAACTTTACTTCTATTCTGAAGAGTAAATTATCGTCATTTTGTTAGCCGCATTTCATGAATGAATACTTCCACTTAAAAGGAACAATATGCTTTATTGTTAACAGAGGGAACTGAAGTGTAGAATTTTTCTCAAATTTAATAGGTATATATCAGTGCGTCCTTGGATGCCCAGATGAAGGAGCAATTCCTCCTTCAAAAGTTGCTTGTGTGGCTAAAGAGCTTTATGATATGGGTTGCTACGAAATCTCGCTTGCTGATACAATAGGGGTTGGTACACCTGGTAATGTGATAAAGTACCTCTTGTTTTCAAATTTGGCAATTTTATGTGTTTGGTTGATATGACAGATTGTAATCTAGTACACATCTGCATTGATTTTTATTCCTCCATGAATGACATTTATTTGATGTTACTCTGAGGTCTGAAGTGTCTTGAATGTGATCCCTTGCTATGACACGACCCTTGTATCTAATTACGTCTATTTGAAAAGTTTTATTTGTCATAAGATGTCACCGTTTCACTCTATAATTTGATGTCTACTGAACAAGAAATGCATCGCCAAAATTGAGTTTCTTTAGTTGAAATTTGAATAACCATTGTATCGTAGAGCTAATTGCCTAGACTAATGTTTTGCAGGAGTCAGTAGTGAACTTTACTAGGATCATACTTGAGACATGAATGGTTCAGTTTACCTAAGACCCAATTGATGCTGTATTGCCTCGACAAGCTATGTAGTGTCCCAAGTGAGCCATAGCCTCCGAATGAAACAGCAAAAAATCATTTCTATGTAACAAAACTCAAATATTCTTAAAATACCTAGTCCTAGAATCCAGAGGAGCTGAAGTTTCCTTACTGGAACATAAAAACAATCTATTTCTTCCTCATTTGGTGGACTTTTGTAACTAATTTACCACTCATCATTACCTTTTGGTACCATTCATTTTTTGTTACAAAATTCATAGATTTAAACAGTTGATATTTCTGTATGTGGTTCGTCTAACTGCCTGTCTATTTATCTCGAATTCTTGGTTCTTTTCTTATTCTATTGATGTTGATGTTCTTTGTCAACTGTTCATCTTGATTATCATTCTTCATACAGCTGTATATTGAGAGATATGCTTTGCCTTTGATCATGGTTAGATTTTGTCCTTTGACTTTATTGTGAAATTGTTTTCTATGGAAAATGCATCTTCAACAATCTGCTCTTGGAAATCGACTTCCAAAAGGTGCATTAACACCTTTTTTCCCGATATTCCACATTTGTGGTCGTATGATTGTCTTGGTGTGTAAATATTGCCTTGGTGTGATATCTTTTTGAAATGTAGTGCGTTATTAGGTTGATGGTGAGTAATGGTTGGTGTTCTTGTTGTATCTAAGGTTGCCAATTGTCCACCTTGATTTCTTAAGGAATTGTTTTAACAATATATTACTATTTAACAATATGACAAAAGTGTATATATACGTTTGTATTATGTATTTATGTATGTATGTGCATATCGTAAAAGGGAGTATTTACACACAAGCTTTTGTGTGTCCTACACCCAATATGACGTAGTTTGATTGATAAAACTGGTGAAATGTCAAAACAGCCACTAATACGAGTGTAATATTTTGTGCACACATTGATAAAAGTTTCTGGATCTGCCACAGATGTTCATGTTTGCAGTCTGAAAAACATTATTAGACTCTTACAATCACCGATTCTATAGATAAGCTTAGTTTCTTTATCTATTAATATTTTATTCAGTATTCATTCCAAGTATTACTTATGGCAATTCAAGTAATGCCACCATTTTTGCTGCACTCTTGCCTCTTTACTTTTCCTTAAGTGGCCTTCTTTACATGTTCATTCATGTAACCAGTCACATGCTTAGTCCTTTATTTAATCCCATGAATTATATTTTATCATTTTTAAGATCATCTGATGAGGGATTATATTCCCAAGTGTAAAGGTGGTATTATATAATCCCCTTTTGAGGTATCAAATGACCTTAGAAACGATAAAAAATAGTTCATGTATTAAATAACGGATTAATCATGAGATAAAATTAGTCCAAAGTAGTAATAAAATAATACAAATAGTTCTATCCCACGTTTTGTTTTTGCAAATATACGTATCCATAATGTTTTATAGAATGAAGAATAAGAGGTCAATGGTTTACATACTGAACAATATTGCCTGTTCTCTTTGAATCTGTATTGGCTCCTCACCTTCTTGTTTCACTTACTTTGTTTCTGTCTCTCTTGTCCCCCAATTCTATTTTGACAGGCACTGTTCTTCCAATGCTTGAAGCTGTAATGGCTGTTGTTCCCATTGACAAGCTTGCTGTCCATTTCCACGACACTTATGGGCAGGCACTTCCTAATATATTAATTTCCCTCCAAGTGAGCTACCTTCTTGAAATACACAAATATCAAATAAGATGGTTTTTTTTTATTCTTCCTCCGTTCCAAAATATATAAGATCATTATTGACTTTTTGATGTCAATTTGAGAAATTTTCACAATTAAAAATTAACATAGATTTATTTAATTTTAGTGAATACAATGATGAAGATTATAAACTATCTAAAACATAATTATAAGATTTATTGGTTCTTAATCTTTGATGAATTTTGAGTTTGAAATTGCCTCAAATGGACTTTCAAAAGCTAATAACTGATCTTATAATTTGGAACAGAGGGAGTACTTGAGAACAATTAATGCTCACATAACTTCTACACCTAGCTGTTATCAGTATCTAAACTTGTGTATTCTTTTAAAAAAAGGTTCAGTTGGGATTTTTCTAATTTCATGCCTTTAACCATAGATTCTACAGCATTATGCGAGCAATGATAATAATTTTTGAGCAACTACATAAATATGATCGCAGATTAATGAATTCTATTTGATTTTCGTATTATTTTTCTATCTGACAGATGGGAATCAGTATAGTGGATTCCTCTACTGCTGGTCTAGGAGGGTGCCCGTATGCTAAGGGAGCTTCAGGAAATGTAGCCACTGAAGATGTTGTCTACATGCTTCATGGGCTGGGTGTGCGAACCAATATTGATCTGCGAAAGCTCTTGTCTGCCGGGGAGTTCATCACCAAGCAACTTGGCCGCCCATCAGGTTCAAAAACTGCCATTGCCTTGAGCCAAGTTAGAGCAGATGCCTCTTGAGATATAAAAATGTAATTCCACCAGGAAATTTGACAGCTCCATATGACCGCCTTACATGAATGGTACATGGATCCACGTTCTTAATATTAAATTTACCTTGTGGAAATGACGATCCCCTATAAATTTCTAGGGGATATTCTATAATATATAAGGAATAATAAGATGAGCTTAGTCTCTCGGGCTTTTCCTACAAGTTATTATCTGATATAGAGGAATAATTGAAACTGAGGTTTTAGCTTTGTTGATTATTGTTATAAGATCTAAACTTGCATGTTGTCAAGATCTGTGTAATGTGGTTTGTCATTGTAGTGGAAACAAATTCTGTATCCCACTTAAATTATTGAACTGTTTGTTTCCACTTGTATGAGACTTAATTTTAATGTTTGAGAGAACTTTGTGAAACAAACAATTTTACTTATTAAGAGTAACAAACCGACAAAAATAGAAGGCTAACTTGGACACTTTATTATATTTGATAGTAAAATCTTCTCTCTCCCATCAGTCCAGCTAAAGGATGGGAGTGATGGGGGCTAGATGTTGTTCAAATCGATTGAAGAATTGTTTGATATTCATCGTAACCTATTGTGAAAAGAAATTTTATTTGTAGTAGAGTTTTATTTTGGATCGAATCTGTTTTATTTTTACTATAAATATTTATTATTTTAATATCCGACAATATTTTAGAAAACTTTGCAATTAGGGTTATGTAATTATAATTGTAATTTTAATGGAGTACAACTTATAATTAAGAATGTTGTGCAAATAAAAGTAAATGTGTATATATAGCAATTAGGGTTATGTGATTATAATTGTAGTTTTAATGGAGTATAATTTATAATTGAGAATGTTGTGCAAATATATATATATATATATATATATATATATATATATATATATATATATATATATATATATATATATATACACGGTAAGGATCAAGAGCATTCTGCTTAAATAGTATTCCGCCTTAAATAGCATTCTTTTATCAAAACGACGTAGTTTTGGAGGGACGCGATGACATTTTTATAAATACGCGGTGACATTGTATTTACAAAAATGCCACCGCGTCCCTCTAAAACTACGTCGTTTTGATAAAAGAATGCTATTTAAGGCGGAATGCTATTTAAGGAGAATGCTCTTGTTCCTGACCGTATATATATATATATATATATATATATATATATATATATATATATATATAGAGAGAGAGAGAGAGAGAGAGAGCAAGGATCAAGTGCATACCACTTATCTTATTCATCTGTGTTCACCCCCCTTTAGCGACGGACCCGGCGATAGTTTCGGTCATACAACCGTCGTCTATACTTTTAGCGACGGACAAAATATAGTGTCGCTAAAAGTATAGACGACGGTTGTATGACCGAACCGTCGCCGGGTCCGTCGCTAAAGGGGGGTGAACATGAGTGAGTAAGATAAGGGGTATGCACTTGATCCGGACCGTATATATATATATATATATATATATATATATATATTAGCCAAACAAGAAGTAAACAAGTTAAACTTTGATAAAGAATAATCAAGGTTTTCATCAAGCCTTCTAGAAGCTAAAAAAGAATTTTTTTTTTTTTTTTTGTAAAATTCGGCCATGTGAGGCCCATGTGGGGGGGAGGTAGTATACCCTCAAGCCAATTACATTTGATGTAATAAGCATATACATTGTAATCTTATTCATTTATTAATAAGAGAATTATAAAAATGCATTCTTTATCCATGTTAATTAGTTGAATTAATAAATGTGATAAACTCATAGTTATTGAGCATGCTTTTAGAATCATGATGTTGATCATGCTAATGAGATCTAAATTCTTGATAGCTCAAAACTAAAATATTCCTAATCGTTTGGATCACTAATTTGAGATTACTGATTTCGGATAGATTAATATATATATATATATATATATATATATATATATTATGCTTGCTCTGTTGAAGAAGATGATTGATCTCATGATCATTTGTATGGAGACACTAAAGTAAGTATGTAGGTGCTTATTGGATAATAAGTTCACTGAACATGACTAATAAAGTAACCCTAATGGAGTTTTACTTGTCTGTCAATATGCGTTGCTAATGTAATAGTAGTACAAGTAATCCTTGAACTTGAGACTATCATAGTATCTTGTATATACTGAATTATGTTTTGAAATATTCTTAATACTCTTGAGTATGTCGTAGGGTATGCTCGAATATAATAAAGTATAATGGATATAGATGAATGATCTACCACTTTCAGTAAAGAAAAAAAATGTCATATGTGATTCGATAAAGTGAACGTGAAAATTCCTAGCCAGGGTTGAATGAAAATTAGAAAGGAGTTTCTATTTTACATTAGCTATTGTTGTGTATTTTAGAATTAAAATACATCTAATCAAATAAATAAAACTTGACAGAAATTCCATGTTTTATATTTGATTGGGATGTTGTATGGTCGAATGAATGAATTGTACTGGTAACTATCCACATAATAAGTTCTTGGTATTCTTTGTGATAATATTTGTGATTAACATTGAATTCATATTACCGGATAGTCATGATATATTATTTATAAGGTGTCATGATGTAGAATAAATATTATTTATTTATGTTTGAATTAAAGGAGTTTAATTCATTATAAGTAATATTAGAATTGTTCTAATTTATTTATTCTACTACTGTCTTAATATTGAACCTAGAGGGTCACACCACAAAAGAGAGAAATATGATTTTAGAAGTGATTGGCTTAATAATAATAATAAATTAAGTGTATTTAATTTATTAGTGGAATAAATTAAATAACTTAAAATTTATAATTAAGTATTCAGAGAAATACCAATATTATAAATTAATAAGAGTAGTCATATTATTATTATTATTATTATTATTATTGTTATTAAATTGACTAAATAATAATATGGTATTTGGAGAAATACTAATATTTATAATTAAGTATTTGTAGAAATACTAGATTATAAATAAATAAGAGGAGTCTTATTATTATTATTATTATTATTATTATTATTTAGTTCTTTGGGAATTAAATTAAAACCCTAAATTCTAAAAGGTTTAGAATTAGGGTTAGTCTTTAAATAAGATGAGACTTATTGTGGGAAAGACTAATACTCATGCAACTTGCTTCTCTCTTGCAAGTATTCTCAAAACCCTAAGTTGTTAGAATAGAAAGAATTAAGGATTAGTCATCGAGAACCTTGTTGAGTCAAAATCACATCTTCAATTTATTACTCATGGTGGATACCTCTTGGGCGTTGCATACACTTTGTGATGACCGTGTGATCCGGGGATTGGAGAGATCACAAAGGAAAAAAAGATTGGAATTTAAAATCTACATCAAAGCTTTGATCATCTTCAAATGTATATCTTTATCCTTCCTCAATTAATGGTATTACATAAGTCTATACATTGTGATTGCAGAAAATTTTAAATTGCTATTTTGCATGCTTCTGTTGCTTTTACAATTAGATTGTAAGTTGACCTAAAGTATAGTAACCAAAAAAATATTTATCCCGAACCCGAAATTAGAACTTTAATAACTCATAATGTATAATGAATTTTTGAGTGAGGTTTATTGTGTTTGATACCTCTATGAGTTATCTAAACACTATTTTGAACTCAAATTCCTTGTAAATTATTTATGGTGATTTTTTGCCAAACCAAGAAACTGATGAAACCCCATGCCCTAAATTTTCAGTGGACTGTGTTTGGATATCAAACTTGTTAAATAAAATATGGCCTTTTGAGGGTTGATACCTTATTGTATAAAGCGCGTCCTGTCAAAAGATGAACAAAAAAGGACTTGTGATGAAAAAGTTATGACCAAAACAAAATTGAGAATTTTAAAATTAAAACAACTATAACTTGAGCTATATAACTCATTTGAGGATAAAATTTAAAGTGGAAGTACAACTCATTTGAGGATGAAATTTAAAGTGGAAGTACTCGCTCATGTAGAGATTATACTGTCCAAATTTCATAATTTTTGGAAGTAATTTCAAATTATATTTAATTTTGTAATTTTGGATAGAAATGAGCCTTAAATAAATATTAAACAATAATAGAAAAATCTGGAAAAATCAAAAGTGATTTAAAATATAATTAACTATGTGGGACCAGAAGAATAAAAAATAATAAATTAATTAAGGAGGTTTAATGAAGAAAATAAGTTTAAGATAAATTAAGAAAATTAATTGAAGTAAAATCAAAAAATACGTAATATATTTTTATCGGTTAAAACATGATAATATGAAACATATGAGCTTATATATATGTTAATTAGACATGTTTATAGTGAGTCAATAGAATTAGTATGAGGGGATGCTCGAGATCGAGTTATATTAAAAGAAATACTGAAACGGATTTAGGAATAATTATCGACAACTGTTAATAATAATAGTTAAGTTAATTGACTAATCGTTATGAATATTGTTAGTAATCATTTTGAAGGAACTTAGTAACTTAACGAGGGGTATATATGCTATCCAAGCACATTTATATACTTATTTGCATTTACAATTCATTCTATTATAGAATTGTATTTTATTTCGTAAAGTTCTTGTTATTTCATGAACTATTTTGAGAAATGAGTTTATGCTATTTGTTTCGGCTAGACACAATTGATATTGTGACGCTCCCAAAATAGCTCCATACAACCCATTCTGAGTCGCCAAATATATGGTACAGAAAATAACTACAAACTTCATTATTACAATTGTCGTGCAAAATACGACAACACATATACTTTGAGTTTTAATATAAATATTGTCTTCTAGTAAATATCCAAACTCAAATAAGTCCTCATTATAATTATTGATACACTATTTTACAAAATAGTGATGACTCCTATAATAACTATCTTGAATCATCGCTCCATACCCCGACTAGTTCCCTGCTATATTCTCGCCTCATGAGAAGAAAAATTGAACAAAAAGAAAAGGATGAGTTCAACAAGCCAAGTAAAGAATATTATGACTAAAATAATGTAGAATAAATTATCCTTAATCCTCAACAGGAAAAAATCTGATAGAATATAATAGACAACAAGTTATAGATCAACAACTGCAGCGGAAACAATAATTCATTAGAATAGTTAAATAGAGAATGAAGTCTGTTATCTTCTATAATTTTAAAGTCCATCATCAATATTTTATCCATGTAACATCAATCAATATACATCTTGAATCAAATATTCATCTTTGCACTATGGGCCAAATATATTCATCAGGTAATCATTTATCTTTGCACTACAGGCCAAAGATATTCAATTATATCAGCATTTAGGACTGAGAATGATGAAAATATTTTAAAGAAAACCAATCCAGTGATATAAAAGGACAAAGATTAAGGATTCGTACTTTAGATAATTCAAATTCAAAAATACTCCATAATAATTAATTCTGGAGCAAAATTCAAGAATGAAGATCAAAACATGGATACAATCAAAGATAGTAACCATAATAGACAACTTGGATAAAGAAAAGAAAATTTAGTTTTTCTGTGAATAGTGCCATATACGTGAATAGTACCGTATACACGAATAGTGTCGTATACGTGAATAGTAATCCCGACACGAAAAGACAAAAATTTTATAAGAAAAATCATACTTCACGAATAGTACTCGTGAATAATGCCGTATTCGTGAATAGTGTCGTATACGTGAATAGTGCCATATACGTGAATAGTAACCTCAACATGAAAAGGTAAAAATTTTATAATAAAATTCATAACAATATTTTGGTATAATGATATCGAAAGAAATAATATTATTTATGAAAAAAATAACATCCCTTACCTCAAAAGAATAATACCTTTGACTGAAATATCAGATATAATACTGAAGAAAACTTGCACTGCTTATCAACTCTCAAAGTATCTAAATACTCACAAAAATACACTCGATATTGTGTAGAGAGAAAACTTCTAATTATTGGGTGATTTGTAATTCTAATTAAGCACCCTATATATAGGAAATGCTTAGCACACCAGGATTGACAAAATCCTTACGGTGGCTTCTACGCATCCATCTTTGAAAAAATGAGCACACCACTCTTGAATTTTTTTTAGCACATTTCTCACCAACAAAGGACAAGAGTGAGGCCCACCCATTCTAGAAAATCTCCACCAAAATATTTAAATTTAAACAATATTTAGAAACTTAATAATTCATAATAAATAGCTCTTTTGTCAGAAAAATATGAATTTTATGTCCATTCCATAGGAAATTTAATTCTCTACAACTTTGTAGAAGAAAGTTTTTCCAAATTCTAAACAAAAAATGACTGAAATCCACATACGATGATTTTTAACACCTCCATTCCAACTAAATACTGATAAAACACCTCAATATTAAATCCTTCATTTATATCCACATAAAATAAATATTTTCTTATCATATAAATCAATAATTAATTATTATAAATAATATTACAGAATCACAATAATGACAACTAGGTCGTTCCAAGGAAAGAGGGGACTTTTCGATAAGGATTTCTCCTTACTAGCACGCAATTAGGTGACCAAAACCCTTTCATAGATAGAACTTCCTTAGACATTGCCAATAATTTTATCTAATAATATTATTCAAATAATATGAATTATTAATCTGATAATGGAAAATACTATGCAGTGACAATTATTAAAATAACAATAATATAAAATATCAATGTAGCAATTATTGAATCAATAAAATAAAATATAACAATAATTACTGTTATAATTATTGAGTAGTTCCTTCTTACATAAGAATCAATAATCCAAAAATATTGTGCAATACTGTATGCTACTATGCAACCACGCATATTACTGTACTTTAACCACAACGTATTCCAACAGTGTTAACGGTAACAACTATGCCGTTATTTATAAAACCCTCATACTTGTCGTTTTCTTTATCCGATAGTTTTTCGTTATGAGGTCCACAAATGACTGCGCCGTCGTACGGATATTCCCGACAAAAAATAATCCCCGACCAAAATGAATATTTTCCGACAAAACGAATATTTTATGACCACTTGTTTACTCTACAAAACTTTCACATTTCACCCATAACTAAAGCATTATATCCAATCAACACCTTATTATTCAAAAATAATAATTAGAGAAATTAAATCTTTATTCATAAAAAAATTGGGGTATTACAACCTTCCCTTCTTATAAAATTTCGTCCTCGAAATTGATGTACGTACCTGATATGTCGAAGAGGTAAGGATACCTTGTTTTCATTTTCTGATTATAACTCCCAGGTTATTTCCTCAATATCATGGTTTCTCCATAAAACTTTGACTTGAGGTATAACCTTTGAGCATAAAATATGTTCCTTCTTATCCAATATTTTAATAAGTACCTCTTCATACGTTAAATCCTCTGCTATCTCGTCTGGTTCTAACTCAATAATGTGGTTCGGGTCTTTCACATATTTATGTAGCATGGATATGTGGAAAACATTATGAACACGAGACATACTTGGCGGTAAAACGAGTCTATAGGTCATAGTTCCTACTCGACCTAGGATTTTAAATGGACCAATAAATCGAGGGTTGAGATTTAATCTCTTTTCGTCGATTCTTACTTTTGGAATAACACCTTCTTGCACCTTCTTATTCATCAGCTCTGAGTCTTTAGCTTGAGCAACTTTAACTTTATCGAATAAAGTCGGTTATACTCGTATATTTGACATCTTCACATGGGTCCCTAGAGTCTTTAACTCTATCTCCATCATTTGTAAGTCATACGAAATGGGTCTTTGTGTTTGACAATATCGCATTCGTACCCTCATATGATCTTCTACTTAACGCTTCAACTACCACGTTTTCTTTTTTAGGATGATATTGAATGGTATAGATCGTAATCTTTCAACAGCTCGAGGCAACATCTTTGG
This sequence comes from Panax japonicus, assembly GCA_020205505.1. Lineage (NCBI taxonomy): Eukaryota > Viridiplantae > Streptophyta > Magnoliopsida > Apiales > Araliaceae > Panax > Panax japonicus. Next base: position 23,159,130 of record CM035103.1, on the reverse strand, counting down.
CGTATGATACGTTCGTTTTAGTTGAAGAAATATATGAGGTTTTAGAAATTGGTTTTGTACCGGGTTTAAGGTCAATATAAAATTTGATTTCACGCTTTGAGGGTAGGCTAGGAATTTCTTTGGGAAATACGTCAGGAAATTCATTAACAACAGAAATATTATTCAAATCTGACGTATTTTTATTTAAATCCATGACATGGGCTAAGAAACCTTGACATCAATTTTTCAATAAACGAATGGCTTCATGTCTTGATATGACAGTGATTGATTTTAGTGGTTCGGTTGCTTGAATTCGCATAACAGGTTGGTTAGGAATTTAAAAACTAACAACCTTACGAAAACAATCAATTTTGGCATAATGAGTAGTTAACCAATCAATCCCTAAAATCACATCAAATGCAAGTATCTTTAAAGAGATAAATCAACAGGTAATGTGATGGTGCCAACTTGAATCAATCAAGATTTATAAACAGTGGATGTAATGAAAGTTTCTCCTAACGGAGTTTCAACAGATAAGTCAAAGTCTAATTTCTTAGGGGTTAAGTTCAAACGTTGAGCACAAGCAGGAGAAATAAAAGAATGGGTAGAATAGATATCTAATAAGGTATAGACTTCACAAAAATTTATGATTAACAAACCCGTGATAACTTCGTTCAGGTTACTCTCTTTTTAAGAAGACACGAAAAACGCTCTTCCTGAAACCACCGACTTTTTTTGTCCGTATCCGCATTTGGTGACACCGTCCCAACTGGACTTGATTTCGCTATAGGATAAAATTGAGCTATATGGCCGTCTTTTCACAACTAAAACATACCTTGGAAGGCTGTGAATAGTTTGGACTTATGTGTCCCTCCTCTCCGTATCTGTAGCATCTAACTGGCGGTCTTTCTCATCCCCTAAAATTTGTTGCTGGTGCTGGTGCTGCTGTCGATGTCTTCTCGTCATCGTTAAATCTTCTCTTCTTGAAATTTCCACTTGAATCATTTCTTCTATTATCTTGGCCATGATTACCACCAAAGTGGTTACCATTTCTGGCATGATAATTTCCTCCATGATGGTTATCATTTTTCCGATGACTGTTGCCACCGGTACGATTATTATCGTGTTGTTGGTTGTTATCTTTTGGTTGACCTGACTCATAATCCCGCTCTAATAACTGAGACCTATTCACTACATTTGAATACAAACACAATTTGTGAGAAATGAGGTATTGACGTATTTCGGGTTTCAAACTTCTCAGAAACAGCCACGTCATACATTCCTCATTCTCTACCAAATGAGGTGTAAACCTGGATAATTTTGCGAACTTAGCCTCGTATTGGGACACATTCATATTGTTCTGTTCCAGTCTGATAAACTCTTCCTCCTTCATGTGACGAATACTTTTGGGAAAGTACTTGTCATTGAACAATTCTTGGAACTTCTCCCAAGACATCTTGAGTGTGACAGGCTGAGTACGCTTTACAGATTCTCTCAAGTAATTTGCCTCTCCTCTTAACATGAAGGTGGAAAAGGGAACCTTTTGTTCCTTGGAGCATCCAAAGACATTAAATATCTTGGTGATCTGCTTTATCCACGTCTCTGCCTCAATTGGTTCTAGCTTTCCCCAAAACTCTGGTGGTCCCAACTCCTTGAATTGCTTGGCAGTGACAAGCCGTGAGTTACCATTGTTTCCACCTGCATTTTGAACAGTAGTCTCTCTTGTTTGGTTTTGCATGAATTCCAGAAAATTCCTAAACATACCATCGTTGTCATTTGGTCGGCGTATCATTTACAGGTGGATTATTCCTTCCTGATGCACCTTATCCTGGTTATTGATTGTCAGTGTCTCAACTGTCTCATGTGCTCCATTGCTCACCTCAACATTTTCAGATGTCATTCTCAAATATTATCACAAAAAAGGTTTAATTAAACAAATGAACATATCACATAATAACCCTATGCTCCGACTGACCCATTAAATAGCAAATACGCTTAGGTAGGACACACTAGCGAAGGATTAACTCGTCTCTCCCCTCCTAGTTCTATTCCCCGATCTCCGCCAGAGACCATATCCCTAAGCTCTAATACCAACTGTGATGCCCCCAAAATAGGTCCACACAACCAATTCTGAGTCACCAAATATATGGTACAGGAAACAACTACAAACTTTATTATTACAATTTTCGTGCAAAATACGACAACACATATACTACGAGTTTTAATACAAATATTGTCTTCTAGACAATATCCAAACTCAAATAAGTCCTCATTGAAATTCTTGATATACTATTTTACAAAATAGTGAGGACTGCTATAACAACTGTCTTGAACCATCACTCCACACCTCGACTAGTTCCCGTTATATTCTCGCCTTCTAAGAAGAAAAATAGAACAAAAAAGAAAAGGATGAGCTCAACTAGTCCAGTAAAGAATATTATGAAAGATAATTAATGTAGAACAAATTATCCTTAGTCCTCAACAGGGAAAAATCTGATAGAATATAATAGACAACAAGTTATAGATCAACAACTGCAGCAGAAATAACAATTCATTAGAAGAGTTAAGTAGAGAATAAAGTCTACTATCTTCTATGATTTTAAAGTTCATATACGTGAATAGTGTCATATACGTGAATAGTGTCATATACGTGAATAGTAACCCCGACACGAAAAGGCAAAAATTTCATAAGAAAAATCATACTTCGTGAATAGTACTGTATACGTGAATAGTAACCTCAACATGAAAAGGTAAAAATTTTATAATAAAATTCATACCAATATTTTGGTATAATGATATTGAAAGAAATAATATCATTTACGAAAAAAATAACATTCTTTACCTCAAAAGAATAGTACTTCTGACTGAAATATCGGATATAATGCTGAAAAAAACTTGCACTGTTTATCAACTCTCAAAGTATCTAAATACTCACAAAAATACACTCGATATTATAGAGATAGAAAACTTTTGATTCTGGTGTGATTTTCAATTCTAACTAAGCACCCTATTTATAGGAAATGCTTAGCACACCAAGATTGACAAAATCCTTATGGTGGCTTCTAAGCATCCATCTTTGAAAAAAATGAGCATAACACTTTTGAAAAAAATTTCAGCACAGTTCTCACCAACAAAGGACAAAAGTGGGGCCCACCCATTCTAGAAAACCTCCACCAAAATATTTTAAATTTAAACAATATTTAGAAACTTCAATAAGTCATAATAAATAGCCCTTTTGTCAAAAAATCTAAATTTTATGTCCATTACATAGAAAATTTAATTCTCTATAACTCTGTATAAGAATGTTTTGTCAAATTCCAAACAAAAAATGACCGAAATTCACATGCGGATGCTTTTTAACACCTCAATTCCAACAAAATACTGATAAAATCTCTCAACATTAATTTCTTCATTTATATTCACATAAAATAAATATTTTCTTATTATATAAATCAATAATTAATTATTCACAAATAATATTACAGAATCACAATAATGACAACTAGGTCGTTCCCAGGAAAGAGGGGACTTTCCGATAAGGATTTCTCCTTACTGGTGCGCAATTAGGTGACCAAACCTCTTTTTCTAGACAAAACTTCCTTAGACATTGACAATAATGTTATCTAATAATATTATTCAAATAATATGAATTATTGATCTGATAATGGGAAATACTGTGCAGTGACAATTATTAAAATAATAATAATATAAAATATCAACGTAGCAATTATTGAATCAATAAAATAAAATATTGAACAGTAATTACTGTAACAATTATTGAGTAGTGCCTTCTTACTTAAGAATCAATAATCCAAAAATACTGTGCAATACCGTGTGCTACTGTGCAATACTGTGTGCTACTGTGCAACCACATATATTATTGTACTTTAACCACCTGGTATTGCAACAGTGTTAACGGTTACAACTATGCCGTTATTTATAAAAAACTCATACTTTTCATTTTATTCATCCGACAGTTTTCTGTTATGGGGCCCAAAAATTACTACGCCGTCGTACGGATATTTTCGATAAAAAAAATATTCCCCGACTAAAACGAATATTCCCCGATAAAATGAATATTTTATAACCACTTGTTTACTTTATAAAATTTTCACATTTCATCCATAACTAAAGCATTATATCCAGTCATCACCTTATTATTCAAAAATAATAATTAGAGAAATTAAATCTTTATTCATAAAAAATTAGGATTTACAACCTCCCCTTCTTATGAAATTCTGTCCTCGAAATTGATGTGCGTACCTGGTATGTTGAAGAGGTAAGAATACCTTGTTTTTATTTCCGATTCTAACTCCCAGGTCATTATCTAAATATCATGATTTCTCCATAAAACTTTGACTTGAGGTATAACCTTTGAGCGTAAAATATGTTCCTTCTTATCGAAGATTTTAACTGGCACCTTTTCATACGTTAAATCCTCTGCTATCTCATCTGGTTCTAACTCAATAATGTGGTTTGAGTCTTTCACATATTTACGTAGCATGGATATGTGAAAACGTTATGAACACGAGACATACTTGGCGGTAAAGCGAGTCTATAGGTCATAGTTCCTACTCAACCTAGGATTTTAAATGGACCAATAAATCGAGGGTTGAGATTTCCTCTCTTCGTCGATTCTTGCTTCTGGAATAACACCTTCTTGCACCTTCATATTCATCAGCTTTGAGTCTTTAGCTTGAGCAGCTTTAACTTTATCGAATAAAGTCGGTTCTACTCGTATATTTGACATCTTCACATGGGTCCTTAGAGTCTTTAACTCTATCTCCACCATTTATAAGTCATACAAAATGGGTCTTTGTGTTTGACAATATCGTATTCGTACAAGCATATGATCTTCTACTCAACGCTTCAGCCACTACGTTAACTTTTCTAGGATGGTATTGAATTGTATGGTTGTAATCTTTCAACAGCTCGAGCCAACGTCTTTGGCGCATGATACGTTCATTTTAGTTGAAGAAATATATGAGATTTTAGAAATGGGTTTTGTACAGGGTTCGAGGTCAACACAAAATTCAATTTCACGCTCTAGGGGTAGGCCAATAATTTCTTCAAGAAATACGTTAAGAAATTAATTAACAATAGAAATATTATTCAAATTTGACGTATTTTTGTTTAAATCCATGACATGGGCTAAGAAAGCTTGACATCTATTTTTTAATAAACGAATGGTTTCATGGCTTGATATGATAGTGATTGATTTTAGTGGTTTTGGTTGCTTGAATTCACATAACAGGCTGGCTAGGAATATAAAAACTAACAACCTTACGAAAATAATCAATTTTGGCATGATGAGTAGTTAACCAATCAATCCCTAAAATTACATCAAATACAAGTATCTTTAAAGAGATAAGATCAATAGGTAATGTGATGGTGCCAACTTGGATCAAACAATCTTTATAAATAGTGGATATAATGAAAGTTTCTCCTAACGGAGTTTCAACAGATTAGTTAAAGTCTAATTTCTTAAGGGTCAAGTTCAAACGTTGAGCACAAGCTGGAGAAATAAAAGAATGGGTAAAACCGATATCTAATAAGGTATAAACTTCGCAAAAATTTATGATTAACTAACCCGTGATAAATTCGTTCGGGTTACTCACTTTTTGAGAAGTCACAAAAAACGCTCTTCCTGAAACCACTAATTTTGTTTTGTCTGTATCCGCCTTTGGTGCCACCGTCCCAGCTGGACTTGATTTCGTTATAAGACAAAATCGAGCTATGTGACCTTCTTTTCCACAACTAAAATATACCTTAGAAGCCTGTGAACAATTTGGACTTATGTGTCCCTCCTCTCCGCATCTGTAGCATCTAACTAGCAGTCTTTCTCCTTCCCTAAAATTTGTTACTAGTGTTGGTGCTGCTGCCGATGTCTTCCCGTCATCGTTAAATCTTCTCTTCTTGAAATTTCCTCTTGAATCATTTCTTCTATTATCTTGACCATGATTACCACCGAAGTGGTTACCATTTCTGGCATGATAATTTCCTCCACGATGGTTATCATTTTTCCGATGACCGTTGCCACCGGTTCGATTATTATCGTGTTGGTCGTTATCTTTTGGTCGAGCTGACTCAAAATCCCGTTCCATTAACTAAGCCCCATTCACTACATCTGAATACAAACACAGTTTGTGAGAAATGAGGTATTGACGTATTTCGGGTTTCAAACCTCTCAGAAACATCCGCGTCATACATTCCTCATTCTCTACTAAATGAGGTGCAAGCCTGGATAATTCCGCGAACTTAGCCTCATATTGGGACACAGTCATGTTATTCTGTTCCAGTCTGATAAACTCTACCTCCTTCATGTGATGAATACTTTTGGGAAAGTACTCGTCGTTGAACAATTCTTGGAACTTCTTCCAAGACATCTTGAGTGCGGCAGGCTGAGTAAGCTTTACGGATTCCCACCAGTAATCTACCTCTCCTCGCAACTTGAAGGTGGTAAAGGGAACCTTTTGCTCCTCGGAGCATCCCAAGACATTTAATATCTTGGTGATCCGCTTTATCTACGTCTCTGCCTCAATTGGTTTTGGCTTTCCCAAAAACTCCGGTGGTCCCAACTCCTTTAATTGCTTGGCAGTGACAAGCCGTGAGTTACCATTGTTTCCATCTGCATTTTGAATAGTAGTCTCTCTCGTTTGGTTTTGCATGAATTCTTGTAAGTTCCTAAACATACCATCGTTCGTCATTTGGTCGATGTTATCATTTACAGGAGGATTATTCCTTCCTGATGCACCTTATCTTGGTTGTTGATTGTCGGTGTCTCAACGGTCCCATGTGTTCCATTGCTTACCTTAACATTTTCAGATGTCATTCTCAAATACTGTCACAAAAAAGGGTTAATTAAACAAATTAACATATCATATATTAACCCTATGCTCCGACTGACCCATTAAATACCAATAAGCTTAGGTAGGACACACTAGCGAAGGATTAACTCGTTTCTCCCCTCCTAGTTCTATTCCCCGATCTCCACCAGAGACCATATCCCTAAGCTCTGATACCAACCGTGACGCCCCCAAAATAGGTCCACACAACCAATCAATCACATGTTGAGGTTACTATTCATGTATACGGCACTATCAATCAATATACATCTTGAATCAAATATTCATCTTTGCACTACGGGCCAAAGATATTCATTCGTATCACCAGTTGGTCATGTTTATCTCAATACCTGTCCATCTTTGCATTATGGGCCAAAGATATTCATCAGGTAATAATTCATCTTTGCACTGCATGCCAAAGATATTCAATTATATCATCATTTAGGACTGAGAATGATGAAAATATTTTAAAGAAAATGAATCCAGTGATATAAAAGGACAAATATCAGGGATTCGTACTTTAGATAATCCAAGTTCAAAAATACTCCATAATAATCAACCGTGGAGCAAAATTCAAGAATGAAGATCAAGACATGGATACAATCAAAGACAGTAACCATAATAGACAACTTGGATAAAGAAAAGAAAATTTAGTTTTTTGTGAATAGTGCCGTATACATGAATAATGTCGTATACGTGAATAGTAACCCCGGAACAAAAAGGCAAAAAATTTATAAGAAAAATCATACTTCGTGAATAGTGTAGACACTCGAAATTTTCTGCACACCTGTTACTAACATTGTAGGAGGGCAGATTCATATTTTAGAGATAACCTTGGAAGACAACCTACATCCATTTCGGATACTACCGGAAGTCAAGCTCGAAGCCTGGGACACACACCAGGAACATCATTTCCAACCCCAGAACACACACTGGAAGGATCATTTCCAACCTCGGAGACTACCCCGAGTTTCATCCTTGGCGATAACCCCAAGGAATGCTGTTGCAGTTCCGACGATAACTCCGAAAATGCTTATTTCAAATGCATACTATCAGCTTCAATCTCAAACCTCCCGCCGAGGCACTCATCCTTCAAACCCGGAGCTAACAACGGGTAGACAGGCACACTCACAAGATGACCTTGCGGCATTCAAACACTTGCAGCAGTCCAATCTCAGATGTATCCCTGAGCAACGTCTGCTTTCAACTTAAACCGGCGATAACCTAGGCGAAGAGTCAAACGTCATCTTGCCACATCAACACCTGCGCGTCGTCTTAACACTTCATACATACATACATACATACATACATACATACATACATACATACATACATACATACATACATACATACATATAACAATGTCCCACAAAAACCGAGGAGTTACAATCTCGAGTGGCTATTACACGTGGCAGTACACCGGATATAATTTAAAGCTTGACGACTATAGGCATGGTCCCCTCTTCCTGACTTCGTACAACCTCTAATCCATGTCATTGCGTAACTCTCGACACAAGCGGTCCAAAGAAGGTCACATATACCTCGTTCGGATGCTCAGATTGAAGTTCTTCAAGTTCGAGCGGACATTATAGTGCAAGAGTGCACACATTTCGAGACGATGGGACTCGCGAAGCCCGAGGACACCTCGACCTTGAGGTCAGCCATTTGAGAGAGAGAAGGAGAGAGAAAGGCGAGGAAGCCCTGTCCAATTTACTCTATATACACCCATATTGAGTGTTTCCTCATCTGTTAGCTCACATATAGCTATATTTTTGTCCGGCGGGAGCTGAGTATTTATCCACATAGAGTCATAGAAGTCTACTTTGGCAGCCCACTGTAAGCCTTCTCACATTCTATAAAGCCTTTCTTTTCATATTAGCACACACTGTTATACACATTGAGAGTCGCGTTGTGTGCGTTTTCCCAGACTTCGGTTCGTGGTTTTCATTTATGTCTGTATATATATACTTATATATGTATATATTTCATATATGGACTAACATTATCGAGTTATGCCTCGATTGAGCCTAGACTTATGTCTGGAGCGTTTACTTGCTTATATATATATATATATATATATATATATATATATATATATATATATATATATTTATATTTATACAATTGTTGTCGGACATATCCGACGAGCCTGGATTTTACATTCGATGCATTTACTTGCTTTTATATATATATACTTATATATATAATTATTGTAGGACATATCCGATGAGCCCGGATTTACATCCGGTGCGTTTACTGCTTATATATATATATGAATATATATATATATATATATATATATATATATATATATATATATATATATATATATATATATATTTACATTTCGTCCTGCCTGGAGTTTACTTCGTGGCAGTTGATTACTTTTACAGTTTTATTTACATTTCGTCCCATCTGGAGTTTACTTCGTGGTGGTTGATCATGTCCATATATATATATATATATATATATATATATATATATATATATATATATATATATATTTACCACTTTTATATATTTACATTTCCGATCCCCAATGGAGTTTCTTCGTGGTGGTTGATCATGTCTGTATATATATTTATAGCTTTTATATATATAACTGCTTACTGCTTTCATACAAACTGCAGTATCATGTGAGCCTAGGAATTATGTGATCAAAAATTCAGTTTACTGAATCTAGATTCAGTTCCCATGATAGATTTTTTTCAGTTGTAAGCAGCTTGTACATTATTTACAGTGTCTGAATTTCCTTGGATGGTTGTCATGCCTATGAGGAGTTTGGCGCTGCTGTATATTATTTTCTCGAAGATGCTTCGTATTTCGAAAATAAAAGCAAACAAGCCAAACATTTAATAATAAAATGGAAGTATCAAAGGCCTCAATTACTATTGAGCACAGGGTTTGAAAAACCTCTTTTTACAAAACTTCATCGCTATATCTGGTTAAAATTGAATTTTTCTATAAATTCAAACCCTTTGTATATAGGTGCGAACGAGGCATAACACTACTTCCAAATAATTGCACATTGATCCACACACCCCTTCATATAACAGTTTCTTGAAAACTGGCAATCACCGTGGAAACACGGATGTCGGGGGGTGCCTAACACCTTCCCTCCGCATAATCAAGCCCCCGAACTCAAATGAATCTCGATTTCACAAACCCGTTTAGCAGTGTCATATCACTGGGTCAATGTGCAAACTTTTTCGGTTGCATTGGTGTAACCAGTTAAATACACCAACTGGAAACTCTTAAAGTCAAAAAGTCGACATTATACATGTCGGACCTTTTTCACTTTTTTTTTCAAACAAATCTCACATTAACATGAGAACACCAAAGAACAAGTAACGAAAAGGGACAAATAAAAATCTCGATGTCGACAGGTGGCGACTCTGCTGGGGACTCCAGTAAGAGGGCTTAAGCCGCTATTACAAGCTTTTCAAAACTATTATATGCTTGTGTGTGAATGTTGCATTTACATTTATGATGAATGTGTACGAATGCATTTTATTTACTGCACTATACTATATCTATCTGTGATATTAGTGCTTCACACATGTCATTATTTTCATAAACGGTGAGACATATTATATGTGAATGTATGTTGTGTGGTTCCTCCACCAGGAGGCTATCCTATCGGTGTTTGATTACTGGACTCATAGGAAGAATAATTCCAACGGGGCTCAGAAAAGGCACCACCCAGATTCGCTCCAGTTGAAAGACCGGATTAACTTCCCGTCAAGTAGGTCAACCTCTAATAAACCAAATACGGAGGAAAGTCTTTTCATGCTTTCCATTTTCAATTACTTGTAAAAACATTTACTTGTAATTTTATTCCATGTTCATCGTTATGTAATGGAAAATATGAAGATTATCTGTGCATGCATGTTATCAATTAACACCCGATTTTGCAGGACAATAATCCTAAAACGGACATGTTATGATAACATTTACATTACCCTAAGACTAAACTACATAAGTCTTTTGTAGGAAAATCATTGGGTCTGTTACCCGCTCAAAATCCAAAAAGGCCACGAGCCTATAGCCAATCATGTCTTCATCTGACCAGTCTAATCCTGTTTCTAGTGAAAAATTTGACGGATTAAGTCAGCAAATCACAAATTTGGCTGTCTTGCTTAAAGAATTGCATCAGTCCACTCAAGGCACAAAGATGCCTCCACATACAGAATCCTCTACACAAGGAGGAGCTCAAGGTTTGGAAAAAACAATTCCAGAACCTCAGTTGGATACGACAAACAAAGACCCTGAAAACACACATCTCAGAGGAGATCCAGACATCGGTGATATCAAGAAGGAAGTACTCCAAATGGAGGAAACTATCCGTGTTCTCAAAGGTATTAGAACACATGGAAGTGTTTCATATGTTGACCTTTGCATCTTCCCTGATGTTCATTATCTAGAGAAATTCAAAACCCCTGATTTTGAAAAGAATGACGGATTAGGGGATCTTTATACCCATTTAAAGGTATTCATTGGAGAACTTGGATCTTACACGGAAAATGAAAAGCTCAGAATACAGCTGTTTCAAAAAAGTCTGACTGGAAAAGCCTGTTCATGGTATACCAGATTAGACAACTCAAAGATCCATAGCTGGGTAGAGCTGGCTCACGCCTTCCTCACTCAATACAGTTTTCAATCTCAGATGGCTCCTGACAGGTACCAAATTACCAAGGTCAAGAAACAGTCTAATGAGTCTTTCAGAGAGTATGCTCAAAGGTGGAGGCACCTTGCTGCTCAAGTTTTTCCTTCCATAACGGAATCAGAAATGGTCATGACATTCATAGATGTACATGAAGCTCATTTCTATGAGAGAGTCTTAGTTGGTATTGGCAAACCATTCTCTAAAATGATCAAACACGGAGAGATGACTGAAATGGGATTGAAGTCCGGTAAAATTCAAGACCTAGTCGCTCTTAAAGCCGTTGCTGAGCATATCCAGTCAGAATCTTATGAAAACAACCCCCGGAGGGTCCATAAAAAGAAAGAGGAGGGTTTTTCCTTGATGCTACAAGGTCAAAAAGCCAATCAAAGCGTGCGTATACAAAGGAGAAACTACTCCCCTTTTCAAGTACAATCTTCAAACCCTCCATTGCCTAAAGGTGGAGATGAAAAGCGACCTCGAACGTTCACACCCTTAGGGGACTAGCTCGAGAATATTCTTGCTCTTCTGACTACTCAGAAGAAAATTACACATCTTCTTCCACCAACCAACCCTAATGGGAGGGGTTTTAATGCTACTCGGAAGTGTGCTTATCATGCAGGAGCACCTGGACATGATACTCAAGATTGTTGGGCCTTGAAACACAAGATCCACGATTTAATAGATAACGGTGAGATCGTGGTCACCAAACCAGATCAACCTCATGCGCAAGACAACCCTCTTCCTCAACACAAAGAAGATGAGGTCAACATGATCAGTTGGAGCACTAGACAGAGTTCCGGTTTTAACAGTGAATCATCCCCGATCATCAAAGATGGTGTTGACAAATGGGATTATGCAAAGTTCCAGTTTACTATGGAACGAAAGATGAAAGATCTTTGCAAACAAATTGAGAAATTGGCAGAACTGGTGACCCACTAGCATCAAGTCAGACGCCAATTAATCAGGCAAGAGCATGCCTATCTCCTTCCATTTGTTATGAATGCTCCATCACCACCTTCAGAAAGCTAAGCTATGGAGGATAAGGTTGCAAAGAGAGCAAATGCTATAGCCTGTTGGGATTTTACAAATTAGAGAGAATTCACATATCTGGGCCAATCTATAGAGGAGATACTGCAAATGTTGATCAATGAAGGAAGAATTACCTTCCTTCTGCCTCCAATCAATCCCCGTTTAGGACGGTTAAATTCTGATGAAGTGTGTCAACATCCTGTTGTCTGCTTACACAAAGTTCCATGGAATTATGGAGCAGCTGAATGATCCACGTCTCATACTACTGCTACAGTGTAGAAGGAAAATCCACTGTATCTTCCTCAATGGGTCATGAGGCCTACTTGAAAAGCAAATGGGAAGATTCCCAAGGAGAAGATTGAAAAATTCCTCCGCACCATGGGCCATAATGAAGCCAATGTGGTTTGAAGATTACGAGAAGCTCCACACCAGATATCTATACTGGACTTGGTTTTCTCTTTCGAAGATCATAGGAAGATCTTATTGAAGGTTTTGGAAGAAGCCTACTTGCCAAAATCAGTGGATGTAGAAAAATTTCAACATCTGATTGATCACATTTTCAACAACAATGTGATATCCTTCACTGATGAAAATATACCACCCGAAGGGACCGGTCATTGCAAGCCATTGCACATTGCAATTTTGTCTTTCAGGTACATGCTAGCTGGAGTTTTGATAGATGGAGGCTCGTCTCTAAATATCTGTCCTTATGCCACCTTGGTGAAGATGAATGTCAATCTCAAGCGGGTACAAAGCAGCCATACGGTTATCAGAGCTTTTGATGGATCCCGACGAAATTTCGTTGGAAAGATTGAGTTGCTAATTGAGATTGGTCCAAATACATTCAATATATCCTTCCACGTCCTCAAGATAGATTCAGGATACAACCTGTTATTGGGGAGACCATGGAAACACATGGATGGAGCCGTTACCTCCACACAACATCAACAACTCAAATACATTGTCAATAACAGTCTAGTTACTGTCAATGCTGAGCCGGAATGTCCTGAACAAGGAACTCTACCAATCATCAGCTTCAATTCAGAAATTGAGCCGACCAGTTTTCATGATTTGGAAGTGATTAACACTCAATACCATTCTATTGGAACGCCACTTCCCATACCCACAATTTCTGCTGAGGTTATGTCGGCCACTCAAGAAATGATGTCATTGGGTCATCAGCCTAGACAAGGGCTTGGTAAAAATAAGCAGGGTATTAAGCACCCTATTCAAATGTCCAGTCAAATTGGAACAGCCGGACTAGGATATTCTGCCAGTTCCAGTCACAGGAATCCTCATAAACACAAGAAAGTTCCTCAAGCTTCCGCCTCACGGTAATTTTCTATACCTTTACCCCATGAGTTGATAGAGTCTCCAGTAAAGGTACCAGCCCATGTTATGGCCATGCTGTTTCCTAAGACATTGCCAATCAAAGCAAAAGAGGCGCTGATTCTTGATCCCAAAGTGGAAGAAAAGGAATAGAAACGTAAACATGACATTGCCTTAATGATGGCAGGCGTACGCGTTATTGTTCATGATGAACATACAAACAGATACACCCTAGACAATTATTGCCCAGATGTCATGATTATCAGCCAGGAGAAGGAGGACAATGACGATCTTTTCATCACTGCAGTCCATCAGGACTTTGCCCTCGACAATTGGAACAACACTCCATGCATTGGTCGACGAGGGTAAAATGGGCAGAAAATCCCTCTGCCCTGTAGATAACTTTAATTGCTTACTTTTCTTTACAGTACTAGTAGTTATTTTATCAAGTACATGCTAACACTTTTGTATGATCAAACAGTTGCATATATTAAGTAAAAGCATACTTTGTTTTAGGACTCTGAATTTAGATGTGCATGTACTTGCTGATGAGGTGCCTTCTCTCCACAAAGGCTGTAACTTTGATGCAAAGTTGGACTCAGACTTGATGGATATGCAAGAGGACATTGAGACACCTCAGGAGATTAAGGAATGGGTCACAGACAAACCTAAACCCAACCTTAACCAAACCACTTCTTTAAATCTTGGAACCTTAGAAAACCCTAAGCTAATCTAAATTGGTTCAGACCTTACCACAAATCAGCGGAATGACATGGTTGCACTATTGACCCAATTCCAGGATATGTTTGCATGGTCTCATGAAGACATGGTGGGTTTGTCCACTGACATTGTTCTTCATTGCCTTCCCATTAAAGAAGGATTTAAGCCAGTTAGGCAGAAGCTCATGCGATTGAAACCTGAGTGGAGTTTAAAAGTCAAAGAAGAAATTGTGAAACAATTTCAAGCTGACATTATCATGGTGTCTACATTTCCGGAGTGGATATCCAACATTGTTTTTGTGCCAAAACTAGGAGGAAAGGTGCGAGTCTGCATGGATTACCGGGATTTGAACAAAGCTTGCCTTAAAGATAGCTTTCCCGTGCCCTTTATCCACATTCTTATTAACAACACTGCTCAATACAACATGTACTCCTTTTCTAATTGCTTTGCGGGGTACCATCAAATTATGGTGGCTGAGGAGGACCGTGAGAAAACTGCTTTCATTATGCCTTGGGGAACTTTTGCTACAGACAATTGTCATTCGGCCTCATCAATTCCGGGGAAACCTATCAACGAGCTATGATGGCTCTTTTCCATGATTTAATGCATAAGGAGATAGAGATCTATGTGGATGACATCATTGTCAAATCCCGAAGGGAGGAGGACCACCTAGACCATCTCAAAAGGTTTTTCAACAGGTTACGTAAGTACAACTTGAAGTTAAATCCAGCCAAGTGCGCCTTTGGTGTTAATTCAGGCAAGTTGCTAGGTTTCGTAGTCAGCCACAAAGGGATTGAACTGGATCCTACCAAAATCCAGGCCATCAAGGAAATGCCCATTCCTCAGACAGAAAAAAATACGGGGATTTTTGGGAAGAATCAACTTCATTAGCAGATTCATTTCACAACTCACAGCAACCTGTGAGCCCATCTTCAAGCTGTTAAGGAAGAACTCCTCCATGAAATGGAACGATGAGCGTCAAAAAGCCTTCCTTACCATTAAAGAGTAGTTGGTTAACGCTCATGTTTTGGTGCCACCCAGGGATGATGTTCCCCTGTTCATATACGTGTCCATTAATGACAATGCCATGGGCAGTATGCTGGGGAAAAAAGACGATAGAGGCCAAGAACGAGCTATCTATTACCTCGGCAAAAGATTCAACATCAGTGAACACAAGTACACTCTGATTTAGAAGACTTGTTGTGCTTTAGTATGGGCTTCCATGAGGTTACATCATTACCTCCATGGTCACACAACCCATCTCATATTCCGCGTGGATCCTCTCAAGTATGTGTTCAGTAAGACCATACTGAATTGTCGATTGTCCAGATGGAAATTGATCCTACAACAATTTGACATCGTCTACGTGACGCAGAAGTCTATCAAAGGTCAAGGAATTGCGGATCAACTGGCCGCCGCACCTGCAGGGGACTACAAACCCTTGGAAACATACTTCCCCGATGAAGGGGTAATGACAGTTCAGCAACAACATCAGTATGATACATGCCGTACGTGGAAAATGTATTTTGATGTAGCTGTTAACACATAAGGTTCTGGAGCTGGAGCAGTTCTAGTATCCGGTACGGGGGTGCAGTATCCCGTCGCCGTCAAATTGCAGTTTGTCAGCACCAACAACAAAGCTGAGTATGAAGGCTGTCTCATAGGGCTAAAACTTGGCCGTTTAATGGGCATCATACAATTAACTGTCTTTGGGGATTTTGAATTGGTAATTTAGACAATCCACGGGAATCTATCAAACCAAATAATTACATTTGCTGCCTTACCATCAACAAGTTCTACAGATGGCTTTGGAGTTCGAAGAAATATCCTTCCTACATATTCCTCATAATAGGATTGATTTTGCGGATGCATTAGCAACGTTGGCCTCCTTGGTTCACATACTTGACAAGGAAAACATGCCAAGCATTACAATTGCAATGCAAAAAGCCCTAGTCTATGTGAACTATGTTGGAGAAGTATCAGATAAACTACCTCCCATCCACAACCCTTGGTATCAACACATCAAGGAGTATCTATGAGATGGATCTACACCCACTGAGGCTAGCCTAACTGAGAAGAGGAGGACTCATCGATGTGCTATGAAATTTTACCTGAGCGGAGATGCACTCTACAAAAGAGATACATGATTAGGTCTCCTCAGGTGTCTGGATAAAGACCAAGCTCAGAGACTCATGGATGAGATCCATGGTGGAGTATGTGGCCCTCACATGAGCAGACCCCTACTTGTCAAGAAGATCCTTAGAACAAGGCATTATTGGCTTACACTCAAAGCTGACTGTGAATTTCACGTCAAGAGGTGCTATCAATGCCAGATTCATGTGAATGCTATCCACGCCCCTCCAAGGGAACTCCAAAATATGAGTTTGCCATGGCTCTTCTCAATGTAGGGAATGGACGTGATCGGGCCCATCGTGCCCAAAGCCAGTAATGGACATTGATTCATATTCACCATGATCGACTACTTCACCAAATGGGTAGAATCAGCTTCCTTCCCCAAGGTTACTAAAGAAGTCATCATTGCTTTCATCAGAAATAATGTCATCTGTCGATATGGACAACCATAGGTCATTATGTCAGATAATGCTAAAAACCTCAACAACAAAATGATAGTGGAGTTATGCAAAAAATTCAACATCAAACACCTTAACTCCGTCATCTACCGTCCAAAGATGAATGGTGCTGTTGAAGCGGCTAATAAAAACATCAAAAAGATTATTCAGAAAATGTCCACCAATCACAAAGGATGGCCAGGCCTTTTGCCTCTGATTTTATTAGCATACAGAACTTCCCTGCGTACTTCCACTATGGCAACCCCCTACTCATTACCCTATGGGATGGAAGCAGTGCTCCCCATAGAGGTGGAAATGGAATTCCTCAGAGTGTTGATGGATGCTCAGTTAGATGAAGATCAATGGGTACAAGACAGGTATCACCAATTGGCTCTAATAGACGAAAGGCGAACCGCGACTATCTTCCATGGTCAGTTATATCAGCAAAGGGTCGTATGATCCTATAATAGAAAAGTCCGACTATGGCAGTTCAAACAACATGACTTGGTTTTAAAGAAGATCATTGACAACCAAAATCAATCTAAGGGAAAATTCTCTCCTAACTGGGAAGGCCCATTTGTTGTCAAGGAAGTATTGACAGGTGGTGCTCTTAGACTACAGGAAATGGATGGCGATGAATTTCCACAGCTTATCAACTTGGACACCGTGAAACGGTACTATGTCTGAAGTTACCATCAAATAAACTGTGAAACCCCAGATTTTATGAATAAAAAATTAATTTTCTCGAAATAATTTTTTTATATTATGGTGTGAATTTGAGATAATATTATAGTTGTGGGTAGTATTTATAAATTTTGCAAAGTATGCAAGTTGTTATATTATATTCGATTGGTCAGGGAATATTCTTTGTGTCGGAAAAATATTCGTACGACGGTACAATTATTGGTGGACCCCACAACAGAATTATTGTCGGATTGAGAAAACGACAAAAATATTTTATTGAAAATAACGGCGGAAGTTTTACCGTTGATACTGTTGAACTACTGGGTAGTAAAAGTACAGTAATACGCGTTGTTGCATAGTAGCACACGTTATTGATTATTGATATTTATGTGAGAAGTCGCTCAGTTTAATTCAATTATTGTCGATTAATAATATGAATTATTATAGCGATGATGACGTTTTGTTTTATTCGTATTATTAACGTAATAAAACGGAAACATCTTTTTATATAAAACAGAATACTTTATTAAAGTTATTTTATAAATAGAATATATTATATTTTATTATGCATAGTGTTGCATAGTGTTTTGCATAGTATTGCATAGTGTTTGCATAGTAAAAATATTTTTATATAAATAGAATATATTATATTTTATTTAAAAGATTTTTCTTTAAATATGGACCGTCATATTAAAGTAAATCAATCTGGACCGTTCATGGATTAGTTACTATGCATTCCATTTTCCTATAAATAGAAGCTCATTCCTTCATTATATTCTTACGAATTCACTGAACTCTAGAGAGAGAAACTATAGAGAGATAGAAGAAAATCTTTCTGCTACTTAACTTTTCTTTTCCCATATCCAGTTTCTGTTACGGTAAGGGGTGTTATTCTTTCTTATTCATGAAGAGAACTATTGTTATTCCATTTCTTATTATTCTGTTGGAATAACCTGTATACGCGGTTTACCCTATACTTGGTGACATTCTTCTATTATTCTGTCGGAATATCCTGTCTGTGCTATACGCCGGACCTGGTTCCGTCTTTATTATTCTGTCGGAATATCCTGTCTGTGCTATACGCCGGACCTGGTTCCATCATTTATTATTCCGCATTTATTATTCTGTTGGAACATCCTGTCGGTGTGAATTTCACCTGGCCTGGTTCCGTTATTTAGTATTCTGTTGGAATAACCTGCCTGTGCGAAGTTCCGCATGCATGGTGATTTCTGTTATTATTCCATTCTTTATTATACTCAGTTGGTTAAAGTTTTGACTTCTACACTCCATGAAATTAGTAGAATATCCTTGATATTTGCGCTTCATCCAGTATCTTTTTAGGAAAATATTTTTCTGAGCATTCTTGAATTTTACACCACAAAACAGTATCGTGTGGACAATTTGGATGTTATTGGTTCATGGACAAATTAATTCTTGAACTTGTTTTATTAAATTCTTATATCATTGTCATCATCCTCATGTTTATGTTATGTTGAAAGTCATCTGTGGCCTGTAGTGCATAGATGGACTTGGTATGATTATGACCATGGATTATGCGGTGTAATCATGACCGTAATATTACAAATGATGTGGAAAAAGTCCTCATTGGCCCGTAGTGCATTGATGGACAGTTTTTGGTATGATTATGGCTATGGATTCTCTTCGGCCGTAGTGCAAAGATAATTGTTTTATGGCATGATCAGGACCGTTGATGAAAACACGATTATCTTTGGCCCGTAGTGCATGGATAATTCATGGTCGTGATACTAAAGAATATCCTTGGCCTGTAGTGCAGGGATGATTTAATGATGTGGATTATTTATTGAGCTGAGTCTCAGCGATAAAAGTGATTAAAAACTTTTTAAATCATAAAAGATAGTAGATTCAATTCTCTCTACTTGACTCTTTTAATGGATTGCTTATTCCGCTGCAGTTAAACTTGATGTCTATTATATTTTATCAGTTTAACATTGTTGGAGACTAATGATAATTTATTCTGCATTATCTTAGTCATAATATTTCTTACTGGGCTAGTTGAGCTCACCCTTTCTTTCACTGTTCTCTTCAGGAAATGAGAACATAGCAGGGAATAGTCGGGGAATGGAGTGACGGTCCAGAGGATAACATTAGTAGTCCTCACTATTCTGAGAAATAGTGTATTAATAATTGTAATTAGGACTCCTTTTGAGTTTGTATGATCTCTAGTAGATAATTATTGTATTCAAACTCACAGTTGTATTTTGTCGTATTATACACGACAGTGGTATTAGTAAGTTGTATTTGAATTCTGTACCATGTATCTGACGACTCAAGATGGGTGATGTATACCTAATTTTGGGGGCGTCACATAAACATCCTGGTTTTGATCATCAAATCACCAGTCATTCCGGTTTTGAACCCTTTATTTCTTACATACTCTTCTGCCCCTCAGGGAAACATACACTTCAAACCAGCAGCCTGGTTTAACCTCTTTTAAACCTTTCATACAATTTCGGTTATCCTAAAGACGGGATTGAACCTTTCACACCTATAGTTTATCCTGAAGACGGGATTAAAACTTTTCTGCGCTTGCAGTTTGTTCTGAAGACGAGATCAAACTTTTTCCACACCTACAGTTTATCCCCATTATGGGATCAAACCTCTCCCCGCAGTATAGCATGCACATGTGATTCATAATTTTCTTTAACTGCGATTCGTCCTGAGGGGCGAACTACGTCGACCTGATCTCCTTGATACCCGGGGGTACGTAGGCAACCATATTCTATATATCCCGGTCGCAATAAACAAAAAACAACAAAAACATTTCTGTCCTTTCTCTACAAAAACAAAAACAACAAAAATATTTCTACACTTCTCTGCCTTTCGCATTCAGCGTTGAACCTCTTAGACCAGGTTCGAACTACTCAGACTTGATCTCCTTTTCAATAGGAGTACGTAGGTAGCTATCCGTTTTGAGAGATCTTGCGACGTCTCAATGTCCACGTATCAAGGATAAGTTCAGAATGCATCAAGATCATAAGGCCCTGAAGAAACAGGCAAATATCAAGCAAGTATCAAGGCATAACTAAAAGGGAAGTGAATCAAAATATATTTCCCTGCCATACATAATACTGTTTGATATATACATATGTGCTGTAGATGACAAAATGGATAAGCTAGTCTGTGCAGGAAATTATAAAGCTATCTACAGATCTATATATATACGGACTATCAGATCTAACATGGCATCCCTCTTTGAAGACGGAGGTAACACTACAAGCTCCTGTCCAATGGTATCTACATGAGCTAGCAGATCAGAGGCTAACTGCATGGTGGCATAATGGTCATCAATGTAAGCACTCATGTCGGCAAGACTGACAGTCATCTGGGATCTCACTAAAGTACTGTCTGTAATGGCCACATCCCTAGCAGATAAGGCGGCATCCCGCTCCACAATCAATGCATCTCTGGCTGATCTAGCCTCATCCTTCTCTAACAGAGCGACATCTCTCCCATCAAGAGCTGTCAACATAGTGGCCCTAGCCTGATCTCTATTATAGGTCATCAGATGTAAGCTCTGCTCCAAATGTTGTACCGAATACTAAGTAACAGTGGCACTCGGGGTGGGAGAATCCATCCCAAATGCTGACAGCCCAGCAGTCAAATCATCGATGGGAATGTCAGCCTCCTCTATAGGCTCCTCATCGTCAGAATCAACATCCTGCACTATGGATACTACCGCAGCCAATGCAGTCTCTGTTTCCATCCATGCGGAATACTCTGCAGAATAACCCGGATGACTGACAGAAAACCCAGCCAGCTCTCGCTGATCCCAACAGGCATACAACCTCAATCTGTCCTCCGCTGATAAACAGTGTGAAGCAAAGCGCTGACTCAGTTCTCCCTCATAAGGATGAAAATCCTGAAATTGGTCAAACTGACACATCACGACCAGTGGGTGGTAAGTACTCATGCCCCTCAATCTAGCCAGAGGGAGATAATCCATGCCCAGAGCATGAGTAATGAAGCTGTAGGGTGATCTAAGCCCTGAAAACGGCAATATAGCAAACAGATCCCTAATCCCTGCCAGGAAAGATGACCGCGATGTAGAATCTATACACTCCACAGGCTGAAAGGAGTATGACATGGCTATGTCATGGGTACAAGTATGACATGGCTATACGGTACAAGTTCCTTCAGCACTATATCCAGTATTCCAGTCAAAAGTACTGTCTTTTTGAGGTAAGGGATGTTATTTTTTTTATAAATGATATTATTTCTTTCAATATCATTATGCCGAAATATTAGTAAGATTTTTCTTGTGAAATTCTAGTCTTTTGGTTTCGGGGTTACTATTCAAGTATACCACACTATTCACGTATACGGTACTATTCACGAATACGACACTATTCACAGAAAAATTAAATTTCTATTTTTTCCCAAAATATCTATTATGGATACTAGCTTTGATTGTATCCATGTTTTGACCATTCTTGAATTTTACTTCACTATGATTATTTATGAAGTATTTTTGAACTTGGACTGTTTAAAGTACGAATCCTTATTATTTGTTATTTTGTTTCATTGGATTCATTTTCTTTAAAAAAAATTCATCATCCTCAATCCTAAATGATGATATTATTGAATATCTTTGGCCTGTAGTGCAAAGATGGTTGATTTTCTTATGAATATCTTTGGCCCGTAGTGCAAAGATGAACAGGTGTTGAGATGAACATGACCAACTGATAAATATCTTTGGCCTGTAGTGCAAAGATGAATATTTGATTCAAGATGTATATTGATTGATGCTACAGGGATAAAATATTGATGATGGACTTTTAAATTCATAGATAATAGTAGATTTCATTCTCTACGTAACTCTTCTATGAATTATTATTTCCGCTACGAATATTGATCTGAAACTTGTTGTCGATTATATTCTCTCAAATTTTTCCCTGTTGAAGACTAACGATAATTTGTTCTATATTATCTTAGTCATAATATTCTTTACTGGGCTAGTTGAGCTCACCATTTTCCTTTTTGTTCCATTTTTCTTCTCGGGAGGCGAGAATGTAGCGAGTACTAGTCGGGGTATAGAATGAAGGTTCTAGGAAGTCATTTTAGTAGTCCTCACTATTTTGAAAAATAGTGTATCAATAATTGTAATGAGGACTTATTTGAGTGTTGATATTGTCTAGAAGACAATATTTGTTTTTAAACTCATAGTTTATATGTTGTTGTATTTTGCACGACAATTGTATTAATGAAGTTGTAGTTGTTTCTATAACATGTATTTGGCGACTCAGAATGGGTGTTGTATACCTATTTTGGGGGCGTCACAGTTTGTATTAGAGCTTAGGGATATGGTCTCTGGCAAAGATCGGGGAATAAAACTAAGAGGGGAGAGACAAGTAAATCCTTCGCTAGTGTGTCCTACCTAAGCTTATTTGTTGGCTGGTCAGAATATAGGGATATTATGTGATATGTTAATTCTTTAATTAACCCTTGTTTTATGGCAGTATTTGAGAATGGCAACCGAGAATGTTAACAGTGGGGTAAATGAGATCGTGGAGACACCTTTACGCACCAATGAGGAAAACGTGCAATAGGCTGGCAATGTTCCTCCTGTAAACAGCACCACTGATCAGACGATGAACGATGGAATGTTTAGAAGCTTTTTGTAGTTCATGCAAAATTAGACGAAGGAGACTCGTGTACAAAATACAGGTGGAAATGATAGCAACGCATGGTTTGTTACAGCCAAGCAGTTCAAAGAGTTAAGACCACCATAATTCTGGAGAAAACCGGATCCGATTAAGGCAGAGACGTGGGTCAAGCAGATTACCAAGATATTCGATGTCTTGGGATGCACAGAGGAACAGAAGGTTCCATTCGCCACTTTTATGTTCTGTAACAAGGCAGATTACTGGTGGGAATCTGTGAAGCATACCCATCTAGCCGCATTCAGCATGTCTTGGGAAACATTTCAGAAACTGTTCAATGACAAGTACTTTCCTGAAAGTATTCGTCATATGAAAGAGGTAGAGTTTATTAGATTGGAGCAAAACAACATGACGATGTCCCAGTATGAGGCGAAGTTCGTGGAGTTATTCAAGTTTGCACCTCATTTGGTGGAGAATGAGGAACGTATGACGCAGATGTTTCTAAGAGGTTTGAAACCTGACATACGTCAGTATCTCATTTCTCATAAATTTTCTCTATATTCAGATGTTGTCAACAGGGGTAAATTATTAGAGCGAGGTAACGAGTACGTTCAACCGAAGGACCACAACCAGGGTCATACCAGTGACAACAGTCATCGGAGAAATGATAACCAGCGGGGAAAGAAAAATGCGGACATGAGCGGAAACCACCTTGGTGGTAATCATGGCCATGAAAATAGAAGAAGCGAGTCGGGGGGAGATTTTAAAAAGAGGAGATTCAACAATGATAATGTGTAGATATCAGTACAAACAGCAACTGGTTCTAAGGGAGGAGAACGACCACCAGTCGTATGCTATAAATGCGGAAAAGATGGACATATCAGCCCAAACTGTCTTCAACAGTTCAAGGTATGCTATAATTTTGGAAAGGAAGGACATATCGCTCGAGATTTTACGGTAGCGAAACCAAGTCCAGCAGGGATGGTGACTCAAAAGGTTGTTCCAAAAAAGTCAAAGTCAACGGTTCCTGGAAGAGCGTTTGTTGTGACTGGTCAAAATACGAGGAACCCAAACGAGGTGATCACGAGTAAGCTAATAATAAATTCTTGTGAAGTTTATACCTTACTAGATACCGGTGCTACCCATACATTTATCTTTACTGCTTGTGCGCAACGTTTAAACTTGACTCCGGAGAAATTAGACTTTAACTTATCTGTGGAGACTTCGTTAGGAGAAACTTACATTACATCCACTATTTATAAATCTTGTTTGATCCAAGTTGGCACCATCACATTACCTGTTGACCTTATCTCTTTAAAGATACTTGCTTTTGATGTGATTTTAGGGATTGATTGGTTAACTACTCATCATGCCAAAATTGATTATTTTCGTAAGGTTATTAGTTTTCATATTCCTAACCAACCTGTTGTACGAATTCAAGCAACTAAACCATTAAAATCAATCACTGTCATATCAAGTCATAAAGCCATTCGTTTATTAAAAAACAGATGTCACGCTTTCTTAGCCCATGTTATGGATTTGAATAAAGACACGTCAGATTTGAATAAAATTTATGTTGTTAGTGAATTTCCTTATGTATTTCCTGAAGAACTTCATGGTCTACCCCCAGAACGTGAAATTGAATTCTTTATTTTCCTTGAACCTGGTACAAATCCCATTTCTAAAACCCCATATCGAATGGCTCCTATTGAACTTCAAGAGCTAAAGGTCCAACTACAGGATTTGTTGGACATCAGTTTCATTCGTCCAATTACATCTCATTGGGGGTGCTCCTGTTTTTTTCATAAAGAAGGAAGACAGGAGTATGCGACTTTGTATCGACTACCGGGAATTAAACCATGCCACTATTAAGAATAGGTATCCGCTACCTCGCATTGATAACCTGTTTGACCAGTTGCAAGGAGTACAATTCTTTTCAAAGATCGATCTTCATTTTGGATATCATCAGCTGAAGATTAGAACTGAGTATATTCCAAAGACTGCCTTCAGAACTCGATATGGGCATTATGAATTCTTAGTCATGCCTTTTGGATTGACTAATGCTCCTGCAGCTTTTATAGATATGATGAACTGAGTATTCGAGGAATATTTGGATCAGTTCATTGTTATCTTTATTGATGACATCCTCATATATTCCAAAAGGCGTGAAGATCATGAGCACCATTTGAAGCTAGTACTCCAAATGCTTCTTTAAAACAAACTATATGCCAAGTTGAAGAAATGTGAGTTTTAGCTTGAGGAAGTAGCATTCCTTGGGCACGTGGTGTCAAAACATGGAGTATCTGTTGACTTGGCGAAGATTAAAGCAATACAAAGTTGAGAGCAACCGAAGACGGTGACCGAAGTTCGTAGCTTTCTGGGCTTAGCTGGTTATTATCAAAGATTTATGGAAGGGTTTTCTCGAATCGCTACTCCGTTAACTCAGTTAACTTAGAAGGATAAAAAATTAGTATGGAGTGAGGAATGCGAAAAGAGTTTTCAAGAGCTCAAGAAGAGACTCATTTTGGCACCTGTTCTGACAATACCATCTGGTTCGGATGGATTTGTTATCTACAGCGATGCTTCGTGCAAAGGGTTAGGGTGTGTTCTCATGAAACATGGGAAAGTCACGTGACAACTTAAAGAATATAAGAGGAATTATCCTACTCATGATCTAGAGTTTGCAGCAGTCATTTTCGCGCTAAAGATCTGGATGCACTATCTATATGGGGAGAAAGTGGAGATATATTCCGATCATAAAAGCCTCAAATATTTCTTCACCCAAAAGGAACTCAACATGCGACAACGACGTTGGCTCGAGCTATTGAAAGATTAAAACCACACCATTCAATACCATCCAGAAAAAGCGAACGTGGTAGCTGACGCGTTGAGTAGAAGATCATATGCGGGAACGAGTCTGATGTTGTCAACACAAAGGCCCATTTTGTGTGATTTACAAAAGATGAAGATAGAATTCAAGACTCTGGGAACCCATGTGATGATGTCAAGTATACGCATAGAACCGAATTTAATCAAAAAAGTTAAAGTTGCTCAAGCCACAGACCCAGAGCTGATACGTATGAAGAAGAAAGTACAAGAAGGTGCTATTCCAGAAGCAAAAATCGATGAAGAAGGAATACTTTGAGTCCACTCCAGACTTTGTGTTCCTAATGACTCTGATTTGAAGAACAAGATCATGATGGAGGCACACAATACACCGTTTGCAATTCAATCTGGAAATACCAAAATGTATCGTGATCTTCGACATACATTTTGGTAGAACAATATGAAGAGAGAGATTGCAAAGTTTATCTCGAGGTGTTTAACTTGTCAACGTGTAAAGGCAGAATATCAAGTGCCTAAGGGTCCATTGAAACTACTTGAGATTCCAAAATGGAAGTGGGAACACATTACCATGAATTTTGTTACGGGTCTTCCCATGGTTTCTCAAGGCATAAATGCTATTTGGGTTATTGTTGATAGATTAACCAAGTCTGCTCATTTCTTGCCGATACGGGAGACTTATTCCCTTGAACGTCTTGCTCGTATGTATGTAAATGAGATTGTGAGATTGCATGGCATTCCAATATCCATAGTTTCATATCGTGACCTAAGATTTACTTCACGATTTTGGGTTAGCTTGCAAAAAGCTATGGGTACGAATTTACGATTCAGTTCGACATACCATCCTCAAATGGACGGACAATCAGAGAGGACTATTCAAACTCTTGAAGATCTGTTAAGACTCCATGTCCTAGACTTTAAAGGGAGTTGGGATAAGTATTTACCATTGGTGGAATTCTCCTACAATAATAGTTATCAGGCAAGTATATGTGTGGCTCCATTCGAAGCATTATATGGACGTAAGTGTCGCTCTCCAGTATGTTGGGATGAGGTGGGTGAAGCAACATTGTTGGGGCCTGAGTTGGTACATATTACTACAGAAAAGATCCAAATGATTCGACAACGTATACAAACGGCACAAGATCGACAAAAGAGTTATGCGGATCTTCATTGAAAGGATATGGAATTTAGTATTGGGGATCATATATTGTTCCGTGTTGCTCCATGGAAAGGAGTTACAAGATTTGGGAAGAGAGGGAAGCTCAATCCACAATTTATTGGTTTATTTTAGATTCTTGACCGAGTAGGAAATGTGGCCTATAGACTCGCGTTACCTCCAAGTATGTCTCGTGTACATAATGTTTTTCACATATCTGTGCTACTTAAATATGTGAAAGACCCGAACTACGTTATTGAGTTAGAACCAGATGAGATAGCCGAAGACTTAACGTACGAGGAGGTACCTGTCAAGATCTTGGATAGGAAGGAGCATGTCTTACGTACAAAGGTCATTCCACAAGTCAAAGTTTTGTGGAAGAACCATGCTATTGAGGAAATGACCTGAGAGTTGGAAATGGGAATGAAAGTGAGGTATTCTCACTTTTTCGAAACATTAGGTACGTATGTCAATTTTGAGGACGAAATTTCATAAGGAGGGGAGGTTGTAAGACCCCAACTTATTATAAATGAAATTAAATTTCCTCTATTTATTATTTTGAAATAGTAAGGGTTGATTTGATTAATGTCGTTAGTTCTGGGTAAAATGCGCAAATATTTCAATTAAGCAAGTGGTTATAAATTATTCATTGTTGTCGGGGAATATTCATTTGGTCGTGGAATATTCTTACTATCTGGGAATATTCGTACGACGATCCAGCCTTGTGTGGGCCCATAACGAAAAACGATTGGATAAAAAAACGGCAAGTATAAGTTGTTTATAAATAACGGCATAGTTGTTACCGTTAATACTATTGAAATACTCGGTGGTTAAAACACAGTAGCACACGGTATTGCACCAATTATTGATTCTTACGTAAGAAGACACTACTCAATAATTGTTATAGTAATTACTGTTCAATATTTTATTTTATTGATTCAATAATTGCTACGTTAATATTTTATATTATTGTAGTTTCAATAATTGTCACTACACAGTATTTTTAATTATCAGATCAATAATTCATATTATTTGAGTAATATTATTAGATAGCATTATTGGCAATGTCTAGAAAGTTCTGTATAAGGAGAGGTTTGGTCACCTAATTGCGCGCCAGTAAGGAGAAATCCTTATCGGAAAGCCCCATCTTTCCTGGGAGCGGCCTGATTGTCATTATCGTGATTCTGTAATATTATTTATGAATAATTAATTATTGATTTATATGATAAGGAAAATATTCAATTTATGTGGATATAGATGGAGAAAATTTTAAAGTGATAATTGTTGAAAAATTGATATTTTATCTTTTTTGATAAAATATTCATTTAAATATAATATTATATTTTAATAATATAATAATGGTGATATTTTTATAATGAAAGTAGGATATATGAGTACATGAGGAGGAAGAGTATTTTTGTTACTAAAAATATTTAAAACATGTTTTTCATGTTTCTGGACCATATTTCTTGACTGAAATTTAATTATAGCCTGTAAAATCGTCCGTATGTGGATTTCGATCAACTTCGGCTTGGAATTTGGAAAAACTTTCTTCTGCAAAGTTATAGATAATTAAATTTCCTATAGAATGGACATAAGATTCGAATTTTTCTGATAAAATGGCTATTTATTATGAATTATTGTAGTTCCAAAGTTTTAGAATAATTGATTTTTTGAAGTTTTAATTGTTTTATTTAACAAAGACGTTTTTCTTATTTATTGTGGGTGTGTGGCTGATGTTGTGGGCTGGTGGTGTGCGTAGGAAGTTAAGAAAAATTATATTATTATTATATTAAATTTTCTACTTTGGTGTTCTAAGCATTTTCCTATAAATAGGGTGCTTAGGTTATAATTGAAAATCACATCAGAAATTAAAGATTTCTCTCTCTATATTATCGAGCGTATTCTTGTGAGTATTTTTATACTTTGAGTGTTGTTATACGGTACAAGTTTCTTCAGCACTATATCCAGTATTCCAGTCAGAAGTACTGTCTTTCGAGGTAAGGGATGTTATTTTTTTTATAAATGATATTATTTCTTTCAATATCATTATGCCGAAATATTAGTAAGATTTTTCTTGTCAAATTCTAGTCTTTTAGTGTTGGGGTTAGTATTCACGTATATGACACTATTCACGTATACGGTACTATTCACGAATACGACATTATTCACAGAAAAATTAAATTTCTATTTTTGCCCAAAATATCTATTATGGATACTAGCTTTGATTGTATCCATATTTTGATCATTCTTGAATTTTACTTCACTATGGTTATTTATGAAGTATTTTTGAACTTGGACTGTTTAAAGTACGAATCCTTATTATTTGTTCTTTTGTTTCACTGGATTCGTTTTCTTTAAAATATTTTTCATCATCCTTAGTCCTAAATGATGATATTACTGAATATCTTTGGCCTATAGTGCAAGGATAGTTGATTTTCTTATGAATATCTTTGGCCTGTAGTGATAAGATGAACAAGTGTTGAGATGAACATGACTAACTGATGAATATCTTTGGCTTGTAGTGCAAAGATGAATATTTGATTCAAGATGTATATTGATTGATGCTACAGGGATAAAATATTGATGATGAACTTTTAAATTCATCGATAATAGTAGATTTCATTCTCTACGTAACTCTTCTATGAATTATTATTTCCGCTGCGAATATTGATCCGAAACTTGTTGTCTATTATATTCTCTCAGATTTTTCCCTGTTGAAGACTAACGATAATTTGTTCTATATTATCTTAGTCATAATATTTTTTATTGGGCTATTTGAGCTCAACCTTTTCCTTTTTGTTCCATTTTTCTTCTCAGGAAGTGAGAATGTAGCGAGTACTTGTCGGGGTATGGAATGAAGGTTCTAGGAAGTCATTTTAGTAGTCCTCACTATTTTGTAAAATAGTGTATCAATAATTGTAATGAGGACTTATTTGAGTGTTGATATTGTCTAGAAGATAATATTTGTTTTTAAACTCACAGTTTATGTGTTGTCGTATTTTGTACGATAATTATATTAGTGAAGTTGTAGTTGTTTCTGTACCATGTATTTGGAGACTCAGAATGGGTGTTGTATACCTATTTTGGGGGCGTCACAATGTCACCATAAAGAATAGGTATCCGCTACCTCGTATTGATGACATATTTGACCAGTTGCAAGGAGCACAATTCTCTTTAAAGATCGATCTTCGTTCTGTATTTCATCAGCTGAAGATTAAAACTGAGGATATTCCGAAGACTGCCTTCAGAACTCGGTATGGGCATTATGAAAATTTAGTCATATCTTTTGGATTGACCAATGCTCTTGCTGCTTTCATGGATATGATGAACCGTGTATTCAAAGAATATTTGGATCAGTTCGTTATTGTCTTTATTGATGACATCCTCATCTATTCCAAAAGTCATGAAGATCATGAACACCATTTGAAGCTGGTACTTTAAAGACTTCGTGACAACAAGCTATATGCCAAGCTAAAGAAATGCGAGTTCTGGCTTAAGGACGTAGCATTCCTTAGGCACGTGGTGTCAAAACTTGGAGTATCTGTTGTTCCGGCGAATATTGAAGCAATACAAAGTTGGGAGCAAGCGAAGTCGATGACTGAAGTGCGTAGATTTTTGGGCTAAGCTGGTTATTATCGGAGATTCGTGGAAAGATTTTCTCAAATTGCTACTCCGTTAACTCAGTTGACTCAGAAAGATGCAAAATTCGTATGGAGCGAGGAATGCGAGAAGAGTTTCCAAGAGCTCAAGAGGAGACTCATTTCGGCACCTGTTCCAACAATACCATCTGGTTCGGATGGATTTGTTATCTACAGCGATGCTTCCAGAAAAGGCTTAGGATGTGTTCTCATGCAACATGGTAAAGTCATAACCTATGCATCTCGACAACTCAAAGAATATGAGACGAATTATTCTACTCATGATTTGGAGTTGGCAGCAGTCGTTTTTGCGTTGAAAATCTGGAGACACTACCTTTATAGGGAGAAAGTGGAGATTTATACGGATCATAAAAGCCTCAATTATTTCTTCACTCAAAAAGAACTCAACATGTGGCAACGAAGTTGGCTCGAGCTGTTAAAGGATTATGACCATAGCATTCAATATCATCCTAGAAAAGCAAACATTGTAGCTGATGCATTAAGTAGAAGATCATATGCGGGTACAAGTGCAATGTTGTTAACACAAAGACCCATTTTATACGACTTACAAAGGACTGAGATAGAGTTAAAGACTCCAGGGACCCACGTGATGATGGCAAATATACGAGTAGAACCGACTTTATTTGATAAAGTTAAAGTTGCTCAAACTACAGACATGGAGCTGATGAGTATGAAGAAGAAAGTGCAAGAAGGTGCTATTTAGGAAGCAAGAATCGACGAAGAAGGAATACTTCGAGTTAACTCCAGACTTTGTGTTCCTAACAACTCCGACTTGAAGCATAGAATCATGATGGAGGCACACAACACACCATTTGCAATCTATCTTAGGAGTACCAAAATGTATCACAATCTTCGACATACATTTTGGTGGAGTAATATGAAGAGAGAGATCGTGGAGTTTATCTCGAGGTGTTTAACTTGTCAATGTGTAAAGGCGGAGCATCAAGTGCCAAAGCGTCCATTACAACCACGGGAGATTCTAAAATGGAAGTGGGAACACATTACAATGGATTTCGTTACAGGTCTTCCCAAAGTTTCTCAAGGCATAGATGCGATTTGGGTTATTGTTGCTAGATTAACCAAGTCTGCTCATTTCTTGCCTATACGTGCGACTTATTCCCTTGAACATCTTGCTCGTATGTACGTGAATGAGATTGTAAGATTGCATGGCATGCCAGTATCCATAGTTTCAGATCATGACCCAAGATTCACTTCACGATTTTGGGTTATCTTGCAAAAAGCTATGAGTACGGATTTACGATTCAGTTCGGCATACCATCCTCAAACGGACGAACAATCAGAGAGGACTATTCAAACTCTTGAAGATCTATTAAGACTCTGTGTCCTAGATTTCAAAGGAAATTGGGATAAGTACTTGCCATTGGTGGAATTCTCCTACAACAACAGTTATCATGCAAGTATAGGTATGGCTCCATTTGAAGCCTTGTATGGACAAAAGTGTCGCTCTCCAGTATGCTGGGACGAGGTGGGTGAAGCAACTTTATTGGGACTGAAATTGGTACGCATGACTATAGAAAAGATCCAAATGATTCGACAACGTATAAAAACCTCACAAGATCGACAAAAGAGTTATGCTGATCTTCATCGAAAGGACATGGAAATACGATGAAACTAACCAGAAAAGTATGAATGAGAGGGAGTTTGAATGAAACGACTGTTCGCTGGAAATCGCCTTTGCCGGAATGTTTTAGCAGAGATTTTGAGAGGAAGAAGGCTGGGAAAAGAGACAGAAATAGACGAAAGGGGGTTTTTATAGGCATGTAGGCGCAAAACCCAAGTGCGGCTATTAAATGCATTGAGTGGGCCCAAGCGTGGAAAGACATGCAACATTTCAAAAAACGATGATAGACTGTTGAGATTTCCCAAGCAACTCATCATTAGTTGTCGTGACTCTTTGAATTCCTGACCTTTCAAGTCTCTAATTATAAATTTATTATAACAAGAGACTGGGGGCAATGTTAGGGAGCATTTTGGTAACCTGCAAGAGGGCCGAAAGCCTGATGTTAGAAGGGGGTGATAAGTCCATCGGGCCGAGGCCCTCAAGGGAGTTGAAGGGGTTCGGACATCTGAGTCCTCTGGACCAGAGTCTTACTCGAGATATGGTGTTTGGGTTCGAGTATCCGAGTCCTTTGGGCCGGAACCCTATTCTGGAAGGAGGTGTTCGGGGTCGGGCCTTCTAGTCTTCTGGGCCGAAGTCCGAAATGTGCGGTGAATTCGGTTGGATTGGGCCTATGCAGTGGGCTTTCCTGCGTGCGGAGTCTAAAGTCCCAGCCGTATTTGAATAAGGTAACTCCAATGGTAGTGATTGGATTGGATTCCACTTCCACCTTTTAAGGAGATTGTGTTGGACCCAAATTATAGTAACTTTCATAATTTAGGAGTCCTAATCCGACTCGGAGAAGGATTCTAAGGTGATGAGGCACTATAAATACAAGGCCTAGGGTACAATTATGAGGTAAGACCTACTTTTGAGCACTAAACACTTAGCCTCCATTGTTAAACCTTGTAAACGACCTGTACTTATTCTCACACCGGAGCTATCCCTCGGCGGCACAAGCCGTCAAGCTTTTGTGTGATCTGTTATTGTGCAAGTTCTAGCGTGTGGATTCTGTTATTGGACGCGCCGACGAAACTTGGCGTTAATAAGAACTATATTACCACACCCACTAGCTAAATCGATTAGTGTAATCTATTGGGTTGGTCAAACTAAGAACTCTCTTTGGTCCCTCTTGAACGAACCCGTCAAAAAAGTCACAGAAGTAGTACTTATCGGGTGAGACAATAGAAACTCTTAATAAGTAAGCTGACATCTTTTTCTCAGTTATTCAATTATTCCAACTTCTTTATGATTCTTCCTCAAACTATTTCTTGCACTCGAGGGCTGATCGATTAAGAAATGTTTAAAATATCATTGGATTTTTAAATGAGAAACTAAATTGCTCGCCACTAAATATGGATTAATTTAAACGAATTTGACCCGCTCCCCTTTATATATAAGTAGGTTCTATTAGTTGAGAAGAGCTTTAGCTTTCCATTGCTTTTCTGGCATACAAGCTACATGTTTAGATCAAAGAAAATAGAGGGTAACTTTTAACTGAGTGGCAGACTCGACGTGTTTGACAGATGAGCTGACATTAATATTGTGGGCAAGGAAAATCGTACCTTGCTAGGGTTAGGATTTCGTGTTGGCTAAGGAGAGAAATTCACGAAAAGTACAGAATTGATTGATTGAAGAGGGGAGAAGAAAAGGTGAGCGATTACTCCAACGACACGTGGCAGAACTCTTAGAATCCAAGAACCTTGTTAGGGTAGCAAAGATTCAGAGAGCTTTCTTGAGTCTTTGGGTTAAGAGAGAATCTCCAAGTCTTCCAAAAGGTCCAAGTCCTGAATCTAAAGAGAAGTCCCCTTTTCCAATAGAGTGGAAGGGATATTTATAGGGTTTTTCTGAAGAGTGGTCATGTGATAGGCACATGACTTCGAGAAAATTCCATATTTACCCTTAGTCATCAGAGTACTGCCCAGATCGTCCTGCCCTTCAAGCCACCAATCAAATCCCTCAATCAATTCTCAAAATGAGTCACCTCCACGTGTCTTCTGCCTCGGAACACGTGAAAGATTCTCTCAGGTCTTGCTTCTTTATTTTCGGCTCTTTCGTCTTTTCATTTAATCATAATGTGAAGCTTAATTTGTGCATTTAATTCGATTAGGTCAAGTGAACCCTAATTTGTACTTGGGCCCACATTTGCCCCCTGCGCGAGAGTTACGCCTTTGGAGTAACGATCGTGCAAAATACTTTGAGTCTTTGAGTCTTGTTTCAAATTTCTGAACGATCCGAAGAGTTTGATCATACAAGTCTCAAAAACGAAAAGATCTCAACAAAGTTAACTCCCAAAGGAGCTCTCCCAAAGATATCTTGAATATTTAGATATCTTTTGTCAAATCTTTTCAAATCTTGATCAAATCATTTTTAATCAAATTATATATTAGAAAGAGAGAGAGAAAGATAAATCTTATAATCTTAAAAGTAGACTATATATACTATATGGAATATATATTCCACGATCGAGAATAAAATTAAATTTGAGCTAATGTCATTTTTCAACAAAAGAAGGTAAAGTATCAAGGACTTAATTAACCAGTAAAGACCTACCGTTTGATTTTTATAAAAAGTTGAAAGGTTATTTCAAAATTTTCAATCATTCATCACGAAAAGGGGAGTAATTAGGAAGAAAGTGTTATATATTATAAATAATCATTAATTAGTTTCTTATTGATCCCAAAGCGATTTCCAAATAATTTAAAGACATTCCAAATTAATTAATTAATCACAAAGCACTGCAATAGAAATGCTAGCTTTAATAAATTTAGTTTTGGGCATGGAAAAAAAATAGAAAACACCTTATATATAATATACAGATATATGTTAGATATAGAGATATGTTGCACGCATGGGAATATATATATATATATTTATATTATTAAGTAAATAAAATAAAATCTTTCTTTAAATAAAATCAAATAAAAATCAAATTATTTCTATTTATATATTTATAAAATAAAATTAGGAAGGAATTTGAAAAAATATTTTCTAAAAGTTGAAAAATAATTTTTTTTTAAAATAGGAAACAAATCAAAAATCTTTTGTTTTTAAAATATAAGATCTTTTTTTTTCTTAATCAGTGATATGTAGTATTCATTCACGGGGTGATTGAAATTTGAAAGGAATTATCATCCAACAGCAACAGGTAATTAGATTAATATCATATTTATAAAATAATATAGATGATATATTATATGTACAAGAAGTTCACCATTATCACAATATCAAAATTAATCCAAGACTTAGAAGCGAAGGAAGCTCACTGCAATTGATTCAATAGACACTGAATTATATAAGGTCATCATTTAACTCATTCATCCTCTATAATTCGTTCAATTTATTATTATTATTATTATTTACATACTGCATAGTTGAATTTAATTGCTTATTAATCTATTTGGTATTCTCTCTAATTACCAATTGCATGCCGTGTAGTTGGTATTCTGCTTTATTAATTTCTCTGAGGTGATTTAATGGGTCTGACTCCTGTTCAGAAGATTGCATGTTTGATTCACATCGGGTTCAATCCCCCAGTTCCTAAATGAAATTCATTACTATCAATGGTAAATAGTAATTTATAAATTCATCAAGAATTCTTTTTATAACAACATGACCTTCACTCCATATATAACAATTCTTTTTCAGGTTAGACCCACTCCCTTTTAGCCTATTAATTAGTGATCACTTGGAAATAGTTAATAAGCTTTTTGGGTTGATATTAATAAACGAGGACAGGGGAGTCCTATAGGAAAAATATACACCATGGTATAATTCATACAGTATTACACGAATAAGCAATAAACAAGCAAAAATATAGTGTCAAGAATCATCTAAACAATAAATAAGACAAAAAATGTGCTAATGCTACACGTGTATATGTTACAAATAGTTAAGTGTGATTATATGCGGATATATTTAGCCGGTAGAAAAACCAAAAAATTTGGCACGAGAAACAAAGCAGCTGAGTGACAGAAAGTATAATTTATATAGTATTTACACGAATCTCTTCATGGTTTGCTTCTATTATTATTATTATTATTATTATTATTATTATTATTATTATTTTATTGTCAATCGGATTATAATCTTGGATTCATAGTACTAATTATTAGTAGTTAGCCTTTTGATTATTGTTCTGCATGATTTTTTTTTTAGAATCTGTTATATTTAGTTTGCTTATTCAGAATGATTGTTGATATATTTTTCATGAGATCATTAATACTAGAGAACAACTATCAAATACTTATTTGATAAAAAAAATTAAATTAGGTAACTCTAGTCGTGTTGGCTTTTCGTTTGGTTAATTCTTCGTGATTGTTTCATCGACTTCTCTTTTCAGGTAATATCCACATTTCTTTTCCGGGTCATTTCACCTTAACAAGATCTTGATTTGGATATTCTCAAAGAAAAGTCAACACCGCAAGGAGGAAGTACTGTTCCGGGCCATTTCACCTTAACAAGGATCTTGGCTCAGATATTCTCAAAGAGAAAGCAACACCGCAAGGAGGAGGCATCTATTCCGAGCCATTTCACCTTAACAAGAATCTTGGCTCGATATTCTCAAAGAAAGGACAACACCGCAAGGAGGAAGAATTTATTCCGAGCCATTTCACCTTAACAATGTCATTGACTAGGATATTCTGAAAGAAAGGACAACACCGCAAGGAGGAAGAACTTATTCTGAGCCATTTCACCTTAACAAGGTCCTTGGCTTGGATATTCTGAAAGAAACGGAAAACATCACAAGGAGAAAGAATTTATTCTGGGCCATTTCACCTTTACAAGGATCTTGGCTCAGATATTCCGGTGAAGTAGCATTTATTTCCAATTAGTTGATTTAACGAGTAAGGAGAAGTTAAATGTAAGAGGGGAGAGCTCCTTAGGTGGCTAAACCCTACGGGTCAACCCTCAGGGGAACCGACCTAATGGCCTCCTGTTTCACATTTTACCGTTTTTCCTTTACCCTATTTTTATTTGAATGACTCCTAATGCTTGTGCTCTTTTTCTTCTTTCAGGTGTCCGTGATCTTTCTTTCCCAAATCCAATCTTCTTATTTAAGTTTCATACCTTTTCTCTTGTTATGGTAAGCACTTAATTTCAAATGCTCATTCACTTTCTTTCCTTGTTTCCAGAATTCTCATGTTAAGTTTTCTTGTTGCAGGCCAATTCCAGTGAAGGTTCCACAGACCCGAAAACTACTAAGGAAGTTCTTTTCATCAGCGACTGGGGAAAGGCTCCCTTTTATGGGTCTTCTGACATTTTCTGGGAGCAAGTGAAGAATTATGATCGTACAACCTTTTCTCCTCCTGAGAAAGCAGGTTTATTTCTATATGTTACGGCTTGCGCAAGCTTAAACAACTTTCCCTGTTCTGCTCGCATTCCCCGTATGTGTATAGAAAAATAGGAGTACCCCTACAGTCCCATTCGTTTCATATCCGACTCATCCAATCGTCTTCAGGGGTGGAAACATTGGACCGACGAGGTTCTCGCAAATTCTGATTATGTGGATATACTGAAGAGGGCTGACATTCTGCGTTGCATTCATCTATGCAGGGATCTTCGTATCCAAAAAGACCATGATGCTCTTACCGTCTTGATTTCACGCTGGTGTTCTTCCACATGTACATTTGTCACTGCTTGGGGGGGGGGGAGTTCACCCTAACTCTAGAGGACGTTTATGCCATTTACCAGTAATTCTTTTTTTTTCTATTTCGTTCATTCTCTATTTTTTTAGAGTATGAACTCATTCTGGATTATATCTTGTAGCCTTCCTGCTGTTGCCTCAGCTTCCTGTAGCATATCTAGCTTGTCTTCTAGAGATGTTGAGGGCATTACTTATTTGACGGAAGCTTTCAAGTGGGCTCCCAATTATATCTCGCGATTTCAGGGTGACACGATCCTTCCAAACTTTGAGACTTCTAACCGGCAAAAGAATTCCTGGTTATCTTGGGTGTGCTACTTCTTCAGGGATTACTGTCCCGGCCACGGAAATAGTTTTAACTATAACAAGTCTGTCCTCGCTCTCCATGAGGAGCCTTGCCCTTTTCCCTTAGCTGCTTATTTGGCTATGTGATTGTCCCGCTTCATTTTTCCCGTGTCTCCTGTAGATGGTCCTTCGACTCGCATGTTTGGTTTAGCTTCTATGTTATCTCGAGGTCTAAATATTCCTCTTGCTCCTCTCTTTTTAGGAACATTATATCGTCGTTTGGACAAAACCATTCTCGCTATGAAGGAATCTGTTGGGAGGTACTCATTTTTCGTATTTTTATTAACTGTCTTTCACACTGCATTTTTTTTTCTTTTCTTATCAATCTTTTTATTCCTTTACTTAGGTATGACGTAAATTGATTCGTTCCCTGCTCCTTTCTTCAGATCCTTCTCTTCGAGCACTTTTTGAGATATTCTACTCCTACACATCTTTCTAAGAAGAAAAAGAAGTATTCAGATCCTTCTTCATTGCCCAACATTGTCCCCCGCACAGCTCACTGGATTGATCACCGATCTAGTTCAGATTTACAGCATTTTATCGATGATTCTTCATGCTTTACAGCTCGTCTATACACTATTGTTTCAGAAAGCGGCGGTTGTCTGCCCCACTTCTATAGGCATAACTTCCGCTCTTACTCAGATATCAACGAATTGAGTGGTTCTTCGTTGTCTTGGTTCGTCTTCCTTCAGGCTACTGAGCTTCCTTATTTCGTCGAAGATAATGATTTTGGCACTGTGCTTTATTCTCCTCACAGGGTCATGAGGCAGTTTGTCTTTGACCATGAGCGTCCCTTTGG
Source organism: Panax japonicus (assembly GCA_020205505.1). NCBI lineage: Eukaryota > Viridiplantae > Streptophyta > Magnoliopsida > Apiales > Araliaceae > Panax > Panax japonicus. Next base: position 23,119,598 of record CM035103.1, on the reverse strand, counting down.
CCACACTTGTCGGGAGACTTATGAGATTGCCCTTCTCAACTTCGTCTCTACCTCTCCCTCTTTTACATGGGCATTTCCAAGGCCTTCAAATGCTCCTCATAAATCCCTTCCTTTTATCATACCAAATGATTCTCGGATTGGGCGATATACTACCAGAGAGCGTAATTATTGGCAAGTTAATCTTAAAAGATGGGAAGATGATACTTTAATTTGTTCTCTACCAGTTTCTATTCTCGAACGTCTCCAATGGACCAGGTTGCTATGTTCTCCTAAGACCAATGTCCGTTCAGAATGTTGGTCAACCAGTAGTCAGCTCATTGAGCACGAAGCTTTGATGCCTAAGTCTTTTCATCCTCAATCAGTAGACATTCGTCCTCGAAGTGACCCAAATATTCTTCCAGCACATGCCCCTACTGCCTCCAGGAGTCTTCCACCATGGGCTTCGTCTCATGCATCTCTATCACAGATACCTCCTTCAGTTCCTCCCCAGGGATCCTCTAGTACAGAGAAAATGAGAATCACATGTTCTAAAGCGAAAGCATCTACCACTACTGATTTTGAGGTGGATCCTCCTATTACTTATATCGTGGTTCCGGTTAGTCATCCCGTTATTAGTCTTCGCTTAAAGCCATCATCAAAATGTCCTCTTGACGATGCTGGTTCTAGTATGTCGGCTGTGATGCCCCCAAAATAGGTCCACACGATCCATTCTGAGTCGCCAGATATCACACTATAAAAATTATTTACAAACTTCATTTATACAACTGTTGAACTGTCGTGCAGAATACGACCACAGTTAAACTGTGAGTTTTAATACAAATGTATGTAACTCTCATGGTGTCTCGACCACAACCTTACAATGGTACTTTACATAAAAGTACAGTTAAAAACTATTTTAGAAATTAAAATCTTTGGGAAGTGCTCAAGGAAACCTTCGTACATGGGAGGCCATGCGTCTAGATTATGATAGATATCATATGTCCACAGAATTATCCTTGGTTGACCCAATAGACCCCAAAGAAAAATGAGAAGATTACTATCATGTTCTTTCCCATGGTGAGTCTTCTCTTAACATATAACTATCTCCACTGTCTGCAATTGAAAATTATATTTCTACCAAACTGCAAGATCATATAAGTAGTGCTCGTAGATATACTCAGCAAGTGGATGTGCATAATCCTGTCTTATGATAACACGAGGTTGTATGTCATTAGACATCTTGTATGATAGTGGCAAAACACCCTTCCAAAGTTGGGTTCACCTCACCCTATTCGGTTCACCAAAATTAAATATTAATTGACGTATACAATACGATACACTTATCTAAAGTTCTCAATAAAATTATTTCCATACTATTTAAGGAGAACCTCAACAACTATAGACCACCGTTCAATTCCCATATTATCCCCGCTCGACCCGGTAACACTCTTATTACGTGAAAGGAATTTTGAAGCAAAAAGGGTGAGCACAACTAGCCCAGTAAAGAATATCATGACTAAAGATAATTAAATTATCAATAGCCTCCATCAGTAATAAATTAGAGATTTAGAACATATGGTAGATGATAAAACTTTTCAACCATAGTTGCAGCGGAACGAGCAATCCATTAGAAGAGTTAAATAGACCATCAGGTCTACTATCTTCTCTATGTTAAAAGTCCACCAATAATGTTTTATCACTGTAACATCAATCAACAATTCATCTCCATAATCATATAAATAACTCATAATCATAATTGTGATTCTAAAGTTCTCTTCACACCCAGGACGAAGATAATTTTCATCACCTATCTTCACCTGAAACATAAAAAATCATGGTTATACCAAATCACAATTCCTGCTCATAATTATACTAATAAATTCATCTTTGCACTACGGCCAAAGGTATTCATTAACAATTAATCTTTGCACTACAGGCTAAAGACGTACAACTATATTTTAGAAGAGTCAAGTAGAGCTTGATATCTACTATCTTTTACGAATTAAAAGTGTATAATCAATATTTTATCGCTGAGACTCATCTTAATAAATAATCCACATCATCGAATCATCCCTGCACTATGGCCAAGGATATTCATGTAATCATCAATGGTCATGATTATACTGAATAATCTATGGTTATAATCATACCAATAACTGTCCATCAATGCACTACGGGCCAATGAGGACTTTTACCACATCAGCTATAACATTACGGGTCATGATTATACCGGATGATCCCTGGTCATAATCATACCAATAAACAGTTCATCTATGCACATAAGCCAAAGATACTCATACATCAATAGTTCATCTTTGCACGTAAGCCAAAGATATACAACTGTAAAACCAATTATCAACAGTACATCTTTGCACGTAAGCCAAAGATGACTTTCATCATAATATAAGCACGAGGATGATGACAATGATATAAGCATTAATCAAACGAAATCAAGGATAAATATTAAAGACTTTAAATTTATCCAGTGTTTAAAAATATCCAAATTGTCAACATGATACTGCTTTGGGAAGTAAAATTCAAGAATAATATTCATGTACCAAAAATAATTTGGACATAAAAGAAATATATTTTTCGGGTAAATAATATCCCACAATAGTACCCTATGAATAGTACTTTGGGAATAGTATCTCATGAATAGTACCCGGCATGAAAAGTACCCCAAATACCCGAGTGAATAATATTCGGGTGAATAGTAATTTGGATAAATAGTAACTCGTGAATAGTAACTCGTAAATAGTACTCTGACACAAAAAGTGCCCCGAATACCCGAGTGAATAACACTAGAATGAATAGTAATCGGGTTAATAGTAACCCGTGAAGAGTAACTCGTAAAAAAATACCAAAGAAAATGATATTCCATTACGAGTACAAAAGAAATGATATCTCATACGAGTATAATAGATTATACGAAACTAAAAATGGATTTTCACCCGCCATGCAGTAATCCACGTAGACAGATCATTTCCACAATTTAATAAAGAATGAATACAAAGGATCAATCTCCATGCATGCGGTAGTCCACACAGACAGGTTATTCCAATAGAAAAATAAAGAATGGAATAACAAAAGAATTCACCAGGTATGAGATAAACCGCAGAGACAGGTTATTCCAACAGAATAATAAATAATGGAACCAGGTCATGCGTAATCCACACAGACAGGATATTCCAACAGAATAATAAAGAATGGAATAACAAAAGAATTCACTAGGCATGCGATAGACCGCACATACAGGTTATTCCAACAGAATAATAAATAATGGAACCAGGTTATGCGTAATTCGCACAGATAGGATATTCCAACAGAATAATAAAGAATGGAACCAGGTCATGCGTAATCCGCACAGACAGGAATATTCCAACAGAATAATAAAGAATGGAATAACAGAAGAATTTCACCATGTATGCGGTACTTCGCATAGACAGGTTATTCCAACATAATAATAAAGAATGGAATAACAACCCTTACGAGTATTAAAAGAAAATAAATCTCTTCATGAATATAAAAGAATAATACCTCTTACACAATAATGATATCCCTTACCTCAGAAGAAGACTGGATACAGAAATAGTGAAGTAGCAGACTTCGCTTCTTCTTTCTCTCTATAGCTTCTCTCTCTATAATTTCTCTATAATAATTACTCTTGTGAGACTTAGTGAATTGGTGAAAAATAATGAAGGAATGCGCTTCTATTTATAGGAAAATATAGTTTCCATAATTGCACATTTTGGGGCTCGAAATATTACAGTATAATACCCTCATCTTTTCATTCATTTTTAATTTAGTCATGCAAGTATTATCAAACTTACACCACCTCCCCTAATAGTAAATCATGTGAATCAATAGTAAATCATGTGACTCAATAGTTCTAAACATGTGAAAAAATTAATTATAGTATAGTACATTCATCTATACCTTCATTTTTAACTTAGTCATGCAAGTATTATCAATCTTGCACCAATTCTCCTAATAATAAATCATATGAATCAATAGTACACACATGTGAATACATAGTTATAAGCATGTGAATTAATAGCAATTAATTGCTCATTTATCCAATTAATTACCCTATTGGTCAATATAACCTCCAGACATCAATTATTATCGAAATAAATGTCGATTTTCACTAACACTAATAATTCCAACCCAATGAAACTATCAATTTCATCTTTAATCAACACGAACTTATTCATCATTAATATTATAATGCAAAATATTTAACAACTAGGTCGTTCCCAGGAAAGAGGGGGCTTTTCGATAAGGATTTTTCCTTATTAGCGCGCAATTAGGTGACCAAACCTCTCCTTGACAGAACTTCTAGACATTGTCAATATTATAATTTAATAATATGAATAACTTTGTCGTCTCAATTATTGATTTAATAATATATCATATTATGCAGATGATACTGTGACAATAATCGAATCGATAATATGAGAGATATGATGCAACAATTACTGTAGCAATAATTGAGTATAACTGAGTGACTTCTTACGTAAGCATCAATAATCAATACCGTGTGCTACTATGAAACCACGCGTATTACTGTACATTTACTACCGGGTAGTTCAACAGTTTTAACGGTAACACTTTCGCCGTTATTTTTATAAAAAAATAATTCTGTCGTTTTCTTACTACGACAATACTTCCGTTGTGGGGTCCAACAATGATTGTGCCATCATACTAATATTTCCTGTTAAAATGAATATTCCCCGACCAATCAAATAACAACTTGCTTACTTTGTAAAATTTTCAAATATCACCCTTAACATTAACCCTTTCTCAATTTAACCACTTACTAAATAAAATAATAATAAGAAAATTGAATACTTTCATTTCATAAAATTCGGGGTCTCACACCGGCCGCCGAGGATCCGGTCAAGAAGCAACGTAGAAATTTGGTATTTTGTTTTTTGCGACATTTCCATTTTTTTATTCCTCGTATAGTTGCTTTCGTGTTTCCTTATGTATTTATTTTCTTGATTTTCAGATTGCAGAGGTCAATGAAGAGGATGATGATGTTCCTCTTGGGTTTATTTCTGGTACTGCAAATGAGGTAGCTGCAACGGCTTCTGCCAGTCGTGAGCCTCCTCAACCTATCCTTATTGGTGTCGAGTCGTCTTCTTTGTATAATGATTGTGTTAGCCTTGATGCTAAAGACACTTTATCCGATGTAAGCCCAAGTCCTGCTGTGGGTGAATACAGCGATTTCCTCAATCCTTCCTATGACTTCTCCACATGATGGGCCTAAAGATGCTGATGAGGCTCCTACCTCCTCGAGGGGGAATCCTTCTAAGACTATTGTTGATGTCCATCCTCCCCAGAAGGAGTCTGCCGAGTTAGTGATTGCTCGGGAGGGCATTATTGATAGTACTTTGGGTGGGTTAAATGACATTCTCATTTCTGTGGTATCTCTCGACTCCTTTTCCATTGGCTATATTGTGAGTATCTTTGTTTAGTCAACATATAATTCATCTTGAATTTCCTTTCTTTTTCCATAATATATTATGCTTTGACATTTTGTTTTTAGAGTGAGAAGATGAAAGATTTGCCTTTGCCTGTTGAGGCCCTTGCTTTGTTTGATGCTCTCCATCCGGATGTTTCCCACTCGCCTTATAGTGACCTTGGTTATCCTCCAGGTGGCCAAGGCTTCGAGGAATCATTAGCCATACAACATCTTTCTGCTCCACCATCTCTTGTCTCGACAAATTCCATGGTGGCGTCTAAAGTGGCTTCTGCCAGAGCTTCCTTCAATCCAAGTGGGGATTTTATTTCGTGGAGGGGTTTCCAGATATCATCTTCTAGTCAAGAAAGTCTGGAGCGTCTCCTAGCTTAGTTCCCGCAGATACTTGACCGGTTGATTATTAAGACAGCTTCCACCCAAACCTTCTTCCTAGATCAGCTTGCAGACCTTGTTCTTAGGTTGCACACTTTGTCTTTATATTCCTTGTGAGTCGAGGACTTGAAGAAGTTTAGTGATGATGTGGACGACCTTGAAGCCGTGGGTGTTAACATGTCTCCTTTTCGTGCTAGGTTAGATTTTCTCAAGTTAAGTTTTAATCTTGTTGCACTACGTTCGAAGGTTGCGGTACGTAAGTGTGAAGATGAATCCTTCCCAGTACAACTTTTTGAGCTTGATAAAGCCGCAAACAAATTGGAGATCCAGTCTTGAGATTTAGAGGATAAGATTCAGGATCTAGATGCCAAGTTGAAGGATGTAGAGCGCCATTGATAGGACTTAAAGTCAACTACCCGACAAGTCAGGGAGCTGAAAGTTGCAAATCTTAAGATTCGAGATGCTGCTATTGCTGACTTAGAAGCTTTATCTATGCCTCTACTTCAATTTGATATGTCTTGGCATTTAGATCATAACTTGTTGTAGTAGTGCTCTTTTTTTCTATTTCCTTTTTCGGAAACTCATTTACACATATTTCATTTATCAAAATGTAGTTTCTTTAACCTTGTTGATTGCTTTTAATATGAATGATTTCTTAAAACTCAATATTTATCATTGAATCTCAATTTATTCAAATTAATATTCCAAGACAACAGTAGGTATTATAAGCAAACATGAATTTTTTCAAAAAATATGTATATATATTTTCTACAAACCAACACTTGAATTTATACCCCCTTTTTTTTAAAGAAAAAAAAATATTCGAGTATAAGTGAAAGTTTGTCAATTCATTGATAATCAAATTACATTTAACGAAAAGCATAACGTTTCATATAGTAAATCTTGCTTTTGTCGAAGAAAGCATAAAGTTTGCCACTTTTAGAGATAAAGTGTAACTTTCTTTCTTTTGTCGAATAAAGCATAACGTTTGCCACTTTTAAAGATAAAGTGTAACTTTCGGGTTTGAGTGCTTATACTCAGGTGCCTCAGTCACTTTTGAAGTTGAAAGTGTAACTTCTAAGGGGCTGTTAATCAGGTGCCTCGATTACTTTTGAAGTTGAAAGTATAACTTTTTTGAGTTGAGGGCTGTTAATCACAGGTGCCTCGATTACTTTTGAAGTTGAAAGTATAACTTTTTTTTATGATGATGTTCTCATGTATAATATTTCTTTACCCACTTCAAGTTTAATGGGCCTGAGACAACATCTGATCTCACATGAGATATATTGCAATACCCGCTTTCGGAGATCTCTCGTACCCTATATGGGCCTTCCCATTTGGGCTAAATTTGGTGGTTGGTGTTCCTCTCATGACTTGAGTTATCGTTTTGAGCACCAGGTCTCCCACCAGAATCTGTCGTGGTACCACCGCAATATTGTATTGTCATCGCAATCTTTCGTGGTATCGTTCAAGCTTTTCATTAGCTTTGTCTCGAAAGTCAACTAAGGCCTCCAGGGCGGCTGGTCGATTTTTTTCCTTGAGTAAGCTTCGAAGTCTCATTCGAGCCGAAGGTATTTCTATTTCGGTGGGCAAGATAGCTTCTTCACCATAAACCAAAGCGTATGGGGTCTCGCCTGTAGGCTTTCTTTTTGAAGTTCGATAAGCCCACAATGCTATTAGTAGTTGTTCTGCCCATATCCTTGGATGATTGTCTAGGGTTTTTGATAAGATTTTTAGTAAGGTTTTATTTGTAGCCTCTGCTTGTCCATTACCTTTCGGGTAGTAGGGTGATGATTTGTAGTGTTTCACCCTGTATCTTTCCATCAGATTTTTGATGTCCTAATTGATGAAGGGAGTTCCATTATCCGACAAAATGATCTTCGATATCTCGAAATGGCAAATAATGTGCTCCTTGATAAAATTTGCCACTGCTAGTCCCGTAGCCTTCTTCAAGGGTATTGCTTCCACCCACTTTGTGTACATTTCGGTGGCAGTTAAAATCCAAATAGTTACCCTTGGAATTAGGGTGAACAGGACCTATAAGATCCATTCCCCATGTATGAAAGAGCCATGGAGTTGCTAAGGTTCGCAAATCCACGGCGGGAGCATGAATTAAGTTTCTATGTATTTGACATATGTGGCACTTTTTAACAAATTCTAGACAATCTCCTTCCATCTTTGGCCAGTAATAACCATGATCGATAAGCTGTTTGTATAACTTGGCTCCCCCTTGGTGCTCATCCTTGTGCATTTGGTAAACCAAATCTTTGGCTTCGCCTAGTTCCAGACACCGTAAGGGCTTGCCATTGAACCCTCTTCTGAACAATTCAACATTTTGTAAGAAGAATCATTGTGACTTCCTCTTTATTATAATTGCATCCTTCTTTTCGGTCGAAAGATTCCCGCTTTGTAAGAACTCCACATAAGGGATTCCCCAATCCACTATGTCATCTATGAAGGCGCATTCCTCCTCCCCGGGGTATCCTTGGCATGAAACACATTGGCATTGTAGGGCATCTACTTCTTTCTTCATTTCAGGCCAATAATACCCTTGGCATTGTAGTCTACGATACAGGCCTATGTTTGCCAATCCACAATTCTCGTCATGCACCTGATGCAAGACTCTATTTCCTTTCCGCCTCCCCAAGCATCGTGTTAATACACCATCTGCTTCTTTGTGATACAAGACACCTTTGATGATATTGTACTTCTGTAGATCCATGATTGGTATTGTTCCTTCCTTTGTTTGTAATTGATGGGAGATGTCATGTCTCCAATCATCTATCATGTCTTTTGGGAATAGTTCTAGCATCGTGGTTGGGAGGGTTCTCTTCATTACCTTCACAATCCAAGACCTCTCCTTGGACATAGACTCGAGACGCTACTGTTGCTAGTGCATCAGGTTGTTTATTTTGTCCTCTTGGCACATATTCAATCACCACCTTCTTGAAAGCCTCCATCACCTTTTGTGCTACAGTTCGATATGGCGTCAAGATAGGTTCATTCACTCCGAATTGACCTCTTATCTGTTGCACTATAAGGTTTGAATCTCCCTTTACTTTAAGATGTTTGGCTCCCAATTCTTGAGCTGCCAAAAATCCTAGTATGAACACCTCATATTCTGCTTCATTATTTGTGCAAGGGAAATAAAATTTGTATGACAAGGCCACTTCATTTCCTTCCTAGGTGGTCAACACCACTCCTGCTCCACATTTACCTTATGCAGATGATCCATCAAAAGCCAAGGTCCACCATTATGGGTCCTCATCCTTCAAGTAGATTGATTCTACTTCTCCACCCGGAAGATCCTCAGAAGGGGGTTCGTATTCACCATTTGGAAATTGAGCTAGCAGGTCTGCCAAGGCTTGACATCGGATCGCCTTTGGTGTTACACACTTGATGTCGTATTCTGAAAGAATCATCATCCATCTGGCAGGTCTTCCTACTAATGCTGGCCTAGTCAATAGATATCTAATTGGATCAGTTCTCCGTGCGCTAGAAAATAATGCTGCATTTTCTATGCAATGAACACCAACAGCTAGGATATGCCTTTCCACCTATGAATACCTGGTTTTCGGTCCTCTGACTATCCAACTAATGTAATACATAGGTTTTTCTTCTCCATCCACCTCCTGCGTGATCAACCCACCTATAGACTTCTTGGTAGATGTGATGTACCACTGCAATGGCAATCCTCTTTGTGGCACTACCATCGTTTGCGCTGAAGCCACAATTCTTTTCACCTTCTCAAAGGCCTATTGTTGGTCTTTCCCCCAGTCCCATTGTGCCTTTCCTTTTAGTAATTTGTCGAAAGGTTCCGTGACTTTGGCTAATGCTGGCATGAATCTTCTCATATATGAAACTTTCCCTAGAAAGCTCTTCAACTGCTTTTGTGTCATTGGTGGGGGCATCTCTGTAATTGCTTTCGCCTTACTTGGGTCCACCTCTAAACCTCTGTTGTGCACCAAGAAGCCTAAGAATTTTCTAGCCGTCATTCCAAAGGCACACTTCTTCAGATTCATCCTCAATTTGTACCTTCGGCATCACTCAAACACTTTTCTCAAGTCTTCCACATGAGTTGTCGCCTTCTTGGATTTCACTACTATGTCATCCATGTAGTCCTCCACTATATCATGAATCATGTCATGAAATATGGCGTGCATTTCCCTTTGATAAGTTGCCCCCACATTCTTCAACCCGAATGACATTACTATATAGTAGAAATTCCCAAACGGGGTATGAAAGGTTGTCAGCTCTGCATCTTCTACAGACATCTTTATCTGATTGTAACCCAAAAACCCGTCCATGAATGACATCATCTCGTGATTAGCCGTTGCATCTACCAAAGTGTCTATGTTGGGTAATAGGCATATGTCCTTCGGGCATGCCTTGTTCAAGTCTCTGAAATCCATACATATTCGTAATTGTCCATTTGATTTCTTTACCGGTACAATGCTGGATAGCCATATTGGATATTAGATTGGCTTGATAAACCCTACTTCTAGCAACTTCATGATCTCTTCCTTTATTTGAGTTTCAACTTCGGATGCATAGTGACGAGGTGCTTGCTTCACTGGCTTTATTCCCGGGCTTATGTTTAGATTGTGCTCCACAAGATCCTTGTCAATGCCGTGCATCTCGTCGTAATTCCAAGCAAAGGCATCCATATACTCTTGTAATAATTGCACGAACTCCTCCTTCTGATTAACATTCAGCTCCTTGTTGACATAAGTCAGCCTTAGCGTTCCTCCATTTGTTGCCAAATAAACTTCTTCTAATTCATTTGTTGAGGTTTTGGCTTATCCTCAAAGCATTCTGGAGCTGGTCCTACCTCCTGTTGCACAACTTCTCCATCTTCATTATTGCTGGAGTGGGGGACACCTTCTGAGTCGTCGAGTTCGCATGCTTCCTTGGGCTCTTCCCCCTTGCACCGTCACAATCGAAACACCACCTTTCCATCGGGTTTAACAACCCTCTCCCATTTTGTCTTCTGTCCATCCTCAGACTGTGCTATCCGCTTGGCATTTATTATATTTCTGGCATCTTCAGGGTCTGCTGGCCTTTTCTTTTCTCCTCTTCCTTCTTTCTCCAAGTCTACTATTACTGGCTTCATATTTTTGGAACATTCTCCATATTCTGAGGACTTCTTCTTCTCTTTTTCTATAGGCACAAATTAATCTTCCTACACTTCCTCCCAGCTTGCTAGTCTTAAGGAATCAGGCCTTTTGATCTGGTTCTGTCCCTCTTCAGCGACATCATCGAAGAAAGTTGCTTCGGTAATGTGTGCCTCCTCTGGTCCAAAGGGATTCCGAGTTGCTGGTACCTTCACTTCTCTCCCTTTCCAGATAGCTTTCAGGCACTGATGAAAGACCGAGGATACTACCCCATAGTCATTTTCCAAGCTCTTACCAACAAGATGTGATATACTGCATCTAATTCTACAACATGAAACATTATAGGCCCTCGCATCTTCCCAACTTGCATGTCCACCTTGATGTGTCCCGAAGGTTCTTGTGCTCTGGTTGGCGAATCCTGTAATGTTTGTTTGTTCCTTCACAATCTTCTTCTCTGGCAGGCGTAACCTTTGAACACGGTGTAGGGCATAATATTTATAGATGCTCCATTGTCAATGAACTCCCTTTGCACCTCTATGCCATTGATTACTGCTGTCACATACAACGGCCTAGTTGTGAGAGTATCTTATCTCTCTATCAGCTTTAGAGAAAGATATCTTATTTTCTTCTTCCTCCATCGTCTTCACAAATCATTTGCTTATGGCCATCCAAGTCTCTTGTGTTTCGGCAGCTTTAATGATTGCCTTGGTGGCCTCTATCCATGCTTCCTTGGCCAATCTTATTTGATCGAAAAAATTTCTGAACTTGGCCTTGTTCATCAATGTCGTCACCTGTAGGCTTGGATCACACTCCTACTTTTCTTCCATCATCATCATCTCCATTTCTGGAATTGTGCTGTGGATAATAGTGTTGCATGTTTCTTTCCCCTTGTGGTTTGGTAATGGCTTGTCGTGAACACGACTTTCCTTTCCCAGTTCAATTTCTCCATTTGCTAGCTTCTCATGGTATATCCTCTACAGGCTATAGCAATCCATAGTGGAATGTCCCGGCGTATTGGTGGTATACACAGAAGTCTGGTCTTCTTTTCATCTCTTTCGTCACTACAAATCTAGGCCTTGGGGGTTTCACCACCCCATGTTCAATCCCTTGTTTTTATAGACCCTTGAATGCCTTCTCATTGCATGTGATAGCCTCTGGGACGGATTTTCTTGCATATTTATCCCCAGGCCTTCCTCTGTTTTGTTCAAAATTTTCTCATGCTTCTCCCTCTTGGCCCCTTGTGGTTTTGACTGAGAGTCAGCCAAAGCCATAGTTGCTATCCTCTTGCCCTTCCATGTAACCGTCGTATGGCTAGTGGGCAATGCCATGATTCGTCCCAAGTCTTGTGCAAAAGATGAGAGGATCGCGAAGGAATCACAAGCCTTGGTAATGAGGTGGGGCTTGAAGGCATCTAAGGCACCATTGTTGCAAATGCTGACCAAGTTCTTTTCTTCAATTGGCTCTGCGCACTTCTGTGCCTGGGCCCTAAACCTGTCAACGTAATCTAACAGCTCTTCATTCGGCTTCTGCTTAAACCGTATGAGCTCTACAATGGTTACCTATTTTTGCATATAGAAAAACTTCTTAAAAAATTGTAATTTTAGGTCATCCCAATCATGGACCGACCCCTTCTCCAAATTATAGTACCAACTGAAGGCACTATCCGTCAAAGTCTTGTTGAATTCTCTCATCAACAAGTTGTGGTTGTTCACTTGACTCTACAGAGACATTGACTCTACGAACCTGACAATATGTTCCCTGGCATTTCCTTTCTCCCCGTTGTATTTTGGAAATTTTGGGGGATGCTCAATATACCCTGTCGGGTAAGGTTGCCTCCGAATGTGTGTCGGGTAAGGTGGAGTAAAGTCAAACTCCGAGGGTTGGAATGTCTGCTTCCGAAGTTGATTGCTAACATTGATCATATCATCCTTTGTCACGTACTGGCTAATGGCATGAACTCTCTGGGGTGTTGCAATATACTATTGTACCAGCGATGTTTATGGTTGATGCACACTTGCCTCGTGCAAAACTGGCACTGGAGGCAGTTGCTGGCTCACTCGTTGGACATGGATTGGGAAGGTTGGCATCTGTACCTATGAAAATGCTGGGAGAAGTAGATGGGATGGTGTTTGTCTGAGGTTGGCTTGCTTCTAACCTAGGTTGTGGCACGTCACCACTGTTCTGGGGCTCCAAGTTGATTATTAGAACTGATTGACTTTCCGTCAATGGAGGTACAATCTGGTTCTCTTTATTGTTGCTGCCATTGTTGTTGTCCTCCACTTCTGCTTGTTCTCCCTGCGAACTATCTGGGAACATGACCTTGAAGGTAGGGATCTGCATCAACTGCTGGCGGAAGTTCCCTATCTCCTCTTACTTCCTCTGCATCTCCAGCATCATGGCCATCATCATCCCTTGTCCTTCCCGTGCTTCCTTTAATGCCTTCAGCATCTCCAGTTGTACAGCATTCATTTGCTCTCCGCTTGCATCCTCATCTTGCCTTCCTGCATTGGTTTGTTGTTGATTGGACATGTATTGTGATGTTAAACTCCCTTCTGAAGCGTCTTCAATAAGTGGTTGATCAAAATCCAGATTTGCGCCTTGGAAAGCTTGAGTTGCTTACCTCAGAACTAGATTTGGTGAGGTAATACTATTTGTTGGTGAAGCAGCTCTTCCTGTAGTTCTCCCACTTCGAGTTGTGGGCATACCCTTCACGAATTCTACACCTCCTCAGCAGAGTCGCCAAAGAAATATGGGGAAGGAAATCGTACCTTGCTAGGGTTAGGGTTTCGTGTTGGCCTGAGGAGGAGAGAAATCCATGAAAAGTACGAAATTATTTGATTGATTGAAGAGGGGAGAAGAACAGGTGAGCGATTACTACAACGACAAGTGGCAGAACTCTTAGAATCCAAGAACTTTGTTAGGGTAGCAAGGATTCAGAGAGCCTTCTTGAATCTTTGGGTTGAGAGAAAATCTCCAAGTCTTCTAAAAGGTCCAAGTCCTGAGTCTGAAGAGAAGTCCTCTTTTCCAATGGAGTGGAAGGAGTATTTATAGGATTTTCTGAGGAGTGGTCATGTGCTAGGCACATGACTTCGGGGAAATTCCATATTTACCCTTAGTCATCAGAGTAATGCCCAGATCGTCCTGACCTTCTAGCCACCAATCCAATCCCTCAATCAATTCCCAAAATGATTCGCCTCCACGTGTCTTTTGCCTTGGAACACGTGGAAGATTCTCTCAGGTCTTGCTTCTTTATTTCCAGCTCTTTCGTCTTTTCATTTAATCATAATGTGAAGCTTAATTTTTGCATTTAATTCGATTAGGTCAAGTAAACCCTAATTTGCACTTGGGCCCACAAATATCAAGTACCAAACCCCTCCCTCCTACCTGCACCATGAAATCAAGGACTTTCATCTAGTTTACATAGAAAAAGATGGCAAGTGAAGAGGTACACAACCCATCAAACTACATAAAGCCTTATGCTGCTTTGGTGGTGCTTTTTCACCTTCCTCACTCTGAACCCATCGTTGTGGTCGAATGTGAAACATCAATAAAGAATTTATTTCCTTTTCTTCAGCCGCTTCAATAGGATAAATAATGGGACCATTGTCTAGGATATATTCCTAAACAATACTAAAGCGATGAGACATAAATAATACACGACACACGACTTCTTCCATTGTCTAAGGTATATTCCTATATTTCATTCAGATGTATATTTAATGGAGTCAGTACAATGTTGATATTGAGGATCTCTTGACAAGGTCAGAGTTAGCTCTTATAATTTAGATTGATGACTAAAATCAAAGTACGTATTTTACTTTCAATAAAGAGAATCTCTGTCCTTCAATAAGAAAGAAATGAGAGCGTAGGTCGATCAGGTAATCGACTTCCGAGAGAAAGCCTTCTCTATAGCTTTAGTTGTTTATGTGAAATCGAAGAGCAACATGTTAAACTTTTACACTTTTCTGAAGAGAGCTCGAAGCAATAAGATGAAAGATCGATGAGATGCTAACCTTAGCGCAAAAATTAATCATTGCGTGCCCTAGTTTGCCTCTAAAGAAGAAGTAGGTGATCAAGAAAGTCCTTCTCCTGAAATTGATAAAATGTCTGAAGACCTTCTTAACAAATCTTAAAATAGTCATTTCATTGGTGTAATCAACCACACCCTCACTAAGAGTATCATGTAAAAATATCAAAAATACATACAGAAATTATACTCCTTATAATTTTATATTGGTAAAAAGACGTATAACCCGACTGTAGTTGTGCCTTTTCAGCATTTGACCACTAAACTTTAAAAATATGAAATCAACCAACTAAATTAGTTAACATTTTGTAAATGAACCATTCCGTTAGAAAAATTAGCTGGTCGTCAAATTGTTTATAATTTCATAGTTGGCAACAAAAATAAAGTTAAAAACAAAAACAAAATGAAGTGGTAAATCCCATGTGGATCTTAATTAGATATTAATTCCTCAAAAATATAAAGAGTAAAATACACTAACACCCCTTGTAGATAATCATAATAACACTCGCTACTCCTCTAGTTTTTCAAGTAATAGTCAGTACCGTACCCTACTAGTCTATAATGGAGTATGTAACATTCACTACCCCTAGCGTGGTCGACTAATTAATATCCAAAAATATTTTTAATATAATATCTAATACACCCTTCAAGTTATAATGTGTAATGTAAGACCCCAACTTTTATGAATAAATATGATTTTTCTATAAATATCATGTTTGAATATTATGGAATGAATTTGATATAATATTATAGTTTTGGGTAATATTTATAAATTTTACAAAGTACGCAAATTGTTATATAATATTCGATTGGTCGGGGAATATTCGTTTTAACAGGGAATATTCGTACGATGGCACAATCATTGGTGGACCCCACAACGGGATTATTATCGGATTGAGAAAACGACAAAAATATTTTTATGAAAATAATGGCGGAAGTTTTACCGTTAACTGTTGAAACACTCGGTGTTAAAAGTACAGTAATACGCGTGGTTGTATAGTAGTACACAGTATTGATTATTGATGATTACGTGAGAAGTCGCTCAATTTTGTTCAATTATTGCTACATTAATTGTTGCATAGTATCTCACTTTATTTGATTCAATTATTATCGATATTTTATATATTATTAAATCAATAATTGAGATAACAAAGTTGTTAATATTATTATTTGTAATATTAACGATGTCTAGAAGTTCTGTCAAGGAGAGGTTTGGTCACCTAATTACGCGCCAATAGGGAGAAATTCTTATTGGAAAGCCCCCTCTTTCCTGGGAACGACCTGGATCGATTAATAGTGTGAATTATAATAATAATGATGAATTTTATTTTATTATTATTATAAATGTAATAAAATAGAATACTTTTTATAAAGTTTTGTTTTATTTGATTATAAATAGAATATATTATATTTTATTATGCATAGTGTTTGCATGCCTGCATATTATTTGCATAATAAAATCTTTTTATATAAAACAAAATACTTTTATAAAGTTATTTGTTATATTGGATTTTAAATAAAATATTTAAATATATATATATATATATATATATATATTATAAATAGAATATATTATATTTTATTGTATAGTATCCTTTCCATTCTCCTATAAATAGGATGCTTAGTTAGAATTGAAAACACACAAGAAATTCAGAAAATTTTCTTCTATAATCTTGAGCGTATTTCTTTAGAGTTTTAAGAAACTTTGAGCGTAGAAAACAATATAGGTTTTCTTCAAGAATATCCTCGCCCTACCAGTCGGAATACTCTTCTTTCTAAGGTAATGGGTATTATTCTTTCGTATTCTTGAAGAGAATTATTTTCTTTCAATACTCGTAAGGGTTGTTATTCCATTCTTTATTATTCTGTTGGAATAACTTGTATGTGCGGTCTATCGCATGCCTGGTGAATTCTGTTGTTATTCCATTCTTTATTATTCTGTTGGAATATCATGTCTGTGCGGTTTACGCATGACCTGGTTCCATTCTTTATTATTCTATTGGAATATCCTGTCTTTGCAGTTTACGTATGACCTGGTTCCATTCTTTATTATTTTGTTGGAATATCCTATCTATGCGGTTTATGCATGACCTAGTTCCATTCTTTATTATTCTATTGGAATAACATGTCTGTGCGATTACGCACGCCTGGTGAATTCTTATGTTATTCCATTCTTTATTATTCTATTGGAATAACCTATCTATATGGATTATCGCATGCATGGTGAATGATCCTTCGTATTCATTCCTTATTAAATTATGGAAATGATCTGTCTACGTGGATTACCGCAAGGCGGGCAAAAATCCATTTACAGTTTCATATATTCTATTATACTTAGTTGGTTAAAGGTTTGGCTTCTATACTCCATGAAATTAGTAGAATATCCTAGATATTTGCGCTTCATCCAGTATCTTTTCATGAAAATATTCTTCTGAGAATTCTTGAATTTTACTCCACAAAGAAGTATCATGTTGACAATTTGGACATTATTGATTTCTGGATAAACTAAAATTTTAAATCTTTAAAATTTATCCTTGAACTTGTTTTATTGAATTATTATGTCATTGTCATCATCCTCATGCTTATATTGTGATGAAAGTCATCTTTGGTTTACATGCATAGATGGACTTGGTATGATTATGACCAGGGATTATTCGGTATAATCATGACCTGTAATGTTATAAATGATATGGTAAAAGTCCTCAGCGGCCTGTAGTGCATTGATAGACAGTTTTTGGTATGATTATGACCAGGAATTATTCGGTATAGTCATGACCATTGATGAATTAATGAATATCCTTGGCCCGTAGTGCAGGGATGACTCGATGATGTGGTTTATTTATTAAGCTGAGTCTCAGCGATAAAATAGATGAAAACATTTTAAATCATAGAAGATAGTAGATATCATGCTCTACTTGACTCTTCTAATGGATTTCTTATTCCGCTGCAGTTAAACTTGATGTCTATTGTATTTTATTAGTTTAACATTGTTAAAGGCTAATGATAATTTATCCTGCATTATCTTAGTCATAATATTTCTTACTGGGCTAGTTGAGCTCACCCTTTTGCTTTCATTGTTTTCTTCAGGAAATGAGAATGTAGCCGAGACTAGTCGGGGAACGGAGTGATGGTCCGAGATGGTGTTATAGTAGTCCTCACTATTCTATAAAATAGTGTGACAATAAATGTAATGAGGACTCTATTTGAGAGTGGATATTATCTAGAAGGCAATATTCCTGTTTAAACTCTCATCTATGTTTTGTCGTATATTACACGACGTTTGTATAATTAAGTTTGTATTTTTATTCTGTACCATGTATTGGCGACTCAGAATAGGTGATGTATACCTATTTTGGGGGCGTCACAGTTGGTATCAAAGCTTAGGGATATGATCCTTGGCTGAGATGTGAGACAAGAACTAGGAGGGTATAGACGGGGAATTCCTTCGCTAGTATGACCTACCTAAGTTTATTTGGTATTTAATTGGTCGGTCAGAGTATAGGGATAATATGTGATATGATAATTAACCCTTGTTTTGTGGCAGTATTTGAAAATGGCATCCGAAAAAGTTGAGATAAGCAATGAAGCACATGAGACCATTGAGTCACCACAGATTAATACTCAGGAAGACAATAATCCTCAGGTACACGACAACGATCAAATAATGAACGATGGGATGTTCAGAGGTTTTATGCAATTCATGCAACATCAGGCGAAGGCGGCTCCTGTCCAAAATACAGGTGGAAACACTGATAACTCTCGGACGGTCACCGCTAAGCAGTTCAAGGAGCTGGGACCACCTGTAACGCCCCAGAAAATTGAACATTTTGTAATTTCTTTTAATAATGAATAAAATAATATTATTTATTATTATTGCGTGTTGAGAAGATGGATGTCGTTCTATAACCTAGAAACGTCGTAACGCTGTAGTATTTTAACTACGTGGGAGAATTAAAGTGTTTGAATTTTTAAAACAAAAATAAAAGTTTTCTGAGAAATTTTCTGAAAAACACTATTCATCAATTTCTGCTCGGGAATTATTTTTGAACTTCCGAGAAATACGTAATGTTATAATATCAAGATAATATCGATTATGTAATAATAATCTAAGTATGGAAAATAAAATATTTCGCATGCGTACCTAATTTGAGAGAGTTAGGTTATTAAGCGTTAAAAGAAGGAAGTTGTGATCATATAATGTGTAAACATTATATGGAGTAAGGAAGGTAGGTATAATATGACGTATTGTATTATTATGTACGAAGAATGAGATAAGGTATATTTTGAATTAATATACGAGATAGCATACGAGAATTATACGTAGGATATGTAAGTTAAGTTATTGAATTTAAGATAATGGACTTGTGGAATTTCTAGTTTATTGATAGAAGCCCAAGTGTATGATTATCACAAGTCCAATCTATTGTAACTCAAGCCCAATAGGAAAGTAGTTGGATTAATTAACCAAGCCCAAGGTGAAGCCTTGACCCATGGGTCAAACCAAGTGAGGAAGTGGGTAGTCTTGATGGGCAAGAATTAAGTGTGATGACCAAGTGTTGTGGTGAGCAAGTAAAAGAAGTGGCTAGCAAGAAGACTTGAAGGTTAAGTTGTGAATAGTAAGGAGGTGGAATAAGGAGGTGGGATTGATTATTGTCCATTTTGCCCCAAGCTTTGGTGGCCTATAAATACCAAGTTCATTTCATTTTGTTGGTTGTTTTTGATATCATCCAAACACTTTCCTCTCAAGCATATAAGCTACTTATTTGGTAGAGAGAATAAGTCACTTAAAGCACTTATAAGCCACTTCAACCTTTGATAGTTTCCAAAGCAAATAGAAGTCTTCAAGGGTAAGACTCATTTTCTTTTATCTATATCTTTTCTATGATAGGATTGATAGAGAAGGGGGATTGCTTGAGGATAACATGTAATAAGTTATAAGGAATGAACTTAAGCCGAATAAGTTGAATAAGCAACTTGAGCCCTAATAAGTTGTTAGGATCATGAAGGACTTAAATTATTGGTAAGTCATGAGTATGAAGACTTCTAGTTCATAAGTTAAGAAAGTCAATGACTTATGGAAATAAGTCAAAACCTACTTTGATTATAAGTTGGTGTAGTAAATAACTTGAATTGATGATATGTTGGTTAAAATCCACTTAGAACGCTTAGTATGGTTGATTTGACGAACTTCGCACGATTAGACGATTAACGTCGAATTCGTGAAAGTCTCGGAATAGAAGTCATATTTCGTATTGGAAGTCGAAAACGTTGGTTTTTGATGGAGATAAGTCATTGTAGTCATTATAGAGTTGCGGACTCGAAAATGACCGGATTCCGACTTAGAACGAAGAAATGAGCGTTGAACGTTCACGAACGTTTATCGTTTTCGTTAAAATGGACTAATAGGTCAAATTTTAGCAAATGAAGTCAAATAGATAAAATTCTTGCATGAACGCATAGATTATGAAATTTGTGAACCGTAGGCTTTTGAACGGACCAATTCGGAGTTAAAACGAAGAAGATATGCGTCCGGGAAGTTGGCAAAATTTTCAAAAACTGCAAAATTTTCTGAGAACCAGAGTCCGCGCCGCGGCGCGACTCTAAGCCTTCTTGGCCGCGCCGCAGCGCGAGGCCGGATGATAGCACACTGCTAACTCGCGCCGCAGCGCGAGTTACAGACCAATTAGTGGAGCCGCGGCGCCAGTGCAAGGAAAAAGATAGAGAAGAAGGGTTCCAAATGTAGAATGAAAGAGGGATTAATAGTAATGAATTGTGATGTAATCACAACATAACTAAGACATTGTAAGGTGCTTGTAATACACTAATGCATGTTTATAATCAATCAAAGACGAACGGGATATGAATGACGTAATGAAAGCCGAAACCCTTAATAACGAAACTAAGTTAGAATTACATTGAGATGAAGGGTAAAGTATAATAGGAAACATACCTGGTTAATTATGAACTAATATGGTACGTTATATGATTATGAATTGTAGAATCATAAAGACTTAAAGTGTACGAGTATTAACCAGTAAGCAGACACCAAAGGCAAGTATTCTAACCCTTGTTCCAGTTCAGTATGGACAAGCTTTGTAATTCATGTTCTCTTTCACATGAAATCTAAAATGATGAAGTCTTAAGCTAATTCTTCCGGCTAGACTTATATTATGATTCTGTCAAGCATGATTTGTAAATTACCGAATTATATTGGTATGGTTTTCAATCGAAGACCACGCATGTTCAAATGTTTTTGTCGTTTAACGACAGGCACGTGAGGTTGCCACAATTAAACGTATACACGTTTAAAGAATGTAGTGTTGATCAACATAGAGTACTATGAGCTGATCACTCAGAAGTGCTCGTAAGCTATGCCGGACTTACGGACTTAGTGTCGGGATGTCCTTTTTAAAATAACTTATGTATGCTCATAATCTTGGGCCATAATTGTCATTCTACTGAATGTTGATGGAAAAACGTTTTGAAGGAAATGAAGTGCTATTTTGAATCATCGATAGTACTTCGTAACTATTGTTCATTTACTGGAGATATATTAGTTCTATGTTTCAAGCATGTTGTTTATTAGAATTATAGTACTTGCTGAGCTAGCCATGCTCACTCTTGCTTGAACCATATGAACACAGCTAAGATCGAGCGGACTGAAGGATCCGGCAAGGATAAAGGCAAGGCGAAGACGAAACCGTAGCATACTTATGTAATAGTATAGGAAGAATGTCGGTAATATATTGATATTATGACAAGAACAAATGAAAAGGGTTACAAAGAACCTGGGTAATGTAATATTATTTTGATATATATGGAGTTATATTAGTCCTCTTGTGACTATTTGAGGAAATGTGTGAATGAATGGTAGTACCGTGTAGCACCATTTGTCGGGTTAGAAGAGACCCGGATTTGGGGGCGTCACAGGTTGGTATCAGAGCAAGAGGTTATAAAACTTAAGGGGGGAATTAAAACCTTAAGCCATAACCTTAGGAAGAATCAAAGAAATACAAAAAGAAAATAACCTTATAAAAATGCATTATGATTATGATATGTATTTTTTTATTATTTTACTGACGTGTACTAATCAACTCATTTGTTTTATGTAGATGTCAGGAGTAAACGGGATGTTTGTTTATGAACAGACCATAAGTGAAGAATCGGTGAACCAAGTAGAGGTTGTACCGAACCCTATAGCAGCAGAGCCAGAAGTAGTAATCATTGAGTCTGAAGACTCAGAAGAAGCTGACTACATGTCAGTATTTGACGGGATGATAGAGGAGGAGGTAGAGACAGTCTCCTTTAACCCAGTGGCTATAGCAGCAGAGATAGCTCCTGGGGGGTCGATGATGTCTCTGTTTATGTCAGTGTTGGATAGAAATATCCATTACTGTCAGGAGGTTAAGGAGCTGAAGGCAGAGCTTCAAATGCTTATAGAGGACAAGACTGATGTCGAGTCCATGTGGGAGCAGGAGCATGACGAGAGGATTTTGGCTAAGGACAAAGTCCAGGATTTAAAGCACGAGGTCTTGGAGCTTAAGGAGGAGCTCAAGACAAAAGTGCAAAAAATAGGGAGGATGTCCTATATCTATAGGAGTTCTCACACGGATTTTCAGCAGCAGGTAGCTGGATATCCGGTGGAGGTGGGGCAAACGCGGCATACTATTAGCCGTGATATCATTGCCGGTCTGGCCAAGGCAGATTTCAATAATGCCTTGAGGCAGATGTAGTTTAAGTGGTGGTTAGAATAGTTTGTAGATATTTTTGTAAGTAGTAGTGATGTAAAACCCTTTTTGTATAGTAAAGGGTAGTCTTTTGTAAATCCCAACTTTTGGAAAGTGATAGCGGGAAAGTAATGTAATCAGCTTAGGCTGAGTATGTAACCGATGTAGTATTATACTACAAAGAATGTATATAAGGATCGTTTTATGGAAAGCAATGAGTTATGAATGTTTGAAGTTATTGTTTTATATTAATGATAGCTAATAAAGGAAGGAATAATAACGCAATGTGTTTATTGTATCAGGCAAAATGCCGCCAAGAAGAGTGCAACGTAATCAAGGTGCGAACGTAAATCAACCGGAGGGAGGTCCGGTTAACGCGATGCAGGAGTTTGTTAATTTATTAACAGCCGCCTTTAATAGAACAGGGGCTAATATTCCCTTAAATCCAGGAGTAGCACGAACTACTACCTTTAAGGATTTTAAGAGTGTAGGTCCGCCGGAGTTCAAAGGAACTACGGACCCAATCGAAGCCCAAACGTGGGTTAAGGAGATAGAGAAGGCATTTGTAATTGCAAATGTTGATGAGGCCCAGAAGGTTGCCTTTGCAACCTATATGATGAAGGGAGAGGCCAATTTTTGGTGGGAAGCCAATCAGGCTAGGGTCGGGATAACGACTTTAACGTGGGATAGATTCAAGGAGATATTCTTCGAGAACTACTTTCCCACGAGCATGCAGGGAAGGATGGAGATGCGGTTTTTAGAGCTGAAACAAGGGGAAATGACGGTTCCCCAATACGCTGCCAAGTTCAATGAACTGGCTAGATTCGCTCCACACCAAGTGGATACCGAGGTGAGGAAGGCGAGACGGTTCGAACAGGGCTTGAAACCCTGGCTCTATAACCGTATATCCGTATTCCAAAGTACTTCTTTTGGGATCGTTTTAGAGAAGGCGATAATCGCCGAAGGTGGTAGTGAGGCGTTGAGCCAATACCACAAGGAAAAGAGGAATAAGGGGAAGGTTGACGGGAGAGTCAAGATTGAGGGAGCCAGTGGGAGTGGCGAGGGTCAAAAGAGGAAGGTAATTAACTCTGGGAATACCGGAGTGAAGCAAGGAGACCCAAAGAGAAGAATGGAGGCCTGCAAGACCTGTGGAAAGACTCATTTAGGAGTCTGTCTCAAGGGGAAGGCCGTCTGTTACAACTGCGGACAGGAGGGGCACATTGCGCCAAATTGTCCGAGTCCGAAAAAGAATCATGGATGCTTTGTGTGTGGATCAACCGACCACATGGCAAAGAATTGCCCGAAGAAGGGGACGGACGGGAATCGAGGCACTAATAGCGGTAAGTTAGCTATTGGGGGTCCAGCTCAGTCGGGTAGGCCGATGGGTCGTACCTTTAACATGACAGTACAGGATGCGGTTGCATCAGGGGACGTCGTTGCAGGTATTATCCCGATCAACGATATTAATGCGTACGTGCTATTTGATTCGGGTGCTACCTGTTCATTTATAGCATGCGGTTTTGCTAAACGATTAGGACTACTTCCCGAAAAGTTACCTATACCTATAAACATTAAGGTAGCAAACGAAGATATAATTCCTATTGAAGATGTTCATAGGAGTTGTTGTGTAGATATACGGGGTTGTAAATTATCGGTAGATTTATTACCAATAAAGTTAGAAGAATTCGATGTAATTCTTGGAATGGATTGGTTAGTAAACCATGGGGCAATAATAGATTGTCAAAAGAAGTGTGTGAACATAAAGACGTTAGAACAACCTCGGGTAGTATTTTATGGGAATAGATCGCCAGGACGTTCGTGTTGTCTAACCATGACACAAACTAGAAAATTACTGAGGAAGGGATGCGTAGGATATCTGTGCCATGTTGTTGATACCGAAAGAGTGGTAGCAACCATGGAACAAATACCTATAGTGAGGGAATTCGCCGATGTATTTCCGAGTGAATTGCATGGTCTTCCGCCGGATAGAGAGACAGAATTTATGATAGACATTGTGCCAGGAGCGGCACCAGTTTCCAGGGCACCGTATCGTATGGCGCCAGTAGAGATGAAGGAGTTGATGGTGCAGTTACAAGAACTGTTGGATAGGAAGTACATTCAGCCGAGTGTGTCACCGTGGGGAGCACCGGTACTGTTTGTCAAAAAGAAGGATGGATCGTTAAGACTTTGTATCGACTACAGAGAGTTGAACAAGTTAACCATAAAGAATAAATACCCATTGCCCAGGATCGATGATCTCTTTGATCAGCTGAAAGGGGCTAATTATTTTTCTAAAATAGATTTACGAACGGGGTATCATCAGTTGAAGGTTAGGAAGGAGGACGTGCCAAAGACAGCATTCAGGACTCGTTATGGCCATTACGAGTTTTTAGTGATGTCATTTGGGTTGACAAATGCACCAGCTGCATTCATGGATATGATGAACAGAGTGTTCAAACAATATTTGGACAAGTTCGTCGTGGTGTTTATAGATGATATTCTAGTCTATTCTAAGACGCCAGAAGATCATTCTGAACACCTTAGATTAGTGTTGGAGACATTAAGGAAGGAGAAGTTGTATGCGAAATTCACAAAGTGTGAATTTTGGTTAGAGAAGGTGCAATTTTTAGGTCATGTCATTGACCATGAGGGGATTTCAGTGGATCCATCGAAGGTAGAAGCCGTGATGAATTGGGAACAACCGAAAACGCCGACTGAGGTGCGGAGTTTCCTAGGATTAGCGGGTTACTATCGGAGATTTATCCAGGATTTTTCAAAGATAGCTACTCCGTTGACTAATTTGACGAGGAAGACGGTGAAATACGCTTGGACTGACAAGTGTGAGAACAGTTTCCAAGAACTAAAGAAAAGGTTGAGTGAGGCACCTGTGTTGTCATTACCCGATGACACGGGAAATTTTGTAGTTTATAGTGATGCTTCGCATAGAGGACTTGGTTGCGTGCTCATGCAGCATGGCAAGGTCATTGCGTATGCATCTAGGCAGTTGAAGGATTATGAGAAAGTTTACCCTACTCATGATCTAGAACTAGCCGCAGTAGTTTTTGCTCTAAAGATATGGAGACATTATCTTTATGGAGAAAAATGTGAGATATACACGGACCATAAAAGTCTAAAATATATTTTCACACAGAAGGAGTTGAATATGAGGCAGAGAAGATGGCTGGAGTTGATAAAGGATTACGACTGTGAAATCCTGTATCACCCTGGAAAAGCCAATGTAGTTGCCGATGCCTTAAGTAGAAAGGGTCGGGAAAAGTTGTCTTTGTTAACGGCTCAAACTGAGTTAATAATAGAGATGCCTAGGATGGAGTTAGAGGTGAAGCTGCCCAGTGAAGAAGAAGGATCAATGTTGTTTGCAATGGAGATGCAACCAACCATCGTAGAGAGAGTTAAGGAGGTGCAACTCAAAACTGATGAGTGTGACCGGATGAAGGAACGGCTGACCAACGAAAAAGATACTAAATATAGTCTTGATAACGAGGGATTGTTGAGATTTAATGGAAGAATTTGGGTTCCGGATGAGACGGAATTAAAGGAGCAGGTTCTACAAGAGGCTCATAGTTCAAGATTTTCGATTCATCCTGGTAGCACTAAGATGTATCAAGACCTTCGACAGAGTTTCTGGTGGCCGAACATGAAGAGAGAGATTGCTGAGTACGTTAGTAAGTGCTTAACTTGTCAGAGAGTTAAGGCTGAACATCAACGACCTAGTGGCTTGTTACAGTCATTAGAGATTCCGGAGTGGAAATGGGAGAATATCACAATGGATTTTGTGGTGGGACTTCCGACTACTCATAAGGGGTATGATGCGATTTGGGTAATAGTGGACCGATTGACGAAATCAGCTCACTTTTTGCCAATTAGGGTTAAGTATAACTTAGACCAGTTAGCTAGACTTTATATTAAGGAAATAATCTCTAGACATGGAGTGCCAGTATCGATTGTGTCAGATCGTGATCCACGATTCACGTCGAACTTTTGGAGAAGTCTGCAAGAGCAGTTGGGAACGCAGTTGAAGTTGAGTACGGCGTATCATCCACAAACGGATGGACAAAGCGAGAGGACAATTCAGACATTAGAAGATATGCTAAGAACTTGCGTTATGGATTTCAAGGGTAGTTGGGATGATCATCTACCATTAGTGGAGTTTGCGTATAACAATAGTTATCATGCAAGCATAGGTATGCCGCCTTACGAAGCTTTGTATGGTAGGAAATGCAGAACGCCACTGTATTGGGATGGGGTAGGAGAACGCCGAATGTTGGGACCAGAATTGGTGCAACAGACAGCGGATATTGTTAAAAAGATTCAGATGCGTCTCTTAGCAGCTCAAGACAGACAGAAAAAGTTTACAGATCTGCATAGAGAAAATCGAGAGTTTGAAGTGGGTTCATACGTATTCTTAAAAGTATCTCCCTGGAAAGGAAAGATACGTTTTGGGAAGAAAGGAAAGTTAAGTCCGAGATTTATAGGACTTTTTGAGGTTTTAAAACGGGTAGGTGAGGTAGCTTACATGGTAGCGTTACCTCCAGACCTAGAACGAATACATAATGTATTTTATGTTTCGGTATTGCGTCCTTATAAGCCGGATTATAAGCACGTGATAGAATACGAGCCTATTCATGTCGAGAAGGACTTAACGTACGAGGAAACGCCAATTCAAATTGTCGATAAGAAAGAACAAGTTCTGCGGAACAAAAGTATAGTTTCAGTAAAGGTGATATGGAAGAACCACGACGCAGAAGAAGCAACGTGGGAGTTAGAAGAAATGATGAAAAAGAATTACCCGAATTTATTTGTGTAATATTTTTTTTTTTGCGAGATTCTGGGGACAGAATCCTTATAAGGGGGAGAGAGTGTAACGCCCCAGAAAATTGAACATTTTGTAATTTCTTTTAATAATGAATAAAATAATATTATTTATTATTATTGCGTGTTGAGAAGATGGATGTCGTTCTATAACCTAGAAACGTCGTAACGCTGTAGTATTTTAACTACGTGGGAGAATTAAAGTGTTTGAATTTTTAAAACAAAAATAAAAGTTTTCTGAGAAATTTTCTGAAAAACACTATTCATCAATTTCTGCTCGGGAATTATTTTTGAACTTCCGAGAAATACGTAATGTTATAATATCAAGATAATATCGATTATGTAATAATAATCTAAGTATGGAAAATGAAATATTTCGCATGCGTACCTAATTTGAGAGAGTTAGGTTATTAAGCGTTAAAAGAAGGAAGTTGTGATCATATAATGTGTAAACATTATATGGAGTAAGGAAGGTAGGTATAATATGACGTATTGTATTATTATGTACGAAGAATGAGATAAGGTATATTTTGAATTAATATACGAGATAGCATACGAGAATTATACGTAGGATATGTAAGTTAAGTTATTGAATTTAAGATAATGGACTTGTGGAATTTCTAGTTTATTGATAGAAGCCCAAGTGTATGATTATCACAAGTCCAATCTATTGTAACTCAAGCCCAATAGGAAAGTAGTTGGATTAATTAACCAAGCCCAAGGTGAAGCCTTGACCCATGGGTCAAACCAAGTGAGGAAGTGGGTAGTCTTGATGGGCAAGAATTAAGTGTGATGACCAAGTGTTGTGGTGAGCAAGTAAAAGAAGTGTCTAGCAAGAAGACTTGAAGGTTAAGTTGTGAATAGTAAGGAGGTGGAATAAGGAGGTGGGATTGATTATTGTCCATTTTGCCCCAAGCTTTGGTGGCCTATAAATACCAAGTTCATTTTATTTTGTTGGTTGTTTTTGATATCATCCAAACACTTTCCTCTCAAGCATATAAGCTACTTATTTGGTAGAGAGAATAAGTCACTTAAAGCACTTATAAGCCACTTCAACCTTTGATAGTTTCCAAAGCAAATAGAAGTCTTCAAGGGTAAGACTCATTTTCTTTTATCTATATCTTTTCTATGATAGGATTGATAGAAAAGGGGGATTGCTTGAGGATAACATGTAATAAGTTATAAGGAATGAACTTAAGCCGAATAAGTTGAATAAGCAACTTGAACCCTAATAAGTTGTTAGGATCATGAAGGACTTAAATTATTGGAAGTCATGAGTATGAAGACTTCTAGTTCATAAGTTAAGAAAGTCAATGACTTATGGAAATAAGTCAAAACCTACTTTGATTATAAGTTGGTGTAGTAAATAACTTGAATTGATGATATGTTGGTTAAAATCCACTTAGAACGCTTAGTATGGTTGATTTGACGAACTTCGCACGATTAGACGATTAACGTCGAATTCGTGAAAGTCTCGGAATAGAAGTCATATTTCGTATTGGAAGTCGAAAACGTTGGTTTTTGATGGAGACAAGTCATTGTAGTCATTATAGAGTTGCGGACTCGAAAATGACCGGATTCCGACTTAGAATGAAGAAATGAGCGTTGAACGTTCACGAACGTTTATCGTTTTCGTTAAAATGGACTAATAGGTCAAATTTTAGCAAATGAAGTCAAATAGATAAAATTCTTGCATGAACGCATAGATTATGAAATTTGTGAACCGTAGGCTTTTGAACGGACCAATTCGGAGTTAAAACGAAGAAGATATGCGTCCGGGAAGTTGGCAAAATTTTCAAAAACTGCAAAATTTTCTGAGAACCAGAGTCCGCGCCGCGGCGCGACTCTAAGCCTTCTTGGCCGCGCCGCAGCGCGAGGCCGGATGATAGCACACTGCTAACTCGCGCCGCAGCGCGAGTTACAGACCAATTAGTGGAGCCGCGGCGCCAGTGCAAGGAAAAAGATAGAGAAGAAGGGTTCCAAATGTAGAATGAAAGAGGGATTAATAGTAATGAATTGTGATGTAATCACAACATAACTAAGACATTGTAAGGTGCTTGTAATACACTAATGCATGTTTATAATCAATCAAAGACGAACGGGATATGAATGACGTAATGAAAGCCGAAACCCTTAATAACGAAACTAAGTTAGAATTACATTGAGATGAAGGGTAAAGTATAATAGGAAACATACCTGGTTAATTATGAACTAATATGGTACGTTATATGATTATGAATTGTAGAATCATAAAGACTTAAAGTGTACGAGTATTAACCAGTAAGCAGACACCAAAGGCAAGTATTCTAACCCTTGTTCCAGTTCAGTATGGACAAGCTTTGTAATTCATGTTCTCTTTCACATGAAATCTAAAATGATGAAGTCTTAAGCTAATTCTTCCGGCTAGACTTATATTATGATTCTGTCAAGCATGATTTGTAAATTACCGAATTATATTGGTATGGTTTTCAATCGAAGACCACGCATGTTCAAATGTTTTTGTCGTTTAATGACAGGCACGTGAGGTTGCCACAATTAAACGTATACACGTTTAAAGAATGTAGTGTTGATCAACATAGAGTACTATGAGCTGATCACTCAGAAGTGCTCGTAAGCTATGCCGGACTTACGGACTTAGTGCCGGGATGTCCTTTTTAAAATAACTTATGTATGCTCATAATCTTGGGCCATAATTGTCATTCTACTGAATGTTGATGGAAAAATGTTTTGAAGGAAATGAAGTGCTATTTTGAATCATCGATAGTACTTCGTAACTATTGTTCAGTTACTGGAGATATATTAGTTCTATGTTTCAAGCATGTTGTTTATTAGAATTATAGTACTTGCTGAGCTAGCCATGCTCACTCTTGCTTGAACCATATGAACACAGCTAAGATCGAGCGGACTGAAGGATCCGGCAAGGATAAAGGCAAGGCGAAGACGAAACCGTAGCATACTTATGTAATAGTATAGGAAGAATGTCGGTAATATATTGATATTATGACAAGAACAAATGAAAAGGGTTACAAAGAACCTGGGTAATGTAATATTATTTTGATATATATGGAGTTATATTAGTCCTCTTGTGACTATTTGAGGAAATGTGTGAATGAATGGTAGTACCGTGTAGCACCATTTGTCGGGTTGGAAGAGACCCGGATTTGGGGGCGTCACACCACCAGAGTTTTTTAGAGAGCCAAAACCACTTAAGACGGAGACGTGGATAAAGCAGATCAATAAGATATTTGATGTCTTGGGAAGCTCCAAGGAGCAAAAGGTTCCCTTTGCCACCTTCATGTTGTGAGCAGAGGCAGATTACTGGTGGGAATCTGTAAAGCGCACTCAACCTTCCGCACTCAAAATGTATTGGGAGAAGTTCCAAGAACTATTCAATGACAAGTACTTTCCTGAAAGTATTTGTCACATGAAGGAGGTAGAGTTCATCAAGCTTGAGAAAAACAATATGACCGTGACGCAGTACGAAGCTAAGTTTGCCGAGTTGTCTCAATTTGCGTCCCACTTAGTTGATAATAAAGAGTGAATGATGCGGATGTTTCTAAGTGGTTTGAAACCCAAGATACGTCAATACCTTATCTCTCATAAACTGTATTTGTATTCAGATGTTGTGAATAGGGCTCAGTTATTAGAGCGCAATAATGAGTCATCCCAACTAAGAGAGAGTAGTCGACAAGTCGATAATACCGGTGGTAGCAGTCATCGAAGAGGTGACAACAAACGTGGAGGGAATCAACATGCCAGAAATGGTAATCACTTTGGTAGTATTCATGGCCATGACAATAAGAGTGGACATTTCAAGAAGAAGAGATTCAATAATGATGGAAAGACGTCAGCCCCAGCACCTGTTGTTAAGGAAGGAGAACGACCGCCGGTCGTATGTTACAAATGTGGAGGGGAAGGACACATAAGTCCAAACTGCATGATGCAGTCCAAAGCATGTTACAATTGTGGAAAAGAAGGTCACCTAGCCCGATTTTTTCGTGCACCAAAGTCAAGTCTAGTTGGGATGGAGGCATCCAAGGATGTCCCAGACAAGACAAAACCTGTAGTTCAAGGGAGAGCGTTTGTCATAACCTCCCAAAAAGTGAGGAATCCGAACGTGGTGATCACGGGTAAGCTAATCATAAACTCTAGTGAAGTTTATACTTTATTTGATACCGGTTCTACCCATTCCTTTATTTCTCCTACTTGCGCTCAACGTTTAAATTTGACTTCGAAGAAATTAGACTTTGACTTATCTGTTGAAACTCCATTGGGAGAAACCTTTGTTACATCCATGATTTACAAGTCTTGTTTGATTCAAATAGGTAACTGCACGTTACCTATCGATCTTATTTCTTTGAAAATACTTGCATTTGATGTGATTTTAGGGATTAATTGGTTAACTACTCATCACGCTAAAATTGATTATTTTTGTAAGGTTGTTAGCTTTCATATTCCTAACCAACCTATTATGCGAATTCAAGAAACCAAACCACTAAAATCAATCACTGTCATATCAAGCCATAAAGCAATTCGTTTATTGAAAAATGGATGTCAAGCTTTCTTAGCTCATGTCACGGATTTAAATAAAAATAAGTCAAATTTGAATGATATTTCTATTATTAATAACTTTCCTGACGTATTCCCTGAAGAACTTCCTGGCCTACCCCTAAAGCATGAAATTGAATTTTGTATCGACCTTGAATCCGGTACAAAACCCATTTCCAAAGCCCCATATTGAATGGCTCCTATTGAACTTCAGGAGTTAAAAACTCAACTACAGGAATTGTTAGACATCGGTTTCATTCATCCTAGAACGTCTCATTGGGGTGCTCCTGTTCTATTCGTGAAGAAGAAAGATGGAAGTATGCGACTTTGTATTGATTATCGGGAGTTAAATCATGTCACCATCAAAAATAGGTACCCATTGCCACGTATTGATGACCTGTTTGACCAGTTGCAAGGCACCAAATTATTTTCAAAGATCGATCTTTGTTTCAGATATCACCAATTGAAGATTAGAACCGATGACATTCCAAAGACGACTTTCAGAACTCGGTACGGGCATTATGAATTCCTAGTCATGTCTTTTGGATTGACTAATGCTTCTGCTGCCTTCATGGATATGATGAACCTAGTATTCAAGGAATATTTGGATCACTTTGTGGTCGTCTTTATTGGTGGCATTCTTATTTATTCCAAAAGTCGTGAAGATCATGAGCAACACTTTAGGCTGATACTCCAAAAGCTTCGTGAAAACATGCTTTATACCAAGTTGAAAAAATGCGAGTTCTGGCTTGAGGAAGTAGCATTCCTTGGGCACATAGTATCAACTCATGGAATATCTGTTGAACCAGCAAAGATTGAAGCTATTCAAAGCTGGGAGCAACCTAAATCAGTGACCAAAGTACGTAGCTTTCTAGCTTAGATGGTTATTATCGGAGATTCGTAGAAGTGTTTTCTCGAATTGCTAATCCATTAACTCAGCTGACTCAAAAAGATACAAAGTTCGGTTGGAGCGAAGAATGTGAGAAGAGTTTTCAACAACTCAAGAGGAGACTCATTTCAGCACCTGTTCTGACAATACCGTCTGGCTCGGAGGGATTTTTCATCTACAGTGATGCTTCGGGCAAAGGGTTAGGATGTGTTCTCATGCAACATGGGAAATTCATAGCCTATGCCTCACGTCAACTCAAAGAATATGATAGGAATTATCCCATTCATGATCAAGAGTTGGCAGCAGTCTTTTTGCACTAAAGATTTGGAGGCATTACTTGTATGTGGAGAAAGTGGAGATCTTTACGGATCATAAAAGCCTCAAATATTTCTTCACTCAAAAGGAACTCATCATACGACAACGACGTTGGCTTGAACTGTTGAAAGATTATGATCATACCATCCAATACCATCCTGGAAAAGCGAACGTGGTAGCTGACATATTGAGTAGAAAATCATATGCGGGTACGAGTGCAATATTGTCAACGCAAAGGCCCATTTTGTATAACTTACAAAGGATGGATTTAGAGTTAAAGACTCCAGGGACCCATGTGATGATGGCGAATATACGAGTGGAATCGACTTTAATCGATAAAGTTAAAGCTGCTCAAGCTACAGACCTGGAGCTGATACGTATGAGGAAGAAAGTACAAGAAGGTGCTATTCCGGAAGAAAGAATCGATGAAGAAGGAATACTTCGAGTCAACTCCAGATTTTGTGTTCCTCACAATTCTGACTTGAAGTATAAAATAATGATGGAGGCGCACAACACACCGTTTGCAATCCATCGTGGGAGTACCTAAATGTATCGTGATCTTCGTCATACATTTTGGTGGAGCAATATGAAGAGAGAGATAGCACTGTTTATCTCAAGGTGTCTAACTTGTCAACGAGTTGTTGGTCGTTTTACCGATCAATATATGCGTGCAAGTATACACGGTCAACAAGAAATAAAAAGTAAGTAAAGTATCGTTCCCACGGAGAATTAACTAATAAATTTCACCAAGCATTAACCCATAACCATTTCAGTCTTATTTAAACGAATGATACTATATTTTTTATGTAAACTATGAAATAAAATAAACCTAACTATTCCTAGAGTGAGACTAGATAATGAAGACTCGAGATTATAATTTCCCCTATTGAATCATTTAAATTGACACACTTCCTGTTAAGCCAAATTAATTATAGTGGATTGTTAGTCGAGAACACAAAAGTGAAATATAGTCATCTCTCGATGTACCATACCTATATCAAATATAATCCCCAGTCGAAAGAATACACATGAACACCCAAATTACCTAAACCACTATATGTTTATGTGATTTATAAATAATTAGGGTTTAAGCACAAGTTCTCAATTGACTACGAGTGGTGCTTCGGTATTTGTCTATCCTAAGCACAAATCATACATCTCATCACAATGTAGAACATACAATCACAAGCTATCAAGATCAAATCTAAACCCATACTTCGTCTTTCAAGTTCATATGGGTTATTACAGTTGATGGCCAATCAACTAAACAAATAAGCATGAATCTTAATAGGCTATCCCATAGCAATCAATAAGACTAACAATGATGTATGTCAAAATAAACTAAGCCACAGATTCCATTGTAATCTCAAAATAGAGTTTAGCTCATCATAGAATCAAAATCCATAATTCACAATAAATTACACATTGAGAAATAAAGATAGAAGTAAAGAAGAGTTAAGGAATTAGGAATGCAAATTTGATCTCTCTTGCTCCAATTCTGAATTTCCTATGCTCTTCAATTGCTTCAATCTTCAACTCTAATCTAATCTAGGGTTCTAACCTAATCTAAAAAGAAAGTGAAGAAAAGAGCATATGTAATCTAGATTAATCTCCCAAGGTGGAATATCTCATACATAATGAAAATACGTCTAGTATATAAGCCCTAATTGAACCCCCTCTCCAAATTACACTTCAATTGCACTGTTTAATGAAAAGTCAGCTTTGGTCAACACCCGAAGTCGCGCGGCAGTGCAGGAATTGGCCTAAAGTTGGGCGCGGCCGCGCTCAAGCAAAAAATCCCATTTTTTGGCTCCAGGGTCGTGCGCGGCCGCGCGGGAAATGCACTACAAATTCGAGCTCCCGCGCGGTTCATTTTCTGTTGCAGTATCCTCTGGTAAAATGGCCATAACTTTTGATCCGGAAAGAGTTACGGGCCATGCCACCTATCAAATTGAAGATATCGACGAGCTCTATAACTTTCATTCTTTGATGATTGAGAAATTCTAGCTGGATGAAGGTTAAAATTGGGCTGGAATGGACTGCTATGAAAATGGCTAACCAAAACAGAGAAGTTTGACGTCCGTTGGTACAAAGATCATAACTCTTGCATCCGAACTCCGATTAGAATTATTCAAGATGTTCCGGAAAGCTACGAAGAAGCCCTACAATGTAAGATAAGTTCCAAACCAAGAACATAAAGTAAACATGAAAGCCCAAATGATGTTCAGATTGCTTTTCTTTGCATTTTCCTTGCTTTTCCTTATCGATAGTCGCTCACACTGCTCCCAAACATAAGATCTATAAAATAAACACAAAATGCATGAAAAGTAACTAAGAAGCATGAATATAAGCAACTAATTCAAGTAAAAGATACCAGATAAGTAGGTATAAAACCAACTTATCAAATACCCCCAAACTTAAACCGTTGCTTGTCCCCAAACAACACAATATAATGCAATCTACATGCTATGCAAGCTACGCTACTATGACAATGAATCCCCAGATTTCCAGTCATGTTATGAATTCCAGTGAGACATGCCACAGAGAAATATCAAGATTCAAGAACAAAGCATCAAAGTAAGCTAAAGGCATAATGGCATACAATCAGATAATCCTAACCTGCTATAAAGATGTTGTGCGTGTGTGATGTGTTCACAGATAAGCTTGACAAAGGTGAAGATACCACATGCTAAATTGCTTAAGACAGAAAATTGAAGTTTAAATCAAGAACTGAATATACTAATGAGACATCAACTACTCCAACACATCAATACAAATTAAGGTTCAACAATGAGTTTATTCTGCTTTATTTTTACTCACGAGGGCGATTTTCGCACTTTTCCACGGTGTTTATTAATTTTTTTTATATTTCCCATGACTGTGCAATGTCTCATTCCATTAGGCTAACAGTGCTACCTCTTAGCGAGTTTTCAACCAACGACTCCTAGACCATTAAGACCTTAGGGCGCTATATGTAGAGACAATCCCCTCGGGCGTACTTAATCAAGTAACAAAGGTCCCGAAATAAGACTAGCCACGGTAATTATTCATTTTTTTTATTATTAATTTTTTTTAAAGCAATCATACCCATGTGTTCCCAAAACTTGTGTTTCAGTGTCTTTATAGTCATTACTCACTTCTTACACAATTCTATCATTAAAAACAATATTTTCCTCTCAGCAGACAAGCATGCTAATCTTAACCAACAAGCAAATAGGAACATTGTCGTGCTACTTGGTAACATCTAAACAGTAAGCATGAATTATATCATGTATAAAATTATAACTAAGCTTAAGATATCCACTAAATTCAAAAATCTATCAAATTTCTATGTCATCATTGGCCAAATTAGAATTCAACTAACTAAAAGCCTGGGATTATGCAATGTTATGCAACTAAATACATACTAAGTAAACAATACAAAAGAAAACTAAAAAAATTAAATAAAAAATTTCATACTAAAATACCTCTACTATGCAACTTAAACATGCAATCAAACTATATGCAACTAACTATATGCAACAACTACTCACTACAACCCAATACCCCCAAACTAAAAATAAGCAATGCCCTTATTGTAATTAAAAGTAAAATAATACTCCCCTAAGTGGCAATGTCATCTCCGTTCGCCTCCTCATGATCCGATGGTATATCAGGCGATGGCTAAGTTTGAGATATTCTATAGTTGGAAACTGAGCGTGGGCTTCTAACTGTCCGAATGATTGAGTCATAAATTCTAAAAATTTAGCATTTTTTTTCTGTGACTAAGTTGTGGCGCAGCCGCGCGGTGTTTGGCTTGTAGTTGGGCGCGGCCGCGCGACCCTGTACTCTGGTAGATTCAT
Source organism: Panax japonicus (assembly GCA_020205505.1). Taxonomy (NCBI): domain Eukaryota; kingdom Viridiplantae; phylum Streptophyta; class Magnoliopsida; order Apiales; family Araliaceae; genus Panax; species Panax japonicus. The sequence continues at coordinate 23,082,470 of CM035103.1, read as the reverse complement.
TTTTTGACTTCTGTTTGATCCTGAATGCTTATAGCAATTGGATTGAACCTGAGAGGAGAAACAATAAAACTATTGTTAAGACTTAAAACTATCAAACATCTACGAAATATTGAAAGTATGAAGAATTAAATACGGAGAGAGAAAGATTAGATGGGGTGCCTCCCATCGAGCGCTCGATTTATAGTCCGTTAGCTTAACTCTTTTCTTGACACCGCTATCCAATTCCTGTACGATAAGCTAGGAACCCTCCATCCATTAGAAGTGCAATGTGTGTAGGTAGGTTCCCCATCATAAGAGTCTGTGAATTGAAATAGCCTAGCATATTTCCTGTACATGATGTCTCCATTTCTATTGCATAGCCAGGTGTGTCTTCCAGTTGTATCTGTGAATAGATTTTTGTATTGAGGCATGAAAGATTCAACGGGCTTTTCTTCTTCTATTATCTCTTCCTTTGCCCACCATGGTTTGTAAGAGGCCTCATAATCGCAGAAATTTTTGCTTTGGATAGTGACTACCAAGGGGACATGGGTGTGCAAATTTCACTAAATTTTTCAACTCTAACTGAGAAGGTACATGGGGTATTATACAAGTCAGCTCATGATCTTCATTTTCCATATCCCCAGTTTGTCCTCAATGTCCACTCCTTTTAGTTCATTTAGTGGCATGTACACCTCTGGCTCTCCATCAGTTTCATCGTCCATGTCATAGCACCAATTGTTTGGAGAGCGATTATTCAAGGCTTCGAACATTTGATCCATACGATTCTGAAGATTTTGAATTGACCTCTCTTGCTCAATTATCTTCTCCTTAGTTGATGCTATAAATTTGAACCAGAATTCCTCCAGTCTTGAATTATCTTTCTCAGTTTCGAAATCCATGTATTGAGGACCATTCATTGACGAATTAATGAGTTGTTCCATCTGATTGTTAAGATTTTGGCTTGATAACCCCTGACTCATCAGCATCTCTTCATGGTCTGCTATGCTTTTTGACATGAATTCCTTCAACCTTAAAGTTTCTTCTTGTTGCATTGGAGGTGGATATGAGAAATCCGATGGATGTGTTGGACTTGGAACGTAGTGTTGGTCTTGATAGTTATAACTCCATTCATAATCTGGGTGATACCCCCAACCTTGATGATAATTGGGATAAACATAGTTGTTGAGGTAATCGCCCCCAAACTGTACTTGTCCAACACTGATGTTGCACTGATAACTCGGATGCTCGCCAACACAATATTCCCATGTAACAACTATCTCTCGAGTGCGTTGGGCTGCAAGAATATCCAACCTCCCCGAAAGTGTTGCAATTTGTGCTGACAATGTAGAAAATACATTGAGTCCTTCAGTTCTTGTGTCCTTTGGTTGAATCATATTTGAATAAGGCCATTGATAAGAAAAGTCACTCATGGTACCTGAAAAGAGAGAAATATAAGAAGATAATTAAATAAAAAAATATTTAAATTAAGACCAATTTGATTAAAATTAATGTTGGAAAAAAATTATTAAGCTAATTCCCCAGCAACGGCGCCAAAAACTTGTTGGTCGTTTTACCGATCAATATATGCATGCAAGTATACACGGTCAACAAGTAATATAGAGTAAGTAAAGTATCATTTCCACGGAGAATTAACTAATAAATTTCACCAAGCATTAACCCATAACCATTTCAGTCTTATTTAAACGAATGATACTATATTTTTTATGTAAACTATGAAATAAAATAAATCAAATTATTCCTAGAGTGAGACTAGATAATGAAGACTCGAGATTATAATTTCCCCTATTGAATCATTTAAATCGACACACTTCATGTTAAGCCAAATTAATTATAGTGGATTGTTAGTCGAGAAAACAAAAGTGAAATATAGTCATCTCTCGATGTACCATACCCATATCAAATATAATCTCCAGTTGAAAGAATACACATGAACATCCAAATTACCTAAACCACTATATGTCTATGTGATTTACAAATAATTAGGGTTTAAGCCCAAGTTCTCAATTGGCGACGAGTGGTGCTTCGGTATATGTTTATCCTAAGCACAAATCATACATCCCATCACAATGTAGAACATACAATCACAAGGTATCAAGATCAAATCTAAACCCATACTTCATCTTTCAAGTTCATATGGGTTATTACAGTAATTGATGGCCAATCAACTAAACATATAAGCATGAATCTTGATAGACAATCCCATAGCAATCAATAAGACTAACAATGAAAATAGATTCCATTCTAATCTCAAAATAGAGTTTAGCTCATCATAGAATCAAAATCCATAATCCACAATAGATTAAACATTGAGAAATAAAGATAGAAGTAAAGAGAAGTTAAGGAATTAGGAATGCAAATCTGATCTCTCTTGCTCCAATTCTGAATTTCCTATGCTCTCTATTTGCTTCAATCTTCAACTCTAATCTAATCTAGAGTTCTAATCTAATCTAAAAAGAAAGAGAAGAAAATAGCATATGTAATCTAGATTAATCCCCCAAGGGTGGAATATCTCCTACATAATGAAAATACGTCTAGTATATAAGCCCTAATTGAACCCCCTCTCCAAATTACGCTTCAATTGCACTGTTTAATGAAAAGTCAGCTTTGGTAAACACCCGAAGTCGCGCGGCCGCGCAGGAATTGGCCAAAAGTTGGGCGCGGTTGCGCTCAAGCAAAAAATCACGTTTTTTGGCTCCAGGGTCGCGTGTGGCCACGCGGGAAATGCACTAAAAATTCGCGCATGGCCATAACTTTTGATCCGGATAGATTTTCGGGGCCTCCCACCTATCAAATTGAAGATATCGACGAGCTCTACAACTTTCATTCTTTGATGATTGAGAAATTCTGGCCGGATGAAGGTTGAAATTGGGCTGGAAGGTACTGCTATGAAAATGGCTAACCAAAACAGCGAAGTTTGACGTCCGTTGGTACAAAGATCATAGCTTTTGCATCCGAACTCCGATTAAAATGATTCAAGATGTTCCGAAAAGCTACAAAGACGCTCTACAATATAAGCTAAGATCCAAACCAAAAACATGAAGTAAACATGAAAGCCCAAATGATGTCCGGATTGCTTTTCTTTGCATTTTTCTTACATTTTCCTTGTTTTTCCTTACCAATAGTCGCTCACACCGCTCCCAAACATACGATCTACAAAAATAAACACAAAATGCATGAAAAGTAACTAAGAAACATGAATATAAGCAACTAATTCAAGTAAAATATACCAGATAAGTAGGTATAAAACTAACTTATCATGAGTCAAGGCGAAGCATCAAGTACCAAAAAGTCCATTGCAACCACTTGAAATTTTAGAATGAAAGTGGGAGCACATTACTGATAAGTAGGTTTTATACCTACTTATCCAGTATCTTTTACTTGAATTAATTGCTTTTATTCATGTGTCTTAGTTACTTTTCATGCATTTTGTGTTCGTTTTGTAGGTTATACGTTTGGAAGCGGTGTGAGCGATTATTGGGAAGGAAAAGCAAGGAAAATGCAAAGAAAAAGCAATCCGGACATCGTTTATGCTTTTATATTCATTTCATGTTCTTGGCTTGGAGCTTAGACTATATTGTAGAGCGTTTCCTTAGATTTCTGGAACATATTGAATCATTCAAATCGGAGTTCGGATGAAAGAGTTATGACATTTCTACCGACGGACGTTGAACTTTACCGTTTTGGGTGGTGATTTTCATAGCAGTCACTTCCAGTCCAATTTCGACCATCATATGTTCGTTATTTCTCACATCTCAAAGAATGAAAGTTGTAGATCTCGTCGATATCTTCGATTTGATAGGTCGCGGGACTCGTAACTCCTCTCGGTTTAGATGTTATGGCAGTTTTAGCAGAGGAGGTTCCAGTAGAAAATTTTGTTGGCAGATTGGTACCCAGCCGGGGCTGGGTGTCTGGGAGCTTTAGCAGATCACTAGCAAGCTGGGGCTGGATATTTACAAGGCAAATACCCAGCCGGGGCTGGGTATACGCGAGAATGAGTAGTTTTTGTCCGAATTTGAGTCCGAAAAGGATTGTTTTCGAGTTGTTTGATTCAAGGACTTCCAAGAGGACTTAAAGACATCTACAAAGGCTTATAAAAGGAGGGGAATAACACAGATTAGAGGATATTATTAGGAGATTAGAGAGCATTCTATTAAATTAGATTAGAGTAAATTAGAGAAAAACACTAGTTCTATTGAGATTTGGAGATTGAAGCAACTTGGAGACCATTGAAGATTCAAAGTAGGAGCAAGGAGGGAGCGTTAAATCTACTGACAATAGATTATATCTTCTCATCTTCTTCTATTTTTATCTTTTTAATGATAATTCAATTGTGGATTCTTAGTTTTAATTCAATAATAATGAACGAATTCTTTGTTTGAGATTACAATGGATCTTATTGTGTAGTTTATTTTAATATGCTTCGTTATCAATTAGTATTTTCTATTGTGAGGATTTTCTATTGTGATTTGGAATTAATTGTTTAATTGATTGGCCATCAATTACCGTGATAATCTATATGAACTCGAGAGATGAAGTATAGATTTAGATATAATCATGATAGCATGTGTTCAGGATTTTGTTAGTAGCTTAAACTTGATGAGTGTTAAGGTAGAGATATGCTTGACATCGCATGTAATCGGATAGAGAACTTATTCTTCAACCTTCTTCAATTTTAATTCACATAGAGATATAGTGGGTTAGTTGATTAAGGTGTTTAACGAATTTCTATCTTAATTGTGGATTGACGTTAATACGGTATTAGTGCATCGAGAGGTGGTTAATACTACTCTAGTGTTCTTGATTAACAATTCAGGATAGAGAATAATTGATGTGAAGTGTGTTAACTTAAATGAAGTAATAAGTGAAGTTGTGATCTTAAATCTCCGTAGTCTTAATTTAATTAGTGGAATAGTAGTTAATTTATATAGTTTGTAATTCATTCGTTTAAATAAGACTGAGTGTGTTACGGGTTAGTACTTGGTGATTTTTATTAACTAATTCTCTGTGGGAACGATACTCAACTTATCACTTTATTACTTGTTGACCACGTATACTTACGTGTTGTGCGTAACTAGATTTTACCCAACAAGTTTTTGGCGTCGTTGCCGGGGAATTAGTTTAATACAGTTTTACCAATATTAGATTCAATCAAATTAGTCTTAATTTAAACATTTTTATTTTTATTTTTAATTCTCTTCCTATATTTCTCTCTTTTCAGGTACCATGGATGACTTTGCGTATCAATGGCCATACACGAACATGACTCAACCAAAGGAAGCGGAGATTGACAGACTCGCGACACTCTCCGCAATGTCAGCACAAATTGAAGAACTTTCGAGGGAGTTGGACGTTATCGCAGCCCAACAGAGTCGAAGGATGGCAGTTACCTGTGGCTATTGTGCTGGCAATCACCCGAGTAATCAATGCACCAACAATCTTGGGCCGGTACAGTATGGTGGTAACTACTTCAATTAGTATGTATATGATAATTATCATCAAGTTTGGGGGTATCACCCAGATTCTTCATGGAGTTACAACTATCAAGACCAATACTCTACTCCAAATCCAACATACACACCGGAATTCTCATATCAACCTCCATTAAAAGAAGAAAAGTCAAAGTTGGAGGAATTGTTGTCCAAGTTCATAGCATCAAATGAGGAGAGGAGGATTGATCAAGAGATATCAATGCAAAATCTGCAGAACCATGTGGATCAAATACTCAAAGCCTTGAACAACTGTCCTCAAAACAATCGGTGTTATGATGAGGATTCTGAGATTGATGAAGTGTCCGAGCCAAATCTACAACTGGATGAGACACGAGATGTTGAAAAAGAGGAGACAAGTGGGGATAATGAAAATAAGGTCGGTGAAGAACTAACTATGAGTACCAACGAGGATGATCCGATGTTATTAGTGCCCCAAGTTCCTTCTCCGCCAAAGATCAAGGGTCCAGTTAGATTTGCAAAACCGTGCCTGCTTGGTAGTCATGTCGTCGGCAAGGCTCTTTATGACATGAGAGCTACTACAAATGTGAAGCCATGGTGGGATGAGAAGGAAAAGATAGAAGAAGAGCCCGTTGTTCTTGCCAAGCCTCAAAGCCCTAATCGAATCATAGGCTCAACGGATGGAAAAGCACCTAGTTATTCAACATTCTCAATTGGGCATATATTTAAACAAAGTATGCTAGGCGACTTTAACTCGATGGCTATCACAAATGGGAACCTACCAAAAGCTATATTATTTCCGATGGATGGAGGGTTCCTCAACTTTCGAAGAGGAATTGGATAGCATTGACCAGAAAAAGTCAAGCTGAAAGACTATAAATCAAGCGCTGACTGGGAGGCAATCCAGGAATTTTTTATATTTATATGCTTTACTAGTTTATTTAGTAGATAGGAATTAAGTTGCTTATTAAGTTCTCTTATAATCTAATCCATGTTGTCTCTCTTCATTGCAGGTATTGGAGGTCCAATGGATAGCAAAATGATCGTCGCCGCCATCGCCACTATCAACTCACGCTTAGCTGATTACAGGGAAGTTCTCTTCTATTTATCGTTATATTTTTACAATGAGGACATTGTAATTGCTAAGTTTGGGGGAGTTTTGTTTAATTCATTATCGCATGTTTAGTTTATGTTATGTTATTTTGCATATGTTGTTAATTTAGTTTAGGTTAATTATAAAAAAAATCAAAAAAATAAAAAAATTCAAAAATAATAGTTAGTTACTATGTTTATCTTGCATGAGTCCAGCTGTTTGATATTTACAGTTTATTTTGGCCAATGATGAGATTGGGATCGAGTAGACAAGTAGTGTACTGACTATTAGAGCTTTGATGTGATTTCTTGTTATGAATTGAATTTTTTTTCTGTTTGAAACTGGTATAATAAGGATAGCACAATAAAAACAACTTGTTGATTGATTGAGTTTAAATCGATACATAATGGGACTCTAAAAGATAATGCTAGTTTGAATGAAAGAATGAGAAGAATAAGTAGTGATGACTAAAGTTCGATAAAAACTTAAGTTCGGGAAAAAAAATTGGGATATATAAGCTTCAAAAAAATGAAAAAAAAATATACCGTGGCTAGTTTTGTTTCGGGGCCTTTGTTACTTGAGCAAGTACGCCCGAAGGGGTATCTTAAAACCTAGCGCCCTAAGGTCTTTTATGGTCTGGGAGTCGTTGATCGAAAGCTCGCTAAGGGGTAGCACTGTTAGCCTAATGGAATGAGACATTGCACAGTCATGGTTAAAAAGTAAAATAATAATAATAATAATAAAACGGAAAAAGAGCAAAAAGCCCCCGTAATGAAAAGTAAAGCATAAGTATCCCAGATTGGACTCTTGAACTTGGTGGATGTTTGACTTTAGTTGGATCTAGCTTGTTCGTGAATTTTGTGAGTTTTCACTGTATGATGCCTTTAAAGAGACCTATTATGTGTTAAATTTAATTTCATATCAATTAGCATGTTTTTTGAGCACACACACTATATCAGTGATAACAGTTTAAGACTTGATGATTAACTAGGAAATTATTGATTGGTTTTGATATGAAGTATTATCGTGTTTGCTTGATTGCTCTAAGGCCGAGTGAATAGATTTGATTCTATCAATACTACTGGATTCGTAGGCATATAGATTAGTTGCATTCCAATGCATTGCATTGCATTATGTTGTGTTGCTTGAGGACAAGCAACGGTTTAAGTTTGGGGGTATTTGATAAGTAGGTTTTATACCTACTTATCCGATATATTTTACTTGAATTAGTTGCTTTTATTCATGTGTCTTAGTTACTTTTCATGCATTTTGTGTTCGTTTTGTAGGTTATACGTTTGGAAGCGGTGTGAGCGATTATTGGGAAGGAAAAGCAAGGAAAAAGCAATCCGGATATCGTTTATGCTTTTATGTTCATTTCATGTTCTTGGCTTGGAGCTTGGACTATATTGTAGAGCGTTTTCTTAGCTTTCCGGAACATATTGAATCATTCAAATCGGAGTTTGGATGAAAGAGTTATGACATTTCTACCGACGGACTTGAACTTCACCGTTTTGGGTGGTGATTTTCATAGCAGTCAATTCCAGTCCAATTTCGACCATCATGTGTTCGTTATTTCTCAAAGCTCAAAGAATGAAAGTTGTAGATCTCGTCGATAGCTTCGATTTGATAGGTCGCGGGACGCGTAAATCCTCTCGGTTTAGATGTTATGGCAGTTTTAGCAGAGGAGGTTCCAGTAGAAAATTTTGTTGGCAGATTGGTACCCAGCCGGGGCTGGGCGTTTTTAGCCTTAGGACCCAGCCGGGGCTGGGTGTCTGGAGGCTTTAGCAGATCACAAGCAAGCTGGGGCTGGATATTTACAAGGCAAATACCCAGCCGGGGCTGGGTATACGCGAGAATGAGTAGTTTTTGTCCGAATTTGAGTCTGAAAAGGATTGTTTTCGAGTTGTTTGATTCAAGGACTTCCAAGAGGACTTAAAGACATCTACAAAGGCTTATAAAAGGAGGGGAATAACACAGATTAGAGGAGATTATTAGGAGATTAGAGAGCATTCTATTAAATTAGATTAGAGTAAATTAGAGAAAAACACTAGTTCTAATGAGATTTGGAGATTGAAGCAACTTGGAGACCATTGAAGATTCAAAGTAGGAGCAAGGAGGGAGCGTTAAATCTACTGACAACAGATTGTATCTTCTCATCTTCTTCTATTTTTATCTTTTTAATGATAATTCAATTGTGGATTCTTAGTTTTAATTCAATAATAATGAACTAATTCTTTGTTTGAGATTGCAATGGATCTTATTGTGTAGTTTATTTTAATATGTTTCGTTATCAATTAGTATTTTCTATTGTGAGGATTTTCTATTGTGATTTGGAATTAATTGTTTAATTGATTGGCCATCAATTACCGTGATAATCTATATGAACTCGAGAGATGAAGTATAGATTTAGATCTAATCATAATAGCATGTGTTCAGGATTTTGTTAGTAGCTTAAACTTGATGAGTGTTAAGGTAGAGATATGCTTGACATTGCATGTAATCGGATAGAGAACTTATTCTTCAACCTTCTTCAATTTTAATTCACATAGAGATATAGTGGGTTAGTTGATTAAGGTGTTTAACGAATTTCTATCTTAATTGTGGATTGACGTTAATACGGTATTAGTGCATCGAGAGGTGGTTAATACTACTCTAGTGTTCTTGATTAACAATTTAGGATAGAGAATAATTGATGAAAAGTGTGTTAACTTAAATGAAGTAATAAGTGAAGTTGTGATCTTAAATCTCCATAGTCTTAATTTAATTAGTGGAATAGTAGTTAGTTTATATAGTTTGTAATTCATTCATTTAAATAAGACTGAGTTGGTTACGGGTTAGTACTTGGTGATTTTTATTAACTAATTCTCTGTGGGAACGATACTCAACTTATCACTTTATTACTTGTTGACCACGTATACTTGCGTGTTGTGCGTAACTAGATTTTACCCAACAATTACCATGGATTTTGTTACTGGTCCTCCCAAGGTTTCTCAAGGAATAAATGCAATTTGGGTCATTGTTAATAGAATGACCAAGTCTGCTCACTTCTTACCTATACGAGAAACTTATGCACTTGAACGTCTTGTTCGTATGTACATAAACGAGGTTGTAAGATTGCATGGTATGCTAATATCCATAGTTTCTGATCGAGACCCAAGATTCACTTCAAGTTTTTGGGTTAGTTTGAAAAAAGCTATGGGCACGGATTTACGATTTAGTTTGGCATATCATCCTCAGACGGACGGACAACCAGAGAGGACTATTCAAATTCATGAAGATTTATTAAGACTCTGTGTCCTTGACTTCAAGGGAAGTTGGGACAAGTTCTTATCGTTGGTGGAGTTTTCCTACAACAACAGCTATCAAGCATGTATTGGCATGGCTCCATTCGAAGCGTTATATGGAAGAAAGTATCGTTTTCCAGTATGATGGGATGAGTTGGGTGAAGCAACGTTGTTGGGACCGGAGTTGGTACGTATGACTACGGAAAAGATTCAAACGATTCGGCAACGTATAAAAACCTCACAAGATCGACAAAAGAGTTATGTTGATCTTCATTGAAAGGACGTGGAATTCGATATTAGAGATCATGTGTTGTTACGTGTTGCTCCATGGAAAGGAGTTACGAGATTTGGAAAGAGAGGAAAGCTCAATCCTGGATTCATTGGCCCATTTTTAATCCTCGATCGAATAGGAACTGTGGCCTATAGACTCGCTTTACCGCCAAGTATGTCTCGTGTTCATAATGTTTTTCACATATCCATGTAACGTAAATATGTGGAAGACCCGAACCACATTATTGAGTTAGAACCGGATGAAATAGTGGAAGATTTAATTTATAAAGAGGTTCCTGTTCAAATCTTAGATAAGAAGGAACATATTCTACGCTCCAAGGTTATACCTCAAGTCAAAGTTTTGTGGAGAAACCACTATGTTGAGGAAATGACCTGGTGAAAGTAGTATGCACACAAGCAAATCATGTTTGATGATAAAGCATATACTTTGTAACAATCTTATTCATTTATTAATAAAAAGTATTAATTTATTAAAGGCTTTTAATTATCTACATGATGTTGTTTTATAATATGTGATAAACTCATAGTTTAAGCAATGCTTTTAGAATAATGATGATGATCATTCTAATGAGATCTAAATTCTTAGAAAGTTTAAAACTAAAATAGTTCCCAATCATTGGATTACTAAATTGGGGATTAGTGAATCCGGATATATTGGTACATACGTTACTTGCTCATTGGATGAGGATGATTGATCTCATGACCATTTCTGTGAAGACACTAAAACAAGTATGTAGGTGTTTATTAGAGAATAAGTTCACTGAACCTGGCTCGCTAAGGAATACCTAATGGAGTTTTACTTGGCTGTCAATAAGAATTCCTATAGTGATAGTAATACAAGTGATCATTGGACTTGAGATTATCATAGTATCTTGTGTATGATGAGTTATACTTTGACTTATTCCTTAAGACCCTTAGGGCATATCAAAGGGTATGCTTGGGTATAATAAGTTGTGCATGGAGATAATGCATGATCAATAAAGAATCTACTACCACTTCTAGTAAAAGAAGAGAAATGTCCTATGTGATTCGATAAATGACAACCCAGTAGTCCTTGGACAAGGCAAAATAAAATTAGAAAAAGTTTCTAATTTGCATTATTTGGAGTTGTGCATTTAAGAGTCGAAATACATATAATTAAATAAAATAAGACTTGACAGTAATTCTATGTTTTATATTTAATTGGGACATTGTATGGTGGAAAGATTGAATTGTATGGTAACTATTTACTCAAAGGTTCTTTTATGATTAATGTTGAAATCTATATTATCTGGAAAATCGTTGATCGCTAGGGAGGCTTATCCCTATTGTAGAATAAATATTATTTATTTAAATAAATTAATAGTTTAATTTATTTATTTAAATAAGATTAGAATTGTTCTAATTGATTTATTCACAACCGGTTTAATATGAAGAACCTAAAGGGTCACACCATAAAAGGAAGAATAATTATTTAAGAAGTTAATGGCATACCCGTAATAATAAGTTAAGTATATTTAATTTAATCTATGGTGATAGAATAAATTAAATAGCTTAATATTTATTATTTAATATTTTAAAAATATTAAATATAAATTAATAAGAGTAGTCTTTTTATTATTACTATTATTATTATTTAATTCCTAAAGGAGTTTGGAAATTAATTAATAAAAGTACTCTCAAATATCCTAATAAGATTAGGAGGCTAATTAATTAAAAGAGTTTAATTAATTATTGATAATAAGATTGAGAGCCTAATTAATTAAAGGAATTTAATTAATTAAAATAAAACTCAATTCCTTAATTGTTAAGGAAGGATGTCCACATCTATAAATAAGAGGAGTCTTATTATGGGTGAGTGGGTTGACACTTTCATAACACGTGATTACGTAATTCCAATAGTTGGGAGAGTACACATTTTTCTATAGAGATAGAAAACTAGGGTTTTGCCAAATACTCATCTTCTTGAATTCTTCTTCCTTGGTGGATCACCTCTAGAGGCCAAACACTTGGGTGACTAACGTTAATCAAAGGAATGAACCAAACCCGGTGGATTCAAGTTGAACGCGAAAAGGATTGGAGGTGAACTTGTACATGAGGAAGTTCGAATCTTCAAGGGTATGATTCTTGTTCTTTCTTTTTTGTTTAATTAATAATTGTGCATAAAGGGTGATCCGGGTATATGGTTTGTACAATTTTAAACTCTGATTTTACATGTTTCCACTTATTTATGCAATTTGATTGCGTTCATGAATATTACAAACCTAACAGTGGTATCAGAGTCAAAACTTTATGCGAATTTTTAATTATTTTAATTTGATATGTATATTGATATGTGTTTAGAACAATTTAATTGGACATACTTTGTTTGAATAAAATTTAAATAAAAAAAATGTGAAATCACGCAAATCAAGGGGATTCGCTAATTGTTCAAAAGCTATAATCCAAAGTACATATAATATGTTACTATATATATATAATAGCAAAGTGGTGATTCGATTTGATTTGTTTTGAAAAACATGATATTTGATTTCTATGATTCCTGTTACTTTGCTGA